>JAOQGH010000001.1:117657660-117701894 GCA_025769975.1 Gallinago jamesoni | reverse complement strand
GGACAGGAGCTGTGTTCTTTCACACCTGCACATTAAAGGGCAGATAAACTTCATGTGAATTTTCCCTGACAGGATTTATATGAAAAATAATTCCCCCTGACAGTTGACTTCATTACGGCAAAACGCCTATGGCTGTTTCAAATGGAAGTGCCCTTTGTGCCTCTGTCTTCTGCTGCAGACATGCCAAGGAAGGGAGGAGGAGGACAGGACTCTGAGAGAGCTGTATCCTTCCACCTTTGAAGCATCCCCCAGAGCTTTGCTCTGCTTCTGCCTCTTCCCTTGCTGTTTGGGATACCAGCAAGCTGAACCAAAGCCCTGCAAACCTTCTCAGGTGGGAACCATGGCACTGAACCCAAGCATCACCCCAGAACCACAGTGTCCTTGCACAGCAGCCTCCATGCTGTGACTAATTGGCAACACACAGCCTGGCACACCTCATGTGCAAGCATTCTGTGTGCTGGGTCTTGGGTCCCTTCGGGGCACCCTGCTTGCTAAAGGCCACACCGTTGGAACCTTAAATTACAGGTGGTCTCCCTGGTATCCACTCAAATCAGAAAAGTGCACTGCTTCCTGGCTCATTTTAACACCCCTTCCCCTGGGGGACGCCAAGCTTTGAGGAGCCAGACCGGTCTATAGGGCAGGTGGCAAGTCCCATGGAAGTGTCCAAGGGAAACACATCTCCCTTCCACTTGCCTCAGTGACAGCCCAGCTGGGGACAGCAATACGTTTTGCTGTAGGAAAGTTGCTGCCAGAACGTTGTGCTCTACTGTACTGCAAGGTAGTATCTGGGTATTAAATAAGGAGCGTGGAGGTTTTTCTCACCATTATAATAGCACCGCAAACTGCTATGTTATTTATTGTCATATCGTTTTTGCCAAGGGCTTTAGCTTGTCTATTGGTCGTTAGAAGCCAAAGCGTTTGCAAAACAGTTTTAAAAAAAAAAACATCTTGCGCTGTTATTCCTCAGCTTCCATTTCCAAGAGCTCTACCTCAGGAAAACGGCAAAACTGCCTGCGCACAAAACGCTGCCAGATGTAGAAAGTAAACGAGCTGAGAAAACGAAATGCTTTTTATCATTTCTTTCAGCTAGAGTAATCGTACGTGTTACCGGGAACAATTGCAGGAATGAAAATTTCAGAGGGAAGTGTGATTTAGCTGAATTTCAAATCCCTTTTGCCTGGTTCTTGGTTTTTTTTTAACACTAGCTGGAAATTGTGCCTATGGCTGGTCGTCTTGGAGGGTCTGTTGGGCTCCCTGCCACGTGAGCAACCCCAAAATACAGGCTTTGCCTGTCACCCCTCCGCTTCTTTACCCACGCTACAGCCACACACCACAGCCGAGAGCAAACAACCACAGCCGCTGCCGTGTTTGCTTTCCTCCTCCTGCCCGGCCATCGACGTGTAATTGCAGAATATCTGGAGGAAGGGCAGAAATGAAGGTCAGGACCCCAGCAGCCCACGCCTGCTGCCCCCCGCGCCGGCCACCCTCTTGACGTGACGGGAATTGGCAGCAAGCCCGACCTCTCCCTGCTCCCCACCCCCTGCCGTGAATTTCTGTGGGATAAGGAGCAGAAAGCACTGGAGGGATGTTCCCCCCAGACAGCATTCTGCGGGAGAGGGACGGTGCTCCCAGGGCAGCGTCCCTGGCCCCAGCAGCCAGCAGGGATGTCTGCCCCTGCGCAAGCCTACCCGTCCCTCTACCAGTAACCACTGGCTACCGGCTTTTGTCATTCAGAGGATGATGTCCCTCTGTCTGCGCCGTTATTGGGCTCTTAATATTTAGCAGCCTGTCGGGCAGCTTTAATTATTTTCTCTCTGGAGCCGACTGTGGTTTGGGTGAAGGGGGGAGGGGGAGGGGGGGGGGGAGACTGCAAAAAGCATCTGCGGAGGTTCAAATGCAAGTTCAGGCTTAAATGTGCAGGATCGTGAGATTAAAAGAAGTGTTAAAAATGTGCCCTTTGTGATATGCCTTCCAGCTCCAGGGGCCAGCATGCACAGTAGTTATGAATACAGGCGGCTGATTTAGGGCCGTAGTGTGCCAGCAGAGCCGCTGCAGCCCACGCAGCCCAGTAGACCAAGGACCCCCCTCCACCCCCCTACACACACAGGCCCCCCTTCCCTCCCCAAACCACCCACCAGCCCCAGGAGCAGCTCAAACTCCACCACCCCGCCCGCCCTCCCCCAAGCTCTCCTCTACAGAGGACGTCCAGACCCCAGACCAGCACCCCCAGCATTGCCCTGCCCCTTTGCTGGCTCCCCCCTGCCCATCCACCAGCTTCCCCATGGGCCTTCCCCTCCCCAGTCCCCCAGCCCAGGGCCAATCTCTTTTAGTGCCACTGGGAAAGGCAAGGACAACACCTCAAGGCCCATTTGCCTTAATTGTGTCTGTCCCTAGTCGATCAAAAAGTTTGCACTCTCTCCATCACCCCACCCCTGGCATGTCCCATATATCCTGTATGTCCTATCCATTCCAGGCCACCAGCAATGGGGAGGGCAGCCATGGGCTTGTGCATGACCCTGGAATAATCTCACCACGACTTAGGGTGGACCTGCAAGCCAGAAATAATTATTCCAAATATTTTAAACAGCCAGGGGAGACTGGCCGAGATAAAACCTCGCAGGGAATTCCCTGCCAGCACAAACAATACGAATTACAGAATTAGTAACACAAACTATCGCTAACCTTCCTGGATCTGCAAAAATAGGCTGTGTCTCGCCACTCCGAAGGCCGCACGGGGCAGTTTGAGAAGGGCAAGGCTGGTGGCACAGGGATACAGCTGAAAAAAATGCCAATTAGGGGTTTTGCTCATGGCTTTTGTGGTGTTTGATGACCTCCCTAGTTGTGCATATTCTCCAAAGGTCGGTCTGACCTGGATCACTGTGATTCAGATGTTAGGGTTTATTTAATGTGAGAGAAGTAAAAGTGGCCAGCCTGGCATTTGGGACAGACACGATGCTCCGCAGCAGGTCAGACAGGCAGTTTGGCTCTCAAGGCACCACATGGCCTGGCTCAGCTGTTCCTGAGCAGCGGCCAGAGCAGCCCGCTACATTAGATTTTGAATATTTAAGGAAAAAAAATTCCCGGTATGGAGCAGCTCCGGCTTTCCTCATGTTTCTCGGTCCGTGTTCACACTCACTTTGTGAGATTCCCACTCTGCTTGACAGCGCATTGCGGGGATCGTTCGTACCAGCTCACAGAGGTGAAAGCTGCACAGATATTTAACCGTAATAACCCTCACATTCAAGCACTTTGTAGACATTTACTGCAGGCAGCAATATCTCTGTTCTACAGATAGGGATTTTAAGAGAGGCGGGAATAACCTGCATTGCCCAAGGTCCCAAAGGAGAAGCATGGTATGATATCAGAGCTGCAAGTCTAGTATCCTTACCTTACAGACCCATGCAAAGCCTGTTAGGCAAAACCTTTCTGTATTAAAAGAATTTCTCTCTTTGGGGAAATCAGTGATCAAACTCCCATCCTTTGTCCATTTGGCAAATTGCTTCTTACCGTCGGTGGGCTGCTTTTGAAACCTGTCCTGAACCTCCACAATTCCAAATGCTTCTTGTTGGCTCCAGGTGACTGCCAAACCTCTTCTTTGCCTAGTATTTTTAATACTAAATAGAAACTGGTATTTTATTTTTAAAATGCTGGGATATGCAACAGGATAAAAAATAACATTTGCTTAGAGAGACTTCTTGTGCAGCTAATCAGCTTAGTAATGCATCATTTTGATAAAAAGCTCTTCCCTCTTCGTTTGGTAAACAGAGCATACATTATTCCTTTCTGTGTGATGACGTTAAATAAGGGAAACGTGTCGCAGATGGGATGGTTTCCTGTGCTTCTGGTCTCATTCAGGCAGTCTCCAGATGATGGCAGGTCCAGGAGGGATGCAGCAGCTGCCTACCTGGGGGTAAAAGGAGCTCTGCCACTGACCACCTTGATGTCCTTGGGCTTGTCACTTAGCCTGACAGATTCTCAAATTCCTTAATTTCAGGCTTCAGGGAGGGCTGTGGGGCTTACAGATTACTCAGCTTTCCCAGAGTTTTATGTAACTCCCCATAACTCCCTTCCATGGCACAGCAAAATCCTGAGTGGGCCCACCAAGATCCTCAGATCGCTAACTTTGAGGGCAGCAGAGGGGACCCAAGGAGGACCCAAGCAGGCAGGGTTAGCCAGAAAACACACCCGGTTGTGATGGGGGCAGAGCCAGTGACCGGGAGCGTGTGGGTGAACACACTGGCACTGCTTAATGAGATGCTAATTCCAGGGAGGGAACGAGCTAGCTGGAGCCTGTGAAGGGTGCTGGCAGCAAGGAAAGGCACAGATCCACTCCCCAATCTGCTCTGCAGAGAGCCGGGATGTGATTTGGGGTGTAAAGCCGTATTAATGTCCAAAGTGCTGCTTGGCGCACACAGGAATCCTTTGTGTCCTTAATGAAGGGAAAAAACAGGGCTTTATTCCGAAGCTTTGTGTATAATCAGATGCCGTGTTGTAAGGCTCCGGAAAACAGACCAGAAATAATAATTGGGAGGAAATAAAAGGTTTAGTTCAAAACAGTGTGTGATTTAAATAAGAAGTGGAAAAGAAAGTGCGCAGGATTTGAGCATCCGAAGAATGAACTTTTAATTCATTTGCATTGAGATTACAGGGGGAGGGGCAGCATTTAAACCGGTATAAAAAACTAGTTTAGATGTAAATGAGAGATAATGGTCTTTGGTAAGGAAATAAGCAGGGGGGTGAACTTTGCCCCGTCAGGAGCCCCGCCGCAAGCCCTGGCATTGTCACTGGAGCTGGAAGCCCCAGATGCAGTAATTAGCAATGAGTTTGCAGATCTCAGCACCGGCGGAACAAAAGGGCATGGTGGCAGAGCTGGGCTGCCAGCTGGGAGAAGGGGAGGTGAGCTGGCAAGCCGAAAGGGATCATTACCCAGCAGTTTGCAGAGGGGAAAAGAAAAGATCCGAGGTTGCAGCCCGGGGCAGGCATAAAAGCAATCTAGGGTTTGCAGGGTTTAATAGTTCCCAGAGCCCTGGCATTTTCAGCTGAAAACTTCCCTCCGCAAGTGAGCCAAAGGGGTTGAGGTTTTTAAACGCGTCCTGCGATGCCCGTGGAGACAAGTGCCGCTATTCTTTAACCCTTGAAGGCTCAGCTGATTAGTTTGGATCAGAGAGGCACGCTGCTGGAGAGATCTGGTTTATAAGCATCCCACACGCCCGTGCTCACCTCCTCCAGAAGGAAGCAGGGGATGGGAAGCGACTGGGGAGCCCCTGCCTGCTGCAGCCACACTGCTGCTCTCCCTCCCCATCTCCAGCCTGGGAACGGTGTCCATGGCACAGGCAAGTCAAAGTCGTGTAGGTACAGCCCCTATGCATCCCTCCTGCTGCAAGGGGGCCATTCACCGAAGTTTGGCCTGAGATCTAAGGTTTGTTATTGGTATTATTTGTACGTATTGGAGAAGAGCTGGTCCCAGTTTGCTCTGGAAAAAGACCAGCTCTCCACCCAGGGTTCCTCAGCTCCTGGGGAGGTTGATTGAGCTGCTTATTACTGTCGTGTTATTATTTTTTTAATTGCTCACAAGGAATTGCCTCCCTGGAATGGGGCCTTTGTTTCCACCGAGGCTGTCGTGGCCCAAGTCCTCCAACCCGGGACAGCAACTTCTGGGGTAGCAACCCCCCTGCTCATGAAAAAATATGGCTCTGCTCCCTTCCCTGTGTGGGGTGTGGAGCCATTCGCTACGGGCACATCTGATGAATACCGTCTGTTGCCACCTCTCAATGGCCAGCCTAATCCCAGGCAGATTTGCTATAGATTTACATGCGGGGTGACCTGGTTTCTGGGTCCTGACAGGAAAAAAATAACTCTGCTGTCATCTGAGTGATGCATGGGGCAGGCAGCCCTTGGGTCAGGCCCAGACTTTACGTTCCCAGGACTCATGGAGGAATGTGATTTGGTCTCCAGCTCTTCTGCCACTGTGCTTAACACCTAAATACTGACAGGGATGCTGCTGGCCAAGGGTCCTGACCCCTCACTGAGCAGATCTTCATCCCTCACTCTGGGCTTTCACTCACACTTTGCAGGTGCCATCTTTGCACACCATGAGATGGGGCCCCAGGAAAAAGCCCCCAAATCCTCCCAAGATGTTCCCACCCAGCATTTGAAGCAGAGGAGGTTGAACAGCCTGAGAGGTGGATGAAGGAGAAGTTTCCACTGCAGGGCAGTGGAGACAGAGGTCAGGAGCAGCTGTTTCAGTTCCCCACTGAGCTCCAGCTTAGCAGCCAACACTCCAGTGCCAGGGCTCTGGGCAGGGGGACAGGAGGGGCAGTCCCTGCCCCCATGCCCATCCCACACCAGGCACACTGGAGCAGCCTCACTCCTCCGTCCAAGTGTCCCACACAGAGGCATCAGAGGGCCTGAAAAAGATGGAAAGGGAAGAAAGCCTCCTATAGCCCTTGTTCTGCCTGGCCTGCAGACATCTAGAAAGCAAGTGACAGGTCTGTTCCTGCTACACTCAGGCCCTATTTTTATTCGTTTCTTACCAACACATGTCAGGGAAAGTCCTGAAGCTCACTACAAGGATCATTTATTCCTGTCCCTCCCTCTCTCCCCCAAGCTAGTCCCATTTCACCGCAGCACTGCCTGCAGCTCCCCTGCCTGCCTGCTGCCCGCTGTGCTCTCTCCCGCTGCCATGCTCCTCTGAGGACACTGCTCCTGCCCACAGGGCATCCACGTGCTTCTGTGCAAGTGTGTGTAAGCACACACGTGCGTGAGTGTGGGAACAGGAGGGAGGGAATGGAAATATCCCTGGGCTTTCTGTGTTCTGCTGCTGTGGGCAGCTCTAGCTTTGCATCATGGGTGCCAGGGTCCCATCTCTCGTTGATGGATGCTAGGAAGAATTTCTGGGTCACCATGGAGTGTCCTGGCACGGGTGGCCCTGAGGGGAGGAGGAGCAAAGGCAATGCAGGTGTTTCCTTCCTCCCATATGTCTTCCTAAACATGGGTTGTGCCACCACTTGCTGTGAACCTGGGGCTGGACCCTGTGCCCCCACGGTCATGTCCTGCAGGAGGGAGCTCCATGCTGATGGCTTCAGAAGAGCCCAGCCTGGGGACTCATGGGCTTCACCACTGTGTCTTCAGTGGGGTGAGCGAAGGAGACGTGATTGTAACCCTTTGGCAGCAGAGCTGGGTGCTGCTCCTCCAGGTACCCAGTCCCTGCCCTGACACCCATACCCCAGTGTGGTCCTGAGCAAGGCGCTTGGTCTCTGAGGCTGGAGGCATGCCATATGGTACCTCTGGCCTGTGGGGAGAGAGAGGTCTCTGGTTTGGTCTGAAGCTTCCTAGCAGGCTGATATTGATATCTGAATATGCAGAAGTGGATGGAGGGGTGATATTTGAAATGCAGAAGTGGATGGAGGAAACACACGAGTCCCTCCTCAAAATAGCAACATGCTAGCATGGGCAGCAACCATCTGTCCACTGCACTGGCTGGGGTGTGCCAGGCAGCCTGCAGCTGGCATTGCCAAGGGGGCATGCCTCCGCTTTGCCACGGCAGGCTGGGTTGTATTTTTTTTCATTTTCATTTCCCTTTTATTGAAGAAACAGTGGGCATGCCCAGCCAGATTCACAGCTGGCGTTGCCCCAGCCACATGAGTAGAGCAATGCCAGGAGCAGCTTCTGCTCCAGGACTTGATTGTCATCCAAAACCTGAACTGGCACAGGGAAAAGCCACTAAGGTCAGGATCCTCCCAGTGTGGGGTAGTGCAAGCTGCTGCTCCGGAGCTGCCCACGGCCAGGGGGAGTGAAAGGCCACAGAGAGGGAAGAGAGGGGAAGGAAGGGATGTGCATCCTCTGCAGCTGTTTGTAATCACCACCCTTAAAATGCTGCGCTGCACAGATTGCGATTGCAGGCTGGCCCTGCCCTGTAAACCTCTGCTAATTGGGCAGCATTTTGGTTGGCTTTTTCTCCTCCCCACCCTCCCACTCCTGGCCCTGCCAACCTTTTCCTAGCAAGAGAAGCCTGGAGCAGCAGCTCCAGTTTACACAACACTTCACACACACACCCTTCTCAATATGCATTTGGGAAGAGCAGGCAAGCTTTGGTTTGGGAGCCTGAGGACGCTTGAGAGTCACCTCTGACGCCAGGAGGTGAGCACCCACCCAAGCTCAGGAGCAGCTTGCACCAGGATAGGATGCTGCTGCATTTGTCATCCTCTGTCTCCCTCCTTGTCCTCTCTCTCATTGGCTTGCTGGGGCTCTTTTTAGGAAATTGAGAAATGAGTGCTTTGCCACCCATCAGTCCTTCCCAGCTGGGAAATCTCAGAGCCATTGGTACTCTGGGCCAAGTTTACCCCGTTGCTCCAGCACAGCTTTGGTCCCTCACTGCTAAGGGGACAGCAAGTCACACAGATTTGGCCAGCTCTGGGGCAGGGGGCAGCCCTTGCCTCCCCCTGCCCTCTTTGCCCATCACTGATTTTTATTTCCAAGCTGGCTCTTCATTGCCAGCTTAAAAAAACCTCCACAACCCTTTCCAATGCATCTCAGGTATGATCTTCCCAGGGAGGCTGCGTCCCCTCACCACGTGCTCCCTGTGCTCCTGGAAAGGCTGATTGCATTCATGCATCATTCTGCAAACCTCGGGTCGCTTCACTCCCCAGATGATTTCTCTGTTTGCGGAAGAACCCCTGAGGAGGAGGGGAGAGATGAATGTGGGGACAGCAGTGGCACCCCTGGCCCTGGCTACTGGGGACATACACAGGGCTCATGTGGCAGGGGGAATGATGACAGGCAGAGGGAGGAAGCGAAAAAAAAAAAAAAAAACAGGTAATGAGGAAACAGCTCAGGAAATTACTCCTTTCTCCATGTCCCAGGTGGTCTGCATCACCTTTCCACAGCCCAAGCCACAGTACACCTGACTCCACCAGCTATCCCAATATGATATTAAGGCAAATTAAGCGAAATGTCTTGCATGCCCCTACCCTACCTGTGGGTGAGAGCACGTGCACCATCACATCGGGTTGTAGAGGGGATGGGGCAGAGAGGCAGCAGGAAGTCCCCAGTGGTGGGTACAGTGGGTCAGTGGGGCTCCACATAACCTCTGGGATCCGAGGGCTCAAGGCAAGCCCCCCTCCTGCCTCACCACTGAGTGCCAAGGTCGGTGTGGGCATGGCTCGGAGGCTTTCCAGTAACTCCAAGGCAGCCCCCCGCCATGGCCATGCTCCCATCCCCACTGCTGGGCAGGAGTGGCTGCAAAGCCCAGTTCTGGAGCACTCTCCAGCCTCTCCTGTCCCTCTTCTCTCTCCTCACTTTTTATCCTGTGTCAACAGCTGCTGCACCACGCAGGAGCGAGCCAGAGGAACTGCCAGCTTTAAACTGGCTCCTGGAGAGACCTCCTGACTAGTAAATTTTCCAGTTAATCGTATCCCAGTAGAGGGGACACTCACAAATCAGCGGCGCCCAGTGCTCCGGAGCAGCGCTCCCTCCTATGGGTACAAGTAATCCTTCAGAAGAGTGGCTGGGGAGAGGGGGGGGATGTTTTTCCCTGTGTTCTCAGTTTGCAAACGGCAGGCCTGTGACGGCTCTTCCAGCGTTATCACCGCTCCTCTTCCAGAGGCAATTAGCCCGCTTCCCCCGCTGTTTGCACAGGTCTCGCAGGCAGCAATGGGGGAGACGGGAAGATGGGGAGTTAAGCCTGATTGCAGAGCCACAAAACCAACAGGGCAACAGCAGGGGCTAGGTATTGCCTGAAATGGGATGTAAAGCTCATTTTCTTTCATTTGGCAATGGATTCGTTCACGGCTCGGGGAGAGCTGCTGGCTGTAGGTCAGACAGCACGTTATCTTCTTCGCTCTGCCAAAACCAGACCAGCCGGATGCTTTTAGCAGGAGTGATAACCTGCTCCTTGGGTCTGGAAAGTAATGGTCCTCCAGGATGCAGGTGATGGTACCCCACACTTCTGCAGGGCATGGGGCAGTGGTGTCCATCCCCTGTGGATGGGCTGTGGCTGTGTCAGACCACAGCACAAGGTTTCCCACAGGCAACTCACACCTCCTCATTCAAAATGTCCCCTCAGTCCTTCTGTCCTTCCTCTCTGCCTCTGGTGGGGTGTGGGCAGGTTTGGAGTGTATGCTGCTGGACCAGCAGTTCTTTTGTTTTCTGTTGTAGCCAAGATGCAATATCTGAACTCATGAAATGCTTGAAACCTAGATTCAGGTCGGATGCTGACTCCATCCCAGTCCCACTCCCACTGCAAGCAGAAGCAGGGTGTAAATGCCAAGTTTCCATGTTTCAATTTAACATTATTCCTGGTTTTGTTGGGCTCCTCCAGGCTGGCAGCATTTCCCAAGGGAAGCCTCTCCCTCCTACCAGTGCCCCAGAGGCACCTGAGGGCCAGGCTGCCACTCTCTCCCCCCTGCCTCAAGCCCTCAGCAACCCAGCTCAGGGAGACTCCTGCAAGGTGCATGGAGATGCCAGCTGCCTTGTGAGAAGCCCTTGCATGGGGATGCCCCCGTCCTGCCCTATGCCATCTCCTCTGACTGATGGCTGGAGGGGACAGCATCCCCCTGCCCTTGCTGACACAAGAAAGAGGTCTGACAGGAAGATAGCTGGCAGCCTTGGTGTTAACCCAACATTCACCACAGCTAGATGGGAAAGCCCAGACTGAATCCACCACCCATTATCCAAAAGGGGCCCTGACTCCATGTGCTGGTTTTGGTGGAGGCAGAGCTCTCAGCACCTCCCCTAGATGCAAAGACCTGCAGCAGGCACTTGCAGGCGAGTGAGTGCTTCAGGCTTGCTCCTTACCATCATCCAGTCCCAGATCCCTATGCCGTTCTTCCCCACCGAGACCTCGGGCTCTGCTTGTCCTTGCTCGAACCCTTTTAGGGATCAAGCCCTTATGCCAGGATGGCGTTGCTGCCTCTACCCCGCAGCCCCCGCAAAACGACTTCAACACTTCTCCCAATGCAAAGGCAGAGGAGTATCTAATCCCAGAGAGCGAGCAGGCTGTTGTGGAGAGGACACCTCTTCTCTTGCTCCCTCCATGCAGGCAAGCAGAGGAAGATGTGCCTGTTCTCACACCCGAGCCCACGCTCACCCACTGCCTGCGGGAAACGTCCCTTGGCAGGGGGAGGCGGGTCTCCTCCTCCTCCTCTGCAAGGGTAGAGCTGCTGGGACATTCCCGTCTCCTCCTGCCAAAAGCACTGCTGCTGAAATCGCATTGCTGCAAATAAAAGCGTCTCCTGGCTAATTACTAGGGAACAGTTCGCTTTCTATTTTTAGAAGAGCTTGTAAGCTTGCATGGGAGATTACCCTGCTCCTGTCTCTTTGCTCAATGTGTTTCTCTTCCTTCCTCTCCCTTCCTCTCCCTCGCTGTGAGTCGCTCGAACAGAGGACAGCAACACGCTTGAGTGCCAAAAAACAGTGATTCTAAAGCCATCGAGAGCAATTGCTTTAGCATTAGGTGGAGAGGGAGCAGCACATCACGGAGCCAAGGAGCTGCTTCCCGGCTTGCCATGCCCAGCCTCCGCCTGCTGAGTGCTCCCTCCACCTGGCCACGGCCAGGGACCTCCTTCCATATGCTCCACAGGCTGCTCAAATCATCCCGTCCAAGTTCTACGGTCTTCCAAGACAAGAAACCAGGACAGGGGGATAAGAAAGAAATCAGGAAGGAAAGAAAAGGAGGAAAGGAAAGAAAAGAAAGGAGGGAAGAAGGAAAGGAAAGGAAAGAAAAGAAAGGAGGGAAGGAGGGAGGAAGGAAGGAAGGAAGGAAGGAAGGAAGGAAGGAAGGAAGGAAGGAAGGAAGGAAGAAAGGAAGGAAGAAAGGAAGAAAGGAAGAAAGGAAGAAAAGGAGGAAGGAAAGGAGAAAGGAAAGAAAGAAGGAAAGAAAGGAGGAAAGAAAGGAGGAAAGAAAGAAAGGAGGAAGGAAAGGAGGAAGGAAAGGAAGAAGGAAAGGAAGGAGGAAAGGAAGGAGAAAAGAAAGAAGGAAAGAAAGAAGGGAAGGAAAGAAAAGAAAAAGAGTAGGTCCTCTCAACGCCCTGGTCTGTGGGGTGGTCAGCATGGAACATGGAAGCAGGGGGCAGCTGGAATGGGGAGAGGGGAGGGCAGGGATGTCCACAGGCATTGTAAATCTTGCCCTGAGCCGTGCGGCAGCCAGGGGAAGGCATGCCATGGCACTCCTGCTCGGCACAGAGCTGCACCCTGCGCTCGCCCCACCGTGCGCACGGATCCGCCTGCTGAGAGGGACCAGCCAGCATCACAGTGATCCCAGTGCTGCCTCAGGATGGCAGTCCTCCCTGCCAGGAGACCTGAGATCACACAGCCGCAAAAGAGCAGGGCTAACTCGCTCAAAGCAGCTGTGGAGCCCACGGCATCCCCTGCCACGTGCATGGATGCAGGAGGCAGAGCCCCAGCCAGAAGGAATGCATCCAATCCTGCTTGGCGGGGTTAACCTTGGTCCCAAAAGCCGGTTAGGCAAATTAGCACGGCGTTTTCCCTGAGCTAATTAACTTCCCTCACAGCAGGGCTAATGAGCTCCAGCGAAGCACTTGGCTGTGGCAGCTAGCCGGCCCCCAGGTGAGGGCTGGCCTCACGGGCTGGCCTCACGGGCTTGCTGCAAGACTATGGCATTAGCAGGCACCAGATCCCTCCTGGAGAACTCCTGCTCCTAAGTGCCCACTGCATGGCACCATCAGCCTGGGGGGAAGGGTATGTAGTCAATCTTCCCTGCCAGCCCTGAAGGCCACCTACAGTTTGGAGAGCAGGGTGGGAGTCACCTTCTTGCACCAGGCAGGTCAAAGATGCTCATCACAGCAAGGCGGTACCTCTGGGCAGGAGCAGAGGCAACTCCAGAGGGATGCAGAAGGGATTCCCTCCACTGGTGGATGCCACTGGTTGGGAGCTGCCTTCCAGCATCTCCTTTCTGCTTTTTGGTGAGCACGGGTGTGGTGTCCACTGAAGTTGGTGGCTGATTTTCCATTCATTTCAGTGGTCAGTGAAGCAAAATGTATTCAGTATTCTCCTCCTCCCCTCATGTCCCAGCAAACCACATTTATTTTACCCTCCACTCGACTCTTCCGGGGATCGATGGGTCGTCAAGATGATGAGTTAGTGCCTATAGTGACAGTGGCACTTTCCATTACTGTTGATATACCTGGGGGACACGTCTCCCAAAGACTCATCAAGGCTGGGAAATTCAACAAAGAGGCTAAAACCATCATTTACAATGAAGCCACCCCAAACCCCCAGTCCTGCAGCACAGGCAGGACCTTCCCAGACCTGCAAAGGCCCCTCTGAACCCTCAGAGAGCTCCAGGGACACCAGCACAGATGCTGTGGATGTGGAGCAGAGTACAGGCTTGCACTAAGCCTACTGCTGCTTTGGAGGTTTTTCCCTCTCCCTTTTCATGGACTAATCTCCTCACAGAGAGTTATTTGGATAAACACTTCTAGCTGGGGAACTAGAAGTGTTTCTGTTCCTGTGTATCTTTCATAACTAGCAGGCAACGCTGGGTTTGGGGTTTGGTTTTCTGTTGGGTTTTTTTTTTTTGAGGTTGCATTATTATGACATTTTAATTGGCTCAGGACTACGCAAGTCTCAAAGCCAATTTGGCCCCGGCGTTTTTTTCAGGCAGAACTGTTCTCTGTCTCCCATTTTGATAGCTACTTTCCCGCTGGCCAAAATGGCCTCGCCTTTAAATAAAACAAAACCTCCTCTTATTTTCACAGCTCACGGTGAGGCGATCCGGTTCCTTCCCTTCCTGCTTTAATGTCAGCCTGAAACGTGAACCGTACCTGTTCCCCCCCCCCCCCGCCTTGGTTGCCCAGCTGCCTGCCCGGGGATGGCTGCGGGGCCAGCGGCAGCTGGGCTGCCTGTTCCCACTCGCCTTTGTTCCCGCTGCCGTGCAGCAGCCGGGTCCGAGCCAGCACGCTGAGTAATTGCAGGATTTCAGGAAAAAAAAGACCAGGCTGCCAGTCAGTCGGGAAGCGCTAATGAGTGGGTGTAGCTGGAAGGGATGGTGGGGGCCTGTGAGGGATGCTCTGGGCGGGGGGGGGGGGGAGTGGGGAGACACAGGCGGCCACGCGTCGTGGCGAGGGCACTGGCTGCCCTGCTCCGACGTGTCGGAAAGGTGCCACACACGGGGACGGCAGCGACACAAACCCCCCGGGTGGCTGCAAAGCTCGTGCGGAGCATCCCCGTGACGTGGCAGTGCTAATCTTTAATTTGTCACACCTGCACAGCCCCCTGGCCTCCTTCCTCCCTGCCTCTTTGTTGTTTTTTTTTTTTCCAAAGAGCTGGTTTTCATGCCTCCTGACAACCCCGCGCTCCCGCTGCTGCTCCAGCACCCTCCCTGTTTCCCCCAGGCTGCCCTCTCCTCCCACGATCCCCATCACGGGTGGATGGGGGGGGCTGGTACCCGCAGACCACGCTGCCACCCAGGAGCCGCCCCACCACCCTGTGCCTCCCTCCCACCCTTTACTGCTGGGATTTCCCTTTGGAGCAAAGCTGCTAATTGCTGCGTGTTATCAACAGAGCCCAGGAGGGGCTCCAGCAAAGCTGGAGGAGACCACATAAACCCTGGGCAGGGTTCTCTCTGCCTGCCTCCCCATCCTGCCGCCTGCAGGGAGCATTACCTGACTCATTAGAGCTGCTGCCAGGAGGGCTTTTAATTAGCGATGGCCCAAAATGCACGGCCCAAACCACTGCGCTGGCCCAGGCAGGGCTCTCACCCAGTGACACAGCCCACACCGGCACCAGCCCAGGGAGGTCCATCATTTATCCGCATCGTTATCCTCGCAATAGCGAGGTTGCGGCAGCTCACCAAGCATCGGTGGCGAAAGGGGCAGAGCTGCCAACTAATACCACGCTGCCGCTGATACAGAAGTCCCAGATTCCCTTGCACTGGAAACCCTTATTTTTTTTGGTCGAGAAAACCACTCCCGTTCCTGCCACACCTCAAAAACCTTTCGGGTTTTGGCCCGTTCTGAGCTCAGCTGCTGGGAGGCTGCCGGAAGGGAAAGGCGCAGGATGGGGTGTCAGCCCGCTGATCTCGGGGTGTCAGCCCTGCAGCTGGAGGGCTGGGTAAGCCCTGCCCTGGGCTTGGGTGTGACATACACGTTGATGTCTGTAGTGTATTGTCACCCTAGGATCTTGTGTCAACAGCTTTCCTAGCATTTCTTTCCTTTTTTTTCTTTTTTAACCAACCTGCCAGGTGTTGCTGCAGTTCATGACCCGAGATCAATTTTTTTTTTCCTTGTGACTTTATGCTTTCAGTATGATTTACAAAAATTGCTTATAATAAGGCTCATTCGGCAGCTGGATAATGGTTGTCAGGAGTTAAGAGACACTGTGGCATGTTTATCAAAGAAGCATATTGTTTATCTGGATTCCCAAGCTCTGTGGTTTTTAGGTAGCAGAAGCTAACAGAAGGGTAGGATGTGCAAAGGTACCTAGGGGGTGCCAACAAGGGCATTTCTTGCAAGTGACATGAGGGTTGCAGGACAGAGGAGGGAAAGAAAATGGCATCAGCAAGTGAACTCAGAGCTGCAAATCCAAATTAGGAGAAGAGTTCAAGGAGAAGAGCCTTGGAAAGGCTGCGTTAATCCCTTCCTAACCTTGGCCTCAAATACTTGAACAACACAGGTCTCTCCCTGCCACGTCCCCATTTGGTAGCTGTGACCTGCCTGCTGGGCGCTGAGCAAGGCCGGGGATGGACACAGGCTGCAACCACCCACAGGACCTGACAAAGCAAGTCCCCATCCCTTGGAAGCATCTTTTGGTCACAGCGTTACCCTCACACCCAGAGCGTGAGTGCTCAGAGCACGGTACTTGCAAAGCCACCCCACCAGTGGGGAGCCTCTCCTGGGCAGGAGGGAAGGTCCTTCGTTGTCCTGCTTTGGCAGGGCAGTTGGACTACATGATCTCTGAAGGTCCTTTCCAACCCTTTACCACTCTGTGATTCTGTGTAGTGGGGCTTCACCCTCTCCATCAGCCTGTTCCCCAGCCGGACCTGCCCTCCTGCTCACCCTTTCTTCCTGGCATCACTACAACCACCCTTCCTGCTCGTTTGGGGATTTTTTTTTAATTTTCTTTTTAGAGTAGGGAGAAACGATGCTTTTGTGGCCAACAGCTCTTGGGTTTGCCCTTCTTTCCTCCAGGCTCGCTCCACATTAAGCCGGCGTTAAGTCTGTGGGCTAATTAGCTTTATTTATCGTCTCTTTTAAGGCTTTGCATCGTGCAGGGGTTTATTTGCTGTTGCTGCTGCTTTGCTTATTTGTTTGGGGCAGGGGTTTTGTTTTTCTTTTTGCCTTCCTCTCAAGGGCCTCCGTAATTGTCACCTCAGGCATCAATTACGGCTCAGCAGTGCTTTTGGGCACTGTCCGAGTTTGGGAATTGCTCAGCCCTGAGGAGGGGGAGGCTGGGCGTGGAGGCAGCCCCAGGAGGGGAGCCTGCAGGAGGGGACCCCACGGATTGATGCCGTGGGGAAAGGGGGCAGGGGCACCACAGGGATGAGCTCTGGGGTTTCATAACGGGGGCTGCTGGGAGGTTTGCTGTCTTAAAGGTTTCCCCGCTGAAGCTGAGCTGCATAAACTGTTGGATAATCTGTGTTAGAGGCTTTTCCTCCCCGGCAGGAGAGCTGTTGGATGCCAGCCACGAGTGTTTTCTACTTACAAACCTATACTTTGCTTCCCAAATTCAGCTGCTCAAAATCCTGCCGATTTTGCAAGCAAAAAATGGGGGAGTTTTTGCAAAGTTTATTACTAGCAAAATCCTCTTGCCTTTTTTTCTTTTTTAAATTGCCAGAAAGTACAAATAATTTCATTTCTCCTGAAACAAGCAGAAAACATCCTGTTTGGGTTTGGGTTTTTTTCTGGTTTCTCCCCAAGTGGGGGATTTCCATTGCAGCTCTCTTTTGAGTTATTTTTGTCTCCAGGGGACAGAAGCTGGGATGGAGTTACCTTCCCAGAAGGTTGTCTGAGGATCAGTGCGCCCACCTCCATTACAGTCCTGCAGAAGTATCACTGGAGACCTTCTCAAAGCATCAGTCAGCAGTAAGTAAGAAATGTGGTCACGTCAGCTGTCTTCCCTTTACATCCTCCACCGTAGCATCTCCTCAGAAAATCAGGGTAATTAACGTAGCGCTGCCTTGTCCTGCCTAACACTTTGCATTGTGCTTGCCACGTGGTGAGAAGCCTTCTGTCTGATTTCTGGTTAGTGAAGAAGAAGGGGAAAGAGAGAAGCAAGAAGGACTATAAGCAGAGTGGTGCTGGGCTAAGGAGCTGAGGCTGAATCCGGGCTCTCCAGGACAGCCCCACGGAGAGACACAGCCCTGTGCGTGCAGGGGCCGGAGGCAGGGATGCTCAGGCTCCATCTGCTTTGGAAGCCAAGTCCCGGGAGTCAAGCGATGGGATTAAGAAGTCAGCCAGACATGCTGTTCACAGAGTAAGATTAGTCCCTCCTAAAGCATTTCTTAATCTTAGGTGCAATTGAGATAATCTAAGCGCAGATTAACCAGGTCCGGCTGGAGTTAAGCTCCCCGCTCTCTGTTTATTTTTGGCAGGAAGAGACTACTGCTGCTCTGGTGCCTCATTCAGACGTTCACACACCAGACCCCACTCAGGAGAACAGGATGTGGAAACTCAGCGTAGTAGATTTGCCTTGAGACAGAAGTCCCAAATCTTACAGTTTTATCTCAAATTTTGTGATACAGGGTGGCATTTTGTTCCCAGGGCCCCATGCCTCAGACTTCTCTGATTGTATAATAAACCATCTTTTTGCCTCCAGGAAAAAAAACTCTAAAAAAACAAAACAAATAAAAAAAATTTTTTGGCTCTCAAAACACAAAGAAAACAATGTCAATGTAAAATTGTCTTCAAGGAAGTCCTTCCCTAGGGCTTTTCTGTGGGGTAAATCAGGAAACAATCTCTATCAGCCTTCCACATGGCAATATTTGGAAAGCTGCAGGGTTTGGGGAGGAAAAAATACTACTTCTTTTCACGAGTCTCCTTTCTACTTTCTCAGCTAAAAGCTCACGTGTGGCTGGTGCTGGACATGGGAGCTGAAAGCCATTACATTTTCAGGATATCCCTGCTGCAGCATCTGGATTTCTTTAAGTGAAACTATCAGTGAGGGCCCATTGGGTTTGTAAAGCTTTGAGAATGTTCCTATTATTACAAACGCTTGTTTTTCAAAATAAAATAAACTCCTTGCCAAAATTTCATAGTCTGCCATTAAGTAAGAAAGGAAAGGAAGAGCGTAGGGAATGTTAAAATTTTAAACTGGTATTCCCAGACCCTTAAAACAGCTCCGTTTGTTTTGTTTTGTTTTGTTGTTTTTTTAAGAGGAAACATCTAATTTTCAGTCTCTTGAACATTTCTGGATCATTTTAAGGTAGCAAGAGCAATGACTCACTTTACTGCATTTTGATACACCCCTTTGTCATCTCCACTATTAAATGCTTTGCCTTTTGGCTGAAACGCAACTTCCCCACAGGCTCACGTACACACGCCTGCATCTGTGCCTCTGCACAGAAACCATACGCTGTGAAGTATAAGCTGTTGTGTGGGATTCTTTTGGAGCTGGCAGCTCCGATGTGCCATGTCAGAGCTGCTTGCACCCCGGGCAGCCAAAGGGGACATAGCCGGGGGGTGGCACTGGGTGCTCAGAGAACTCCTCAGATGCTGTGGGGTGCCCCCTCCAGCCTCGCTGCGCACCAGGTTGCTCTGCAAGAAACCCTCCGCTCTGAGAGGGGGCTCCCCTGGGAGATATGGGGCAGCTTGGTCCTCTCTTTGAAGCAGGACCCTGGCGGGTGAGGGCAGGGGAGGGCAGGAATGGGTGCTGACCATCTCTGGGGGGTACCCACGCACCTCACCCAACGTCTGACCCCACTGCTGACTTCTTCTGTTGCTTCGGCCTCAATTCCTCACAGCAACATGCCGGCTGGGTCCATGCCTCACTCTTTAACGAAGAGCCGCGTCTCTCCACCACATCCTGGAAACTTCTGTGTAGGTTTTAAAAATAGGGACAGGTTGAAGAGATTGATTTGTGTTTTTTTTTCCCTACAAAGGCCACTGTGCCATCAGACTGCAAGATGATTGATCAAATGACCTTTTTCCCCACTCACTGCCCTTCCCAGAAACCTGTCGTATCCACGCAGTGTGTAAACACCTCCCATGGGATCAAACAGCTGTGTGAGGCACACGCTGCAAACGCTGCACACCACAAATTGGTGATGGCTTTAACCAGCACTTTTAAGCAAAGGGCTGGAATTAGACACCATAGGGGTGGGGGGGTTTTGCAGCTTGTGGGAGCCTCTTGTGTGCCAGCAGCCCTCCACAGCATCCCAGACACGGAGCTGCCAGTCATGCAGTGGCTACAGGGAGGAGGCAGGACCCCATCCTCCTCCCACCGTCCTGCTTCCTTCAGGTGCAAGCTTCCTTTCCCTGGTCCCCCGTGGGATGAAGCAGAGGGCATCTGATCCAGGGGAAAAAAAACCTCACGACTTTCCCAGGCGGCGTCTTTATCCCCTTGGGGAGCGCAGCACTGTGGAGCGTGGTTATTAACCAGACAGTCCTGAAGGACACTTTAAAATAAATTAAGAGGGCTGTTCTGCTCCTGCAGCTGATTATTGGCATGCCTGCTTGTTTGGTTTTTGGTTTGGTTTGGTTTGGGGTTTTTTTCCAGAAAGTGGAAAAGAACGCTTGCAAAAAAAAAACCTCTAATTTTCCCTTTTTGCCAGATCAGGCCTCTGTGTAATGACAAAACCGCGGTGCTCGCCGCTCGCTGCTCTCTTTGGGACACCAGGGCTGAACGAAAGCCTGTAAATCTGCAGGAGGCTGAGGGGGCAGAGGCGGAACGCAGCTGTCCTGACATGCTATCCCACCCCCCACACACCTCCCCGCCACGGCTTTAGCATCTGAAACGCAGGGGACATGCAGATCTGGAGGTAAGCCCTGGTGGGAAGGAGAGCGGCGCCGAGTCCTGCAGGGTCACCAGTTAAGCATTTCAGCCCCGAGCAGATCTCTCGTAAGCCACTTTTTTTTTCTTTTTTTTTTTTTGGAGATAAGCTTATCTAGACCCGACAGCTGAATGTAACCCTGAACTTCTGATCTTGATTTTTAGCCTCAGCAAACCTATACGTTCCCTTGAAATTATACACACTAGATTTCAGCTGCACCGCAAAAGCGGCTCCACCGCTGCCTTAAAAGAGTCCTGCACGGCTGTGCCCGCCAGCAGCATCCCGTAATGCCCTTGGTTTCACAGCCAGCCCTGCAAGTTAGACAGGCCCCTGGCCGGGGAAAGCCTTCCATTACTGACACTGGGGCTCCAGCAGGAGGGGAGCCTGGATTTTACACTTCCAGTGATAACACATTTGAAGGTAATATTGCACAGAAGCGGATTATAACCCCGGCACTTTGCTATGCGGGCTTTTGGAAATGTGTTTTTCGGTGCAGAGAAGCAGCTAGAAGCGTTCTTTCTCACTGCATGAAAGATGCACTCGGTAATAGCCTTTCTATTGCCGGACAAGCTGGCTGCGTTGGGGCTGTCAGCGCCGTGACAGACTAGCCAGGAAGGGGTTTGCTAATCAGTTTTCCTAGCATCAAATCAGCATCTGCTCTATACGATCAAGGAAATTGAGGAATCTCAATGTTTTTGCAATATTGCTTAGTTGGCCATGAAATATGGGTGGTTCTGAGAGAAACGGCTTGTTTCTCCCTCTACGAAGATAAAGCAACTTTGGCTAACGATGAAGCATCGCTGCACGATGGAGCCGGCTATTAGCAGCGCTCTGATGAGGGCAGACACACATCCAGCATCCCGGGTAAAGGGAAGGGAGGCGTAAACAGCTTTGCAAATAAGACATTATTAATATGGTTGAACTACAGAGGGCAGAAGGTATTTCTTTCCTCCTCTTTCACTCCAAAAGCAATATTCAGAAAATGCCTAGGTTCCCACGTTTAGCCAAGAAATTAAATTCTTAGAAATTTAACTGGATGTTTTCTAGCTTGATTTTTGTTTGCTAGTGTGCACACACGTGAATAGTCTTCCTGGGCAAGGCAGTTGTCTGGAATCGGGCTGAAGAAACCACTCTCCTGGCCGAGGGGTGGATAAACAGTATTTAAACACAGCCAAAGCCCCACTGCTGGAAATGACTTGGGGCTCTACTTGCCTGTGTCACTCCTGACACAAGGGTCCGAGATCTGCAGATTTTCTATGGCTGCTGAAAATGCACCTTTTCCACGCGCCTAAACAGGTTTTTAGCACTCCCTTGTTAAAACCTGTGACATTTGCCACCCCAACAAAAAGCTCCTGGGGTCAGTGCAAAGTGGCATGACTTTGCATAGTTCAAGGAGACCAAGGGGTTCAGAGCTGCTGAGGGCCATGCCCTTCATCCTGGGGGCAGGGCAGACATTTGCACTACCCCAGCCCACCTCTGCAATGAGGGCACCCACCTCACTCGTGGCTTTTCCTGGCCAAAGTGCTTTCTGGGTTTCTGCTTTGGCAAGACAGCCGTGGTAGCAGGAGGGAGGAATTCGCTTCCTTCCTCCCCTCTCTCCGCAGCACTAGCATTTTTCCTGAAAAAAAAAAAAAAACCCCAAAAAACAAAACCCTCCCAGAGCCTCCCCCTCTCTCTCTGTACAGCCTGGGGCTGAGGGAACCCACTGTGTGATGGTGGGGCTGGACATGGGGCCAGTGCTCCCAGGGCTGGTGTGGCAGAGCTGGGCAGTCCGATGGTTCAGAAGGGCAGGGAGAGCCCAGTTTTTCTGGCCCTTGTGAGATTTTTTTTAGACCAAACACAGGCCACGCAGATTAGATGGACATTGAAAAGGGGCAAAACCTGTTCCGGGGACCAAAGCGCATAAGCCCTTTTTATGTAACGGCCCCGTGTTATAAGCGGCAGCCAGGGATTTATGCTGTCTTTGAAGTAAATTGCATCCCGGTGCACTATAGCATGAAAGTTAAGATTTACCATCGCCAGGACACTGAAGACCCAGGTGGAATAAATAGCACGGTGCTCTTCTCGCTGTCTTCTGCTGCGCGGCTCGGCTTCGCAGACCTTCCTCCCCTCTCTGCCCCTGCTTCCACTTGCATTGTGTCGGGGAAGCAAATTGGTCACATCTGCATCCGGCCAGAGAGGAACAAATGTGCTTGCTAGGCAGCAAGGAGCTTTCTGAGGGGGGATACCTCAAAGTGAAATGAAAGGCTGGCCATCAAAGGTAGAAAACAGACCAGCGGATGAAAGGCATTCTTCGCTTAGCTTTGGTAAGGCTACTAGGTATTAACAAAATGAGGAAAAGGCACAAGAAAACTGGGGCATCCAGAGCAGCACGTTTGGGGTTTTTTTCCCCCTCCCCTTTTCTTTTGCTCATCCTCTGTCATCGGCGGAGGGGAGGGATCGGCGTCCCCCCATGCTGCGGCAAGCACTGTTTATCTTCACTCCTCAGGACGCTGCCATTAGCAGGGCTTCAGTGTGCCGTGATGCTTCATCATTAGCTGGAGGTGCTTGATCTGGCCGGAGAAGAAATGAGCCGTTCCCCCCAAAGAAACCCTCACGTTTCGTGGCCAGCTGAGCAAATATTTTTAAATACTCCAGCTCTGCAATTTTGGCGGTCAGATAAAACAAAGGGGGATCTGATACAAAAGGGCTGAATTCTTCTGTTCACTCTCCGGCAACCCCACCGACGTCGGTAGTGGTAACAGAGAACCAAGTTCAGCACAGCAGGGATGCACATGCATAAGTCCCATGGAAAATCCCTGTGGTCTTTACAGTTAATCATGTCCAGTTAATCATGTCCAGAGGTGGACGAGTGCTCAACTGATGCGCTGAGTCATGACACACAGGCAATTACCCTAAATCAAAGCAGTATCTTCCAGTCCCAAGAGGTTCCATTATGCTTCACCAACTCCTGAAGGGAAGGTAAAAATCCCGGGTGGCAGCACTGCGGCGTAGGGAGGATGAAACAGCCAGGTGTTCCTTCTGCTGCCTCCCCAGCACTTTTCTAACCTTGCAAAAAGTTCTGGCAGCTCTTTAAATCCAGGCTGCTGAGATTTACAGCTCCAGACCCTCCGGGAAGCTTGCTGAGTTTACTCTGGGTTTCTCCCAGCCGGCTGTACCGAGGCCCACGGACAAGGTTTCACAGGGGCTGAGATTTACTGGCCAGGCAGTGTTTGGCCTCCTTCTTCTCTCTGTTTGCAAATATGTGTCTTCCCTTCTTCTGAGCATCCTGGCCCCCTTTCTCAGGCACTCCGCTGAAGCAAAGCCTTCTTGCCACCCTTTCGTTGCCTGGGCCCAGTGCGGCAGAAGGATGCTCTCCCACCCGCACTGACAGAGATCCAGAAGATGTTGTTGTCTGCTGGGAATAGCCCTACCCCTGCCCTGCGCCACTGCCAGCAGCTCGGGCAGCCGCCAGGGATTCAGCTCTCAGGGCATCCCAGCTTGTGCTCGCTCGGCATCGGCAAGGAAAAGGCCCCCGAGGAAGGATGCTCATTAGCTGCAGCATCTCTCCTGCTGGCCAGGCTCCCATGGCTGCGCAGCCGAGACCTCGGCAAGCTTGTCTCGCCCGCCCCGGGGACACGGCAGTGCTTCGATCGCCTCCAGGCATTCAGCTCAGCAGGATCCCTTGTTGCACTCCTCTGCGATCGGAAACGTTTTCCAGCCCACCACTTGCTAGGAAAAGGGAAATACCCCAAAATAAGAGGTTTTGCGGGGAGGGGACGTGACGCTGGGGAGAATGGACCGACACCGGGGCAAAGAGAGAGGAGAGCCCTTCCTGTGCTGGTTACACTGCCTCTAAAATAGGTGCTCCTATCCTGGATGCTTTGGCACCCATTTATAGGATTACAATATTATCGTACATTAAGACACAAACTGAGCCCTATTTTTCATGTGTGCACAGGGGAAAAGGCAAGGCAGGAGGAGGGTCTGCGCATTCTTGTTTAGAAGCCAAAGACTAATGTGCCCAGCAAAGCAAAATTAACCCAAATACTGTGATTATGCAGAAAAAAAAATCTGCCGGAGAATGTCATTTCACCAGCGATATCCTGCAGTTTTCCGCTGGCAAGAGTTCGAGAGGTGGCATGGTAACAGAGTACATCAGGGCAGGCATTTGACTGGAAGCATTAAATACCTCAGAAAGGTGAATGGCCAAGGTCTTCCCGATAATTAAAATGTGTGCAGTCTTCATAGACCAAGGAAGGGACAGAGCTATTGTTTAAACAGGTAATTAGAGCTGTATTTTAAGTAAACTCGAGGCGGTAACGAGCTCTCTCAGATGGGGAGAGCAGCTCTCCTGCTCCTGGTTCCAGCATGAGTAACTATTGGACCCCGACTCACTGCCGGGGGGTGGCCACAGCTCTCCCAGCCCTGCTCCCCGGCCACTGTGTCTGGTGGGGGTTAAAAAAAAAATAAATTCCTATTTGATTTCACATTTTTCACTCCCTGTCTCCTTTCTTCTACGTTCAGGTTCAGGAGAATTGGCTGAGCCACCTGTTTTTTTTTTATTAGGGCGGCAGCAGGGAAAAAAAAAAAAAGGGAATAAAAAGGGACCCAGTCAAGCCCCAAGGGAAGGGAGGAAATAGCATGAGCCAGCGCTCGCTCACACACACACCGCAATCACACACACACACTCCCCATCCACACAGGAACAGAGAAAGGGCTGCGATCTGGTGGAGCTGCTCTAGAGGCAAAATCACTCACCTCCACCCCACAGCCCAACCCCAGGTGACTATAAAGTCTCCTCGCCACCCAACCCCATGTGGAGGAGCCTCAGGGACGTGCCATAATCTCGCTTTGGACAGCCAAGGATGCACGTTCTTCTGCTGGAGACTCCGCATGGGAACTAGGCAGGGAGAGGTTCAAACCCTGCTGGGGGGTAAAGGATGGGGCTAGGGAGATATGCTCCCCCTCTGCTCTGCCCCCTGGAAAGGGCTAATCACCGCCTGCTTGCTGCTGACTCCTCATCAGGTTTCCACATTAGCTGGGGAGGGGGGAGATGCTGACTTCTAATTAACCCCTTTGTACGCAAAGCCAGAGGAAACAATCAGACCTAGGGGAAGGCAAGGAGGCGCCTTTGCACCATCAACACAGTCTTCCATGAAAAATATATAAGGGCTAGACATCGGCGATGAGGAAACAGGAGAGTACAAAGAACTGGGCTCAGCTGCCCGGCTTTGCAGCCCACATTATCTGGGTTGCTCTGACAAGCCAAAAAAATAACCTAAAAACCAAACATTGCAAACTGCAAAGGGCTTTGGGAGCAGCCTGGAAACCGGGCTTGTGGGGGGCAGCGGGGTGAGGGCACGATGCTCTGACATAGAGCAGGGTGAGATGAAAGCTCCTGGCAAGCAAAGGGCTGGTCCTGTCTGGGAACACCCGTGGGTACGTGCTGGCCACAGCGGAACGATAGTCTTTCGCTCCAGTTGGTTTGCAGCCTGGCTTCAGAACCCAGGGCCAAAGCTTTGTATGAAAAACTGAGGATGAATTTTTGTTCCGTGTTTTGCTCTGGAGTATTGCTCCAGAGGAGAAGACTGATGCCAGCAAGCATGGAAGCATCAGTATCTCTCACCCCTTTGGGAACAGAGCTTGAAGACAAGGTACAACACAATGAAGACGAACATCTTCACTCCTTGAACAAGTCACCATGCTCAGAGTCACCTCTTTGACAGTCAAGGAGGGCTTTGGCCAGTTTCCTGAAGGAGATTTGCTTGCCTACATTTTTTCTTAAATGCCAGGTTCACTTCTAATAACGACAATCCCTGCAACACGCAGAAATCTTCTTTCTCCTTTCCACTAGAAAGGGTGGGAAAGAAGATGACTGAGAGTATCTTATTGCTGGTTTTGACTGCCCGCACAGTGCTGCATGAGCTTCAGAAATCATTTTTATTTCTTGTGAGGCTCAGAATAGCGGGAGGTTTTTGCAGCCCCAGCTCCTGGAACCCTGTGATAATGTCAAACTTGCCACTTTCTTGTCTTCTCCAGCCCTCCTTCCTGCAAGAAAGCTGTTAAAATGTTAATGATGGAAGGAAAACGGGGGGGGGAAATTCATCTGTATGATCTTTTCGGAGTAATTAAGGTCAGATTTGCTGTCCTCCATGGCTGGAGGTGGTCCCCAGCCAGGGCTGTTGTTCAGGGTGCTGGCAGGACCAGCAGTGCTCTTAAGAGCCTCCATGGCAAGAAGCAAGAGAGGATGCGAGGTTAGCCCAGGTCTGTAGGAAACTCTCCGTCCTGACTTCTTGACTAAAACATCCCTTTGGGAGCTGTCTCATAGTTGCTGGTGTGTCAGGAGCTGTGAGCGGCCGCAGCAGCTGCTGGGGGTCTCACCCCCAGCCCATGGGGGCCAGGGGCTGAGCCCCTGGTTGGAGGGGAGCTGAGTTTCATGGGGCCGGGTTGCACCCCTGGAGCATCTCGTAGCTCTGCCGGGCAAGCCCCAGGTCAGGGCTTTTCCCAAGGGAGAGGGCAGCCTCAGCAGCTCGGAGCAAAGCAGCTCCAGCCCTTGACCTCCACCGTGGGCTGACTCTTAAACAGCTCAGAGCACAGACGCCTCGGTGAGTCATACTGCGAAACTATTTTTTTTTTTTTTTTTAAAGTAGGAGTGCCGCTCCATCAGTCAATTACTTGAAGAGCCGCTCTAATTTGGCACCCAATTGTTTCCCCAGCTGCCGCTGCGTCTGATCTCTGCTGTGGGGCTGCAGGAGAGGGCTGCCTGCACAAGGGAAGGAGCACAGGCACCCGAGGGAAGAGGAGGAGGAGGAGGAGGAGGAAGAAGCAGGGGAGGGCTGAGCTGCCCAACAGCCCCACGCCCGCGGAACGGCAGACCTAAAAATGCAGGCATTAAAAATATCTCGGGGTCAGGGGTGACTGCTGGATAATAGAAACGGCTCCGTGAGGCAGCACTGGGAGGGACAGGTCCTGGCGGCGGGGGAGCAGCCTGCCAAGGCTGGCCCGGCAGCGGGTGGCTCTCTGCCAGCCATGGCCGCAGCCGCCGCCACCGCCGCCCGGTAATGAATGTGATGTGACATTTACGGCTTTTTCCACCGTGGGTTTCAAATCGCTCTGCAAAGGTCCCTTAATAGTGCTGTCCCCTTCCACTCTTCCTCTCTCTGCCCTCTCCCTATTTAATATAAAAAATAAGTGACTTGCCTCCCATCATGCGAGGAGCCAGCAGCAGAGCCAACAGCAGAGCACAAATCCCCGACCTCTGTCTCCTGCCCTTTAGCCCCTACGAGCACTCCATTTTTTTCCAAGGAAACCAAGAGTAGGAGCCATACCACCACAGCTGTTTTTAAGTCAGCGAGGGCTTCTGACTGAGAAAGAGGAGGCTTGCTTTTGGCGAGGAGCCTTGATTAAAACCCCGAGGCACTGTGAGGGGCTACAGGTGTCACGGTGCGGGAAGTGGGTGCCATGCTCCGCGCTCCGGGATGGAGGTACCCAGAAGCAGGGCACCCAGAGGTGTAGCTCCAGCCAAATCCATGTCTCCAGGCAGCAGCTTCTCCTTCGCTCCTTTTTAACACAAGCATTGCCGCATTCCCTCGCACGCACACGTGCATGCATTTGCACGGACACACACACACACACACACACACAGAGACAAGCAAATGTTTGCCTCCCCCTGCGCTGCTGCCACCAAACCACTCCTCCTGTGGGCTGCACCCACAGGGTGCCCAAATACCCCTGGCAGAGAGCAGCCCCTGCCTGCAGAGCCCCCCAGCTGTGCTCTTGCCCCTCTGTTTTACCTCCTGAGACCTGTTGCAGTTGGGACATGCGCAGCAGTGGTGGTTGCAGCCGAGGGCAGAGAGGCAGCGTGCTCCTTTTGGAGAGAGCCCATCCATGCTGCGTGCAGTGCAGAAGGGGCTGTCTGTGGAAGGAGAGGATGGGGTGGGGAAGCAAAGGATGGGTACAACATTCCTGCCCTTTTCTAGTCCAATTCTTGGACTACATTCTGCCAGGTTTTCTTAGCACATCCTCAC
The DNA here is from genome assembly GCA_025769975.1 of Gallinago jamesoni. Taxonomy (NCBI): domain Eukaryota; kingdom Metazoa; phylum Chordata; class Aves; order Charadriiformes; family Scolopacidae; genus Gallinago; species Gallinago jamesoni. Next base: position 117,673,940 of record JAOQGH010000001.1, on the reverse strand, counting down.
AGAGCATGAACTGACTTATGGTACGTGGCAGTTTTCTTCTTAGTGGGAAAATTAGGATTACTCATCTATACTTTTGCACATATATATACACAGATGTATGCACTGCTGCTGCCCGTAGCAATGTATCAGTCATTCCTGTAGGTTTGTTGCACCAGGCTGGGCTTTCCCACCTTAGTCTGACAGTACATTGTCTGCTTGAAACAGCTGGCATCCCCCAAACAGCAGACAAGCCCTGGCACCCCAGCCCCAGAGCTCTCCAGGAGCTCCAGGTGAACCTCCTGCAGTCCTGGATTCAGGCCACTGCGTCTTCAGGTGGTGAGGCCTGAGACCTGAGACTTGCCTTGACGTGCTCACCACAGCCTCTGCTCAAAAGCCCTTGTGCTCCCCATCATCTGGCATCTCCTGAGCACTGGATTAGGCTGCCCAGGGAGGTGGTGGAGTCTCCTGCTCTGGAGATATTCAAAACCCATCTGGACAAGTTCCTGGGCAACCTGCTCTAGGTGGACCTGCTTTGGCAGAGGGGTTGGACTAGATGATCTCTGGAGGTCTCTTCCAACCCCATATCATTCTGTGATTCATGAGGGCAGCCAGCTCTCCACCAGAGGGGAGGAGAGGCAGTCCCGTGCTGATGGGGCCGGGTCACTCTCCACCAGGCCAAGCGAGAGAGTCCCAGCCAGATGGAGCCAGGAGAAAGCACTACCAAGTTGTTGGCCAACTTAGGATGCGATGTTGGCTTCACAGGATGCTACTTGGCTGCCTCTCCCTGAATCAAGATTCAGCGATGCCAGGAGACAGGCACAGCGGGGAAACTGAAAGCAAAAAAAAAAAAAAAAATGGCAGAGTGGATGGCAACTCGACATTAATTCATTTTTACCATATGTCTGACTATTCATTACACTCTACCATTCTGTTCTACACGACTCCTGGGGGTCTTCCCTGCCATTTTATGGCTAGCGGGGTTCCTCCTGGCTTGCGGCACCACATTACCACGCTCCCAGGTGCCCGGTTCATGAGGTCCCGCAGCCAGCACAGCCCTGTTCCCTGCATCCGCCGGCAGTGACACGCTCCAGCACTCCCAGCCCTTCCCTGGCACACCACGGACCCACCAGCTCACTAGCCTCAGGGAACCTGTCCCCCCTGGGAGGGCAGGAGGGGACAGGTGACACCTGCTACAAAAAACCTACCCAGGCATCCCCACGGAGAAGCAATGGGGTGGTTTGGGGTTTTTTTTTTTTTGGTTTGGGTTTTGGTGGGGTTTTTTGTGGTTTTTTTTAATGGGTTTGCAAATTATTCTGTATTTCTCTGCGGTCTCCCTCTGGAGCGCGTTGCTGGCACGGGACCAAGGCCCGGCTCCAGCAGCAAGCGTGACTCATCCTGGCAGGCGGCAGCCCGGGCTGGGAAGGGAATGCCAATGGGTTTTCCCTGTGTGTGCACTGGCTGCAGCGGCAGCTGTTTCTCCTGGTAGGTGGGAGGGTTGAGCTAGCGGCCCCCTTGCCTGGATCCAGCTGTCCAGCCCCTCCCCAATTCCCCGTAACGCCATTGCGGCTTCTCGCCCTTGCTCCCGTCACCATGCACAGGGAGCAGCAGCGAGTTGCTGACACTTTGTCCAGAGCCTGAGCTGACCCCTGTCTTCTTCAGGCTGCAAGACCCTGGACTAGCTCCTCGTGGATCAGCCCCACTGTGGGAGTTCAAGGAGAATCTGAGGCCTTTCTGCATGGGGACATGCAGTGGTCTCTCTGGGTAAGAGAAGCACAGCAGCAGGTAGCATAATAAAATTGCTTTATTAATTATGCAAAATAAGAAGATGGATATATAGAGAAAGTAATTCTTACGTCCCTTCAGATGCTGGGAACCCCACTTCCGTGCAGCATCAGACGGCCTCCAGATGAACAGCCACAGCCCAGACCGCAGATCCCATCATCAAGGGGCTGGGTCTCCCTCCCATACCATGGTGACTGTCTTTAATCTCGTGCAACAAACAAAATCATATATCTTCTTCTGACAGGTAGGGACGTTCTCTCTTTCAGGATGTCCGCCAGAGCGCAGCACTAATGGCAGGAGGCATCTCAGCATGTTCCTTTGCACTGTGCTGCATAAATGGGTCTGCAGCCCCCCAGCACAGAGCCCAGTGCAGTAGACGTGGCCTGTCCAGCATCACTAGCTCCTCGAATACAGGGTCTTCCACAAGGCTCCCAACAGGGAGAAGACCCTTATTTGTCTTTTTGTCAGACAAGTCCTTTTCCTCTAAGTTTTTGTGCTTGCTATTGACCACAGACTGAAGCGCAATCAATGGAGTTGCTGTCATTGCTTCCCCCAAGGGGACACGCAATTCAAATGATCAGTGTTGTTCTGCCTAAAACACAGGGGCAAGCTTTACCTTCACAGTTTTCTTTCATCCCTTAAATTAGAGCGTCAAAATCCTCTTGCAGGAGGGCTTTAGTTTCCCTGTGTAATACCGATGATTAAAAATTGCTTCAACCTGCTGTTTTTCTGCTAAGGGGTGCCAGGTGGATATATTTGCAGAAGAAGTAGCATGGAGACAGTACAGCAGTGACCTGTGAAGCAGAGGTACACACATTTCCTGGAGCACCCTGGGGATGCTAAGACTCTGTTTGATGTGAACAACCATTCACCAAGAGGTATCAAGACAATCAAGGCGTCCTGCATCTGCTTTCTTTGCCATTAGGGACAAAATACAGGTCCCCTGACAAAGCACAGACCCAAAGGTCTGGTGCTCCTTGGACCTGGAGAAAAGCATGGAAGCAGCTGCATGGGAGAAGTCCCAGAGGCTGCATGGGGAGATCCGATTCCCAGTCCTATGATTGCAAGCCATGCAAAGCCAAAAACGTGTGCTCAAGTGGATAACTGGTGCTTTGGGTGTTTGTCTGTCCCTAAGGCCACTCAGTAACCCACTCCTGGAAGACTTCTCATGTCCTGATGCCACTCTGCTGGTGGAGAGTCTGATCCCTAGTAGCTGTGCTCCTTCACAGCCACTTTTCCAAAGAACTGGTGTTTTTTTGCAGAGCTGCTTTCATTTGAGATCCTCATTTTGTGCCAAACAAGGAACTGGGGCAGGGTTGAATGCAGAAAACCATTTTAAAAGCAGTATTTATACTATGCACTCAGACACAGTCTTCTGTGTCACTAGGACGACCTCTAGTCAAGGGGGGGAAAGGCTGCAGATATTCCCCTTCGTTTACCTGGGAACCCAGAGGCAGATTTTCCCCTTGGGCTGTGTTTGATTTTCGCAATATTGCCTCCACGCCGGAAACGGCTTTTTCTTCTGTGGGAAAGGAAGTGCCCCTGCTGAACGCTGAACACTTCAGGAACCTGGCTTTATTATTTCTTTTCTCTCCTTTTTTTTTTTTTTTTCCTTTCTTTATTTTTTTTCCCCCTGCATTCATCTCCCGCGCAGTCAGTTCCTTGGGGCTCCGTGCCTGACGATGGCCGGCGACCCTTTCGGCAGCGTGCCAGCGGCAGGAACCGGCAGCCCTTCCTGCCAGAGCCGGGACACCACTGCCACAGCTGGCTGGCGGGTTCGGGAGGCTGGCTGCTGCCCTGCGGGGCTCTGCCCACCCTTTCTGCCGGTGGGACGAGAGAGAGAGAGCTGCCGATACGATATGCCCCCGGGAGGGATTTACCCATCCGGTGTTCTCCCTTTCCCAGTTGGCAAAATGCTCAAGCAGCGGCAGCCCGCGACCGTCTCACGTTTGTTTAATTTAATGAATGAGTTGCACCGTGAGGCGCTGTGAAAATTCCACATCTAAGTCAGTATTTGCGTTCAGTATTGGCACGTTTCCTAAGGAACCCGAAATCATTTATGCTGCTTTATTGGCTACCTGCTATAGCTAATTAACAACATGAATTAGCTTGGAACAATCCCAAGTTCAATTTTTGGAAAAGCACCTTGTTTTTGTCCCCAAGATTACACACATACATACACATGCACGGCACAATGTGTATGATGCATATGATATATGTGTGTGATGCACATACACCAAATACAAACCTTAAGCAATCAGAGATAAGAGCTTACTAACATTAATCCGCTTCAAACCATTGTTCAAGCTACTTGAGAGACAAACATGCATTCAGTGACCTTGGAGAGCATGGGGTTCCTCAGCTGACGCGAGACAGAAAGCTCCTGAAATTAATGATGTTACTAAATTCTTACCAAATAGACACACACAAAAAGGGGAGTGTTAGAGAAGAACCCAGATGAACCCCAGTAGCCACCAAGAATATAGGAAAGGATCACGTCACTCACTTCTGCCAGTGGAATAGCGGTAGTAAGACTAATTAAAAAATACCTGAGCCAGGCTTTAATGAGAGGTCTGCTCCTGAGGAAGACTCCTGCTCCTGGAGGAGCCATTGCAGAGCAGCCCTGAAGCCAGCCAGGGGAACGGAAGGGCGGCATCAGGAATAGGTGTGGGAGAAGCTCGTGCCGGCAAGAGGGAGACCTGCAGCCCCCACGGGAGACCTTGCCAGAGGGAAGCAGAGCACCTAAGGCAGGGCCAGGAGGGTGGGATGGGGTGACCGGCATGATACAGTGCTGGGACAGACTCTGTATTAAAAAGTGTCTCTGCCAGTTCCTTGGAAACGACCGAGAACTGAAAGCATCAAAGAAATAAAGCTGTTGCCAGCTGGAGGAACAATAGGCGAGCCGGAGCTATCTTTAGCTCACGGGATTAAATTCAAATTGCAAATGCAAAGGCCTCCCTGGAAGAAAAGGCCTTCCCGCACTACCCGGCGTCAGTGCACGGCACAGCCCGGCACCGGTGAGCATCCGCAGCCCCTTTGTCATCCCCTGCCCTTTCTGAGGAAGGGGAGACGGAGGGGAGAGGGAGCCTATCCCCACCTGACTGCAACTCTCCCAAAATACCCTATTTTCCCGAGAGGGATGCTCCCAGCAGGGTGCCGTGCCTCAGCGGTGGCCCCGTGGGCTCCAGCATCAGCAGCCATCCAGCTGCAGTCACTCAGACCTCAATATGCACCAATTTTTCCTGCCTCTCTTTTTTTTTTGGGGGGGGGGGGGAGCAGGCAGCTGCTGATGTAGGAGCAGCCAGCCCAGCCTCCTGCCAAAAGCCAGAGTTGTTGTGGCTTCAGGACAGCAGCCTGGGGCCCAGTTCAGAGGTGACACAGAGTTCTGTAAGAGATGATAAAAACTGTCCCAGGCACCGCTTCCTCTGAACCAGTCTGGGTGGCAGCTCGCACCTCCTCAGTCCCCAGGCAGTGGTTCTGAACGCCTGGCGCACCGATGGCTCCTGAGGGTCCCTCAGAGCACAGCAGAGGAAAGCATGTCCTCAGTAGCAGTTTTCAGGCTCTTCCCCTTTACCAGAAAAGGTACAGACTGAAAATTAAAAAAAAACAGTCCAGCGGGGCTCTGTGACAACCAGGACATGAAGGAGAAGGAGGACCCTCCGGGGAGGGACTCTTCATGATGGAGTGTAGCGATACAATGAGGGAGGGGTAACGGTTGTAAACTGAAAGAGATAAGATTTAGATTAGATCTCGGGAAGAAATTCTTTCCTGTGAGGGTGGTGAGGCACTGGAACAGGCTGCCCAGAGAAGCTGTGGGTGCCCCATCCCTGGAAGTGTTCAAGGCCAGGCTGGATGGGGCTTTGAGCAACCTGCTCTAGTGGGAGGTGTCCCTGCCCATGTCAGGGGGGTTGGAACTTGATGGTCTTTAAGGTCCCTTTCAACTCTAACCATTCTATGATTCTATAACTGTCGACATAGAATGGACGACATCTTTGCTACCACCCTCTGAAAGCAGGTGTTGATGCGCAAGTCTCAGCCAGGTTTGGCTGGTTTAGGTTGCATTAAGGGACACATTGTCTTGCCTTTAAGACATGTTGAGAGCTTGTCTTAAAGCATTGTCTCGCTTTATGATGTTAGCTGGAGAATGCTAGCCAGGGGCCGACAGCTTACTTAAGTCTGACAGCACACATCAGGCTGGCTGAGCACAGGGTACCTCTACACCATGCCCTCCAGGTAGCTATGCTCGCTCTGAGCCAGCTCCCACGGCTACCGGCTACCAGCTTGGCTGATAACCCTGCTGTGGAGCATGGAGGAGAGCCCCGGCAGAGCTCTGGGCCACCAGGGCTACCCGACCTCATTCATTTATAGCCATCCCTGGTGGCTGCAGCGCCCTGGGTAGCAGAGGCTGAGCCCCCAGGGCTCGCACAGCGACTCACACTCAAATAAGCAGAGCCCCGGGGCACCGTGCCTCCAAATAAAGAGACTTTGAATCCGGCTCCTGCGGTACCAAATCGGAGAAAAAAAAACAAGCTGCAAGTTAGGGATTGCAGGCACGACGGAGAGAGCAGGGGAGGCTGCTGCCTGATAAGGTGCTTAATGAATTGCAGGCTTCTGAGCTGGTTGGTTCGGCTGGGGAAATCCAAGAAACACCTCACACCCGAGCGCGAGGAAATTGGTTTAATGGTCTCAGTGCCCGTAATGAAACACCACCGGGGAGCAGAGGTCCCAGCTCTCACCTCTGTGTGCAGTTTTCATGTTAGGAGAAAAAAAAAAAAAAAACAACAAAAACCAAACCAACTTCTCTCTGATTCCACCAAGTGTTTCAAGGTGTTGTCTTAGAGTCACAACAACAATTTTTAATGATAGTCCAAACGACAGTCGCAGAGAATCAAGCGTGCAGCTGTCCATCCAGCCAGGACTATGCGCAAAGCCTGCCAGCAGTGCTGAGATTTTTAACTCCGTGCTGCAGTCATCCACGTTTTCATGTTTGTTATTTTGTTTTTAAGCAGCCGCTTAGCGGTACCTGGAGGGCATTTGCTACTTTCAGTACTCAGCCTGCATGATGCGCGTGAAAGGACCGGCTTGAACAAGTAGCTGAGCTCTTTTAGGAGAAAAATTAAGGAATGCAGCATGGTGACACAGCCTCCGTCCTTGGACCGCCCAGGCGGACGCGCCAGCGTGTGGGGGGTTAACAGCGGAGTTATAACTTTAGCAGTTAAAATTCATGAGGTGTAAAATACAAATTGCACGCGGTGGATGAGCCCTCTTTAAAGTTTATGTATTACTTTCCCCCACCCTGCGCTGATTCAAACCTCTTGTTGGCACAAGTTAATTAGAGCTCACCAACAGGGGAAGCTCAGCCTCGGTGGGGTGGCACAGATTAGGCAAGGGGTCAGCCAGGGCCCGTCCAGACCGTGTTTATAGAGGTTTGGCTACAGGAAGCCAGGGAAACCCCGTGTCCTCTGCATACATGAACAGTCACAGATCAGAATTAATCGTTTGCTCTCATTTCTTCCTCTTTTCAACCTCCTCAATTTGAAAAGTACGAAGCACTGCCTTTGAAGTTTATGCTCTTTTGTTTGATTATTCCCAAAGCTCAATTTAAGTGATTTTCCTATAAAATAAAAAAAAAAACACCAACAAAACCTTTTAAATAGTTCCCACAACAGTAAAGGCTTTGCTTTTATTTTTATTACAACTAACTCCAATCTCTTTTTTTATGTGCATGGTATGACTTGGCACACAAACACCTTCCAGAACCAAGCTTTTTGCATTTTTGCTCGTACGGTTCCCTTCCCCCCAGTACCACTACTTTCATCATCCTAGGGAGAGGAGGAGTAGCTGAAAAAAAAGGCAGGTACTGCCATCGATATGGGAGCGCCATCCCTGTCTGTAAGGGTTTCTCCATGCCCCGGGTGATTCTATGTATTCTCACCCACAATTCAGTCCCGGAGGGGATTTTACTTACATAATTCTTTCCCCACCCAAGAAAGACTCAGGGATCAGAGATTCAATACAGAAAAAAAAATATGTAAATAACCAGAGCAAGGAGAATGAGCATCAGCTTATGCATAGCTGACTGAATTGAACACAAACAATGATTGAGAATAGGATGGGCTGGAAGAGGAAATTTAAATATTTATCCTAAACGCTGTTTCTTTGCATTTCTTGAAATAAATTACTCCCAGCAATTGCAGGCAGAGATTGTTGATTAATTCCAGCAAAGGCAGAGAGACGGGAAAAATTACTGTACATCCTCTATTTCTGAGTTTCAGACAGCGCTTTTCATTTTTCTTTGTAGTCTTTGTGACTGGGCTTTTTGACTCCAGGGTGATTTGTGGGCGGTTTGCAGAGGATTTTTTGGCTCACGTCATATGTACAGATATAGACAGTGAAGCACCATCACACGTACCGTATGAGTAGGAAGCGCTTCTCGTCCGGGGCAGGGGGTGGAAACACAGGCTACAACCTGGCCAGAAGACAGTGGGGTTAGCAGCACTGATGCCCCAAAGAGCTGCCTGCTGAGAGGGACCTGTGCCGTGGCCGCCTGCACCCTGATCCCTCTCAGCCACCGGCCAAAGCAGTGAGCACCGGGAGGAGAAGCTGAGACCAGGATGCTGTTACAGCTGGTTGAGCAGCGGCTGACAGAAATGCCCCAGGGCCGCTGGCAGTCAGACATAAATTAGAGCAGTTGTGAAGCTGCTTTAGTTTATACCCGGGCATCGGTCCAGCCCCAGCTGCCTCAGCAGTGGAGGAAGGTCTTAAAGTAGCCTGTCCTTCCCCAGTGCCTTGCCCAGGCTGTATGAGGGAAGGGGCCTCCCCGTCCCACCAAGAAGTAACCTCCCCGTTACTCCTCCCTCGGCCAAAACAGGTCCATTTGTGCCACAGTAGCAAACCACAGGCTGGTTGTGCTGGTATCTTGGTGGGCTTAGGGAGGCTGCAGCAGTTAGCCTGGCCTGTGCTAGAAGGGATGTCTCAAATAAGGCGCTATAATTTGTTGGGTGTGAATTCAGTGAGGGAAGCTGCCCGCGTAGCTATGGGAAAAAGGTGCTTTGTAATTTTTTTCCAGCCTGAGGAGTCGGAGCTGAGCTAAGCGTGCCCTCTGCAACTCGGTGAGCAGCTGCGCCACGATGCACGTAATGAAAGGCTGAAACAGCTTAAAAAATGCCGCCGTGCAGGCTAATCCTTCCAAAACCCCAAGAAAGTCTGAACCGAGGTCTTGCTTGGCTGCTCTCTCCGTGCCCAGGCGGCTTCTCCATGCCCCGTGCCTGCTCGCTCGCTGCCCTGCGCACATGTCGGTCCAGCTGTGGAGCAGCAGCTGTGCTGGGGGGCGCTTGGCAGAGGCATCGCCCGAAACAGCGGCTCCCTGGCACAGCTGGCACACGCGGTCCCCGCTCCCTCTGCCCGGCAATTTTCCTCACATGACAGCTCAAACCACCCCTCTCATAGCCTGTGGCAAGACCTCTGCCCGCAGCCACATCGGCCAGGAGCATCAATAGACACCTTCAAGAGCAGCCAAAAAGCCATGGCAGAAAATCGGTCCCTGTCCCCAAAGCCTTGGGCGGGGAGAGGGGTTGGGGGGCGGGGGCAATGTTGCCCCTGGAAAAATGGAAAACGGGAAACGCACAACTGGAAACAGAGCACGTTCCTTTCCTCCGTTGTCGCTGGGATTCGGCAAAAGTGACGCTGCCGCTTGCAGGCAGTGCTGTCGCACACAGGGGGTCTGCAGGCAGGAGCGCAGCGCAGGGTGACACAGATAAAACCACATCCCAACGGCCGAGACCTTGCAGTGTGAAACAGATTCCCCGCGCTCCCACGAGGTGTTCCTGCCTCTTGGGTGAGTGTGGGTGTCGCACGGGTTTCTCTGCTGAAAGGCATTTCTAACGCCTCCCTCTGAGCTAGTTTTCCTTCCTGTAATCAGTGAGAGCGGGACCCTGAGGCTTTCTGGAAAGCTACTCAGAGACATCTCTGCATCGGCGGATACCCTGTGAGCTGTGGAAGCCCATCCTGCTCACTCACACCCAACGCTGTCTGGGGGGCAGTGATTCCTCGCAAAGTTGCCGACAGCACCTTGCAGAAGGAAAGTCTTTTTATTTTGGCCAGAGCTTTGAACCACTGTGGTAACATTAGCAGCACGTTAGGGCCGGGGCAGTTTTTTTTCCCCATTCTTCAGTCATATTCTTGGTGCTTTTGATAAACAACCAGATAGACTGGAGAGGCGATCACAACAGCCCCCCTCTGGATGCCAGCACCATCAGCTGACATTGGGCAGCACTAACACATAACAAGCCAGCACTCTCCTTGGCCTCTGCCTCCGTTCAAAAGCCTAGGACTGCAGGAAGGACCCCTGGTTGCCCAAGTGGAGAAGATGCCCGGCAGGGCGGGAGTACCAACAGCCTCCTCATCGGCGCTCTTCACACATCCGGCACCAGTAAGGCCGAGTACCTTTAGCACGGGGACTTAAGAGAAACAAGAGGCTATTAAACCACTAGTGGAGCCTGGGGGGAAAAGAGTCTTGCTGATTCAAGATACACAGAGGGATGTTAAAACCCAAGCTTAGGAATAAAAAGCAAAAAGAGGTTGCTCAGAGGCAGTGCTTTTCAAGAAACCTGCACTGTAGTGACCACCTGAGGTTAATCCAGGCAGAGTGGGTGGCAGGCATAAGGAATTACTTGATTGCGTGGGACGGACCAGCTGAATAAGGGATTTATTTGTGAGACGCGCAGAAAAGGAGGGCTGGAGGAGTAAGCAACTTGGTGGTGAGCCTTTTCACAGCAAGTGATTAACCGCAGCTTCTAATGAGCAGAGGGAGACTAAAGCTGACTGCTTTTTTTGAAGCCATTTCGATAACATTGGCCCCGATGTAATAAGCTATTTGTTTGTGCCTACTGGCAGGGACAGCAAGTCGCTACTGAACATAATCCTCTAGACCCGGCGCCGTCAGCTCATTTAGAAGTGTCAGCAACAGCATCCAAAAGGGGCTCAGGCCCCACCACAACAACTGGTCCCCAGCGCTATTTAAATGCCTCGTGCTCCTTTGTGCTCTTTCTCTCCCTTTCTGCCCTCTCTTTGCCCTATTCTTTTCCCTCCCCAAGCGGCGGTGGGGCTGCTTCCCAGCCCCGTGCCTCTGGGCTGGCTGGGAAGCTCAGGGCGGGCTGGTCGGCAGCCGGGGATCCCCGGGTGACCTTCGGATCCCGTCCCTGCCAGTTCACTGAGCTGCCCTTTCCGATAAGCATCACTGCCGGCGAAAGCAGGCAGATTATTGACGGGGGGGGAATAAGGGGGGAGTGGAGGGCCGAGGAGCCCCTGGGGGGGGAAGGGTGGATCAGCCCACCCCCCCTGGATATTTGAGAAGACTTGCCTGTTGCTTTGCGATGAGGGGTACTTCTGGGAATCTGCGTGCCTCTGATAATTTTGATGAGTACACACGCTTCCTTAAAATAGCATGAAAGCATCACGCAACAGTGCAATTAAATGCAACCCGCAGAACGGGCTGAAGGCAACGCTGAACACGCAGCCCCAGCCAAGCCCTCTGACCAGGAACACAATGCTCCTTTAAAGCCACAGCCTGGCAAATAAATGCCACTTTCCTTCCAGCTTCTTTACGAACTCCACTTGCACCTTTGAGGCTGAATCGTTCCTTTTTCAAAGGTGCTCAGGACCACCCACAAACTCAAAAATCCCAAAGCCCCTCCTGGTTTCCCAACGTGTCAGAGGCACAACCATCACGGAGCACACAGGGAGCCTGGCATCACGGAGAGCTGCTGGTGGGACAGGGGTGCCTGGGCCAAATCACTGCTGGGAGAGGGACCTCTTTTATCCTTCTCTTAGGGCCACAGATGACAGGGCTGCTTGTGTTTTGCCTGAAACACTGATGCTGGGTTGTGTCAGAAGCTGGGTGGCTCTGGAGTGGGCAAACACTGGGAGTGGCAGTAGATTATTGGTATTAATTGTTATTTATATTACCATAATTCCTTCCCCTAGCAGTTTCTGGAGCCCCCGCCTTTGTGTATGTGCCATCCCTGGCAGGCAGGTGTGAGGAAACTCATAGGAGATGGAGATCTTTGTGTGAGAAGAGCACACTCAACTTTCTTCTCCGAATTTGCTACCTGGATTCCCTGCTGCAAAACAGAAAGTCAATTGATTGTGTGCCTCTTGGTTCAAAATCTGATAAATGCAGGCAAAATACACCATGCTGCTATCTGTACACTTGCATACCCAGTGCCTGATTTGCCTGGAGACTTCACACATACTCTCACACATCATCTCTCATTCTGGAAAGAATTGCCCACAGGTCCTGCTCTTGCTCCAGCTCTGTCGTAGTTCCTGGTATATCCCTCCATTCTCCAAGGGCTCCCCCTTTTTTTGACTGAGTCTCCCTACACTTCATTCCCTGTCCTGTTGGGATGAAGGATCACTTCATTTTAGAGGGCTTCTAGACTCCCAGCACTGGTGGATCCCAGATTTGCGGGACCTCCGTGAAAAAGGATGACTGCTTGAGTGCCACCTTCTCGGGACAAGTTGACCGAACCTGCTCCCATGGCTCGAGTGATGGCGGTAGGCAGGAGACTTTGTGCTTTTCAAGGCAGTTTTGTCTAAAAAGCTGGTTGGGCTTTAGTGCCATTTAATCCCATGGCCAGAGAGAACAGCGCAGCCGATGCTGTGGCGGGACAGGGACCTCATGAGGGAATTACAAACGTCACTCAGTGCCGGCAGCCTGGGTATAAATAGGCCTGCCCGACAGCTGCTGGGTCTCCACCCTTTCTTCCTTGCATGAACTTGTGGTTCCTGTTAAAAGTTGCAGGATTATTTGAGGGCTGGCTGGAAAGGAGCAGATGTTCTGCAAACGACACCGAAAGCCCCGCGGACCTCCCAGGGCTCTCCCCTCGCCCTCGCTGGCTGGCAAGGGCCAGGGTCGGGGGGGTGGTGCAATAGGGACAGGCTTCCCTCTCCTGAAAATAAAAACAAATTCCCACAACAAACTGTCATTAACAAAGTCCCGCTTCTGGGGTTATTTTTAAAATGAGGTGGAAAAAAAGCAGGCTGAAGTTACATGTTGATCCATACAGCTGTGAAGGATAATGTTGCAAAATAACAAGCAAGCTTGTTTCTCTGGCTATGCCTCCCTCGCTCTCAGCAAAAGATCCTCACTTCAAAGGGAAAATGTAAGCCTCCCACCCCCCCCTTCCTGCATTATTTTTTTCCCCTGAAAATCTTTTTACTCCACATTTCCAAAGCATTGCCCAATTAATTACTTCTAGACAGCATCTCGCAGCACGGCTGAGCAATAATGAACGAATCCTTGCGGCTCACATGCTGGTGGCTTAAAAAAATAAATAAATAAATAAAGACTTTTAATCAGCTGAATGAGCACGGGGGCAAAGTCTATTGAACTCCAGCATAAGCAGAGAGCCTTGAGCAGCACCAAGAGCAGAGCGTGGCTGCGATCAGCTCGGTCTGGCCGGCGGCAGGCAGCCTTCTCCTGTGCCAGGCAGGGCGATGCCTCTCCGTGCGCTGCAGCCGCTCCTGGGCTGCTGGTCAGGCAGGTGAAATGGTTTGTAAAACATTAGAGTTTTCTCTTTCTCTCTCTCTCCCACTCCCTCCTTTTTAAAGCCCTGTTTTTCAAGCTGAGCGATTCTAATGGAAGTAATTTTCGTTATGTTCCTCCTCCTCTGCCAGCACAAGGAAAAGCGCAGCAAAACTTCGGTTCTACCTACAAAAATCACAAAGCAAAAGTTGTGCTTTCCTTCCCATGCCATTATTCCTCTCCCACTGCAAACATTTTGGGACCAGAACTCTCTTTTACTCTCTGTACAGCATCAAACAGCGGTATAAACAGCATGCTCGCTATCTCCTACCTCATTCTGAATAGCAAGGAGTAACAACAATTCCCCTTCCATTCTCCGGTCCTGTTTCTGAGCAGGATGGATGCCAGTTTCTGTGAAGCTCACAGCTCTTTGTTCCTACCTTCCCTTGAGGTCTCTCACAATAAGATCCTTTAAGGTTGCTTTGCTACACACTTCAAGAGTCTTTTCTCCTAACCAGAACCTGCCATCAGGAACCATGTCTGTCCTCCACATACCTGTCTCACTCCTGTTACCGAGCTTTGGGGTTTTTTAATTACTTAACTGTTAAGGCATAATTTACTAATATTTTGACAGTTAGCAACATGCCTCTCACCCAGAAAAATGCCTCAAAGCCCCATACAGTTCTACTTACAGACTGCGTCCTCCTTAATCTGATCAGTGAAATAATATTTACTATACCAGGTTGGTAGGAACTCTATACTTGAGGTGAATAGTGTGAATTCTCTAGCAAAGAAATTGTCCTTTCCTTGCTAAAATTTCAGCAATCTGGAGATGTTGACCACTGCATGGGTTGAAGATGATGAGTTGCAAAGACACTGTCACATTTTCCTCCTCTCAAAATTTCAGTAAACTTTTCTGTCAGGTCCAGAAAAACTTGCAACCAGCTCCTCTGATCACCAGTGAATCACCTGGCCCACACATCAAGCATTGACTCCTCCAGGGTAAAATGCAGGATGAGACGTTATGCAAAATTAATTAGTATTGCACAGGCTGATTAAAAGCACTTCCTAGGGCAACAAGCTGTTTCTACCTTTTTCTTTTTTCTTTTTTTTTTTACAGAAAAGAGAGGACAGGATTCCTCCTAAACTGACCAATACAAAGCAAACCTGTGACTTTGGTAAGAGATTTGTACCAGCTGCTGTTAATCTCCACCTGACAAATGGTGGCTCTCCTGAAAGCCATAGCTGTTTTACTCCAAGAACTGGCTGTGATCTTTCCTGTGTTTCTTGCACTGGCTGGGTGTGATAATACCAAGCCCTGGACCTCCAGATTGAGAAATAGCTTGTATTGTCTGCAAGTGTCACAATCACATTATCATCCATAATTGGCGGTGTACGGAGCAACTTCTTGAGGCCCTTCTAGCTCGCCACGGTCTGTCCCTTCTGCTTCGGCCGTGCTTGATGCAATACAGGGAGTACAAATGTGGCTTGATTGGATTAAGGCCTTTATTTCTGTGAGGTCTGCCACTATTCACCGAGGTTTAATTAAATTTGTGACCTCCAAGTGGTCAGGGAATGTGTGTCAAGTCAGGCACAGAGGAGAACTGATTCATTCTGCAAAAGCTTTGGAGGTGGACAATGCCATTTGAATCTTTCATGATACCGATACCAAGAGAAGGGCCACAGCACCATCAAGTATTATGGATTTGCTGAGCCTCTGGGCCAAAGGTTTGAGCTGGGAAGGTTCAGGAGTCCAGGAGAAGGCAAGTTCCTCTCTTTATCCCTCTCTGGTTCCTGTTGCTTAGTTGGTCCAGTCATATCAGGGCAGTGAAACCCTCCTTGGGAGACTGTATCCCATGGCAAAACCTGTGGGGCATTTTGGCACTGGAGGGCTTGGTACAGCCTCTCCCTTCTCTCACACCCCAACGCTCAAACACTGGCAGCTCCCATACTCAGGGCAATCCCTCCCTCTCCCACTCTCCTCTCACTCTCCTGTCTGCTCCAACAGTTTATGGAGGAGAAGAAGAGCAGCACAGGCCACGCTCCATGCAGATAAGGTCTCCCTGTTGCTTGGGACAGAGGCAGGAAAAACAGCATAACAGAAGTGGAAAGACACAAAGCAGAGCACAAAATAAGTCTTGTGGACTTTGTGGCTTGAGCATCTTGCTATTCTGGTAGCACCGAGAAGGGCACACTCCAGACTGTAACTCTGTCATGGTCCAATGCCATTGACCATCACTGCTTCAGACCCTGTGGGAGCAGTGGGATGAGTTTGGCAGTAATATATTCTGGTCAACGACTTTGGAAGTAGTCTCCTACTTTGGCAGCAGGTAGTCCTCATACCTCAGCTGGAAGGAGAGTCTTTGCCTGGTTTTCTAGAGAGCTGGTGAGTGTCCTGTTGTTGTTGATGACGGTGTGCTAGGGACCCTTCCAGCAACATGAATTTCTCTGTGGGCAGAGACAGAACAGGGGTGTTGTTTCCAGGAAGATGGCAAGAAGCCTGTCCTTTCCGAGAAAGCATGGAGAGAGGAGACAAAGCAGACGTGTCTCAAACAGGCAGAAAGAGGTTGTACATCAGCACGTCTTTGCCTAAAACAGTGGAAGGGATGTAGGCAGAGGGAGCTTCTTTCATTAAACAAACTAATATATCTGGGAAAAACAACCCAGTCTTTCTTCAGGTCTGAAATAGAAGCAACAATCTCACCAAGGTAAATACAGGTGCGGGCAATAGGGTTTATGCTAATCTGCCGGACGATCTAAGAGAAATGATAGCTGACATCTGCAGGGCAGGCAGGGGGAGGCAAGGAAGTGGGGGAACATTAACAAGGCAGAGATGATAGGCCTGAAAAGAGATAGTCCACCTTTCACTCCTCTCCCTCTTCTCAGGGTCCAAGTCCAGGAAGGTCACAGAATCACAGAATCACCTAGGTTGGAAGGGACCTTTTAAGATCATCTAGTCCAACCAATGAGAAAAAGAAAAAAAACAACAACC
>JAOQGH010000001.1:117509420-117657560 GCA_025769975.1 Gallinago jamesoni | reverse complement strand
CCAGACTGAACAACCCCAGCTCCCTCAACCTCTCCTCATAAGACTTGTGCTCCAGACCCCTCACCAGCTTCGTTGCCTCTGGACCCGCTCTAGCACCTCAATGTCTTTCTTGTGGTAGGGGGCCCAAAACTGGACACAGTACTCAGTTGTTGTGACCCAAGTGCAGGACCCGGTCCTTCCTCCTGCTGAGAAGGGACAGGGCTGCATCCTTCCCCCCCAGCCTGCAGCTCTCCTCCTGGGGGCAGCTCACATGTGGAAAGGATTGGGGGATGCTGGGGTGACTTTGCCTTCAATCCAAAGAAACAATAGGTAATTAGGGTATTTCAAACAAGGGCCGAGTGAAGATGGGAAGACCTGCCTTGCCACACAGGAGCGAGTCAGTTAGTGCTGGGACATAGTCACAGTGCAGAGGGTAAAAGAGGAGCCAGATGGACATCTGTTATAAGAGGGATGCCGTGACAGTGAAAGAGGGAAGCAGAAAATAAGGAAACAGAAGAACAGAGCTGGGGAAGACACAGAATGACTGACAAAAGCACAGTGGAGGGGGATGAGAGGGAACAGAGGGAGTTGTAAATGGCTGACAGATTGGGAAACGCTCTGTAGGTGGTGAAAGGAAATTATAGAAAAGAGGACACACATTTCTAGGAGAGTGGGAAAGATACTGCAGCTAAGAGATAGCTCGTAAATACTGAAAAGGGTGAGGGGAAGACACCTTAACAACAATCCCACCAAAGCAAGGCTCCTGCCTGGTCTGCAACAGCAGGAGTGCTTTCTCTGACAAAACTAGTTCAGGGATCCAGAAGGAGAAGCTTAATCACCAAGAAATATCTACAAATCCATAAACATTTTTTAGTCTAAAATGAAAGGCAAGAGAACTCTGGAAAGAAGCCCTGAGAGGCTCCGACTGAAGTATTTCCAAATGGAGTAGGATCGGACCATCAAGAGGACTTTTTTCCAAATGTAAATAAATATGCTGAAAATACACCACCCAGAGCAATAACACATCCTGCAAAACAGCAAAGGACACTGTACAGTTTCAAAACACTGTCTTAAATCTGCAGGCAGCCCCTGGGCAGATTTCTTGTTCCAGCTTCTTTGAGCAGCTATGGAATTACAGGAAGAGAACCTGGACAAATGTCATCTCATTAGAAGACATTTAGGATGTGCGTCTGTCATTTAAGATGAATTAGAGCCTTGGAGATGAAAATTGCCTGCTATCCCCAGGCACACACTGAGGAACATCTCAGCAGAGTTTTCACTCTGGTGATGTATGCTAGAGCCATTTTCTTGTTCAGAGAATCAAAAAAAAAAAAATCAGTCTTAACCATGGAAAAATTGTAAAATAGCCATATTTTGAGTATTTGTTGTAATATGTGTGCCTCTTCTCAAGCTTTGGCTTTGAGTCTTTATTGGGTTGGCGTTTTCTTAACTATGACCCTAAATCTTACTGTCCTTACCCCTTAAATACAATAATCATACTTAATGTGGAGAAGGACACTCAGCAAATGATCCTAGAACTTTAAGATTTCTCTTCAAGGGCATTATCAATAGTCTCTTGGCAAAAGAGCTCATGGTTTTCCTTCTGTCTGATGGTGCCCAAGTGACTCTGTAGTTTAAGCAAATAGCTTAGCAAATGTATTTCTAGGCAATCATCCTCTACACCATTCTCTGAGTACAAAAGTCAAAGAAACACAGTAAGTGCCCCACAGGTCAAGGAATCCAATATATCCTCCTTCATCCTCCAACGCCTGCGGTTTTTAGTAAATGGCCAGTGATAGTAATTTGGTACCTGCCCTTTTACCCTCTCCATGTTGCTGAGGTCTTCACAAGGAATCTTGGAAGACAGTGGTCAAGGTTTTGCAGATAAGTAAGTTGGTATATATCAGGGAGCTCAGCACCATCTGCTCCCATTTAAGCAAGGAAATAATTTTCATGTCTTACAGCAGTCAGACAGTGAGCTCCATATTTCACATTTGCAGCCAGCTTGGTTTTAGGTCATAAAGAGAAGAAGGGCCAACATCATGCTTGGCCCTCTGATCTAGCATTCTGCCTGATTTGTGAAGCTCTTCACCTGGGTCACCCATGAGCTTTGTCTCCATTGCGTCCTGGGGGCACAGACAAAACTCCTTGCCCAAGCTATGCCATGGTCTCCTGGGGCCATCTGTGCTGAACCTGCAGACCTTACTCACTCTTTCATGGGCCAGCCGGCCACTGACCTGTTTGCCAGCTGGGCCTCCACACAGCTACCCCACGTCTGTGGCAGATGGCCGGATCCACAGCCCGTGTGGTAGCTGCCAATGCCTTCCCCATGAGAGGGAGATCAGATGGACTCTCGCACGTTGCACTTCCTGGCTCTGATTCACACTGAACACTTCAAGGTCAGGCATGACTGAATAGAAATCACAGAGGTGACTGTCTTTTTATCTGGTTGCTGTGGTCTTTGCTTTTCCAGCATCTGCCATAGGGGTCCTCCCCAGCCAAAAAGCAGGGAGGGAGAAGGGCTGTGCCTTTCGTCAGCACATAGAGGGTAAAAGAGCATGAGAAGGTGTTGGAGGGTCTCGTGAGGAAGCCAACCTCCTCTTCTTCCTGGTGTCTTGCATGTGCCACTCTTGTCATTCATTGCATTTCAGCAAGGCATGCCCTTTCGCCTAGCTGAGAATTCATTCTTTATTAAACTTCAACATTAAAAGCCGCTTAATGTCAGATGGTAAGAGGGTCATCAGGACAGAGCATGAGAGTCACCACTGGCTGCTGACCTTACAGGGGTATGACCCCACTGTGTGATCCATTAGCCTCTGTGAGAGTTGGGGAACATAAGACCCAGGCACAGGCTGCAACACCATTTCACATGTGGCTTGTAGCCACTTGTGTTTTTCATCATTGTTGCTGGACAACATTAAGATGGATGTAAATACGTTGCTTATCTGAGTTTTTCATGGGCCTGTTTGGCCTTCCTCAAGGAAAGGGCTCCCTGTGCTTGTCTTATGTTGTGTAACATGGCAGACAAGAGTTACCTCTCCCTCAGTACCCTTCTTATATTTCATAAGCTATTCTCCCCACTGAATAATCTTTAATGTCTTCCTTTTTCTGTTTTTATTTCTGAGAAAGTTTGGAGATTACATTTTCCTTAACAACCCACTGAAGTCTGAGGCCTTCGCTCCACTCTGTGCTTACTAAATCTGCCTGAACTTAAAAGGACCTCCCCCGAGTAAAAACAGAATAAAACCTGAGTTGAGCCTTTGGGATTTACTTTATTTTCTCTAATTTTCCCATGATCATCTGTGCCATTTCACTTCAATTTATTTTTCCGTCTGCTGGGGGGTGTAGGATCTTTTAAATTCTTCCTACAACATGGCCACACAAAAGCAGATGAGGGACTCCAAGCAAAGGCCTAAGAAGACTAGTATTGTTCATTCTTGACTGCTTTTGAGACCTCTTGTACCTGTATTGCTCATGGCTATTGTCTTGAGCCCAGACATACAGAGGTTAGCTACAGACATCATAGAATCACAGAATGGTTAGAGTTGGAAGGGACCTTAAAGATCATTGAGTTCCAACCCCCCTGCCATGAGCAAGGACACCTCCCACTAGAGCAGGTTGCTCAAAGCCTCATCCAGCCTGGCCTTGAACACCTTCACGGATGGGGCATCCACAACTTGTCTGGACAACATGTTCTAGTGTCTCACTGCCCTCACAGCAAATAGTTTCTTCCTAGTATCTAATCTAAATCTCTCCTCTCTACATGTGGTGACCCAGCTTCTTCACCCCTTGCAAGATCAGGCTGCAGCCTTGAACTGAGGCAGGCACTGTCAGCATGTCTTCTTCTTGTGTTAGCAGTCCTCACCTTCAGGGTGGCTGGTACTGTGTGAGCTGTGGCCCTGGCATGGTCAGCTCCTGTAGACAGTGCTAACAAGGGAACAGTGATGCTGCTCTTTTAGCTGCTCCTTACCCTGATGAAATCTCCCAGACATAAGGTTGCCTGTGGTGTGGTGGGTTCTCCTCTGCTGGGAGACGCGGCGTTGAAGGCCAGCATGAGTGACAGCAGTCTCCAGGGCTCTCGCTGCTGATCAACACCGTCAGTGAACACCATATAATGATGACTTACCTCTTCCCAGGTTGGAGAAGAGGAGACCTGTGAAAAGCACCATCGCTTATAAGTAACTGCTCCTTTCAACTTCAATGACATGTCACATCCATCCTTGAGCTCTTCCAAAAATTCCCTCCTGGGACTTCGCTTTCCCTGTAACTTGGAGTGACATGTCTCGGCAAGGAAGGAGACGAGAGCCGAGCTCAGCCTCAGTCCTGCCGTGTGTAAATAAAAAGGCTGGGTGGCAGTGGGGGGGCGGGGGGGGGGGGTTGGGGAGAGCAGGGGGAGAAGAGAGTGCTATGGCAGAGTGAAATAAATTGCACCCTGTGCCTGTTATGCCAGCAGGGCTCCAGAGCGGTTCTACGGGCTTTCGAAAATGGGAATTCACCTCCTCGATCGCTCAGGGCAGTGCTGTCAGATGGTGCTGCCAGGCTTGTGCCTCATCCAGAGGTCTCCAATATTTCCTGAGTCACCCCACTTCAATGTACTTTCATGAAATTATTTTTCCCTTTTGGAGAGGGGGCGTTGCGTGGAGGGGGGGGGAGGTTTAGGGAAGAGAACAGAAAAACGAGCTCCGAAAGCCCACCCGAGAGGCTATGGGAGGAGGGGAGGCAGCAGGAGAGTAAGAAGGGATGGGATGGGAGGCTGAGCACCACTAGGGCTTTCACGACAGAGGAATTCAGCCTCTTCCCTCCCCCCCACCCCCGGCCCCCCTCACACCCTTGTTTGAATTTAGCATGCGTCCTCCTATGGCGTCGTAATTACTAAGATTACCAAATGAATCTTTTGCTTCTGTACACACCGGGCATTCAGCGGAGCTCTAATAGTTGTCATTAAGTTTTCAGGGAGGTGGGAGAAGATAGATTGAATGCGTGCACTCCAGTGCTGCGCAGAGCCCATTGATGGCTGCTGAGTAATGATTTTTTTCTAATTGGTGGAGAGCAGCGGCCCTAATGGATGGAGCCTCTCTGTGCATTTACACTGTCTCCTCAATCAATAACCCTCGCTGTGCCTGGCACGGAGGAGTTCCTGAAAACCCCTTTGTAATAATGGATTGCTGGAGGTTACACAAACCGCTGCCTCCCGCTGAGTCAGCCCTCTCTCGGGCACCCTCCGCTTCCCCGGGACCCGGCTTTCCAGGCGGGGACACCCACCGGGGGGGACCCCTCGCCTCGGGTCTCTGCCCCCCATCCTGCGGCCACCGGCACCCCGCAGGCTCCCTGGCTGCCAGCAGGGTTTTGTTGCCTCGGAGGAGCAGGAACAGCTGGGAAGCTTTTTATTGGCTTTGCCTTGGGAAGTCTGGCTTTTTATAGGAGGCTTTGTGGGTTTGCTTTTTTGGGGTTCCCCCCCCCCCCCTCTCATCTTCTTAAAGAAAAATCCCTGGGTCAGATGCTGAGGCTTTATGGAGGCCGAAGTGGTGGACAGGTCAGGCTCTGGGCTTGGGCAGGCTATGCAGAGCATGAACCCAGCTCAGGGAGAGCAACTTCCACCATCCATTAGCTGTCTTCCCGCACCTCGTGGGGCTGGTATCTTAGCCCTCAGCATCCCCCTTCCCTCCCCCCCCCCCCCCAGGTTTCTTTTCCCCGTTCCTTTTTGAGGGATGACACACAAATAGCAGTCGCAGAGATGGCTCTGCTCTTGAAATTCAGCCTTGCCAGTGCGTTTCCAGGAGGCATGCCGGTCTGACAGGTTGGGAGGAGACATGAGGAAAGGGATGTTAGTAGGGTGCCTTAAAAGAGAGGCTCTAACAGTGTGCCAGCCCAGCCTTCCTCTTCCACGCACAAGACAGCCTTTTACTGGAAAAAAAGGGGATTTCCACAGTTTGCTGAGATTAGGCACTGGAACAGGTTGCCAGAGAAGCTGTGGATGCTCCATCCCTGGAGGTGTTCAAGACCAGGCTGGATGGGACTTTGAGCAACCTGGTCTGGTGGGAGGTGTCCCTGGTCATGGCAGGGGGGTTGGAACTCGATGATCGTAAGGAACTGGTGATGAAAGGGACTTAACGTCCCTTCCAACTCTAACCATTCTATGATTCTATGATGATTCTATGATGATTCTATGATTTATAGTTGGCTGAGACTTGATTTCTTCACTGCTACTCTCTTTCTGGGGGGAGACTGAGTCCTCACAGCCCACTGCAGAGCACTTCCAAGTGCCAGCACGTTGTCACTGTAAACTCTGAGCCCCCAAGGGAAAGTGCCCACTGCTGGGAACTTTTAGAAGTGGACCTGCTCTGGGTATGTGGTCCAGACCCCCCATAACTCAGGGGTCCCAAGCACCTTGTATTATGTCTCATCTTGTTGGTTTGCTAATGAAGTTTTTAAGTTTCGTTGTGTGCCTTGGGCTTTACCCAGCTGCACAAGTCAGGCCACAGTCCTCCTCAGTGTCCCCTCTGGAAGTGACACTACTGTGAAAAGGGGAAGGAGGGTTTGGGATTGCCCTGCTGGCATAGCTGGCTGGTGTCAGTCCTGCTACGCGTGCAGACAGTCTGGATCTCCTCCAGCATTGAGGCAACTGACACTTTCTGTTGTCCTCACCAATGCTCGGGGTCCTCAGATCTTGTAATGACCTCCAAACCTTCTGCCTGAGACTCCATGTGAGTTTAAGGTCTGCCCCTGGCTTGCCTTGGTTAAAAGCTGAAGGGTAAGGCACAAAAGTTGATTTTGCTGGTGGGAGGATCTGGGGGGGTGAGGGGTGGGGTTTGGCCTCAAAACCTGAGATTGAGCCCCAGGCCTAGAAACCTGGCAAGTGGAGAGTGGCTGTTCAGGGGTGGACTGCAGAAGGCATCTCGGTATGCAGACAGCATCATTTGCCAATTCCTTTGGGGCAGATAACTTAGCAAAGAGTGGGTCCGAATGTCCCTGCATCACGACCATTAGCCTGGGAACATGGCTGGGGACAGGAGGGTGAGCTGGGACTCTGCAGTGGCACACACATATCCTCATTTGGCACGTTACCACTGGAAAGCATCCCCCAGCATGGACTTCAGTAGAGGCTATTTCTACACTGGTGGGTACAGATCTTCGTATCGGCTGAAGAAGGGACAGATACAAGGGTTGTAGAGGAAATACGGGGGGTTTTTTGGTTCATGCCACAGCAAGGGAAAGGGTACTGAATTGTTTTAGGGAGTGGAAGTCTGATTCATCCTCATTGTCACCTCTCATTCTCTGTCTGAGTGCAGTGATTTTCTCCCTTTCACCCGGGGAATCAGTCATATACATAAGCTACTTTCTCACTGAGCAAGGAATGTCAGAGGGAGAGAGAGGCAGGTCGCCTTGTTCCTCTGTTTTTCAGCAGCATCTCTCTCCAGGACAGGTAGAGATCTAGGTGAGAGGAAGGTGAATACTCCCAGGCCCTGTGTCCACCGCAATATGCCATGGCCTGTGGGCTATGAACCTCCCCCCCCCTCAAATCTTCCTGATTCCTGATGCCTGAGATCATCTCTGAGATCATTAGGATGAACCAGCCTGTTTCAGGGGCCTGGGGCTGCTCTTTGCCTGTGTCTGTGTGCCTGAGGTGACAGAGTGTGCACTGGGAGGACAGGGTGGCAGAAACCCCAGCCTGGCAAGGGAGGCACAGGCAGCATGCCAGCAGGCAGAGAGGGGATACTAAGAAAGAAGAAGGGCCCAAGGAGGACCTTTTGTTGAGTGACACTGAGGTGCAATAGCTGAGGCATCCCAGACAGAGCCCCACAGCAGAGGACAGCATGTTTTCCCACTGCTGCTTCCTTGTGCATGGGAACAGGTCACTTGCCATCAGCTGGGAGGGACTGCCTGAGTGGAGAACAGGCACAGCAAGATAGACCAAGGCAGGCTTGCAGAAAATCTGGGTGGAAAATTCAGAGGAAAGAGCAGGGCAAGAAAAATTAAATTTTTTATCCTTTGATGAGGATGTTTTAAAATCCATTTGTAAGGATTCTTATAACTTAAGCAAAGGGGCTGGCCACTTCAGCAGTGTAATTGATGCTGGAGAAGGGAGCTATGACTTGGGGAAGAAGAACTGGAGCTGCAGATGAGCCTGAGGCCAAACCAGGGAAGATCTGGTGATGCCAGGAGCTCTTTCTAGGGCAGATGGGGAGCCCTGCCTACACTGTAAGGGACTGCTGCCAGCTGCCCTCCTGCAGGGTGGGCAGCAGTGGGAAGAAGAACAGAGGCCAAATCTTGCCCAGCTGACCCCACAGGGCACCCCAGCACAGGCAGCAGCATCCTGCCCCTGCAGCAGGGAGGACACAGAGCCAGCACTCAGGACTGCTGCTAAACAGGGCTCTCCAAAGGGGAGGGCTATTAAGAAAATGCCTAGATCAGGGAAAGCTCCTCAGCTGGCAGGGGGGAGAAGCCAAAGCAATGGCAAACGGTGGACATTCAGGAGCAGGATTTGGCCCTGCTGCCAGCCCTGACTTGCCACAGCAGATGGTGGCAAAGGAAAAGGATCTGCCTTGTTCACTGTCTCTGTCATAACTGTGTTAACTCATCAGTGTTACAGGAGTTAAAATAAATCCATAGGTTGTCAGAGCAGGACCACACTTGACCTATCATACAACCAGTGCATAGGTTAGAGCACCTCTGAGCCCCGTGTCCCATCGCAGCATCAGAGATCCTGGCTGTGGGACTCAGACTCACAGCCCAACTGTGGGAAAACGCAGCACAAGATCACGGGAGCCACAGTGCAGCCTGAAGGCATCCAGACGTTCATTTATGTTGCTGCTTCTTCACAATCCACTTACTAGCGGGTGGCTTAGATAAATCAAACTGGAAACATTTCCATAAACTGCACTTTATGTGTAGTTTTTGGAACGAGAGGAAACCTGTGGACTCCGTCCAGATGCTCAGGTGAGGGGGATTTCGCTAGCTCAGGCAGAAGTGTTCATGCCTCTCTTTTCCTGCCTCTGTTTTCCTGCAGTGCACCCTTTCAGTGCAGGGACGCTGCCTCCCGATCTGAGAGGCACATCAGGGCTGTGAGGCAATGCTAGAAGCCCTCTCTTGCTCATGACGATAAACTTTTATTCTTTGCTTACTTGCAACCCTCCTTAATCTAGAGGAAATTGTCTTTGCTTGGGAAGCATTGCTTGCTTGCTCTTTGTTTATAAAATGCACAACCTTCTCACCTGCATTTGTGATTTCTCCCCTGCCCTGAAAACTCCGCAGGGACACCCGACCTGTCCTCTGCAGCTTCTTTTCCTCACTTAGTTCGTGCTTTAGGAAAACAATTTCTGCTTTTAACTTTATTGTCAGGCAAACCAGACAAACTCAGATTTTTCCAGACTGTCCCTCAGAACAAGCCCCTATTCACATAATTTCAGTAAAAATGCTACAGTGAATGACATGAGGGTTCCCATTTCTATTGGGGGGGGAAGAAAAAAAAAAAACACACCAAAACCCAGGAGCTGTCTGAAGGAAAATTGCTGCAAAGAAAAGGAGTGAGGGCTGAGTTTCTCTGACAATCAGTGATACAGCTTGCATGAGAATTCATTTCAGTATGCTTCCTTGGCACACACCAGACTCCCAGGAGGGTGTTTCAGATCTCATTTCCTAACTTTCCTGATTGTAACTGAGGCTTGCATTTACTTGACTTTTTCCTTTTGGACTGTCATTCAGGGTCCTGCTTTGTTTCTGCCCTATGGCTTCACCTTTTCCCCAGCCCCCTTGCCACAGCCCAGGGAGATAAGGAAACACTGGGGATGTGTCAGTGACCACAACTCCCGCAAACCTCAATTCCTTTCTGCCCTTCTCCCAGCAGGACACACTCCCTTCCCAGAGGCATTACCCAGCCCACGGCTATTTACGGCAGTCAAAAAGTTCAGTTTGTTTTCCCAAAGCAAGTTCTCATTATAGCTCAGGTTAAAGGCTCCCCAAGAAAAGCAGAAACATCTCTTCCGTACTTTCCAGCTCTGGAAAAAACAGTTGAACCGGGCCCTCAGATGGTCTCCAGAGTTTCCTAGAACATGGAGTTAGCCAGTCTTAAAAGGAGCCAAGGGATAAATATCCTGGGTGAGTTTCGAGGCTCTCTGTACAGTCTTTGCTCCCACTTTGCACAATCCCACTGGCCAAAGAACAGCAGTATCCAAGGCTCATAGCTGGCCTGAGGATTTAGGTCTTCACTTCTTTTCCTGCTTTCTCCCCACAGTACTTTGACAGAAGAAAGTTCCTTCTTCCAAGGACTGCTTCAGTGCAATCTCACTTCTTTCAGGCTTTTTTTTTTTCAGTTGATGTAGGAATAACACCTTTTTGGAGCAGGAAATCACTGTGTTTGATTGCTCATCTTGTGGCATAAGACCAAAGTGGTATTTAATAAACTGCCACCTTTGCCAGAAGCAGCAACATCAAGTCCTGTGAAATGGGCAATTGCTGCAATGGAGATAGCTTGAGCTGGTGTGCTGGCAGGGCGACAGCCGATCTTCTCTTGGCTACTGCTGAGCCAGGTTGAAGAGCTTAAACATGGCTTTGAGCTCTGGCAGCGAGTCCCAGATGCCCCACATGCCCAAGCATCCCAAGGGCAGCAAACCCCCCCTTGCATCAGTGACTGCCACCCAGTCTGTGAAGTGGTGTTGCATCAGCTCCAAGAGCAAGAGGGGAAAGAGCAAGCGAGCAAGAGAGATGTTCACTCAAACGGGCAGCTGCCTTTTGTTTCGTGATGGCAGCTGCCAGCAAGAGACAGGCAGGGCAAGGGGAAAACACACAAGAGCAATACGCTAGATGCAAAGCATATTACACGCTAGATTTAAAATAAAAAAGCATGCAGGAGGGGTAAATATTCAGCATAATGCATGAAGACTCAGCCCCGCCATTCTCCTTCCACTTCCGAGGAGCTGTGGGACTGGATTTCCCTGGGCTCCGCTGGCGATCCTGGAAGAAAAGGCAGGGGCAATGCTCAAATTTTACAAGCAAAGGAAGCAAGTGCCTAAACATTGACTTTCTTCATCCACTTGAGGCAAGTGAAAGGAGAAATATCACTTCAGTGGAGAAGGGTGGTCTGTGGATGATCCTGTACAGTGGGCTCGTTGTTCCTTTCTCACTTCTGACAGCTCACTCGCTTCCTTTCCTCGCGGGACCGTATTTCAGTTGGTTTAATGCTCTTGGCAGGGCGACAGCTCTGGAGCCTGAGCCCCCCTCCCTCCCCCCTTCACAGAAGCGATGCTGACGGCGGTGCCGCACATCCTTCTCCTCCTCCACCTCACCCCACCACCAGCCTGGCCCTGGCACAAGACCCCCAGCACAACACCCCCAGCACCACCTCCTCCCCCAGGGGAAGACCTTCGCCAGTGCAGGATCTGCTTTGCAACAGCTGCTGGGGCCTGGGCGATGCTGGGCAAGGTCTGTATCAGCAACAGAACATCCCTGGCCCCTCACCTCCCCATCCTATGGGCCTTTGAGCAGCCTGCTCTAGTGGGAGGTGTCCCTGCCCATGGCAGGGGGGTTGAAACTAGATGATCTTTAAGGTCCCTTCCAACCCAAGCCATTCTATGATTCTATGATCCACCACAGTGTTGTTCCTCAGAGGTATGCCAGAGAGGGGGGGCACGCGTTTCCCACCCCTTTCCCAAGCGCAGAGTTTGACAGCACAGTGAATCTGGCTCTGGGCTCTCCGGTACCGCAGTGAAAACATGTTGGCCATGTGGCACTCACTCTGCTGGTTTGAATTTATTTTAATGGTTCTGACAGGCCAACTTTGTACCAGCAGCTTCTTCTGCCAGATCAGATATTGTTTACCCACCCCGCTCTAACTTTATGCCATTTTCAATATCTTCTCTTTGCACCGAGCCCGCTTAATGCCAGATCAGGTATCGTCCATCCTCCCTCGGCCAGCACGGAGTGGAAAGCTGGCGTTCGTTGCCCACCGTGTGCCCTGGCTGATTCAGCAGAAAATGTGAGCACCTGCTCTGGACCTGGACCAAATTCCTCCTGCTGAGCGGGCTGGAGGTGCACAGGTCTGGCATTTGCTGCCAGGGGAGCACGGCCTTGGCACACTCCAGCAGCCACCAGGAGGACCAGGAGATCAAGTCTCCAGCTGCCCCCCGGCCCTGGCTAGAGCCACGGGAGTTCCTGGTGGCTGTAAAGATGATGGTGGGACACCGTTGAGCCACTCATGAGCCATAAACCTGCTGTGTGTGTCGAGGCAGGGGGGGCAGGAAGAGTAGGGGAAAAGCTGTGCTATTCTTACTTCAGGTTAAAAAGGGGCGAGGTAAGATGAGTTTTACCTGAGGCTGAATTCAAGCCACTAGCCCCTTTTAAAAAATAAATTAATAAATAAACCCTGTGTTTATTAATAAATAAATACAATGTTTTTCCTGCTGCCTCTTGCCTACTCAAGTCAAGCCATGCTGAAAAAAACACCTTTCCTTTATTTACTTGTTCTGATCGGGGAGTGTATACATACCTGAAGCAGGTCTGAGCTCCTTTTTACACAAGAAAATATTTCAGAGGAACCCAAGGAACCAGGACTTTTTTGCATGTGAGGTAGGGGAAAAAACGTATTTTCTGAAAGCAAAGTGACTCTGAATGTGGCTGCAGAGATAAAATGGGGTTTTCAGCTCCTGCATGCAAGAGTAGCATTTCCCAAAGACAGCTTTTTTTTCTATTTCATCTTCTTTCTGTTTATTTTACACAAAGCCCTTTTTTTATTTCCTTTTTTGGGTTTTAATCTTTGCAGAGAACGTACTCCATGACCCTGACGGAGGAAAAGCACCAAAGTCCTACCTCTATGAATGTGTTTAGAAACACCAACTGATCAAAGCCCCTGCCGTGTGAGCAGCGACTGGTTTACTCTTATTGCCATGTATTCCCGGGTTTGACAGCCTGCATCACTCGGGGTGTTGATGTATCAGGATTTCATACACTATGAATATTCACCATGCATATTAAATTAACCAGGTGAGAAAACACAGGTTTGTTTTGCATGTTAACTCTGTGTTAACGCTGCCCCTAAGTGGTTAAGTTGGTTTATTGCAAGTTAATTAGCCCTCATTTCAAGAAGTTATTTATTTATTTGTGAAAGACTGTCATGCTTTTTTCTCTTCCAGCTTCGTGACTGGGCCTTGCCTCTCTTTCTAGTTTGCGTCTGCGTCCTGCTCTGTGTGGGTTTCACAAAACCGCAACATTTACAGTCAACTCAGCTTGGAAAACACGCATACAGGGAAACATGGAAGCCTACTACATGTTTATTACTCAATCCAAGAGAGGCTGTGATCCTGTTAGCAGGCTCCTCTCCCTCAGCTCGTTTTAATTAGCATTTCAAGGGACGCGTCGTGCAGCAAGCTGGTGAAGTCTGAAGTTATGACGGGCTGCTTTTTTGCATCTTTCCTCCTGAATTAATGTGCCACTTCACGATCATTTCGTCGCCCAGGCGAGCCTTTTCCCAGGTGCCCTGGTATTTATCCTCACGCTCCCATCCTTCTGCGGGCATCTGTGCAATGCGCCGAGATCACACCTTCTCCTTTCGGGGCAGCTGTTTGCTGTTGGAGGGGTACATAGGTGTGGGGACACCTTGAGCAGAGCCAATCAAGCTTGCGATGGGGGCCTCGAGCTTCTCCTCTTCTCGGTGTGTGCCCCTCCGCCTGCCCCACAGGGAGAGGCAGGTGAAGAAGGAGGGCGGCCACATGCAGCTCGCTGGCTTTGAAGGTCCTCACGCTGGCAGAGGGGACTCCGTGAAAGCTCCTGCCAAACGACTGCAGAGCTTACTGGCACGCTGGGTTCCAAGGTGCCTTTTAAAATTATCCACCTCCTTGTTTAAGCTGCTTCCAGGCTGCAGCTAGGGAGCCTGGGATGGCTCACCAGTTTGGTTTTCAGTGACCAAACTGCGTCCCAGAGCGCTTTAAGTCGGTGACTAGCATGACCCCTTCAAAGTCCAAACTTCTTCGGTTCCTCGCTTTATTAGAGAGCTGAGTTGCTCAAAGTTGTCAAAGCAGATTTTCATTTCTGAAGGGCTTCAGCTCACTTTGGGATGGTGCATAGCAGAAGTGTCCCTTGGTGCTGACCCTGCCCCATCCTCCGTGGGGGTCGGGGTCCAAACAGGCAGGGTAAAGCCCGCAGCAGGCAGAGTGCTTGCACGCTGGGCTTGCACTTCCAGAGACCTGGATTCAAATTCACAGCCGAGTCTCTAGTTGAGGAGAGCAAACCTGGTGAATATTGCAAGTAGCAGACACCTGCACTGCACCAGCCAGCATAGCCATCCATCCCTGCCCAGGCTGTGTTGGCAGCGTGGGGGGAGGAAGGTGAGGAAGAGCAGGGGCAGTGCAGCTCAGGATACCTGGGCACATTGGCAGAATGTCTCTCTTGATTATCAGCCTCTTCTTTCCACAGGCTTTAAAATTCCTATCTAAGACACCATAAAAACTGAAGAGAGATGAATCTTCAGGAAGGTCTCCAGGCTTCAGCACAGAGCACGGGCTGCTTTTCCTTCATGCCACCACTGCCCTTCACCTTGAATGAGCAACATTTGTCTCCTATCCCCTTCACTCCTGAGCCTGCAGACCCGAATCTGGGGAGACGTCTCGCTGCCTCGACCTCCCGGCAGCCACACGCCACCTCCTTGCTGGGCATCTCAGTGCCGGGGCTGGGAGGGAGATGCCTGGCCTTGCAAAGCAGGGGCTGGGGAGCATGATGGAGGCGAGCAGGCGTCCGTCTGTCCTTTTCCCGATCTGTCCTTTCCCCGATCCGCTCGGCAGCAGAGCGCTGCCTACATCCTGGCCTTGCGCTGCACGGTTGGACAGGGAGTTAAGGAGTCCAGGGGCTGGGATGCGAAAGGAGCCGCCACGGTGGGAGAGGAGCTGGCTCGTCTGAAAGGAGTTTCGGGGGGGCACCGACAGTGGCACACTTACAGTGTCCCCGCCTCTCCGCTTCTCAGAAACCTGCCACCGCATCTCTTCAGTGCCGTGTTTTCAATCGGGGCTGAAGAAAGTCTGCGTATAAGCTCAGGGACTACCTTAAATACCCCTAACCAAGCCTTCTTAAAACTCCTATTAAAATACAACCACCACAGTCAAGACAGCAGGCTGGAGGTCTGCCCAGTGACCAAATAAATCAAAATATTCCAGAGATCCTGTTTGCAAGCACCCATTAAAACCTGACAACTGCCTAATACCAAAGGCAGCTCGGATCTGAAAGACACAAACAACATGACGTCTCCTGCAAAGCAGCCCGGGTTTATTTCTTGTCCTTTCAAAGCAGGATTTCATGGCTTTCATGACACCCTCTTCACAGGGGCTGCAGAACAGGGTTGCTGGTGGCCTGGTGGAGCTGCTCAGGGTAGCCATGCCAAAGGGTCTGGGGGCTGCATAGCCATGTCTCCTCGGCCAGTACCAGCCACCCACTGGCCTCTGCCAGGGACCTCCCTGCTCAGGACTGTGGCTCAAAGCCTCACGCCAGGACTCAGGGCAGCATGGAAAACAGCCTTTTATCTGCATTTGCTGCCTTGATGACGTCCGCAGGCACTTTCTGTGCTCTTTATCTGTTTTCTCCAAGAAATTAATAAATAAAAGACAGAGAGGCTGGGGGAAAAGGACAGAGAAAATGAGCAGATTTTGATCTAGTAAGCAATTTAAATCTGGGCTGGCAAGCTGCATTCGTTCATTCATTAATTCAGTCGTGTGCTCAGAAAACCCCAGCAGGACTCCCTTCCAGCGCAAGAACTTCCGACTGTGAAATAAACCCCGCGTAACCAGATTAAGTATGAGGTATGTATCAGCCGGGTCTTGGGCATTAATTCAAGCGTACTTTCCCTGTGCTGTACATTGCCAGAGCCTGATGTTTGGATCAGGTGTTGCTCCCTGGCAGGCATAAACTCTCTGAAGTTTCCCATCTTCCGCCTCCCCCTGTACTGCTGTTCTTGCTCAATAAATAAAAAAAAAATATTATTATATGTGCTGTCAGGGAGTCTTGATTCGGCTGTTAATAGCAATGTTATCAATACCTTGTCTTTCAGTCTCACATAATTCAAAAGTGGCTGAACAGTTTTGTTCTGGCATTACAAAAATGAATCACTTCTAGGTTGAGCCCAAGCATAGAAAATCTCACCTTAAAACTTCAACATTCGTAAATTCAGAATATATTTAGCATGCCAAAACTGATGGGCAAGATAGAAATCTCTGCATAAGCTTAGTGCAGTCTTCCGCCTTGCAGGTCTGTGCTAGCTGAATCACTAGATGATTACTGCCTGTATGAGTGACTTCAATTATAGCATTATTATGTTATTTATCATTTGATAAATGAAGCAGGACAGCGGCACGTTTGTGTCAGGTGCTGTACAAACATTCGGATGTGCCTAGACAAGATCCCGAGGACTATCCATAAAGTCAATGGGACACGAGCAGGAATCTTGCCAACAAACCCCCATTTTTCTCTGTGTGCTCCCCTGTGGACTGAATACAGAGGGACAAAGACTTATGCTATGAACACATTTGTTTTAAAAGCCTAGAGAGTGAGGGGGCTTGGGTTGTTCGAGATTTTTTCTGTAAAAGACAAAATCTTCAGGTGTTCTGGCTCTCAAACATTTTTATTATTATAGCCATCTAAAATATGGTTTATGACATAGTTAAAATTCATGTATAGCCTCTACTGCAATTTCAATACTTTATTTCAATTTCAATCCTTTATTTTCTGTGGGGAAATCTAATACACAATAATGGTAAGGTTTCAGTCATTAAGTGAGCTGGGCTCATCCAGTTGGTACCAAGTTGTCCCTTCTATCGCAGAGAAATGCTAAAACAAAACTCAATCATTGAGTTCTCCATTACACAGAGAAGTTGGGGCTGCCAGGACCTTTGGTATACCTGCTCTGCAGATGAAAGTCTTGATTTCCCATTTTTATCAGTCTGGCACCTGTCAGAGATATTAGTTCAACTTTATTTTTTTCAGCTAGTGCCTTTGCACACAGCATGTGTGTGTGTGCCTGCTATCACTCTGAAGTACAGAGAAGTCACTTACTATCAATTAATTCCCAGCCTTTCGCTGAGCTGGAATTTGGAAAGGCAATGTATTCTTTCAGTGTGGCCTGCAAATCCCACTTTTTCAATCACCAAGTCATCACCAAGTCATTGTTTTTCTGGTGGCACTCAGCCATTCAAGAGGCACACCACAGATAGCAGGGACGAAAACATGCAAAAACAACTTTTTTCTTTTCTCTCCTCTGCCCCAAAGAAGAAGGTCCACAGGCTGGAGAACATATCTTCATCAGAATCCTCCATTGCTATTTATCAAGTTTTAGTCTAAATAATATCTGTGAATATGTTTAACTTATTAGCGATGAAAATGCTTAGCTGACATTGTTTTTGGAGCTACATGTTGCTGAATAAAAGCTGATGCTTTTGCTCCTGAGACATCGGATGAAATGCAAGAGCATGCTCAGACTCTGGCTGAGATGAGAGTCTCCAAGGTGAATGTGTTAACATTGCAGTGAAAAAAGCAGCCTCATCCCACAGACTTTAAAGAGTATATGTGGCTTTTCAGTTCCTAGACAACTGTGAGCATCGTCTTTTCTCATACTAATATAATCTGCTTTCTGTTTTCACAAGACTTCAAGGGACAGTGAAATTGCTTCAAACCAATTTCATCATGTGAAAAAACAATTAGCAGTGCTTCCAGGAGAGGAACATTCTAGGTATTCATCATAGGTTCTGCAGTCACAAACAGACCACAGGCACTTTTCCCTCTGATAACAGTATTTAGAATTATATATTGTATAATATTCTGTAACTGTAACTTTAATTTATACGTCTTTATAAATTCCATGGGCAAGGGACATATTGTGGCTTTTTGCTCTGGGATATATACGCACTTGGTAGATAAAAGACAAAGGGCATTCTAACATCAGAAATACTTTCCCTCTGCCTGCGCTGAAGTCAAGTCATACTTCAAGATTTTTTTTCTTAAGCACCACAAAAGCTTCTTCAGCTTCTCCTTCTAGAGCAGGTTTGACAGATTGCAAATCATTCTTCCAGACATTTTAAAACCCTTTCCACATTCACAACAGCCTTTGCAAAGCAGACAAACAGGGGAAAAAGAACTAAACCCTTCTATTTATCCCTAAACCTTATCTCCTCCCATGAGCACTGCCCAGTGCGGGGCAGGAGATTCCATTTGCATGATTCTCAACAGCTG
The DNA here is from genome assembly GCA_025769975.1 of Gallinago jamesoni. Taxonomy (NCBI): domain Eukaryota; kingdom Metazoa; phylum Chordata; class Aves; order Charadriiformes; family Scolopacidae; genus Gallinago; species Gallinago jamesoni. The sequence continues at coordinate 117,639,383 of JAOQGH010000001.1, read as the reverse complement.
CACCGATGGTGCTCACCTTTCAAGTGGACATTTGCTCTCATTCACACCAGAATAATTGCTTTGGAACTGGTGGATAGGTATAACCTTTTTTGAAGTTATAGCTTATGTCTCCCTCTCAGAGTTTCTATTTTAAAATATACTGTCTCCTTACTCTAGAAATTTCTTTCTCCCCTCACTGTTTCAGATCTACCCAGGCTCTGCAAGCTCACTTCATCAAGGGATCCAGATGCTCTGTAGAACTTGCTATTATCTCCTTTCATTGTGCCAACTAGAAATTCAAATTGCTTCACAGTGCTTTTTTTTTCCTGACACATAAGTCAAAGTTCACTGACTTCAGTAGGCAAATGGGTGCAAAGAAGAGCAGAATATGACTGTCCATCTTAGGCAGATGAAAACAACAAGCCTTCTTGCTTCTTCTGCTGCAAGGCTCCAAAGCCTCTGCTGCTGTAATGTGTCTCATGTAGTCCAAATCCATCACTTCAGCTCTGCAGCCCCCTGGATTTCAATCCTCAAATGCAAACACAGTGATGAAGGTCCAACATTAGAACTTACTTTATGAACTCTTTTTAGAATATGGCATAAAATGTGGGGACCAATTAAATGTCCTTTTCATTACTCAGACTGGTTCCTTGAGTTCTCTCCAACAGCAGAAACCTTAAGTGTAATGGCTAAGATCTCTGGCAGAGCACAATGCAAACCCTAACTCATTTCAGCCCATGCCTGAGGCCAGATTAACTCAAAACTGTCTCAACACTGCTAGCACATCCCATGGACAGCAGCCCTCATCCACACCACCAATCTCAAGAAAGGCTCTGCCTGTCACTTCCTTGAAGGGTAGATGGGGACAAAGTGTGTGCAGTTGCATCCGCACAGTAACAGGTTTACTGTGATTGTGCAACAGCAGGAAATGCCAGGGAGCCATTAGTGTATTTCAAAATACATTATAAACCACAGAATAGACACAACTTTTTTTTTTTTTACTTTTTTTTTTTAACTGGATCGGAACAATGGAAAATCAATATTTCAGTTGCTTATACAGACTGAAACCACAAAGATTCCCACCAAAACTGTGAGCCTAAATTTAAATACCACTGTGCCTTATCTGTAAGGCGTTACAATATATCAAGTTCTGAAGAACTCCGGAGAATCCAGGTAGACCTCATCTCTTGAAATATGGGTTCGCTTGTGAAAACTTCACTTTGGAGCCGACAGAGGTAGCCAGACATGTCCTGCATCCTAGGCTAATTGTACGAGACTATTATTTATTCCATTCAGTAAGTGTGCATCTGGTAGTGATGATTGCCAAGCCTATAAGAAGGCTGATACTTCCTAGCAAGTGACATTTTTATGGTTAATAGAAACTGTCATAGAAACTACTTGGAGGGGGATATGTACAGGCTTGATTTTCAACTTAACAGTAAATCACTTCAGATTAGAATTAGATATCATGACAAAATCCTTCATCCTCTAAATTTTCAGAATGCAAGTAGCAGTGGCTCTGGGAGAAACTGTGATAAAACTAGAAGAAAAGTTTCTCATTTGGTTTTGACATCCAGTATGCCTGAGATCATGTCTTCTCCATAAATGATACCACATTACAAATGTGCCTCCTCTTTCATTCCTTGCTATTGTATTAATAATTAGGCCAGGATTCCCTGGGCAAGAAGCAGTTCAAAGATGGAAGAGAAAGATGGGCTTCATGCCAGAGACATCACAGGCAGCACCAGACCTCCAGTACTGCAAGACTCTGAGTCATCCCCAGTCCCTACAAATACAAACAAGTCACGAGCACCTTGTGGGGCTCATACTATAAGCTGGGAAGCTGCAGATTTCTGTAGTGTCCGTGCCACCGATCCCCTGCCAAATGGCCTAGCAACCTCAAAGTAGTTTTGCAGTGACTGTAACGGTCAAAGGACATAGGTAAGACAAAGTCTGTGTGTAGAGACAATATCTTTTGTTAGACCAACTGATTACAGATAGGAAAATCAGACAAGCTTCTGAGCACAGAAGACCTTCTTCTGGACTCTAAAAGCCACTTTTTGAAGTCCTGCCAAAGCAAAAACAATCAATCAGAAATGACCAACATTCTCCCAGATATTAGAGCTCAACTTGCCCTTCCAGCGAGGGCTTGAGTTGTGGTCAGTTTTGCACCATCCACCCTTCAAAGGAGCCTGCTGCCCCCACCCAAGCACTGGGGTCTCCCAGAGCCCCAGAGAGGCTGTGTCTCTGAGCCACGGCTCTCTCCACTCCTTCTCCCCATTACATAGGTGCTCCTGGCCTGCCTGACACGGCCGCCCTGCCTGGCTGGCTGTAAGGTCTTATTCCTTTCGGCTCCCCCCCACCATGTATGAGGTGGAGATAAGGCCTTCTTTCTGCCCAGTTTTGTCTTTTTCATGGAGCTGGGAAAGCTCTACAGGGCCATGGGGCAGCTCCTCAGGACAGTGTGCAGGGCTCACCATGGGACACCATCTTCAGTCTGTGCTTCTGCAATAGTAGTCATAACATTCCCACATCCAAGACACAGGGCAACTTCACCAGGGAAACCCAAATTCTCCACAGCCAGGAGAAAGCCCCATGAGAAATTTGGGTATGAAACCAATGGAAGATAGAAATGAAAATGATTGAGATGGAGCATAGCTGTGGAGCCAGATTACATTCCAACCTGCAAGGGTCCCGGTATCCCTGTCCCGTGGCCGAGAGACATTCCCTGGCTGTTGTCTTTCAACTGGGCTCTGCTTCCAGCAGCGCAAACAAATAACCATTTCAACAGAAGTGACACCACGCTGTACAACATCTCTGTGCAGCCCTCGCCAAAGCACCAGTCACACACTATTTACCACAAGCTGGAGAATTCACTAAATCTGGCCTATTTTGAGTCAAACGGGGGCAGTTCCAGCTCTCACAAGGACAGCCCTGCCAGCTGCCCTCCTTCTTGCACAACAGGGAGAGGAAGAGGACATCCATCTCCCGTACCCAGGCTTGAGAGGAGCCGCAGCAGCAAGAAGGCAGGTGGCTGGTGGGGAGCCACAATGGAAAGGCAATTGCACAGCACCATTCATGGAATACAGGCGCATGTAGAAGGGCTGCGAGCAGCCTGAGCCAATTAATTTCCATATTCCTTTTCAGTCAAATCTAGAAACCAAGTGCATTGCATTCAGCGCGGGACACTCGTGCGCTGGTACAGGGGGACACTCGGTACAAGGAGGAAGGTAAAGAAAAAAAAAAAAAGAAAAAGAAAAGGGGGGGGAAATGATTCAGCAATCAGCAAATTCAGAGGAGGGGCAGGAGGAATGGGTCTGAAAAGATGAATCAGCATTGGCTTCAGGTGGTGGAGGGAAGGAGGCATTTCTGCTCCGCTGATTTGTGCAGCCTGATTGAAGTCAGCCCGGGCACTGGCATTGCATCGGAACGGAAACTACCTGATAGGCTGCAAACGTTACGAGGGGAAAAATCCAGCAGTCATGCAGACAACATCTTTATTAAGTACATTTTGTGACCTCCCAGCTGATTGGACATTTTTTTTACTGACTTAAAGTAGATGTTATAGATGGGGGGTGGAGCGGGGGGGGGGGCTGTTGTGTGGGGTTTTCTATGCGTAGGGTGACAGTGTGTGGGGTAGTGAATTTTAAGCAAGGCTGCATGAAATTCAATCACTTAATCTTAAATTACAAGCCACTGGCTGCCAAAGCAATTTTTGAGATGGAAATTCTTCTGATTCACAGACTCCTTTGCCTCTTTAAGGAACAAATGAGTAAACAAACTATGAAAACGTTATTTGCTTTTTCAGAATTTGCTTGCAAAGAAAGATTAAATTTTTTTCTGTGGCATTTGGCAGTGCCTCCTTTCCCCTCTGTAGCAGGTAGGTAGGATAATATGATTCATGATGAACAGATATCATCTCCAGCATTTCTCAGTTGTATAGCCAAGAGCTGAGCCTATTGTTTAAAATGTCGCAGGGATGTTAATTAAGGTATACCAGAGATTACAAAACCTATTCCAGTCCCCTTGGAAGTACTAGAGGAAGCAATGGGCCAAAAACATTTTTAGAGGATATATCCAAGGGTTTGGTGATATTCTGAGAGGCCTTAGTCAGACAGGTAAAACCTCTCAGGATTACCCAACGATTACTCACAAAAGTAATTGTTGCAGACTCAAACTCTTCTGTGCCCACTCTCTGGCAATCAAGTCGTTGTAGGAAGAGCACTCTTCAAAGGAGATAAATAGCAAGGCATGAGTGCTCAAGCGGGTGCTAAGAGGAATTAGACCTTCTGAAAACCCAGCCCTGGGTATCGTGCCAGCACAAGACACCCAGAATGAGTAGATGGGTTTGGAGATACTGTCGCTCTCTCATTCTGGCTCTGGTCTCATCCCAGTACTAATTGGGAGTCTAATTTCATACATATGCAAATGACAGGTAGTCCAGACCTGAATCCTGCTTGCCAACCCTCCCCTCCCCTGCACGCAGCAGCCCTCCAAGGAACAGCAGAGCTCAGCATCATGCAGAGGAAGAGGATTATGTTGGGAAATATTGCTCATGCCATGCTGCTTCTTTTGTGGTGTTTCCCATGCCTCGCTCTGATGGGCTGAGTTGGGGAGAAGAAGGACAAGCCTGGAGTGATGGTTCTGACCACAGATGGGGCTTCATATCTGAGACTCCGGGGGCCTCAACCCCAGCCTCACAGCACCCGGGGTCAGGGCCATGCAGGGCCAGGTGCCAGATTATGACCAAGATTAGAGGGATATGGACACAGAAGTAGGGAAGAGGCATCTGCTCCTCCCTCAGACTTGTGTCTCTTGGGAGCAGAAGCTTTCCTGCTGGGCTTCTCGTGGGGCTGCCATGAGGCTAACTGATACACCAAAGACTGCTGGGCACTTAGGTGCCCTGTTAATGGGGCTGCACAGGTGCCACTGGACCAGGTGATCTTTCACATCAGCACATATAGAGAAGAGAAAAGGTACTAACCATCAGCACACTCCTTCCTTCACATTAAGTCCCCGCAGCTAGCCAGTTTCTGACTTTCTTCATTGAAATGAAAAAAAAAGAAACAGTGTTCTGAGGAATAAACATCACAAACCGAGTCATTACAGGAGATTTTTGTTGGTTTGTTTATTTTCTAGATACATCAGACCTGCCTGAGACAGTCATACATGGTCATTGTAGTGTAAAATTATTCTCCCAAAGAAATAATTACCAAGCAGGTAATCTTCTCTTAATAAATGGTATGTATGGGATCACTCACTTCCCTAAATTTTATTTAACCCAGAAAAAAGGCTGTAAAACAAATGTGGCTTTACTATTTTCTCCTGCCCTCTATTTTGTGAATGAGGACATCCATGCATTATTGAGGCCTGCTCAAAATGGAGCCACCTTTAAAGCAGACTCTCTGTATCGAGGATTACGCATGGATTATTGCTAAGAGATCCTTCAGAATCGGAGCAACGCGTTTACCCAGAAATCGTTTCTAATTCCAGTTGCCCCTTATTTTGGCTAATAGCAGCTGTAAGGACAATTGGATCAGCACTGTGTACCTGTCAGGCACGCCGAAATTCCCCGCACAGCCCCGAATTGTGCGATTACCGAGGGAAGCTCAGCGCTGCACCTTATCTCTCTTAGAAATCCTCTTAATGCGGCTGCTGCCGGATCCCCCGCACGCCATTGAACCGGCACCTCCTGCCACTCACCCAGAGGGCAGCTCTGCCTTCCCACAAACACATCCAGCAGGGCTCGGGGGCCACTGCGCCGCCGCCGGCAGCCTCCTCGGCAAAGGGGGGATCGGCACATGGGGGAACAGGGATGTGGAGGCAGGAAAAAGCAACGGGGAGGGAGGTGGGAAAGGGCGAAGGAAAGGCTGCCGGGGGTCAGTCGGTCCCTACCCACCCAGTTCCCCCCAGGGGCTTTTTGCGTCCCCAGGGCACATCCCCCTTCGCTCTCCTGTCCTCCCCTGTCCTTTCCTGGCTGGGGACGGAGGGGACAGGCTTCCCAAGCAGGGCAGGGGGCCCAGCTTGCCCACCCAGGCCGGGGATCCCCTCACTGCCAGCAGGCCACACGCCGAGCCTGCTCTGTGGGGAAAAAAAACACCTTTTCCGAGCCATAAAAGAAGGACCGCTAAAAAAATACCCTTGAGCCGCTGCATCTCCCCACTGCAGCAGTGGGGGTTTTATTTTTTTAAAGAAATCCCCTCCTGACTGAGAGAAGGCGGGGGAGGGAAGGGGGAGAAGGGAGGGGAGGGGGGGGAATTTCCTTGGGTTTTATCCATTTTGCATGCACATAAAAGGCGAACTTCCCTTTGGAAACAAAAAACGCACGGAGCTGCGGTTTGAAAAGGGGCCTCAATTTGGCTTCGACCGGGTGCAACTAATTGCAGTTGCGAGGGCCAGCAGGTGCGAGCCGGCAGCTGAGGAGCCCTAACCCCCCCTGCCTGCCCTGCCTGCTCCTGGGACGCCGGGACTCGCCGGAGACACCGCCGAGGGACGTGGGGGACGGGACGGCAGGGCAAACGGGGTGCTTGCAGGGTGCGCTTGGCTGCTTCGCTCCCGAGAGGGCTGGCTTCAACCTCAGCAGGGCTGGAGAAGGCCCTGGAACGTTCTGAAAGGTGACGGAAGGTTCTAGAAGGCCCTGGAAGGCTCCGGAACACATTGCGACAAGGCCACAGTGCGCCTTGCCTGGCAATGTCCCCCCCCCTGCCCCAGGTCTCTCTGGCAGCCAGCTAAGTTGTGCCCTGGCCAGGCCCTGTGTCCTGCCACGGGGCCAACACCACCACCATGTTGGGAGGGGGAATTGCTGCTACAGCAACAGCACTAAGCGCCTCTGGTCTTTCCTTGATTTCACCCCTTTCATGGCCAGGGAGAGGCTGTCTGTACCCCAGCTGGCGTGATGGCCTCCCCTCTGTCTGCCATGAGCTCAGCCGAGGGGCCGACATGGCCCAGCAGCCGCAGCCCCCCAGCAGCAGGGAGGCCGGCTGGAGCTGGGGCACAGCTGGGGTTTCACCAGGTACTGTGCAAGTCCTGGCCAGGGTTCCAGCTACCACAGACCCCCGGTATGGCTTCCTCTTGGCCGCTGCACCCGAGACTTTGCTGATGCTGGTCTCTTTGTTTTCTTAGATTGAACGCCCAGGTGGACCTAAGCATGGATGGTGGCAGTTCTGCTGTTCGTAACTGGTGGGCCAGGAGCCCATCAGTTGGTTCACTGCTGCTCCCCAGGAGGACTTCATTCCTCTGCTGATTTTTAGGGTGCTCCTTTCCTCTGGCCAAATTCAGCACGGCCACAGCCAGAGGAACCCCAGTGCACTTTATCAGTATCTTTCCTGAAAGCTCATTTTGTCTGCAATGCTTTTAGCAGGGCAGACAATTACATTTGCTATCTTAATTCTTCCATTCTTTTTATGTCTTTTAAGAAGTAACTGAATCACCGAGATAATGCACAGGCTTTCACGAAGGGGATGTATGATCCCATCGCCCACACCCTTCTCCTCCCACTCTTACCCATTTGTCCCCTTACTTAACAGCCCGGGGTATGAAAGGAAAAACATGATCCAGTTTGGGCAGGCGCTGCGGGTTTTCTGTGCGGTGTCTGAGTACACTGAGGGCCAGAGAATTGCAGTGATACGGATTGCAAAGGCAGAGCGAGCCGGCTTCATTACCTAGCCCAAGTTACTGAAAAACGCACACGCTGAATGACATCTCTGAATTCATTCCTGAATGAACAAGAGCACATCTTTGGCAGGGGGGAGGGAGGAAAGGAGGAAATCTAATCTTGATTTAAAGTTGTTGGTGATAGTCCCCACAGTCCCTGGTAATTAGTTCCACTGGTTAATTACCCTCACTGTTAAACATCTGCACCTTATTTGTAGTCAAAATTTGTCTGGCTTCCAACTTCCAGTTGGATCAAATTATAGTTGCGTCAGCTAGATTGAAAAGCCTTCTATTATCACATTTCTGTTCCCCATGTCAGTACTTGGAGACTGTGATCAAGTCATCCTCTCAACTTTGTCTTCGTTAAGCTAAACAGATGGAGTGTCTTCTCCAGTCTGTCACTACAAGCCACATTTTCCAGTACTTAGTCATTTTGTTCTGTGGCCTTTCTTGGATTCATCCTCACCTCATCCACAACCTTCTTAAACTGGTAGACACACTCATCTTTTTCAGGGTCAATCCTCTCCAAATCTGGAGTTCCCTGTAGTCCTGGGACTGTGGTCTGTGTTCTGTTTCTGGATGTAAGTCCTAGCGTTTGACTACATAGAAAGATACATTTTTGGGTTTGTAGCCATCTCATTAAGTGATCCAGACCATACTGCCCTGGTGATCTGTTTGTTTCACTCTTCAGCCAGCATCCCCACTGTTAAGGAGCTTTCTTTCCTCTTACATGCTGAGGCTGGAAATGCCACCTTCCCTTCCCTCTGCTGAACTTTCCCATTGCAGCACTCTGGAAGGACTGAGGTCTCTCCTATCCCTATCCTGCAGGGATAAGAACTGGTATGAGGATGGGAGGGTCTCTAAAAACAGAGGCCTAATCTTTGTCGTTGCAGTCCATAATGGTAACAGAAGTTATCCTTAGGGGTGCGGTGCGTTCTGGCTTCACCTTATCACAGTGTATGGCAGAGATACCTTGCCTAGCTTTAAATGAACTAAATGAATGGTTACTAAAAGCACCATTGCATCACAAAGCCCAGCTCAGAGCACACGGTGCTGTTTCTCAAGCACATCAGTCCATACAGAGGTGGATGCTATTTCTTCTTAAACAGTGCTCCCTGTGAGGAATCAACATCACCCGTGGATTCTCAGAGAGCAGTATGCACACTGCTTATGGCACACAAATTGTTTCAAGAAGCCCTCCCTTCCCCCCTGGAAAAAAAAAAAAAAATTTTTTTTTTACCCTAAGGGAAACAAGGATCAGCAGTTTTTCTTGTCCCTGCACACAGCATAGAGCCGAGACTGTGGCTCCACAGCACAGGACACTTCTGTTTGTATAACCACACACACAACACAGAGGCACACACAGCTCCAAAGCATGGCAAAATGGGGCAGCATAGGCATTCCATGGGCATCTGTGCCCGTTTCCTGGCTCTGCAGACATGCCTGGCTCACATGACTGCAGTGTGATTTCCTGCCGATTCCCAGAGGCTGTGCACTGAATCCCGAGCCTGTACCACCAGTGAAACCCCACACAGTGGAGTCAAGGTTTCCAGCTCTCCAGTTCCCAGGCATCTGCTAGGCAGCCAGTGGGAAGCTGAAAGTAATGCGGTACCAGCTCTTCTTCTTTCCCTTTCAATACTAAATTGCCTCAAAACTAGCTAAAGCTTTGCTTGCCCACAGCAGTGACTTCTATAGGTGTCACGTGGATGTTGCAAGATGGCAGAAGAGAAGTTGTGGGCAGAAGTGTCTATGTGGAAATTGCCCCCACTGGGTTTGCCCACCGTGTGCAAATGCCTAAGGATGCCAGTTACAGGAGCACATCCAGATGCTGTGCATGCTGCTGCTTTCTGATTGTCTCGTTCCTGGGTTAGGGAAACAGCCATGTTGTAACCGGGGGTGACCTGTGTGTTGGGTTTTGCACATGGAGCCTAAATTGTGCTGAGCAAAGCCTTGGGACCATTTAAATGCACGGGAGTTTTGCCAGTGACTTCAATGGATCTATGATTTCACCACGACATCTGTCGCGCATTAGCTACATCAGTATTGATGTAACAGGCTGAAAACCAAGACCTGGCCCATGCCAGTTTAGAGTCAGTGGAGGAGTGCTGATACCAGTATTTGGGGGAGAGCCAGACCCAGATACAGTACTTTCATTTTTGGTATAACTGCAACCAGGCTTAGGGGTTGCCGAGCTTTTATTATCCTAAAAATGATCCACCCTCATCAAAATGGTTATAGTGGTGCAAAACCATTTGGGAGGGAGACCTGCTTTTCATGACTGGGATGTACTGCCTAATTCACAAGTGCACCCTAACATTCATTTCACTAATGCTTGCAAGGCACTCTGAGCAAAATAAAGTACTATATTGTTTCACTACCACATGGACGAAAACATTATTTTTATACCATGAAATATTATTTTCATACCATAAAATAATGTTTAAAAAAGCAATGTAAATAATTGATCACAGAGATCTAAGTAAAATTAACCACACAGAAAAATCTAGACTAGTCTCTGCACAACCCTAATAAATACCCCCAAATATCTGGACTTAACAGCAAAAGCCTGGTAAATATTTCAGTTTTGAAATAGAAAAAAATAGTCCTGGCTTGAAAATAGCTTCTCCTTTCTGCGATTTTTTTTCTCGCAGTCCAAATAACAGAGTGAAAAAGAACCCAATCCAATTCCCATAGGTCTCATTAATGAACCTGCAAAGGGAATGTGTTGGAATAGCTGAGGGCTCTCACTCCATTTAAAATGTGTAACAAACCCAAAAATTACTTATCTTCGCTGTTTCGAGGATATACAAAGTTTGTGTTCAGAACTGTGCAGCTGGAGATTTCTGGCACAGACAATGCACTAAATCTTCCAGGCTTCCCGCTGCGCCCCTCGCCAAGCGCTTGATGCAGAGCCAGAGCCAGGTCCTCCTTGCCCACAGGAGGTGGGGGACCTCCTCCACGGTTAGCCCCCTTCCTCCCAGCGAGACCACTCATAGCCAGGCCCAAGGGGCTGAACTTCCCAGCTATTCTGTGCATCTTCCACCCCGGGCTTGCTCTTCTGAAGCGTATCGACGAGGGTTTCCACATCCCTGCATTTTTTAGACACGGGGCCAAGAACTGAGTGGCGTGATGCGCTGGTTGCTCTGCCCCAGCGACTGGCAGGAGATGCTGGACCTGAGGCACACCTTGGTTTTCCCCTTGCTGTGGGAGGGAGTGAGAAGCAGTTGCCGGTCGTGGCAGCGTTGCTCAGTGCTTTGGGAACCGCAGCCATTCATTCCCGGGTGCATGAATTCCAGATCCAGTTAATCCGCCCGCGCGTGAGCCTCACCTTTCCTTGCAGCACTGTGAAAAGGTGCAGCCTAAGCGACAGCCAAGCTCTCCAAGCTATTGCATTCCTCTGTCTGTATCAATGTGGCTCTTGCGTCCTATGCAACACCAGCCTGGCTCATCCAAAATAAGTTATCTGGGTTGGGGATCCTGGCTCAGCACAGCACAAATAGAGGACCAGATGCAAACCTTTACTTTGGGTTTCTGCCACCTCAAATACACGAGCGGAGCTAATTTTGTTCCAAAGAAAATTAAAATTGTCTGGGTTTTTCCTCCATGTCTTTCACATAGTCTCTTTTTGTTTATTGAGACTGGGGTTACTCAGGCTTTTATCTAGGTCTTATTTAGGAAGACTGAATTGCAAAGTCCCTCCTGCTTCACCAAATCCAGTTCTCTGCTCTTGCAAGCAATTACATTTTATAATGCCATTCATAAACTGATCAAGTGCTGTCTAAAAACCAGTTATATATTTTATTTTTTTTTTTGGTTTCTGCTGCTCATACTGAAAAGGTGCTCCAGAACCTCTTATTTCAGTCACGCTATTTTGCTCAGCACGATGGTGACTCCCAAATAAGGGAAGGCAGTCCAAAAGGAACAAATAATATTGTGTGGGGAAGAAAAGCAACTAACCTACACATTATCATTAAACAACAGGACGTGACAGGCAGTGTAATGTTTCTGGTTTTGTTGTGAGTCAGGAAGATGAAGGTCATGTGATATCAGCTCTCTCTGCAGCACAATAAACCTTATTAACATTATAAGATAAAAATAAATATTCAACAATTAAGGGGAAAAAGGGTCACACGTTTGCATCTGCTGAGGATTATTGACAGCAATCTGACATTACCATCAGCTAAACCCACTGCTCTATTTTGTCCAGAGTTTCTAAAGCCATTATATAATGATCAGTCTAATAAAGTCTAGATTAGAGGCATTTCTCTTGTGTACAAAGAGATTGGCTTTTGGGTTGCCTTGTGGAAAAGCAACATTATTCTTAGGGAGAGAAAGGGTTAGTTGTCTCTAACAGCAATCCTGATGAAAAATGTAAACTGTCTGAGGCCATTTCAGACCTCCGGCAATATTTTATGCTAACAGGTTTATGTCTGAATTAACAAAGTTCTCTAACCACTTAGTCTGTTAAAATGCAGTTATTTTTTCCCCCTTGCTAGGAAAGCATGTGCCAACCTAAATTTGGATTGTATTTATTACCGTTTGCAATCACCTGGTGTCAGAGGCCACGTGAATCCTGTGAGTTTATCTGATTTGAGTCTGGAGCATCCAAACGTACCTTTCAACTTGTTTCTTCATGCTGTGCATGTCTAGAGTGTTTTGCAGTAATACCATAAGCCCCTACAAGTGCACAGAGTGATAGGAAGGAGCAGAGTAAGATACTGTCCCTTGGGTACCACAGAGCTTGGAGGAAGGTGCTGAATTTGAATTATCCCGTACCCACTGACCCAGCATCAGAATGCAAGCTGCCTTTCTTGTCTTCTTTTTTTTTTTCCTTTAAAAAGGATGGAGGTGGGGGGACCACACAGAGAGGGGAGTGTCACTTAACTAAGAGATGCTATCAAGCCAGGTAGCACTGAGTTATGACTCTTCTCATACACCATTTTACAGCACCCATGAAAATTAGCAACGCAGCATTGGTATCTGCTGCTCTGAGGCCCAGGACCGCAGACTGAGGGGTGAAGGACCTCAAGCCAGCTTCAGCCACGCCAGCTCAGGACCATGGTGGGTGGGTGGCCCTGGACCTGGGCTTCAAGTACTACTGTGGGGTCCTCAAAGGCAGGAGTCACTAGCAGACCCGGGGCACTGCCCTGACACAGCCACATCGCTTCCTCAGACCGAGCCGGCCCAGCTTCGCCTCATGTAACACAAGCATTTCTCTGTTGTTCATTCCCAGCTAATTAAAATCTTCTGAAAACTTTAGTCAGCTGTAACATCCATCCTATTTCTGCTCTGTTTTTTTAAAAAGCACGGGGCTGATTTCAACCCTGGGGGAACTGTCTACATTGGCCTGGGAAATCACATTAATACTTTTCAAAAAACTTTGCCTGTAAACACTTTTCTTGCCTGAGAGGCAATAGCAGTTTCACTTGACTACCAGAGGTAAGACTCAACTATTCGTTAAAACTGGTTTGCACAAGGCAGCTTTGCAAACCATATTAAAGAGAAGCTAAATCCCATCTGCGTTATCACCTTAGTCAAAAAGGTTGTGTTTAGCTCTAGATCATTAGAGACATTTTTCGCCTTGCCAGCTCAAGCCAGGCCTGAGATTTGCACCTTGGGTTTTGGGTAGAAAGCCAACACTGGAAAACTCAAGTCCTGAAAGCAGCTTGCTCAGCCACACTGAGAGCCCAAGAAGAGGGTGCAGAAAACCAATTTGGCTGGCAAAGGCTCCTAGATAAAATCATATCCTGCTCTGTTCTGGGCAGCCGGTGAAACACAGACCCAGTCACATTTTCTCCAAAGGCTCTGTCTGCACTTGGGACACTTTGCAGACCATGTTCCTGACCATGGAGGACCTAGCACAGTCCTGCAACACCCAAGCCCCCAGCCACTCTCTTGGTGGAAACTCGCTGCACCCAGGACCACTTATTCTCCAAGGCCAGGTGGGGTTCGGTGACTTCGGTCACCCATGGCTCTGAGCACCTGGCATTGTTTTAAGGTCTTTGTCAACCAGATGAGGACACAGGCCGGGCAGAGCAGGGAGTCTCAGCATTTAGAACAGCCCCTGTACCTGCTTCTTCTCCACCTTAGGGTTCCCGCTTTTGCTAGGATGAATGCTACTTGTCAGGCAGGGAATAGAATAAAACCAAATTATGCAAAATTCTGCAGAGTAGCCATGGTCCAAATAAGCTTTGACCTACCTATATCAGCAATGAAGTAACTAACTAGCCACACTTGTGTGAGCCATTTTTGCATATCTGCCCACGGATGCTTCACTGTCACTGCTTTTAAGAGCTGTGGCACTGGTTTCCAGGAGTAACTCTACAGAACAGGGGCACAACAAGAAAGATGTCCAGGCAGAGGCACAAATCCTCCCCAACCTTAAATGCATAATGTATGTCTGTAGGCTTCTATATCATAAGGAAGTTGAGAGACAGACATGTGGAAGCATATGGACCTTACTTTGGGTCATTAGCAAAAGCTGGATATGCTCTTTAAACCCTAGTAGAATATGATGTGGCATGAAATACCTAATTACATACCCTGTTTAATTTTACTTTCTGTCTCCTACACAAATACAGACATGTAGTGTAAGGTTCAGAGTTTGCTGCCGTGCAAAATTCATCAGGACTAATCTAACATACTGTGGACGAGGGCCTGGAGTCACCAGGCTGAGCACTGCTCTCTGTGCATGGAAGCACAGACAGCCAAAAGCTTGAGCCAGGACCCAACTATGCTGCTGCTGTGTGCTGTACGGGTAACTTTCTGATTGGTTTTGATTCCTTATGGAAGAAGATAACATTTGTTTTATTTTTCTGGGAGAAAGGGTACATGTTTGCATTGGTATTACCAAAAAATTACATCTTCCTTCATGTCCCAATTAGCTTTTAGCACATTTAGACTGTGCCTGTGTAACACTTTTCTATAGTGCTTTTAAATCCAGGAACAGATATATGTTGAGCTTGTGTCTGGAGACTGGATGTGCCCAGGGATTCTTCCACGCACCCCTGACAGGTTTCTCTCCCCTTTGCCTGACACAAGGTACTAGCCACCAGCAATTAGTACTGGAGTCCCAAGGGGCTTGAAAGAGGGGAGGGAAGGGGCAAAAGTTGGTTGGTTTTCTTCTTTATGCAAAATTCATTCAGGACTTAAGCATTCAAGCATGGCTTTTCTTCCTTTGCTGTACACCAGAGAGGTCTCCTAGTCAGTGCTAGTCAGTGGAAAAGGCATCATCCTCTCCTACCCTTCTGATACTTGCTCTCAACCTGAGCTGTCCTGCTTCAGAATGGCACATTCTTTTCATTTTAGATCAGCAATATTTTGCTGTTAGCCTGTTACCTTGAAATCACTCTTACGTCAGGTGAGAGTAAAATGCAGATGTATTTATTTACAACTCCCCAGACAGACCACACAGTTTAAAAAGATGCACACATAGAAATGCTGAAGGCTTTCTGTAGCCATTCTGGTAGGTCCAGAGAGATTCAAAACTTCCCATCAAAATATATTCACTTCTTTTCCTCCAAGAGCTTAATTACCTTTAAATGTTTCAAAAGGCAGTCTTGCTGCTCTTCCAGTGAAAACAAGCACTCTCACTCGCAGATGTGAATGTCAATGCACTAGACCAATGTGTCGCATCCTGTTCTCGACTTGACTAAATCAGCAACTTCTTCACTCAGTGAGGGATAAATCCTTTCCCCTCCCCCCACCTCCCCCAAAAAAAATTATGCAGAGTGATTCATCTTCACTGAAAATGTGTCTGTTCGTTAAATGGCGTGTTTTATTTCACTCCAAACCTTAGCCAACACACTTACTATGAGCATCTGCTAGGGACAAACATGGGTAGTTCATTAATCACTCTTGATTGAGACCAGACTCTGCAGTCATTGACTAGTGTATGGTGACAAAGGGTTGTAGGGGGTTCCACCTTGGCATCCTCTCTTTTCAGGACCACAGAAACAGTCATATTTCCTACTTGCTCCAGGCTCAGACCCCTGGGCCTGGAGGGCCTGCCTCCCACTCCCTGCCAGCAAGAAAAGAGTGAGCAAATGATTAGTGCACGGGAAAGCTGCACTGAGAGACTGATGTCCTTTTGCAGGGTAGGTGCTTGGCTACCAGGAAGGTAGCCAAGGCATATAGGAATGGAAAAGGGGGGTAATAATAAGTACTGAAAGGGATGGTGCTCATTCTTCAGGCTGCCTTCAAGCAGCTTCTTCTAGCAAAGACTCTGTCTCCTTGGTTTGTGG
Source organism: Gallinago jamesoni (assembly GCA_025769975.1). Taxonomy (NCBI): domain Eukaryota; kingdom Metazoa; phylum Chordata; class Aves; order Charadriiformes; family Scolopacidae; genus Gallinago; species Gallinago jamesoni. Next base: position 117,623,508 of record JAOQGH010000001.1, on the reverse strand, counting down.
GGATCTGTGAGCTCTGAATGCCATTGAAACCCAGCTTCTCCTGTGCTTGGGAAAGTTGCCTGTGGGAGTTTTTGTTCTTCAGAGAAGCAGATACTCCCAAACCCTCTGTTAGAGAGATGATTATCTTATTTTCATGCTAAGAAGGGAAAACGCCTGGTATTAAACAGAGTGCTCTCAAACCTGATGTTTAGGAAGGAGCCTGGCAGAAGGCCGGTCTGTGCCAAGCTATTTGTTTACCTTGACAAGGTGATTAAGCCACCTTGATACATGTTTGTAACTGGCTGACCTTTGTCCTTTAAAGACTCATTCTACCCCCTTTCTCTAGACCTGTGTTGGGCATGAAAGTACTCCAGATGCTAACCCCCTCCCCAGCATGCTGAAGGCTTCTCCCCAAATTTTCTTCCACTCATCACAAACTTCCTCCCAGTGAAGACACAATTCCACCAATCCCTCTCCTTTGATTTTGCCTACAACTGCCAGTTACAAGCATAATAGGGATGTCTTGCCATATCCCCTCACAATTTATTCTCTCTTTTCAGAATAACAGCCTTTTTTTAAAAGCCCCTCTCAAGTTCGATGGAAGAGTCAGCAGCTATGTGTCCCTGGCACAGGCAAGGGTGCTTGCCAGGGCAAGGCTGTCTAGCCAACATGCATAAAATTGCAAGGGACTCTCCAAAACCTCTTATCAGAAACAGATTAATTTGCTGTATTCTTCTCCAAGGTCATTTTTTAAATTGCCTGCTGGAGGGAGACCTTGCTAGCAAGTCACTCTCATCTCCTGGCGGAACCAAAGCTCCATGTTTTCCTTTAGCAGGCCTCGACTTGATTGCTCTCTCTGTAGAAATTACACCGCTTTATGTGAGCCTACCATGCTCAGCTTTCTCAAGCCCAAGTCAACCAAGCTTGTGGGGCCTGAGTAGATCCCTTTGGAATCAGGAGGGCCACATGAAGATACAGGAGTTCCTCTGTGTGCAACACAGCTCAGGCTCAGCTCTTCCCATCTCTTCCCCAGTCAGACCATGTATGAGCTGCCTGCTACAATTCTGCAATGAAGGGAAGGTCAGAGTTACTTTCTTTTCTTGGATGAAATTCACATGTCCTCTGTCTTTTGTCTACACCAAAAAAAAAGCTGGTTTAAAAGATAAGTTCTTGACTTGGAATTATGAGGTTGCATCAAACGGCACAGTCATGTACTGCTGAATGATTTCTCAGTGGGAGGTACACCTTCATCAGGACCATCAGCTCCATGGCACAATGGGATTAATTCAGTCTGTTGTCTCAAATCTCTGTGCTCTTACACTGATTCTCCAACTGTGTTCCCTCACTGACTGTACCAGTTCTCCCTGATTTGTGCCAGGAGGAGAAAGACACACAGACTTACCATTTCCAAAAAGAAAGGAAAAGCATTTCTAGCAAAATGTAGCACAACATTGTCTTGATCCCACAGGGACAACTTTAAGGGAGCCGTCCTTATGTGTTTATGGTGCTACTCACATCACAGCTTCGTTCTTCACCTCAGGCCACAAGGGAATGATGTTGTTAAAAGCTAAATACTATGTTTCCTGGAGCTACCTTTAGCCTCTCTGTAAAGGAAAGACAGTGAGTTGACAGCTGAGCAAGAGGATGAGAGCTAGTTTAGCAAGTCACGGCCAATTTTTCCATCTCCTGGTATAGTGCAGCATGTTGGAGTTTGATCCAGTCCGCACATTGAATTCCATACCCACGATCTCTTTGCTTTTCCTTTATGATTCTATCACAGTTAGCCAGATATCAGCAGATAGGCCAGAAGTCAGCAATTCCCCTGTGCATGTGCTTCAGGAAGAGTCTAATCCCTGCTCTAGCCAGTAAAAGCTTTTAGGAAAAAACATCCAACAATGGAAAAAAATTTTTAAAAAAGCCAAATCTTAGCATGAGAAGAAAGCTGAGACAAAACTCCCCATAGCAGGCCATTTACTGCTCACGCCCACTGCTCCTTAGACAGGAAACCTCTTGAAAGGCCGCTGCTGATTGTGGCTCTTTGAGGCTCCATAGATGTATGTGTATGCGTGTGAAGCAGAGAGAGAAGAGAGGCATGTCAAAGTGTTGCTTTCTCTCTACTGACTGTTGCAGACAGACCCGACACTTAGAGCATGAGATAGCATCGTGCCCGATTTACATCAAAGCTACTGCTACCTCTCCTTTGCAAAGAAAAAAAAAATCCATTTTGGTTACTTAATTCTTGGCTGTAGATACAGCCAAAAGCAGAGTTCAAACCAAGGATAATCATATCCAGAGGACACCTATAGAGTGATCTGTAGGCACCTACTGTTCAAAATGGCCCTCCATTTTATGATCTCCTGTTACTCACAAGGCCCTCTGACCTACCAATGGCAGCAGGTGTATTTACAGCCTTCCACATCTTCCTTCTACATTTTGAACATTTTACTGCAAAATTCCTAAAACTCCATGGAATTCTTAAGCACCAGCAAAGACCTAGTCCCATCCAGGGGGCAGAAGATGGTGAACATCCCACATCTGCTTATGTTACATCAGTGATGCTACTTCACCAGTATTAAGCCTGAAGCAGAGGAAGGATGCAGGACCACTGCACTGTATGTGCTTCCCCTCATGTGTGACATCTTCTGAGCTCTTTCTAAGTTAACCTGTACATTCCTGTACCTTCTCTGTTGTTGTAACATTGGCACTGATTTTTCTAGGCCATAAAGGGAGAACAAAACTTTCTCCTTTTCAAAAAAAGTAGGTTTTCTTGGTTCATTTCCATAAAGCCCAATGCATTATGCATTATCTCATTCAAAGGTAAATAGTGGATACACACATGGATGAAAGATTAAATCCTAGAAATTCTAAACAATTGGCAGGAGGCATAACCATAGCAAATTGATTCTGTTCCCCCTCTGCAAAAAAGGAATGAAAGAATATTTGTGCATTTTTTAAATTACATGTAAGATTTAAAGACATTTGGGGGTCGGTTTCTTTGATTTTTTTAAATGTTTTTAATGAAAATACACAATGATTATTGGAAAATTCCTTGAGTTTAAAAGTTTTTCTTTTAAAACAAAATCTCTGGCAACCTTGCTCATTGCTTGTCTACAGTATTATGGGCCTAAGTACCTGAATAACAATGCCTGCATCTATCACAGCAATGATGTGCAGAGACAGACAGAGCCACACAGAGCTCCATGCAGAAAAGAAAAAAATCCTTAAAGAAAATTGTACTGCCCCAAAGAAAAAAGGTTAATTTAAATATGTAGGTGGTCTTGCTTGATTGGCTGGTTTCATGTCAACCCTGACCCTACAGTAACCCCAGTCCTGCTGATCAAAGGGATTATGCTACAGGCTCCAGGGCTGAGTTTGCAGGCTGTAAGACTTTGCCGTATCTCTGTGTATTGCCTCTTATAGAGCTGTAGTTATGCTATCTGAAGGCATCAGTGGGCACTCTTGCTGTCCTTACTGACATTCATTTGGACTCAAGGCAGTTTAAGGTGTTGATGTGCAGTCTGATCACAGAAGTCTTTGTTTCCTGTCCTGTGTCCCAGCCTGGCATCGGGAAAACCAGTTAGTGACAGCACCGTCCACAGAGAAAGTAAAAGGCTCTGAGCACACCAGGTATTATTACTGCTCTACCTGCACAGATTTGATGCCAGGTTGATCAAGCAGGCAATTTCAGTAAATTTCTGCTCCTTCTCTACCCAGAACATTTAGTGCTCTCAGTGCACAGCGCTAAGAGCAGGGACAATAAAGAAAGGCTCACTGCTGCAGCCCACATTAGCCGCTATGGTAGCAATTCTCTTTTATGGCCACTGGGACCAGACAAGGCTCTCTTTTCTGCCCCTGTTCACTCCTTATCACACCTGATTGTATGTGAGCATGCATGTGCATACAGGTGTGTGTTTGAGCTCCTGTTGGCTGGAGGGGGTGAGGAAGATGCCTGTCAGAACTAACATGCAGCCCCTGTGCTAGCCTTTAGATCCATTACCCTTTGCTAAGGACCATCGTGCTCTCCCACAGGCCAATACGAGCTCTGGCACAGAGCCCTGGTCATCTGCAGCCTAATTCTTTCTACATCTCACCTGATAAAGTCTCTCTCTTCCCTAAAATAAAGGAGCTATGAAGCAGTGTGGCACTTAGGACAAGTTCTAGATAACGGATCAGAGGAGCTTATGTTAACATGGTCACACTAGATGAGCTTGTTACATAGGCTAAGACCAAGACAAACTGTCCCATCTTCCCATCCACCTCCAACCGCATATTTTCTTTGCTCTTTCATGCTGGTGGTATCATCTGGGCAGCCTAGCAGGGAGCTAGAAGAAGGAACTCACCTAGCTGAAAACCATTTTTTGCCAAGACATAACCCATTTCCAGACAACCATAGATGCTTATTCTCCCCCACGGTCTCCCACGCTGTGCCATCTCCACAGGCTGGCACCTGTGCTCTTCTCTTCTGCATATCACACTTCAGTGACACTGCTGATGCATTTGACAACTGACCATGGCTCCGTACATCTCCAGACAGCCCATATACTGATTCGGTTATGTTACCCCAGAAGAAATACTCAGACCCTATCCAGACAGGGAGGCAACCAAACAAACTCACATCACAATAAGGCCACTGCTAATAATACTCTTCTGAGTAGGGATTCATGGTCTAGCTGTACCCTCTGGCCTTTCAAAGTGGCTGAAGAGGACACGTAGTTCCTCTGTCCCCATCCAGCCCCACAGAAAACCGGCCAGTTGCATGACCTCAGGCTGTAGGGTTTGTGTAACATCTCTACTGCTCCACCCCACCTCTGTAAAGCGGACAAACAAACACAGACTCACAACTGCAGCTTTGCCTCTTGCTGAGGTTCCCAGCCTACCCTCCACAGACATGAGATCTGAGCAGGAAGGAGGTCTGCAATTGCCCTCCTTCAGAGCCAGAAGGGAAGTGCAGGATGGAGTAAGAGCCACCGGCTGACGCTGCTTGCCGTCACAGGCACACTTGATCACAACAAGGCTGAGGACACTGTCCGCTCCTTGAAAGTTTCCTTGTTTACTTATTCCCAGACCTGTCCTCAGCCCTGCGTACATGCACACACACGCACACATGGACACACAAACATACACAGGGATCTACTCTTCTCGAGAGAGAAGACTGGAAAGACAGGCTACCAGGGAAACAACCCACAGTTGTTTGACAGCTGTTTTTGTTTCTTCAGGTAGGTTTTCTGTGGTAGCAGAGTATCTCACTACTCAGATTTTAACTTCTGTTGGTTCTTATTGTCCATGGTGGGCATGGCCACCAGTAGACACAGTTCTGAGTTCAGTAAAAAAGGTCAGACAAGTAAGGAACCCTTTTTCCTCTGCTTCCTTTTTCAATCTTCAAGTTGCTAGCAAGGTCTCCTACAGCCCCCTCTTCAAACTCTTACAAATGCAGAGTTTGAACCTTTTCATGCCTTTAATACCTAATTATAACCAGGACAGTGACCACATCTCAGCAAACAGAGTGGGTCTGTTCCTCACAGCTTTTCCTATACACTACCGCAGTTATGTCAGTATTCAGAGCATTCCCACCAGTGTTTGGGTTTCATCTGCCATTCCCAGAGGATTTCATTACTCCCTCAGAATGTTTTTTTCCTACCAAGATTTCACGTTTCCAGATAAGTTCCTCCGTTGCCTGCAAGCATTAGAGCCTCCCTGTCCCACAGCTATTGGATATAAAGTGGCAGAGAGGTGGGGTCTGTCTGACTGGTTTATTGTCACTATGTTCAGGGGAGGTTTTTTTTAGTCAGTATTCTTCTCATTGAAAAATGCTTTTTCCATTGTCCTGAAACGATTGTCGAATGCAGTGTGGACTTACCAAATTGCTTTCCTGGAAAAAAATGTCAGGATTATACTCACAAAGCTGAGAGGAAGACAGCCACTTTTTATTCACTCATAAAGGATGTGGGAGTCCTGGGTTTAATTTCCTCCTCTGCCTGGGGGAACTTGAACCAGCATCACTTATCTCCCAGGAGAATACCATAAGGTTGTGCTGTGCTGCATACTAAGGTAGGTTGTTCTTACTCCCCACCATTGATGTGTCCTGGTCTGTGCAGGTCTTTCTAGACCCTCAGCTGAGACCCTCACGTGGAAACAGTTCACCTGGCTTCCCCAATTTGTGCTAATGAGTATTGGACTATTAGGGATCATGGAAGTGCTGTCGACAGAGTGCCTCCACTAGGATTCCCCTGCTCTCGTCGCTGTGACGCTCTCCTGGGAAATCAGAAGGGCAGACACAGGAGCAGAAGTGGCCATTGCATGTCCTGCACAAGCACTGCATCAGGCAGAGCCATATACTAAAGCTCACGAGGTAAAAAAATACAGCTCAGTCTGCTAAGGGAAATTACTAGTACAGTCAGCACGAGTTAAAGATAGGAAGACCAAATCAGTTCAAACAGAAAGTCTTCCGGATATCACCCAAAGGCAGTGCTGAGGTCAGGGCTGATATACAAGATGAATGCCAAAATCAATGGACTAAAACTGGTATGCCAGGAGCTAAGCCTAACTCGTGACTGCTGGCATGTTTATCATCCTCTGGGAGCATCCATTTTGATAATCAGAATAGGTGGGCAGAAAGCAGAAATCCTGACAGTTGTCATTGCCAACTTTGAGACCTAAGTTACTAGTGTGACGCTGCTGTTGGCACTTAGTTACCTGATCAGATCAGATCTTCTGGCCAGAAGACACACAGATGTCATTGCTACCCTCACCAACTTCAACTCAGTCCTGGAAACCTACTTGAAAGATGAGATCTGGAGTCCTGATGCCACCCCTCTTCTAGTCACTTTGTCATTTCCTCACATGCTTCTCTTGTTGTAAACTCTCTCCTTCCCTTTAATCAAACTGATGTAGACAGGTTGTGCCACACATCTGTGAACTGCAATCAGGGAGACACCTAAAAGCAATGTCTGAAAGAGGCAGACACTGGGTGCAAATTTCATAGATCTCAGAGGGGCTAAGGCCATGTATTGTACTTGTCTTTATCTAGCAGTGAGGCTGCAAGTAAAAGTCAACACCAGAAAAGGAAGTCATATTTTTTGTCTTTGCTGTCCTTTTCTTTCCCTTTGCGCGTACGTGCAAGTATGCACAAGTGAGCAGAGCACTTTTCTGCACACTCTTCAAGTGAGCAGAGCGGAGTCCAAAAATGAGAAGTAACAACAGATCCAGTCTGTCTCAATGAGTGTCTCTCTCTCCCCAAGAACAGCTACTGCTGTTATGAACTTAAATAAAGAAAGCATTGCTATAAAAACTGTCAACAGCTAAGGAAAGAGGAATAATGGATGCTTTTAAAAAGGAAAGTCTTACTTAATACTTTATTTTTCAAGTGCTTAAACTGTTTTTCCTCCTTTTTGTGTATCTTTAATTAAAGGTTAAAAGACTTCTACCGGTGATTGTTTGCCATGGTAACCAAGTAGGCTGAGGTCTCTGAATTCAAAACCCCAAACCTTTTTAAGTGTTTAATGTTTCACAGTGTGGGGGTCATGTTAACATCTTTGACTCACTGAGCCTACTTCTTCCTCTGAGATGAACACGGCTGTGCCCTAACAGCCAGGCCACTAGACTAGAGAGGGACATCCCTCTCACCTCCTTGCTCCCCCTTTGAATCTAACTCCTTCCTCTCACTTCTCCTTTGGGTGCTTGAATGTTTCATTTTGAATTAAATGCAATTTTCATTATGAAACAAAGCCATTTCTTTGCAGTCCATCAGCAAGAGAAACAAAACCGAACCAAACTCCTCTGTTCCTACTGAGGTGGTATTTTTGTCCTTCCTGATGAACCAAACTGCACTTAGTCATACCCTGCTGCTATTTTTAAGAGTTGGACCCAGCTTTGTGTCATCCAGGGGCACGGCTAAGTCTTCAGGGGCAGAATGCGTAAGATAGTATTTTCTAGTTAGTTAAGAGAAATGACTGGTAATGTAATTTTTGCAATGTGTGCTGTCTGTATCAATGCACGTGTGAGTATTTATTACATTAGTCACCTCAGCTACTAGAATGACTTGCAATTAAGATTGCAGTAGTACCTGAAATGTCACATTGCTTGTCTCTGTTCTGAAAGGGGCACTGTCTAACCAGATAAGGCAAGAAAAACATAGGAGGGCATGACCAGACTTATCCTTATAACCACGTTAGAGTGGCTAAAAGTGCTACCATACCTAGTAGAGAAACATCTTTTAGCTGAGACCAAGTCATTGGCCACGTGCAAGCTCTCAATCTGTTGTACTGCAGAGTAAGATGAGTTTCGGACATGGAAGAAACTAAGCCATTTCACATTACATTTGCAGTAGACCAGAAGTACATGCCCTTACACTTCTCACATCTTTCTTCTAAGACAACCACCTCCAGCCACGGTGGCACACATTTCTTAAGTTACTGTATCATGATACACAGCATCACCTGAATATAGGCTGAGTTTGAATGAGGTGCAAGCAAGGCAATTAGCATAGGAGTATCCACATGGCTGATGTGTTGCATCAGTTTTGCCTGTAGACAGAGGTTGATGTGAGTTTACATTTATCTCACATGAAATACAGAGCTGGGACCTGCCCCTCCAGCAGCCTGTGTGGCAGGTGGCTCCTGCTTGGGTGCCCCAGGACTTCCATGCTGCCTTCAGAGCAGGTCTTTATGGATCACAGCCCGCAGCTCCAATGCTCCCCCTCTCTTTGCCTCTCCTGTGCATCCTCCATTGCTTTCCCACCAGTAGAACAGTCCTGGGTTTTGTTTCCAGGGCCCTTTCCTTCATACTACACAGATGAACGATTCAATTTGTTATTGTAAGTGGCTAAATCGATGAAATTAGGAAAGAACAAAAGCACCAATAACTGGATGTTGGGATGGATATACAGTTGGATATATCCAACTTCCTCCTCATGTTCTTCTAAACTAACTGACATAAGTGATCAAACCATGGCACAAAAACCTAACCGCATGTGTTTTTTCCTACAGCTCACTCACATAAAGCAGCAGCTTGAAATTAAAAACAAGTTTCTCTGCAGGAGAAAAAAAGTCAGTGAGCTTACATTTGCTTCTATCAATTCTTCTTCAAAGTTTTTCTATGTTTCATAAGTTACTCTCACCACAAATGTTTTCATATTAAATGTAGAGAAAAGAACAAGATTATCTGGACATACTAATTTGGACAGATTCTCATCTGTCAGATGCTGGAAGAGCTTCTCTGGAGCTATGCTGAAGTACTCAAGCCAAAGGTTTGGACACTTTTTTTGAAAGAAGTACTTGCAGTGACTTATGTGCTACTTCAGGCTGCTGTGTTGGTTTTGGATGAGACGCAAACCTCTTTTAAATGTTTTTCCCAAAAAAGAAAAATTGTCTTGTCAGTTCCCTGAAGGCGCACTCTGCAGGCTCTATGGCCAGCTTCTTCAATTTCTATTTTTCTTAGCAGTTCTCTAAATACTTGCTATCTTTTCTAAGCCTTTTAATTTGTACATCACAGTATAAAGTTTTCTGTGGTTGTAGAATTCCTTATTGAATGTCAGCAGTACTCCATGAAAATACCTGACTAAGTAGGAACCATCTAACCCTTGGGAGTTATTGACTGCTGCCTCCAAGGGTGTAATTAACAAGTGGCAGAACTTGCCGTGTGGGTCATGTTTTACAAGATCCCACAGTATTGGTATTGATTATTATTAGATTAGATTAGGTTGATGGTAAATGCTTATTTAAGTTATGAGATTTTCAGGGAAATAGTGAATATCCTGTCATGAGCACCACCAACTGCACTTTTAACACAAAACACTTTAAAATTATAGTTATAATGATCATATGTATGTAATACGTTGAAGCATGTATATATGCAAGAGATGCCAGAGGAAAGCCAGATTCCTGTATTTAACACCTTACAAGCTAAAGGCACAAATGACTTCAACACACAAAGAGGTACTTTTACATTAAAAAAAAACAGCTTATGGAAACCTCGGTTCTGTGCATGCTGGCAGCTAATAGCACATATATGGAGACGGCAGCAAATACAGGAGACTGGCACGCCATGCGTTATTGCCTTGACACTGAGTCTAAGGAGACTTTCATAAACTGGTACAAGGGAGAATGTTATTTTTCAGTCCCGCAAAACATGTGGGTGGTTTTTTGAATCCTGAAAATTCCATGCATCTGTCAGAAAATCTCTGTTTTATTCAACAAAGGTAGAAGAAGCCAAGATGATTTTGCTGCTCAAGCCAGAGTGTCTGCTGCCCTTTAGAAGTGCTAGAACACCCAATATACCTGTACATAGCTGTGGACATGACAGAGAACCTAACAGAGACCACACCTTCACAAAGCTGTAGCTGAAGGGAATTCTGAATCTCATATATCTCTTGTTGCCTAATGTCAGGCAGCTGAATCTCACTCGTTTTTTTTTTTATTTTCATATGCCACTTCAATTTTCTAATGTATTCTGACCCTTTTTTTCTCCTCCCCAGTTTTACTCTTACTTCCTCAGTAAAGAAGTGGGGAAAGTTTAACAGGAGGAGAGATAAAGAAGAAGAAAAGAAAGAAAAAGTGTAAAAAAACAAGAACATTTCTTAATTAATCCAAACAAAATACATCAGAACTGTAAAAAGCTTTACAACAAAACATTTTCCTTGGTTTAAAGTGACTTGCAGTTTTGTCTGATCCCCTCTACCTACTAATGCCTAGAAAACCCTCCACCTTATTTGTGAATGCTCTTTTCCCAAATATAAATAACTGGCAGATTGATTCAAAAGCCTTGTTGTGCCACGAGCAATCGGATAATAGAATCAGTGCAGTGAAGCTTCTCACAATGTCAACCCAGGTTAGAGTCTCCTGCATGGTCTGGAAGACAAGTTAGAGGGCCATGAACGGTGATCCTGTTGCTGACCTCCCAAACAGCCTTGGTTGCCCCACTTTTTCCTCACTGGGATAGCAGGAAAGATTAATGAACCCCAGTGCAGTGTCATGAAGATTCATGTCAAGTATTATAACTGCAAGTCCTCTTAGCTGCCTGCAAGAATTATTTCAAAACCTCATCTAAGAGAAGAGCTGGTTTTACTGGCAAATGAGCATAGAAAATGAGAGTAGAAATTGCCCTTCTAGCAGGAAAGACAGCAGATCTTCAGATTGTGAAGTCCGTGGGTGTTTGTGTGTGTATGTGTGCAGCAGGGGAAGAAGCAATCATTTACTACTTTCTGAAAAGCAACAGATGGATCTAACTCCCTTGATATTGGAAGTGCTTGGCCCTACAATTCTTGATTTAACTCAGCTCTATTTTCAGCCAGAGCTCAATGAGAAGTTATGGCCACAGCCTTAACTATCCCTGGATGTAGCTCTGGAGAAGCAGTGGGGATCTATGGCAGAGGATCTGGGGCTCGCCAGAAGGGTCCAAGAAAAGTTATCACATTGCCTTGAGAAGTCAGACCACAGAAAAAGAAAGCATCTGGGTTCCCACCAGCCTTTCAAACCTGGGCATATCCCAAAACAGAAGCTCTGGAAAGCAGAGATACGCAGTTTGCTTGGGTATGGAAAGCTCCATTCTGAAACCTGTTGCTGCTTTCATATTACAACACATTAATTTTTTTGTTGCTCTGAGGTTTTATCTTCTCCTGGGCACAAGGTACTGCCAAGTCTCAGGTCCTCTGCCATTAGGGTTGCCTAGCGTTGATGGCAACACCATCACCCTGATAAACCTGACACTGAGCGCCCTCCTCTGCCTTTCAGGCAAACATGTAATAGATCTCTGTTTGCCGCGTAGTTGGCAACTGAAATGTGATGGAAGAGTCTGACAAAGAAAGGCTTTGTGGCCCTGGTGCAGGTGACAGGCCAATCGTGAAAGACAACATGGTAACCTCATCAGCTTTGAAGATTTTGGTAGGTGGGAAATAGCAGGGAGTTTTGCACTTATCTCTGTGACCATCACTTTCCTCACTCGGGTTTCCTCACTCCGCTGTTGTCTTGCCCAGCTCTCACAGACACATGGATCCAGGCAGAGCAGAATGGGCAGCTATATTTCTTCCACAGCACTGAAATTTTCAGCCAGTGTGGCCTGATTGGTCGGCAGTAATTCCACCTCCGCCAGTGCCCTCTCATGCTGTGTGTAGCCTGGGAGGAAGCAGGGGAAACCCAGATGTAGCTGTGCCACGATCTGTACAGCTTCAGCCAGCCATGGACTGCTACAACTGCTCAGGAGCAAGGAAAAATGGCACAGCCACTCCTCATCAGCATCTTTGTGGTGTAGCCCGTAATCCTCCACACATGTTCTACCAGGCAAATTATCAAAGCAGAGCTGTGAGTGTCAGCAAAGACTCTCCAGTAACCGTGGGTGATAATGTTCAGTTGTTTTTACAGACTTTACTTTCCTAGAGCCAAGCTTATGAAAGTAGGCAGAGAGCAGTCCAAAAGTGAGCACAAGAGAAACTTACAAATCAGAAAGTACAGACAGATTCTCTGTCACCCAACTCTGCTGCAACCAGCAGAGTACAATGAAGGCATACCTTCACTCTTGCTGTTCCCCAAGAAGTCTCTTCACTTCCAGTCATCCCAACACCACTTTTTCTCCCTAACAGCAGTGGGATCCTGTTTCTCTTCCATCACAGCCTCTTGGTGCCAACTGTGTCCTGCCACCAAAAGCCTAGGACCTAGCCCCACCATTGAAAACTGCTCAGGCTAGGGTGAGGCATCCAAGTGCCAACCCTGCAAGTTGATGCTGGGGCAATTCAAGAGCTTATATTAAAGGAGGCAGCTGTACACTCTCTACAGGACCTCTCCTCTGACATTTACTGACTCTCTCTTGCTGATGACAGAAAAGGAGGATGCACCTTGTCTTTGCTGCAGTAGCTCACAACCAAGGTGCTAATCCATGCTGGAGAGAAAGCACCAGCCACATTTCCCTCACAGCTGCTCACCTGCAGAGGTGATACCCTCCAGCAACGAGTCAAGGAGTGTACTCTTAGAAATCATCCCAGTGTGACTTGACAGGGCTTTATGAGCTGGAGCCCCTGGAGCAAGGCTGAACACCACGGACTGGTTGGTCGGGAGATGGCCACCAGCAGAGCTGCCGCAGCCTTCCTGCCATGGAGGTGATGTGGAAAGGGAGGATGTCATCATGTGAATGTAAACTCCTCATGGCAGGGTGTCTTTCATCCCTCTGACAGCATCAAGCTCAACAGGGGGAAGCAGTGGGACAGTGCCTAGCTGGGGCCTTTTGGCACTCCCCAAACATAAATATTTAATAATAATAACACAATAAAGAGAGCCAAAAAAGAGCAGACCCTGTGAAACAGTGGAACAGTTACCTGCCAACTGAACCCTAGCAGCAGCAACAATAAACACCGTACAAGTAGAAATTATCAAAGACAACTTGGGAGGAAACCACAAGAAATGGCAGTTGAGCCTTATTAGTGCTATAAATCATAGAACTGGTTTCAGTTCCTGCAGCTCCTCACAAGCCGTATGACGCTGTCTCTTGCACAGCAAGCAATAGGGGTCTGCACAGCCTGGAGGCACAAAACAAAGCAGGCGGGGGAAAGGGCCACTTTTTACCAAAGTAATTCTTAATTTAATTGTAAATCAAAGGCAAGGGGGTTCTGTTGCTGTCTGTGAGCGATGAAGAACAGAGCAAATGTGTGAGGTGGGAGAAACATCGACTTTCTGGGGTTTGGAAACTTCTTTAAGTGCCTGTTCCAGGCAGACATACTCACAAGGCTGTTTGTTTATTTATTTAAAGATTTACCACCTATGCACTCTGCATTTTACTGGTTGTCCTTAAGCCCATCATGTGTCTTGAGGTTTTTTTTCTCCAGGGGTGAGTTTGACTACGGGAGCTACAATGTTCAGTTCCTCCCCTGACTCTTCTCTGAAGTGGATGGAGCAGAGGGAAGGGTTAGTTCACCTTATCTCTTATTTTAGCAGTGTCTGAAGCTTGTTGAAGTACACGTTTTTTTACCTGAGACCCTCCCATCCCCAGCCATTGATGTGTATCATCGATTATCCTTCTTTTCCTGCATAGAAAATTCATTCTATACTGAATTCTCTCAGCAGGACTTTAGACTCACCAACAACTACTGTTATCTACCTTGTTTGGGGAAGCAATGAACCTAGGAATTAATAATAATCATTACTTATTTTTAGTATTATTTAAGAGCTGACAATGTGTTCAGCATGGTAAGAGACCAAAGATGGAGACAACTACAGCCTCAGGACAGATGTTTTCTCCCTAGAAATGCCTACTGCTAGGGAAAATTCTGGCTCCCAGGGGTAGCTCCAGAGACTTTAAAGGGAGTCCCCAACCCAGAGAGAAATCCTAGGCATTCAATTGTGTTTTTAAAGCACACCTAAACAACAGCACCCTGATCACTATGTGATGCCCCATGCACTACTGCATTGCAAAGAATACCTAGTAAAGACATAACCCCAGCAGGTAGCACAGTGTGGAGCAGCAAAGCAAATGACAAAGACTCAGATCAGACTTTCTAACAAGTTCGCAGGAGGAACAAGTGACGTTCTTTGTCTTACTGGGTTTGCTTTAAGTTTGAATTATTGATTACCTTCTCCTGGCCAGTAAGGAGACAAGATTCACACAAGCCCAACTGCTTTTGTTCTCAGAAACCAATCCTTAGCCATCTCACAAGAAATACAATAAAATCTTTCACATCCTCAGGCTCAGGGTAGATGAAAGGATTGTGTCTGGGTCTGCACATTAGGAGAGGAAATACCACCAGGATCGTGAAGGCTGATTACAAGGCACCCATGCAGGTATTGCAATACACACTGGGTTGCTTGTGTCCTCTGCATGTCTGAAATGCCTAATGAATGAGGGACCGTTGGTGGAAAAAAGTGATAAATACAAGACAGTATTTTTGTCCTGTCTTGTGTTATTTCCCTGCAGCAGCACCAAGTATTTGGGGCAGATTCTGTCAACTGACTGAGCTGTACTTTGCAACAGCACAAGCTCAGAGAAGAACGGCACGGTGCCTTCAGTCTTCTACACAACTCCTGTTTGGACCTTGGTGCAACCACTTCATTTAGAGACATCTTAAAAAGACTAAATGTAACCCACTCTTCCAGTCAGACGGGGAAACCGTAGGTTCTGCATTTCCAGCAGCTACCCAGAGGGAAAGGCATGGCCCCAGATGGACTGTTTCCAGACCACAGGTACTGCGCACAGCTGGGGCAGAAGCAGAAGGCAGGTTGTTCACACTTCTGAGTGTTAAGCGACCAGCAGCAAATGGTTCGTGTAGAGACATTTCTCCACATCCATTGAGCTGCAGGAGCCGGTTCGGTCTGTAGGCTTGTGTGAGGCTAGGGAGAGAAAGATTCACAGCCTGGCCCTGGCAGGGGACAGCAGCTGATACTACAGTTTGGTGATCACAGACTAAACCACCCCCTGCCAGACAAAGCTGTCCCAGACTCCCCTGTCTCCTGCCACTGGTTCTCACTCTGAGGTCATCTTTGTCCTTGGCTTCACGAGAATGGATCCTTCACACATACATTTTTCCTCTATTAATTTTAATCCAGACTAATTCCCTCATTCAGGTCATGTGTGGCCTCACATGCTCTTGCATCCAGCAAGTAAGTGAGCGCTGGCAAGCAGGACCAGGCAGCAAGCAGAAGAGCCGCCTTCTGCTTACTAATGTAACTCCTTATTGCCACTGTGGCTTTTGGGTGTTGTTTGGGTTTTTCAAAGAGAAACTCTCAATTATGGGGGCAGAACACTCAAGCTCTGCCTCTGTCCTTATTGCTCCAACACGTTCACAATGATTTTGTGCTCCTGAGTAAGAAAAAAATCATGTCAACTTTTCTCAGACCAACCACAGGCTCTGCTATCATGCTTCTGTGTTATAGGCAACCTCTTAAAACTTTTAGGGCATACAGTATGAACTCCACAGTCTTGCTGGGAGCATGTGCTGGGCTGACTTTTGTGCCTTGCCAACTTTTTGGGTGTAAAGATAATCTATCTCGTTATCTGAGGTCCAAGAATGCCTGGACTTCTTGCAGTTGTGCTGTAGGACAGCCTACAGCATGCATCAGGTACTGAAACATTGCATGTGCAGCTGCTGTTGCTTGCGACTGGCAAAGCAAAGAGTAATAGGATACTTGGCTTTGTTCTGACTCAGTCTGGTTGATCTTTTGTGTGTGTGATCACTGGTTTCAGCAGCAGTACCTATATATGCCTGCTTGAAATGACTGTGAAGCTCGGGCTTGATCAATCACTATCTTGCTCAGGGAACAGGGCTTTGTGCAGTTTCTGAAAATAAGTGCATCACACCAAGAGTTACCCAAAAGCGCATCACTTCTTCCTCATCAACAACATTATGAAGTCCCAAAATTTACCTGCTTCTTCCCAAATCATCTGCAGATCCCTCCAGCAGCAAGCTGGGAGCCTGGAGGCAGTGCTGTGCCAGTCCAGCCGCCAGCCTGCAAGGACATTCCTGCACAGTGAGCATCCCAGAGTTGTACATGGTTTTGCTGGGGTCAGGGAACCAGTGACACAGGGAGCCATCATGAGACACCACTGCTCCTGACCTGCTCCGCTGCACAGCATGGTAAGTTTCCCCTCAGGATGGAGGAAGCTGCCCCTTTCCCTCCCACATGAGACTGCCACTTGCCATGTTTCTGATGCAGGGTGGGGGGTTGGTATGTCACCTCATCACATAACTATTTTAATCTTCTGCCAAGACTTGCATCACTTGTCTGAGGATGAGTCAGACCACAGGAAGTGAGGAGAGGCATATGCAGGTGAAAGAAAAGGGGTTTGGACCTCTCAGATGGGATGATTGCTGGAAAGGAAGGATTGAGATGTAATATCCACTAACCCTGGACCAAACAGATACTTGATCCGTAATCCTAGAATCCTTTCCATTCTCCAGGGAGTACAATGAAAATATCCATTGCACCAGGGATTTTTTAAAGAATTAATCTCTAGGAGTCTTTGGGAACTTGCTTTGAACTTTCAGGCCTTTCTCCTCAATCTCACCGGCACTGAAAAATAAAAAGGAGAGAATCATAGAATCATAGAACCATAGAATCATAGAATGGTTTGGGTTGGAAGGGACCTTAAAGATCATCTAGTTCCAACCCCCTCTGCCATGGGCAGGGACACCTCCTACTAGAACAGGTTGCTCAAAGCCCCATCCAGCCTGGCCTTCAACACTTCCAGGGATGGGGCATCCACAACTTCCCTGGGCAGCCTGTTCCAATGCTTCACTGCCCTCCAGCAAAGAATTTCTTTCTAGTATCTAATCTAAATCTCCCCTCTTCCAATTTAAAACCATTGCCCCTTGTCCTTTCACTACACTTCCTGACAAAGAGTCCCTCTCCAGCTCTCCTGTAGGCTCCCTTCAGATATTGAAAGGCCGTTATAAGATCTCCCTGAAGCCTTCTCTTCTCCAGGGTGAACAACCCCAGCTCTCTCAGTTTGTCCTCATAGGAGAGGTGCTTCATCCTTCTGATAATCTTCGTGACCCTCTGCTGGACCTGTTCCAATAGGTCCATGTCCTTCCTGTGTTGAGGACTCCAAAGTTGGACACAGTACTCCAGGTGGGGTCTCACGATCACAGAGTAGAGGGGCAGAATCACCTCCCGTGACCTGCTGGTCATGCTTCTCTTGATGCAGCCCAGGATGCGGTTGGCTTTCTGGGCTGCCAGTGCACGTTGCCAGCTCATGTTAAGCTTCTCATCCACTAATACCCCCAAGTCCTTCTCCTCAGAGCTGAACAGGATGAAGAACAGGATGTTTTATTTGACAGAGCACAAACATACAAACTAAGCAAAGGGCCCAGGATACTGAGTTTGCAACAAAGATGTTGGCTATGGCTTTGGCCTATCATTGACACATCCAGAACTCCATTTCCCAAGTCATAATGTGCAGTGTTTGTCTAAGGATGTACAATGCCTGAGACAGAGCCAGTTTGTGTGTGACACCAGCCATCTTGCCATATCTGAACAAAACTGGTCCAACATTAGGCTGAGATACTGGAAATGGAAATGGTCTTGACACATGATGGTCAGCGTGGTCTGTCTTGTCTTAATAATGCTTCTGGATCTGATACCTGCCTTCACTGTCCATCACCTTTGCCTTCTGCTGGAAATTTTCTTCACCCAGCCTGTCCCCTGCTCACCTCTGTGCCATACTGACCCAAATTCCTACTTAAAATCAACTCTGAAACCCTATTTTTGCTGCCCTGGCTACCTCCATCACTGCGTTCCCTTCTAAAGTGTAACCAGGCTCCAGACTTTGATACAGCTCTCTAACTGGGAACCAGTGTCTGATTAGACCCTCTAAATAGCATTATCTTCCCACCCCTCTCATTACTTACAGCTATTCTGAAGACAATAGATGATCAGATGTGCCCAGGGAAACAGCTGGGGTAAGCACAGGGATAGAAAAGCTAACTTAGGAGAAAAGGCACTGAGAGAAAAACAGTGAACTGCACTTTCAAGTTTTGCCAGCATAGCAAAGAGTGTGGGAACAAATTACAACCGTCAGTGAGATACCTCTGGCAATGAAAGCCCCAGTTTCTTCAGGAAACTGGTGTAAGTTATACTGGCAAAAGCTGTATCTCCAGTAGGAGTTTGTCAGAAAACCCTTCCCAGGGTAGGCAGAGACAGCAATATTAAAAGGCAATAATATAGCCCAGCTGTAGGAAGCCTCTTTTCATGGAGAGAAATATTTTCCTGTGACAAGTCTCAAGCAGTTAAGCTCCAGAGAGCTTCACAGTACAGGCAGAAGCTTTGTACATTTTCTATATGAATATGTATTTAAGTATGTCTCCAATGCAGAACACATTAACATAAATAAAGAGGAGAAATAGAAAGCAGAAAAGGAAGGAGGAGAAAGGTCTGGTTTTCACCTGTCTCTGTTAGTGGCAGCCCTGACTCCTCATCATTCTGGGAGCTGTGCTTGGGCATTACAGCTTACCCGTCTGCTCCCAGCAGCTAGGATCAGTCTCCTCAGCCGTGCTGGTCTTGCTTAGGGATTGATACACGTAGGACCATGGTCAGATAACCAGGAACCAGCATGATAAAGAAACATAGTATGTTGAGGAGGAAGGAAATAAGATGGTGGTTGTTGGGTTGGGGTTTTTTTTTGAGGCCATCTGCAGACCCACAGACCCAGAGAAGAAGAAATCCTAGCCACAGGAAACCCTCTGTCCCCACATTTTCCAGAGCATTTACATCGGGGGGGAGGCATCCCTCCAGGACAGCAGAACTTCCTTCTCACTGCAGGCATCTGCCACAGGCTCAGTGTCTGAAGGCAAAGTAGGGGTTTCTCCCTGGCCCCAGCCCTCCAGCACTGTGGCTTCAGGACAGCCCTGACACAAGGCCTTCTTTTACCTGCTGCCTTTCAGCAACCTACCCTTATGTGGTAGTTCCCTACTGCTGTATTAACCCTCCACTTCTTTTGCTACCCACAGGCAAGGGAGACAGCACGCACCTCCATGTCTCGGCTGTCCTACTCCTGTTCCTCCTTCCTCTGCCTGGGACACAGTCCTTTCCACAGTAAGAGTGCTTTACATTGCCAAATGATGACCAAAATGACAGATGAACAACACCAAAAGGTGCAGGAGAAGGAAAGCTTTGCTTGAATACCAAGGCAGAAAGCTCTCCCTTCCTCTGCCCCTCAGTCTTGCAGGACTGTCCCCCCACCTTTGCATGAGCATTCAGCTCCCCTTTCCAGTACGTGGTGATGACTTGTAGCCCATCAGCTTTCTGAAGTAAATAAACCATGTCCTTTGCAGAGGACAGCAAAAGGTTCCTTCTACTGAGACACTGCCCTGACTGCTCTGGTTGAGAGATAAAGACCTCACATTTCTTTTTTTTTATTTTTTGAAGCAGGGCCCTTTGCCAGAGGCCAAATATTCTCTCATTTCTGTACCAACACTCACATGTGCCCATCACCAACTGGAGCTCACAGCAACGTCCTCAAGGTATGATGAGCTTCCAAAATGTGTGATACTGTTTGATCTTTCATTACTGTGCTTCAAAAATGGTCTCTGAGGGAAATAGAAATCTGAACCGTTGACAGAAATCCCTCCCCTTTGTTTGCACTAAAAGTGTTTTGCAATCCAGTCCCAGTGTCGCTAGCAGCAGTCAAATTCTACCTCAATGCTAAAAGGCCAAGCAGAAACCAGCTGTGCCCAGTTTGTTTCTAGGAAGAACCTTCACAGGAAACTGCTCGAAGCAGGCCAATCCCAAACAACTCTTTTAATGCATGTGGCTACTTGGTATCCCATCTGCTGTAAAGGTTTGCTGCTGCCACTGGAGTTGATAGGGTCAGTACTAAAAGGAATTTTTTTCTTTGAAAAAAAAAAATCCATACTGTAGACGGGGTTGAAAGTTTTAGCCTCTTGTGGTCAAGGTTGGCTGATCCTGGTACCTACATTCAGGGCTGCCTCAACAAGTGCAGAGCTGTTTAATTATTGACAAAGAAGAAAGTCCTCCAGCCAGGCTACGCTTCACTTTAGGAAGAAAAAACAACTCTATCCAAACTGACAGTGCTTGAAAGTTTTGCTTCTTTGTATTTTTGACATCAGTGCATATAAAGAAAATACAAGGCCCAGCCTGAACAGCAATGAATGCTTAATATTCTCTTTGCATATCCCTAACAAATCAGTGCATGATTTAAAAATGTCACTGCACATCTGTGTTTGGTGTGTGTTGCTGCAAACTGGGGTGGGAAGAGGGGAATGTGAAGAAAAGCAGTAGAAATCCTGAAAGCTATATACCTTTCTGTTGAATTATTTCCTGCAAAGCAGGGATAAGTGCTGAACTCCTCCATGGCCAGGAAAGTGCCTCTGGAGAAAGGCTCCAGGTTCTGTGGCAGCACTTGGCCTCTGAGAAAGCACTGCCACCAGGGACTGGCAGGGGCTGCCCGTAACTTCTGCTGCTTCACTTCAGATAGTACCTTTGAGGTCTTGCCTTTCTGTGGGTTTACAGCTGTAATGGCTGAAGTTTGCAGTGATAGGTGCTCAAAATTAATCTTCTAATTCTTCTTTTGAAGGCACAAGAGAAGCTCCAAGGTTTTTATCCAGCAAGTCTACTGCATTTATTGCTTTAATGAGGAAGCATGGAGTCTACTCCCTCCATGCATCCCCAGGTCACAATTCATAGCCCATTCAGCAAGCATTTCCACAGATCGTAACTGACTTCGGATGAGAGAAAAGACCAGTACAGATGCAGCTTCACACACCAAAAAAACCCACAACCCTCTAGGAGGGGAGTTGTTTTCATGGTGAGTCCCTCTGGGGTTTCCCCAGCTGCTCTCACTAGCAACATGGTGTACTTCACTCATGTCCCAGGCACTGAGCAAATACTCAGTGAGTCAAACAGAAAGTACCATCATCTCATGGTGACAGGCCACCACGTGCCTTTCAAAATGTGAGTGGAGAGACATTCTGGAGAAATGTGTACTACTTGTGTCTTCCATCTCTAGAGATAAATAGGGGCCAAGTCTCTGTGGCTGCCACTCTGGCACCTTTCATGGGTAATAAAATACACTCAGTGGTTTTCAAGCTTTTCTACAAATATTCAGAATTGTTCATCACTATGTTGAAGGAAGTAGAGGGTTTGGACACTGCTGGAATGATTAAATAGGGGCAGAAGTGCATGAAATTTAGCTGAAAAGCAGGGTTTGTAAGTTTTCCACTGGGCAGATGAACTAGCCAGGACAAGCTGGCAGGAGGAAAGGCAGGCTCTTCAAGGGAGCAGACTTCCCCAAGTGGCACAGGAGCACAAAGTCTGCTGACCTTGAGCACAGTGGTTCCTAAGCCTGCCTGTGTTTCTGTGTGGGATGGAGGGGACAGTGAAGACAGTTTACACTGAGTCAGTCAGCCTCTGGGACACCTAGGAGGCTTGTTGCAACTCCCATGGCGGCATGCAAGAATGGAGAGGCCTATCTGGGAGAGGATGGTGAATTCTCAGTGAGGGTAGTGGTGGTGGGACATGAAGGAGAAGGCGCTTCAGGAGCTGCTGGAGAATGGACTGAGTGAGTAGTGCTGAGGAAACAGATCTGTGAGTTGTCAGCACAGAAACAATCACTGAAGTGTGCGGCAGGATAAAGCTACCTAAGCACAAAATGAGGAGCAAGGAGAGGGAGTTAGGAAATGTTCTAAGGAAGGCTGATAGTAGGGAGGAGAAAAGCACCGAAAGAAGACAATGCAGGAACAGCTAGAGCAGTAGGATGAAAACCAGGAGCGTGAAAGGCTCTGGAACACGAGAAGAAAGCTTTTAAATAAAGGAGGAATGATCCATATCAAAGACAGGCAACAGACTGGGAAGGAGTCTTCAGAGTGTGCCAGGAATAACAACTGTGCCTCAGCTCATGTTGTGTTCCCTCTTCCCCTGCAGCACCATTCTCTTCTTTACATTTCTTCTGTAAGTTCTTCAGGGCAGGGTCCTGGGCCTCCTCACTGCCTAGCAGTTCAGTCAGTCATTTGTCTTTTGCACCAAGAATATTAATTGGATGAATGTGCATGTCTGCTTTTAAATGCAAGGGTTGATAGAACCCTGAAACCACACTGCTATTGATTTACTCAAATGTACTGCCACCCTAAGAGTTTAAAACCCTGCATCAGCCCCTTGCCTTCCTTCCCCTCTATGGAAATTGGGAGGCTGTATCAGAGAAGAATACATCCTGAGAGAAAAGTGGGAATTGTTTTGGCTTCTGCTTTTTCAGTTTCCCAACATGGACCCAACAATCTCAGTACAAACATTCAACCTTAAACGCACATAAAATGCACTTGTAATTCTGCAGACCTTGGCTACCCTCTCTTAATTCCCTTTTGGTCTCCTGCTGCCACAGAAAGCCCCCTTTCAATGCTGGCTGGCTGCCTCCAGCACCCACCATACACCTCAATTTGCAACGGCAACTTGCAAGATCCCAATTCTTCCAGCCCCTGTCTATGCAGCTGTGTTCAGCCCAGAGAGTCTTTAAATATATTCCTAAATATTTATACTGTAGTCAGCAGTGATCCAGAAAGGAATTTAAGCATTTCTTTGTGTGTCTTTAGCTCCAGTGGCACTTAAAGCTCGTACATAAGGGCTTTGCTAAATGGGAGTGGGCCTTAATGCACACTTAATTACTTTGCAGTCTGGTCCCGAATGTTTGCCTGTATTGCACTGATCAAGCTCCGTCTCTTGATTTCCTGTCTGCAGTACAGGGATAAAGAGAACAGATGATGATGTGAGATGGAGAGTCTATTGGCCTGACCTTGGGATTGCTGAATAACTCATGAATGGCAAAATCTTGGATTGACTTCAGTGGGATTTTATGAGGCATGGAGCTGGAAAGACGGATTTTTTCCCTCCTCAGTACATGGCAATGACTAGCTTAGCCACGGCTCCACATCCTGCATTCAGTATTTCCCATGGATGTCAAGCACTTGCTTGTTTCTAGTGCCCTAGTTTTTTAACTTTTTTTTTATTTGTAGACCATGTGCCCCCCTTTAGAAATTCAGTTGTCCACACAGGACAGAATTTATGGCAACTCTGGAACTAGTTTTCCTTGCTGCTTTCCACAGACCCTTACAGGTCTATGGAGAGTGGACTGCTGAGCACAGCCCCTGGCTCCTACAGAGGCTTTTGTTGGCTCCCAGTTTCAAGTACCACCAATGACCATCGGTATGTGAAAAGCATTGTTTGGATTTAGACTGGGACAAAGTCCCTGTAAACCAAAACTCCTTGTCCTTCCACCTTCCCTGTTCAAATGAACCTATTCCCTGCTCTCAGTAAATTCAAATTTAACACTACAGATTTTCTGCAACAGAACACTGCCTTGATAACCATTTAGTATGTAGACTAGGAAGCCATTAATAGTGAGCAACAAAGAGGAAAGAAGATTACTGCCTTTTAATCTTTCATTTATTCCGTGGGTAGCTAATAATTACTTAGACATTATGGCCAGTTACTATTAACTTGCTAAGTTTCACAAAGCCCTGTTTCTGTAGTCGTCTTTGAAAATAGTAAAGGAAACTATGTATCTAATAGAAAGAAAGAGTTTCCGAGGGTACGGTCACAGAAATCCTAGACGAGATAGTAAAGGTTTCTAGGCACCTGCCACTCACTAAAACCAATGAAAATTAGATGCTGGTAATGCCCTTCCAAATCTGGATCCCCATGACTACGGCACTTGCTGTCAAGTATTACGATGGTAGAAACCTGAGATGAAATTAAAGCCTACACAAGGGGCATGAGCCGTTTCTCTGTAGTTGTTTTTATTTTTAAACTAGAAATGCAGGACAAGTCTTTTCTTCTCATTGCTGCGATATTAACAAAAGCCGTATTTTCAGTTCTGATAACAGTTTTAAAAAAAAAAAAAAAAAAAAAAAGAGTGTGGCAAACCAGTTGTGACTTATTTGTTGAGTATCAAAAGCCATGGAATAAAATGTGTAACATCTGTGTCCTCAGCTGCCATGTTGGGGAGCAAACCTCTCCTTCTGCCAGCCAGAAAGGAGGCCACAACAGCAAACTGGCTTGTACAGTCAGAGCTGGAGAGTGGCCATGGACCGGAGGTGAGAGCTGGGTGCTGGGCCCCAGCAGCCCAGGCTATTTGTGGCTTTGTGACTGGCTGGGTCGAGCACAAGCGAGCTGCTCGCAGTGGCGAGGTCAAAAGTCCTTGCTGGCACATTTTACCTGCTTTACATTCCACGAGGGGTTTGCAGGTTTGTAGGGCAGCTTGTGCCCGATCTCCCTTTGTGCTCCGTGGGCTTGGCTGGAGCAGCCTGGGCATGCAGGTCAGTCCAAAAGAGCTCAGACCTGATGGTCTCCCGGGTAAGCTGCAAAGTCTGCCTTTTGTCTTGGGTTTTGGCAAGGGAGGGAAAAGACAAGAGCAGTGATTGGCAGGAGGCAAGCGGCTGCTGGGTGAGAGCTTTATGTCATTGTCTCCTTTAATTTCACCATCACTAGCGATGTCAGCGAGTTTAAATATGAGCAATGGTGTTGCTCAGTATTGTCAAGGGCACACAGAGCTCCAGCCCAGTATCTAAATGAAATCCACTGAAAAATGACTAAACAAGATTAGCACAACCCGAGTGCAAATACAACACACACATGCTCATGAATCATCCTACACCTATGTGTGGAGGTGCAACAGCCCCCATCAGAGACAGTAGAAGAAACTGGTGTTGGCATAACAGGATCAAGCCCTTCCTTCAGGCAGAGCATCGACTGTACCCCTCTGCGAGGGCAAACGCAGCCCTGAAAAGGGTGCTCCCACCCAGGCAGCCACCTCTGGACCACTGAGCAACCTGGGGTTGTGGGCAGGGAGCCGGTGTCGCAGGCAGAGCCACTCACACAGGAACAGGGCCTCCTCTGGGGAGGGCCCCGAATTCTGCCATTTGTTTCCCTTTTCGATCTGACAGGGCAGAGACAGGTTTTATTGAGCTGCTGAGCAACTTGTGAGGCCTGTCTACCCACCAAGAGCGTGGGTTGAGAGGTTTATTGGATGAGGGGATAATTTAGTATCCATTTTTCACATCACGTCCGTTCATATTAACTTGCCCTCTCAGTCTGCTTCCCTTCCTGCCACCCCTGGCTACTGGAAGAACTGGAAGGAGCACCTCATCTTTGGCCATTTGCTTGCAGTGGGACCCCTGGGTTCCTGGGAGCACGGCGCTCATGGAGCATGGGCAGGATTGTGGAGCTGGATCACCTAATTGGCACCAACAACCCTTTTTTCCAGGGTGGAAAGAAGGGGGCCCCGATGAGATCTGTCAGCCCACCACCCCACAAATGCTGCTCTGCTACCCTGCGCTAGCTCCTCCCAGGAGACAATGGGTTATTTCTAGAAGACACATTAACTGTAAGAGAACCCATGCCTCTGGGACAAAGCTTTCCCGTCCAACCAGTCAGAAGGCACATGAACATGTCTCTCCTCCTGCCTAGCTCCTGAGGGCAACCCACAGGCAAGTCCTTGGCAGAGCTGCTCTGAGTTCAACATTGGGTGCACCAGGTTTCCCCTGCATGAAAGCTTTCACTGCTGCACACCTGCTGCCTTAAGACAGCAGTACCAGTTCTCCCCAGGGGTTATTTGAAGCAGCATCCTATTGCATCAGCCCAACTCAGGCTGGGACTGGAAGCCCAGGTCCTTGAATGTGATGAGCAGTTACCTTTTGGAGGGTCCCCCGTAGCCACCTTTGATCCAAAGCTCACCTAGAGTTGTCACTTGAATGGAACATCAAGGATGACAAGAAGAGCTTCTACCACCCTATTAGCAATAAAGGCTAAATAGAGAAAATTTAGGCCCATTGTGAATAGGGAAAGTGATTTAGTGACACAGGGCACAGGTAAAGATAAGGTACTCAATGCCTTCTTTCTATCAGTCTTCTTCAACAAGTTCTCCCACGCCTCTGGGCTCAGAGGAAAACTACCAGCAAGCAGATAGGCATTGACTAAGGGATTGCCTGAGAGATCTTAGTCCCTTCAAGTCCATGAGACCCAACATTGCAGCTAAGAATGCCAAGAAAGCTGGTCCACATCCTTGCAAGGCCATTGTCTAACATCTTTGAAAGACTGTGGAGGTCCAGGGATTTCTCTGACAACTAAAGAAAGGCAAGTGTGAGGCCTGCCAGTACCTATAGGAAGGTCATCAAGAAAAGGGAACTGGAAACTTCACTTGTGCACGTGGCAGGAAAACAAGAGACAACAGGCATAATTTGAAACAAGATCAATTCAGACTAGATGCAAGGAAAACAATTTCCCCATGACAGTTCAGCAGCAGAGCAGACAGCCCAGGAATCTGCACAGGCTCCATCCTGGGAGGTTTCAAGTCCCAACAAGACACAGTCCTGAGCAGCCTGCTCTGTCCTGGGGCTGACCCTGCTCTGAGCCTCCCACGGTCCCGTCCAGCCTGAATTATGCTGTGATCCCATGCTGAGTTGGATCGGACAGCAAGAGTAGGAAATTAAAAATACAGAAATATAATCCCACTGTTGACACAAATAGCCTCAGTTCTGCACGGTGCTTTCCTTCTCAGCCTGCTCTGATTTATACAGGAAGCCAGACTAGCTTTCAGCCAGGGCAGCAGTACAGGTCTGTCCTTACTACTTCTTTGCCAGTCTGAAGGTTTGAGGCTGCTACTGCTAAGAAAAGAGTCAGATAGTCACAAAGCAACTGTGGAGGCTGTCACCATCACCTCCACTCCTTTTCCCAACTCCCCTTCTCTCCCTTCCCTCTCCCATTGCTCCTTCAGTAAATACCCAAACAAGAAATCAAGACCCTCGGGACTCATCTTACAGGTTTTGTGTCCCACCTCTTCCTGTCCCCCTCCACTCCCTAAACCTAAAGGGACTTCTATCAGGCCACGTTCCCTCTCCTGAGGGTAACGGCAGTGCCCCCCAGCAAGCACAAGCTGAGCAGCCTGATGATATTAAAGCTCCTTTCACCCTCCTTCCTAGCTGCAACTGAGGCTAAGTGCAGCTCAGTGAGCCATCAGGAAGAGGAACCTCGTCACGAGCAGCCCCGGCCAGAGAGAGGATTTTGAGGGAAGGCTACAGCAACCTCATGTTTAGAAAAGATGCTTGAACTCCCCTCCTAAGTGGTCATGGAAGCTATTTTCATCTTCAGCTGCTGCAGATTTGTTCCTGGGATGGTGGCTGCACCAAGTGCCAGACACAGACCTGAGAATCAATCAAAAGTAATTGAAACAGAAGAGGCTTAGCAATCAACCTATTAGGTTGCTAGACCCAGAAAAATGCCGCTATGAGGAGCCAGAGAAAGGGGAAACGACTTTCCTTCTGAAAACTTAATGTGAGGAAGGGAAGAATCCTCAGCTGCACCGTCTTTTCTTACAAGAAGAATGAAAGTCTGTGGAATTCTCTTTCTGTGTATTTTTGTCCCCTTTAATGGGAAGGGGGGAAAGGAAACAAACTGTTAAACCCTTAGCTGTAAAAAATTCCATCTTGCTCTCTTTTCTTTCCCTCATCACCCCCCTCCATATGCAATAAAATGATTCTTTGCTCTCAATTGTTGTCTGCTGTGGCAGTGGTTGGAATGGACTTTGTTTTTCTTTACTTCACTGCTCCTCGCCGGAGGACTTCGCTGGCTGCAGCAACCTATTAAGCTGGTTGCTGGCTCTCTTCCGTCAGAGTGGGAGTTGCTGCCAGAGTCCGGTTATTTCCAAACGCCTGCATGAATCGGCTCCCGCAAAGCCAGACCTCAGAGCCGTCGACAAGACCATGATCTGAAGTGTTAGGGGGTTGCCAACCTGCACTAATTAACCATGTACACCCCTCCACCATCCCTCACCCAGGCTTCACAACCTTCTGGAAGGTGCCCCGAGGGGGTTTACAGGGGTGGGTTTAAATATTTCATCTAAATCATTAGTGCAAAAAAAGAAAAATTAAATGTGATCTTTAAAAAGAAGGAGGAAAGCTTACCCACTTGCATTCATGATAAAGCATGTGCAAAGAGAAAATGTAGCACTGAGAATTCAAATTTGGAAAGGAATGCCATGTATGATGCTGGTAAGCAATACCTTACTAGCCTTGTCAGAGAGCTGAAGTCTGAAGGGTCACCCAGCCCTCTCTCACGCACAGGTAGCGTGCTGAGCTGCACTACTTTGGTTATAGGGGATGTACTGACGTGACCCTGATACCAGAGACTTTTGTTGACTCCAAATTCTGCACAACACATCCTTGGTTAGATGCAGTTATGAAATATAATAACCCCTGTTACTGTCTAGATGAGTCCTCCCCCCACATCAATTTCTAATTAATTTGAAGGGAATGAAAACAGAGTTTTCCCTTTCCTCCGCACCTAAACAATACAGCATGGCAGGGAGGGGGGATGGATTTAATATTATGATTGAGGCTTGCATTTTAATCTGTGTCAGTGGGAACAAACTAAGCTGACCAAAGGGGTTTGGCTTTGGTTCTGAGGTGATTAGAGCAGTTCCACCTTGTGCACCCTGTCTATGAAGAGCCTGGATGCGCAATGTTGTACGTGCTCCTGGCAGTCCCCTACACTAGGGACTTTTCCATGGGCTGGGCAGGCTGTGGAGAGGGCACTTACAACAGTGAGGTTTACACAGGAGGGTTCTACCAGACGGTGGTTTTATAGAGTCAAAGGGAAATATGTCCTGGGCTCTACAGAGAATTGCTTCAAATTTTATCCATACGTAACTGCCTTCTGAGGGTACCACTGAAAATATCTGGGCAAACTGCAGGTTTGGGGACATTAGCAATTCACACCTGCATCAAGTCAGTGTCTGTGCAATGGTACAAACACTGTCCAGATTCACCATCAACCACAATTTATGTGAGGAATGTGCTCTCCCTGTGGGCTTAAGCAATAATACTCCAAACACACCTTCAGAAAGGCTATTGTTTTCATGAGTTTACATGAAATATCAGCATGGGGGGGTGGGGAAGAAGGGAAAGGGAGTGTGAGAAAGTAGAGGCTGAAATTGTGTCCTAACACTGCTAAGAGAAAAAAAAAATCTATTTCTTCCCACTAAACCCCTATAGCACTGCTTCATCCAGTATCACCCTCCTCCTAGGGAGCAGAGACAATGATGCCATTCACTGCGAAGGAGTAATGCTGGAGCCATCAAAAATGTGCTTCTGCCATCATCTGCAAACAACATCTGAAATAGGTGTGATTAGACCACAGTTTGGAGCTGGGACCATCTGAATTCTGATGCTGGTTCTGCTACATCCCTCATGTGCACCTGGGGAGTGTTTAACAGGGCTCAGATGTTAAGATGTTAAGAGGTTCTTAACATCTGTCACTCAAAGTCCTTCAAATGCACCATATATACTTAAATCCTCCCCAAACCTGATATTTAACCTTCTGAAAACAGGCAGAAGAGGAATTAAGGTTAGCATTCGTAATGTGGTTTTAAAAAGAAAAAGGACTGAGTATGACTTTTAGTACTTTTAGTTCTTCTCATTACTTCATGCAGTAGAAAGTTGGAAGATATAAAGATGCACAGAATGATAGGACTGATATTAGTATTGGGAATGTTGTTGGGTCATTCCTGGTTTTTTTATGGGTACCTTTATCAAATAAACGGGTGGATTATAAGCACCATGAAGGAATAATTCTGGACAGGTGATGTTTATTCCATCAAAGGGACACTCTCAAAGGACATGCAAAGTCCCCTAAACTTTCCAGGATTAGCAATGAGTGACCTAATATCTCCTCCCACCACTGGTGCCTAACACTTTACAGAAATTTATGCACAGAATGTGACAACTTGTCATGAAATGCTCAACTTCATGTATCCCATTTTCCTGTAGAGTTCTCTGCATAATATATAAACAGAGGGGGGTGGGGGGGAATGTCTCTGAAAGCTCCTGCCAACTCACATCTATTTCATTCTTTTCTTTGAAAAGAAACCTATTCCAGATGGTTTATCATTAGAACTTTTTTAATCTCTGACATTATTAAAAGAGAGGGGGAAAAAAAGTGTAAGGTCAGTTCTAGCATGGCCTGGATGACCTCCTGAGAACTTTTCGTACTGAACCTGGTTGTGTAGATCTGTGTCCACCACAGGAACCAGTGGACCGTCAATAAGCCAGACTCAGACATTGCTGATGAGGCAGGATTTGGGCCAGCCTGTGACTGGGCAATCTGTTTCCCTGTCCTCAAAGGTCTCTTACTGTTCCCAGGGCTTGGGCACCCACATGAGCAAATGAGCAAATACTCTCAGGCCTATGCCAGCAAGGCCATCCCTGCTGTGACCTGGGGAAGCTGTCTACGTTTATATCAAGGCTCCTGTGACATTCTGCAAACAATGTAGTGAACAGGAGTTGCAGTATCTCCCCCTGAACTGCATGCCCTCCTGGGTGTCAGGACTGCAGCTGGGCAGACAGTCAGCACGTTGAGGGGTGTTTTAAGCAAGGCCTCTGAGACAAACCTCTGCTTGCAATAAAGTGCCACAGGATTTTTAATGCCCATGCAGAGCAGGCAGCTGTTACCCAAAGGACATTCTCCACCCTAAAATTACATGGAAATTATTTGCCTCTGAAGCTATGTTTAGCCTACAGAGATTCAAACATATAATTCTAGGATATCTAGTTATTTGATTAAAATGCTAATATAGCCACCTAACTGCTAATGCTGCCAGCCAACCGGACTCCCTAGGGCAGCACTCTATGTTTACTTTTCATGTCTCACTCGCAGCCAGGGTCTCACCCTAAACCAGGGGATGGTGATCACTGCTTTAAGACCAGGGGTTCAGCCTCCCCAGCACAGTGACTCAGAAGAGCAGCCAGCTCAAAAGCCAGAGAGGATGCACAGAGATATGCCCTGTGTTTCATTCCAGGCAGTTTCCCTCTCCTGCTATGAGCTTCAGAGCAGTCGCAGTTGTGGTGGGTTCCTGAAAAGGTAAGCCTGCTGAGGAGGCACCCTGAATACTGTGATTTTTTTGAAGGATTCCTGGGTTTTGTCACAGCTGCTATTAATTTTATAATTGCCCCTTTTGCTGAAAGGGCACAGAGATGACAAGTATCATGATGGTGGCAGTCCTAGTGCTTCAGCCTGTCAGCAGGAGCTGAGCATGAGGCCAGCGATGCTCTGCGCTTCACAGTGTCCATGTCCGTATAAGCTGCCTCATCGCTGGCTCCACAGGAACTGATGGAGAGAGTCTGAGCGGGTACTTTTTCAGAAGAACAAGGAGGGGAAGGATGAGTGTACATGCCTGATTAGTTACAGGCAATTAAACACGTCTAGCTTCCCCTTGCCTCTCATCCCTAACCTCCAGCCAGTGGAACAGATCGCCTAGCAGAAATCCAGCCCAGCCATCTCCCCATGCATGAACCCTGCATCCCCTCGCCTTTATAACATGGTGCCTGAACTCTTTCAGCCCCTGGGCATCGAGGCATTTTGACCCGCTGAGCACAGGAGAGTGAATCACCTCGGGACCATAAGATAGGAGACCACTCCTTCTTTGACGAATCCAATCACAGGGCAACACCCTCTAACATGCTCCTTGAAGCTGCCGTTCTCATCTTGAACCACAGCAGAGGCAGCTTTCAGGGATGCAGAGCTGCAAGAACCTTCTGTCTTTCTCTGCTTTGCAGGCCCTTGAGCTTCCCTGGCTTCACGACGATTTGACCCAGGGCACTTTACTTACAGAAAAAATTCTGTCTTGACTGAATTTAAAAACCACTTTTGATCCAGTACCTGTCTTCCCTGACACTTTTCTTGACTAAGAGCAGCACAGTCTCAGGGATTCTCCCATAAGCTCGCTGCTGTCCTAGGTTGGGAAGGATCAGGCTGTTTGTCTCCTTCTTCCTGTCCTCCCCCGAGGACTGCCATGTAGCCTTTTAGGACCCTATCATCCCCTCCCTCCTAGAGTTTCTAGCACTGTGGCCAAGCTCTCTAACAAAAGTCTCACCAGGGCTGGGTACCATCCTCACCCACGCTCCCCATCCTGCTTCTTCTGCCACTTCCACCTCCAGGGAACAGGCTCTAGACTGCTTCTGCCAGCAAGGAATGCAGCCTTTTGCTGTTTAAGGAAAGATGTGGGTGGGGAGAGAGTCCCTTGAGCTAAGTGGAGAGGCAAAATCTGCATTCAGAACTGCAAAAGCTGTTCCTCCCCAATGTACTCAGTCCCTTCCAGGCCACAGCCTTGTCCTTCTCCCCAGAATACATTTGACCCTTTTGCATTAGACCCTTCCCCACGTGAAATTGCTGTTAACACAGCAGAAAAGGAAAAGTGTCCAGTACTTCACTGGCATTACCCACTACCTGCTCCGTTCATTGACCATCTGGGCATGCTTTCACATCCCAACAGATCTGCAGAAGGTCACAGATCAGCCTCCTCCTGCCACTCCCTGAGCTACCTTTTGCATCAGGATCCCTCCCTAGTCTGACAGAAAATTCCATGTACCACAGGTTATCTTTTTCTTTTTCCAGCCACCACTGTCCCTACTACTGCTGAAGCTGTAGTGAGAGCTGGTGAGGCCAGTGCTTATTTCATTACAGCCTGTACCTCGTCCAAACAGGGTACAGGTAAATGGATGGAAAAGTCCATAGGATTAGTCTTACTATATAGCATGTAACTGTGTTTGAACATGGTCACCACCAAAAAATCACTATAACTGAACACACTGCAGCTTTAGGTGCAAGAGCAAATTGGGATCAGTTTTAACCCCTGTGTTGCCAAGTCTCATCATCATGTTACCAAAGACCTTGTGATACCCAATACTCTTTAAAGCCTGTGTTCCAAGATTCAGGTTACACAAGAATCTCACCTCAGTCTCTTTTCCACCACACAAACTTCTTCGTGTTTTCTTTTTGTCTCCGTCATATAGCTTCCTGACTTTGTGAACCTCAAAGTTTAAAAAAAAATAGACAAACACCCTCTTCCTCACTGAGATTTTTTACCTCATGACCAAGGGAGCAGCTGATTTTACACTACTTGGACTCGACAGTACTATATGCACAGCAACTCAATACAGACAACAGGCACACTTCCAAAATGCCTTTTCCTCTCCAACTCTGAACCAAAAGTCATGTCTAATGTTATGTTGAAAAACGCAGAAAACACAACTGTGTTCAGATGTGAGAAAATACTGAAGGCACAGCTTAGCACACAGAAGAGGGTTAAAAAGAAGAGTTAAGAAGCTGAAAGCATCCTTACCTTTTTCTAAGGTCTCTCTTCATGCTCAGTATCTCACATCATGGCCCAGATCTACCTCACGCAGCCCAAGCCTTCTGTCCTGCTCTCCCTGCATGTCTTTTTAGCCATCTGCTGTAAGTCACTTCTTCGTAGAATAAAACCAAATTTTACTCCAAGTTATGTGCTGTCAATCCAAAGCATTGGCTCATTCTGTTTAACTACGGGCATGGGGAACATTAGAAACTATTTCCATAAAACGGTACTAGGCTGTTATTTGATACAGGGGTCAGAGTAGAGGACATGGTCTAGATTTGACCAAGACAGAGTTTAAAAGCGGTCTGGATAAATGGGGTTTCACTGTAGGCTAGACAGGGTTAGAGGTCAGCCTTTGCAGTGGAAGAAGAAAAGAGTTCTGATCCAACTAGGTAATTTCTGCAAAAAGCAGACTTATTTATCAAAACCTGAATTGATCTAGCTTGCACAACATTAAAGCCAAAGAATAAATAATAAACAACACCTCCATTTGTCACATAGTAAAAAAAGGAACAAAAGTGCACAACTGGGAAAATGGAATTTGGAGAAACGTCCAATATGGGAAAAAAATAAAGCACAGTTGCACTAGCAAAATAAAACCAACCTGTGATTTATTAGCAAATATCGTGTGCTCTGTATTGTATTTCTTTATTCAAATAAAGCCTTGTTCAAATTCCTCTGAGGAATTTTCCTCCTTTTCAGCAACATTTAGCACATTGCAAGGCAGAGTTTGAGGGTCACGAGTTCAAGAAAGGACTTGTGTTCTTCTGTCCTCCAGCCACCTGATCTGAGCTACATACATGACTTATCAGCTGTGGTGATGCTGCTGGTGGGAGGGAATAGTCTGTCTTGTGCATTAGCGTCTCCTGTAAATTGTCTTAGGAACAAGACTGATGCAGCTACAGACTGAAGCACCTAGTGGTCCTAGGCTGGAGGGAAGCTGCAGCTGATGGCAAGAAAGGGCAAGAAGCAAGGAAGAGAGAAAAATGTAATTTTGGAGGGCACAGTATGAAAATTTTAACTGCATTATTTGCACAGGCCAAACAGCAATAAAACACAAAGGTGTTGGAGTTGCTTATTCTTCTCTGGCTTCAATCAATGTATGAAGATCTGCTGCTTGGTCTCCCAATGCCACTCCCCCCCCCCCCCCCCTTTTATTATTAGCCTCCTACATTTTCTCTGCTTTTAACGGTAAATTGCTTTCCAATCAGCATGCTGTGACAAGGCTAACCAGAGGCAGCCAGAGCCTGTGCAGTGCAGGGTCCAGGCAGGCAGCAATGAATCCTATTCACAGCAGTGACACCTCCATGTTATTTTTCTTACCTTCCCTGACCCTTCAAGATCAGGGGGCCCTGACCATAATGCTCAGGCAGTGAAAAAACACAAATCCTGCTGGACTTGCAGCTGGGGGAGAAACAACCTCAGGAACTGGAAAAGGAGCTGTCAGCCTTCATTATTAATATCCAGCTGTTAATATTTAATGTCATAAAACCGCGGCTCCCTCCGCAGCCTAGTCATCAGACATGCAGGGGTCACACCAGCCAGAATCCTTTAGACAGACGATTCAATGTCCCTGCGCTTTAGCTTCATGCCAGGACTGCTAAAGGTGTTCTAGATGTATTTGAGGTGAAATGCTAGAAGCTTTAATAAAGCCTGAGATTAAAAACAAAAAAAAAAGGGGGGAAATAAAATAAAATAAATTTTAAAAAAAAGTGCTTACGTTCCTGCTTTCCCAACCAGCTCTGCTTTTCAGCCCTGAACCCATCCACTAAGCCAAAGGGCACCTGCAGCTGGCAAAACATAAACAGCACCATCCAAAGCACGTGTCAGCACAGCACAGATGTCACCCACTGCTGCAGCTGAACATGCGGGGCCAGGCTCCTGCCCTAGGCTTGGTGTCCTGGCACGGAGGAAAGGTTTGAACGCAAGGTGAAGGGAGGGCCAAGATTTAAATCCTTTAGACTACTACAGCCAGGTGACACGTTGCCTAGCGTTTCCAGCTAACTTAGGGAAAAGACCCATCTAGTCCGCTCTCCACTCTGTGTTCCCAGGCACTGTGTCACATGCTGAAGAGTGAAAGGCAAAGCAAGCCAGGAAATGCTATTGAATGTCTGATCTCTTCTTTTAGCAGATGAAGGGAGACAGAGAGAGGGCCTCTATCACGGGGGCCAGGCAAGGGACATTTTCAGTGGTTATTTTCAGAACCTTCATCCTTACAGCTTCACAGAAGGGTCAAACACAAGCGTTGCGAGCAGGCAGTTTTCCTCTCAGCGGGAGCGGGAGTGCATCACCTCTGCTGGCACGAAGTCACGGGTCCTCTGTCCCATCCCATCCCCCCCCCCACAGATCCTGGGCTCTCCCCGCTAGCGGTTCCGTTCGCTCTGCCAGCGTCGCCGCTAAAGCTGCCTCACAGTATTAATTTTTAAAGACTCCTTCCTCCTCCCGGGTATAGATTCAGAGGCAGCTCCAGAAGCCCACACGTACATACCAGTGCAGCGTAGCAGCCAAACGCGTCAAACGAGATTTTTAAGGGAGAACGGGGGAATAAAAAGCGCAGCCAGAATGTTTTGGCACACAGCGCAAAGATAAGCGTGGCGCCTCGTGCTGCATCTGCTACTCCTTGGCCTTCCCTGCCTCTCCTGTTTCCACCTGTAAGCTCAAGATTGATTCCTTTCTGGTTTTTTTACAGAATGGTGTAGTCAGAGGGGCTGGAGCACCCCAGGCAGTGAAGAAACATAAGTAATGAGAATCCTCCAAGTATGTTTGTCAGCATGACATGAAGACAGCTGAGACAGTCCGCAAAGAATTGGTCAGATCCAGCAGAGCTCATTAGCTCTGGCTTGGGGCTACTTCTGCAAGACCTGGGGTAGCACGAGGTCCCAGGTGTCTCCGAGCTGCACTCAGAGCTCCAGGCTGCCGCATCGGCCCAGCACCAGCCTTTGCTGGCACTGTGGCTCCATATACCGCACAGCCCCGCAGCTAGGCAAAGCACTGCTGAGCACGATGCAGAGGTATCCAAGTGGCTCTTCAGGAAACAACCTGGATGCAGCAGCGCCCGTACTGAGATGGGGCTATTAAACCTGAGCTGGTCTTGAGCTGACCCTGCGCAGTGCCCTCAGGTACCTCTGTCCTCCAGCTCCGACTTGTGTTTTGGGGAACACAGCACAGGGACGCCCCGGTGGCCCTGCCCACAAAGCCATCTCAGGTGTGCAGAGACCAGTAGTGCAGACTCAGCACTCTGGGAACACACAGGATCCAGGGCTGTTTTGGTCTGGAAACAGATAACTGCATCACTGTGCTGGAGTCCAGCTCAGGCCATTACGCACAAGGGCAGTTCCAGCTTCGTACCCTTGTTACAGGTAACCCACAACCCAATTAAATTGTCTGCGGATGGTGAGGAGCTGACTGCAAGCGGATACTAAAACAAGGGGATTATGACTGCAGTGGTCAGATATG
Organism: Gallinago jamesoni; assembly: GCA_025769975.1. NCBI lineage: Eukaryota > Metazoa > Chordata > Aves > Charadriiformes > Scolopacidae > Gallinago > Gallinago jamesoni. The sequence continues at coordinate 117,586,470 of JAOQGH010000001.1, read as the reverse complement.
ATGGGCAGGAGAAGGCAAACCTCCCCTTCCACCACACTTAGCCATGGTAAAAGTGACTATTTACAGACAGCGTCTCCCTGTCTATGGATAACAGTAACTTCAGACAACTCCTGCAAACTAGGACAACAAGTGAACTCCAGTAGTTAATTATAGTAAATATTTACATAACGGCTGGGCCCTTCAAATTTAGAAGGAATAGTTAATGCAAGGACATGCCCTTTAACCATCCCATTTTATTACACAAACCACTAGGGAACTCAGCACACTAAGATTTGCAAATGAAGTGTTTGATATTGGCTGAGACATTAAACTACTTACCTAGTGCTATAAAATGCATAGATACAGTACATCATTCTTTTTGCAGAAATTTCAACCCCGTTTACTTTAGTTAACTCTTCCTCTGCACTTAATGTTTAGTGTGCTACAAAGAAACACAGTACATAACCCTGAATAGACCTGGTGCCACTGCTTAGCAGAGTCTTACTTAAAATAAAACTGTTTTCCCCTTTGCTGTTTCTAAATTTGGCATCACTTATGTAGATGCTATTGATGTGTCTAATCTACTTAACATCCTTGATGTTCTTCTATTAGCTGGTTGCTTGGGAATTTGCCTTACACAAAAGATTCTGCTTCTGTGCCCCATCCCCTGCTTACTCCACACATGCAGTGTGTAATTAAACCAGGTTCTGTAAGTGGGGTAATATTTTATCATCCAAAATGACTCGGTTCTCATGAGCATTGTAGTGAGCCCTGTAATAGCAAATGCTGTGGATGCTGGCACTGAAGGTGCTGCATGGTTTCCACCCAGGACATAGTTTTAAAAGGATCATGGTCTAAGTTTGGGAATCCAAGTCAGTCACAAGCACTGGCAGGATTCAGAAGTCCCTTGGGCAGAGTGTGATCTACACCACGAGCAAGACAAGACACTGGCAACTCTCAGGAGACAACATTTGTGGCCATTGGCTGGCGTGACTCTAGAAATACCTGAAGACAAAGCACAGTGAGCGGATCACCTTCAGGAACTCAGAATGGAAGAAAAAAGAAAGGAATGAAACACAAAAAATCCCAGAAGACGTTTCCTTTTCCCCACTACAAAAAATTGCATTCCTATCTGCACAAATCAAATACAGGAAAGGGTTGCCCACGATTGCATTAGACATAGTTTTAGGTGGTCCATAAAAGAGCTCTTCTTACTGAAATGTTTTCCCAGATAGTATTTCCTGCTCTATGACTTCCTTTTTAGAGAATTTTTGTGTTACCTTGGGGAGGAAAATGCTGAAAGGTATCATAAGTCAAGGTGCCAAAGTGTGTGGTATAAAATTAGCTGAGAAGAGAGCAATGAAGCAGCCCAAGACATGGTCAAGTTTAGCCAAGGGACAACTGCTGCAAAATCAGGAACCCAAAACACTTAATGAATGGGGGGTTTGCACGCATCAGAAACCTTTTGCCAGGCTGGCTGATTTATGGCTGACTGAGAAGGCACAGATGAACCCTCCCTCCTGAGCTTGCTCACAACATTATGGGGTAGGCTAAGAGGGTTACTCAACGTTATTACTGCTGTTGCTGTTGTTTATTTATTAATGCATCCGTATCAGAGACCATGGCTGATCCTGGGAGTCTCGCTGTGCTACATGCGCAGGATGCAGAGCAAGAAAGAGCAGCCCCTGCCCAAGAGCACACCAGGTGCTCCCTTTCCTCGGCACCGGAGCAAGCTCCCAAAGCTGTCCCCAGGGACGCAGATCCCCCTTTGCATTGCCGTGTTAGCCACTTATTATTTCCCAGCATAAATATATTTTATAGAGAAATAAAGTCTGCAATTCTGAAAAGGGAGTGCTTTCACACACCCGCTTCTCATCTATAAAGGCCCATGATTTGGCATCTCAGGTTAGAGTATGAAATTATGACACCAGAATTGACTTTAGGAGTTTCTGATGCTTCCTTGGATGATTGCTTCTATAACTTATAGAGACAGGGGAGCGTTTGTATTCTAGTGAACACATAAATTAATATCCATACATGAAAACGATGTAGAGAGAGCACGGCTGGGGCAGGGATGAGTTTTCTATAGTGTGTAACACCAAAGAAGCACTTGTCAGCAGCGGTTTCTGTTGTATTTGGAGTGTTGTGGCAAGAGTCTGCAAGTGTAATGAAGTAAAATAAAAACTTGACTTTATATTTGACTTTTTAAAGCAGCTGAGAAATTTATGATATTTTCCATCATCATGCTGTTTGGGGGGCAGGGTGAAGTACTACTAAAAATAAATATATTTTTTGATTCTTGCTGGTAGATACAAACCAGATTTTCATATTTTAACATGGGCTTTTTATACTTTACACCATGAGCAGGGCAGGTTGTTTTGCAGAATAAAGAACAGACATAAAGGTATCAGAGTCTGGCCTTATAACACATAGGAGATAAGATTCTAGTGTTCATGCTTTTTAAAAGCTTTATTTTAGTCTGTCATGGCAGATATGAAATTATTTGGTTTAGCTTCTTCTCTACATTTCTGTCACCAGCAATATTATATATGTTGAAAAGAAATTAGCGCAAAATAGGCAACAGAATGCTCCATCCCCTGCCCATCCCATGGATCTCAAAGCTTGTTAAATCCATGTCAGCAAAGTTTTAAAAGCAGAGGGGGTGAAAAACCCAGCCCCACTGAAGTCAATGGGAAGCTCTAAGTGAGGGACAGGAAACAGGGGGGGTGAGATTTCACCATGTCCCCTGACACTGCCTTACATTAGAAGCAGCAACCAGGATGTTTCTGTTTCACCTCTGACCCAAATCTTTTTAACATTTAAAATAAAACGTTATAGATGCAACATCAAAGAGTGGGAGACGCAAAGGGAACCTTGGCCTGCTCCTGGCCCTCCGCGCTGGTGAAACTGTAAGGCTGTGTGAGCAGAGACAGCAGGTAAGACGCTGCCATCGGGGCGGCACGCTGCCTGTCAGACACCGCTGCCGTTAGGAGCAAGGGAAGAGTTACGTGACACGCACCGGTGGCTGGACCAGATGGAGGCTTTGGACTCCACTGCAACGTTTGAGTTCTCCCCAGATCCGATGGCAAAGTCATACGCCAGTTTGTTAGATGGGAGAGCTCAAAACGATCCTGAGAGAAACCCTTATTCCACATAAATCGTCTGGAGCTGATGGATGGCAGGAGCCTCAACTATAAAAATCTCAGCCAGAAACATGATAAATAGTTGCATCCTGTTAAAAATAGGCAGCAGAGCAGCAGTCACACACATTGGCTGAGTAGGAATGCCAGTCAATGACTGAGCTGCCAAGGCGTTTTGGCGTTCAGCTTCAGAACAGGATTTCAGGCTATTCTTGCAAGTGAACAACCTCTATAGTAACCTGGTTTTCAGTCCACATTGAATTTCCTCTGGATACCTTAGGAGTTGGCAGAAGCAAGCCCAGAGGAATGTTTTGGTTGACTCTGGTTTTTATATATAGCAGGTACTGAAGCCAGCTTCTCCTGGCCAAAACCAAGTTTTTCCCTGTGGGCATCATTTAAATTTGTTTGCTTTACCACCAAATCCTTATTTTGTATAAAGCACTCAAGGGAAAAAGTTGCCTCCCTGCTTCCTCCACCAGTATTTCTCCGTTTACTGTAACAGTAGCATATTTGCATGGCGCCTGCTGCATTGGAGGCTCAGATTCCCATAGTGCAGGTAATAAACAAATATTACTGTGAGCTTTCTGGAGCAATTCTCTCCCTCATAAGAACTTCTATAAAACAACAGTTACTAGATTACAGACAGAACAGTAAACCTTTTTGAAAAATCCTCTCAACACTTAAAACCACAAACTAAGTACACCGGCCATGTGCTTTGCTCTATATGCAGGGGAATTAATGAAACCCTGCAAATTTGGGTCATACCTCCCTATGACACCTAAAACTCACTACGAAATTTCCACTGTAGCACCCCAAATCCTTCCCAAGCCTGTAATCTCCAGCCTGTTATAGCTTCAGGTCTCTTCCATGTTCTATAAACACCCGAACTAGGTCATCTTTTCATCTCCACAGTGCCCTCCTCCTGTCCCGTGTGACTCCTACTATGCCCACATATGCCCTCACACCACTTTTCCAGCCTTTCAGCTTGGCAAGAGACAGCACATGCTGTGACTTAACTAGAAATATGTAGAATTGGACTGGGGAGCTCTCAGATGCCAAACAGCATGGGTAACATCTTCTCTTCAGCTTTTCTTTGGTGGGATTACTAATTGGTGTCTTTCTCCTCTAAGAACTGCTATAGCTACTGCTCTCTGCCAGATTTGACTCCATGCTGACCAGTGGAGCACAAAAGCTCATAGTTGGGGACTAACAGATAATCAGTGTTTATGTAACTTTTGTGTCCCTAGAAAATGAGGCTGAAAACAGAAATATGAAGTATGTCCTGTTAGCCTGTTTACAGATATTTTTCTTGCTAATGTTTCTGTTGAACTTAGCCCTGAGACTCTGAGCAACTCAGTGCTAAGCACTGCATAAATAGATAGTAAGGCATGGTGTCTACTCCAATTAAAGAATAAAAGTAAAGTATGAAAAGCTATACTGTTCTGCTATTAAAAATAAAGGTTCTTGTAAAAATGCAGCTAAGAATAAATCACACAGAAGCATGGCACACAAATACAGGGACAACTCCAGTCTGTGGTTGTCCATATCTGATCAGCTGCAAACACAGATAGATCTAACCTTGTCATATGTGAACCTAACTTTGAAAACATCCATGGTTTCAAAAAGGCCTTCACAGTAGCTCAGATGCTAAATACGAAGCTCCCTCTGTTACTCAGGAGAAAATGCTAATGAAAGGAGTAAGGCTTCAACTACATCCCTTGTACAGAGTCAACCTCCCAACTTCAGACTGGCAACAGAATCTTAACCTCTCTAGAAGCTGACACTGCCTCATTATTAACCATCCGTCATATTTTCCTCAGTAGCCATGGGTTCAGGACACTCATTGGGAGCAGGAACTCTACTTGGCCCAGACTTGAACCTCTATGGGTGCAGCCTCTCCTCATGCTGCTGTTTCGCTTCATGTTCTCTTGGAGCAGAGACTGGCATCTTGTTCTGCTATAGCTCAGGGAGATGTCTTGACCCCAAGATCGCAGCATTAACAACCATCTGAACTCTAATATCTCATCAGCCTATATAGTCATGATGTGCTCTGATTGGGATAATCAATAGCTTGATGATCAGGCTGCTTCACTAGGAGAAGCGCTTAGATCTGCCCAAATTAGGCAGGGTGAGGCTCTGAAAACAGGTTTTCCATCTGCTAAGAGATTGCTCTAACCAACGGATGATGGGTGGAACTTGCCCACAAGCTCAGGAAGTAGCTAAGTGGGAAACATGGGCCTCTGAACATACCTAACTAGATGCCTTAGCTGATTTAGGCTTTATTTTAAAACTTTGCTACATACGTGAACCAAATCAGACCAGAGTTGTTCTCCATCAAGGCTCTGCAGACAAGCAGAACGGTCAACCATCATCCTTTAGTTTCTTTGCTGCATCAAGAAGGAGTTACACAACTTTGAACTGTGCTGATCAGGGTATACAAAACAGACCAAACCCTTCCCACACAGCGTCCCTTGGTCATCCCAAGAAGCTCTAGCATGCATGCCTGTCTCCATGTCAAGCCCCGAAAAGAGGCTTGTTCTGCATCAGCAGAACATGACTTGAGACCCAGGATTCCTGGTTTGCAAAATACTGCCATGATGCCATCCAGCAAGTAGCTAGAAGTTAACTACACATATTGCAATGAAAATGGGCATTTAAAGGTCCTCCTTACTAGTTAATCTGGTTTGGGGTTGTTTGGGGTTGGGTTTGGTGTTTTTTTTGAGAGGGAAGAAGTTTTGGGTGGGTGTAGAAGACTTAGCGGTGAAGTATCAGGAAAGTCAAATAGAGAAGCAGTAAGGACTTTAGGTTTTGCATCTCATCTTGAATCCCAGCTTTCCTGCAACTAAATTTATGGGGAGGAATGTGGGGAGGGAAAATCTGCACTTACTCATTTATGGAAGTTAATATGAAGTCATTATGGCTTGCATGGTATGTTTGCTATTATGAAGCCGCAAACAGAGCTACAGAAAGGGCATTTAGTGGGAAATATTGTCAGCTGGCAGTCTCGGGCACTTGAGTACCCTCCATAACATGCATAACGGAATCAATTTAAACCTAGTGAAAGGGACATTGTCTGATAAAGTAATTCCTCTTTGAACACAAGATGGCAGCCTTAAATAAATGCAACCCGGCACAGCTTTTAATCTTACACATCATTAAATTCCTAATTTACACATTATGTTTTCATGGGCCAACCCATAACTCATTAGTGTTGAACTCATGAGTTGTAAAGACCAACACACTAGACAAATGCTGGTTTCTTTATCCGCTTTTCTTTGGGTGGCAGTTCTCTTTTAATTTACCACAGACCCAAACTTCAAATTCAACATTAAGAAAGCTTTCTGATCTTGTGTGCTTTATGCACCCTCTACCCCACAGAAAAACCTCCCTGATTACTGCTCTGTGCCCGCAGATTTTAGTGGCAGAGGGTGGAGTAGGGAATGTGGAATACCAAGGTTTTTCTCCTTGTTCAGGACACTGGAGTTCCTTGGAAGATTTATCTTTCTGCGGGAGGATTTCAAACAGGCCTTGAAGTCAAAAACAAAACAGACTACAAAAAGCATAGAGTTCAGAGCTGTTCTTCCCACTTTTCCACAAAACTCAATGCACCAAATAATGTTTTGAACTCTTTTCTTTCCATTCTCTTGTTTGAGTGTTGCCCTAAAGACAATAAGTCACAAATGCCTGAGGAGGATCTGAGGAAGAAAGGCTCCATAGGGATCCAGTACCAGTACCAGTACCACTAGAGATAACTATAACCAGAATAGGTGGCAACGGCAAGAGAAAGACTATAACTGCTTTCTCTGCCTTGGAAACTATGGGTCAAAAAATGTCAAGCATAGAAGAAGTCTTTGTAAGAGAGCTGGTACCACTGCTTTAATATTGCATGTAAGAACATAAATGGCTATTGGAGCACATCAGTCCAAGGGTATTTTCAAGCCAGCCCCGGTGTCAGTTTCCCTGTGCAGGCAGTGGCAGTGACGAAGTGTGTGTCACCATGTGGGGCCATGGAAAGCAGAGCAGCAAGGCACGACTTGAGGCTAAGTTTGTTCTTCCTGAGCTGGGCTTCAGTTTGTCATGGCCACAGTGTCACTGGTCTGGAAGAGCAGCTACTTTGAGCAAGCCAAGGTCCAGCAGCCCAGGGCCCCATGTGCCCTGCTGGAACAGGGCTGAGGTCTCCAGCTGGTCAGGAATGCTGCTCACGACAAGGAGAAGTTCAGCATCAGCCCTTTCAACCACAGTTGAGGAAGCTGCTAAGGAAAGTCAACACTCCTCATGGGAACATTCTGCTGTGCTACTGTTCAAGAAAAGCTGCAGACCTAAGAGCAAATAACATTGATGAGGAGGGAGGGGGAATATTCCTACCTCAAGTGTAAACAGTTGCAGGATCTCCTTCCCATCCTCCACTAAGTCAAGTGGAGGCCACCCACAACACTAGCAGAAGAAATCCTGATGGAAGTTCCCATCTATGCTCTTGCTAGTCACATCTCCAGCAGCTCACAGTGCTTATGCTACTGGCCACCTTACAGACCTTTCGACTCTTTTAAATGACAGTGCTGACACCTACTTGGAATCCCCCTACAGCTAATTTCTTATACTGTGGATGCCTTCACCCTCACCCAGTCCCTTTTTCCATTTGTTTTATTACGTAATCACTCATTTTTCTCCTGTTTTCTTTATCCATCCTTTCTCTTTTCTTTTGGTGGTGGAGAATATACAGTTTTGTTCATAATGAGTTAATGGCCATCTAAAGGGGAAAAGTCATTAGAGAAAGACATAACAATTAGGCCAAGTATCTTTTTACAGGTACCAGTTTCCCACTGGAAATTCCCAACGAGCTTGTGTCTCTTTACAGAGAGTAAACTACCCAGGGAAGAATGTGGGCTCATGATGTACAAATAAACAACAGCAGCAGTAGGTTTTGCCTTAATCTCTAGCACAGATTTTCAGAATGACTTGAAATCATACTGGACTTCTCTATAAATTAGTTTATTCCTGGGGTAAAAGGGTCTAGCACCCGGAGCATTTATATGATGATTACATTTTACGCTCCTGCAAACACATTGAGACTTGGAAACTCACATGGATTCTATCCTTCGTCCACATCTTCCCCATTACTGATCACTCTAGAGATCCCCAGCAGTGTCTGTGCAACCTTGTAAGGACATAGCTTAAAAACAATGGATTGCACAAGCATACCAGGAAGGGATGGATTTCTTTCACGGTTGAAGCACAGCAGGAGGCCCTCGAAGATTTAGGTTCCATTCCCAGCTCTGCCCAATAGTTTGAACAAACCATTCAATCTTTCCAAGCTTCCAGTTCTCCTTTACGAAAGGGGAACAGTACTTCGTGGGGACACTTGTGAGAACTAATGCACACAATGTGAAGGAGATGAGGGTTGTATTCCTAGATGCATAACAGCAAGTACTCTCCTGGGCTTGCCAAATCTCCTTTAGTCCTGCCAGAGATAGGACACAGCCTCCAGAGATGGCAATTAAATTACAGCACCGCCAAGTATTGCAGCGATGTGTGGCACAGGGCACAGCCACCCTTCCTTGGCAGGGTGCCTCTCCAAACAGGGCTGAGCCCCACAACTGCCCTGGGTAGGGTAGGGCAGTGCCCCTGCAGGCAGCCCAGCCCTGCCCAGGCAGCTCCAGGCAGCTGCAGAGCCAGAGAGGCCAACAGGGCCAGTGTCCGCTGCCATGCTGCCACCTCTGCTGCTGTAAACACAGCGATGGGGCTCGGTGCAGCCAGGACCAGCCGGTGCTCTGCCCGCACTGCCCCACTGCTTGGCCTGCCGCACCCTGCCTCTGCTGCCCGCACCCTGCCTGTCCCGCCTCTGCCATGCTGCTGCCCATGCTGCCCCACAGCCTGTGAGCAGTGTGAGCTCACACTGCCCTGCTCCCCGTGCCCTGCCTGTGGCACTGCCCACCCTGGCAGTGCTGCTTCCCTGCCTCACAGAGGCTCCCAGAGAGCTCCTACACAGCCTTCTCTTCCCCTGCATCCCCTACTTACTGCACAGCCCCTCTCCGGCCAGCCCTCACCTTCAGAGACAGCGCTTCCCAAGTGCCTGCCCCTGCTGCTGCTATCCATGCACAGACACACGGAGCCAGGGTTAGACACCTTTCCACGCACCCCATTGCGGATTGCTCTTCCCCTGGCACACCTCACCCGGACACATGGCCCAGTGGCCCCCACCTCTGCACACCTTTATCCTCACTCACAGCCCCTCTCGCCTGCCCTCTCGCCCTGGCCCTCCACCTCTCTCACACACAGCCACACACTGCCACAGACAGCACCCCACGCCCCGCAAAGGGTTCCCTCTCCTTCGGCCTGCTTTGCGTGCCGGACTTAACTCCACTCCCTGCATATACCCCTTGTCTCCCGAAAATAGCCACAACACACAGCTGAAGCGTGCACACACCCATAGATCCAGAAGCCCTGATGAGGGAGGTGGATAGAAGCCGTCTCTTACAGACAGGAGAGGGAGAGGAAAGACAGCAAGGCGGTGTGAAGGGACCATTAGCCGGGGGGGTGGTCAGGGCTTCGCAGTCACAGGGCTCCGCAGTCACAAGCCAGCATGCTGCCTCTTAGGAAACATGGTTACGGCTCTTGCGACTGCATTCACCTCGGTCACACACCGGCTCCTTCCAACGCTGTTTCACAGGCACAGCACCCGTACTCACCACTTGCCCACGCCCCACTGATATTTACCATCCAGGCTGCTCTCAAACACTACTATAGCGGACAAACCCTATGGCAGAAAAAACTATTCTGCAGCAAATGCATCTCTCCACCAGTCCTGCTCTGCGTGTGCAAACACCCAAACACTGGTTCCAGGGCTGTGCTGCACATCTCCCCAGGGCTCCCTACCTAGCTCTGTACTCATATACTTTACAGACAATACATACTTCTGTAAGCATCCTAAATATATAGCCCCTACACTTCCACGGGTGACTTCCCAAACTCTCTGTGCATCTACACCATGACTACATCTACACATCCCGTATGGATTTTCATGCTGTCCAAGTCACTAGTGCTCTACTGACAGGACAAGTTATGTTGTGGTTGCCAAACCAAGAAACAGATACCTTAGATCCTAGTTAGAGGTAGATGCAATCTGCCCAGAATGGAGACTCAGACTGCGTAGGGCTTTTATTCTTTTGTAAGCTTGTATTTAATGAATTAGCAAAAAGCCATTGTAATATTTATCTCTATTTTTGCAGGAAAACATACATCAGGATCCCATTGTGTCTGATGCTGTGTGAAAATAGATCAAGAGCTGACCCTTGCAATAACAGAATATATCCCAAGTAAGGGGGAAGACACGACAACCAGTAAGTATTAGAGATGATGGCATTATGCAGAGCTGTTCTCTTCTCTCCTCCTGCCTTACCATGTGAATTTATTTTAAAAATCTCTTATCATTCTTAACACTGCAGTGGGCAACTTTATGCCTTCCTGCAATCTGGACACTAGAAAAAAAAAAAGGTGTTTTTTTTTTTATCTCTGTCACATTGGTGGCATAATCAGCTCTGTCTTGGTTTTCCCTGGCTTCCATCTCCAGTTTCTGGCCATGGGTAGTGCCTTTGGTGAGATTTCACCCCACTTTATGCCCTTTTCATTGTCACAAGGTCAGGTCGCTTCCTTACAAGTGACCTGCTGTGGTCAAGGTTGTTTTCCTTGACCTGTTTTATTGCCTTTTAAACGTTTTAGTGTTTTGACTGTTTCTCAGGTTGAGCACAGGATGTTTGTTGCACTGGTAAGAGGTTAGTACTGTGAAGCGTAGGGAGTGATATATGGATGGCTCATGCTTTCTTTTGGATTTAATTTTTCATCCTCTAGTGCTCTGTGGTGAAAGGAGTGTTTGCTGCTTGCCTAGGGAGACACCTGACATTTAGACTTTATCTTCTGTAAAGGCTTGGGCCAAAATTCTCTTCTCTGACTTTGGGAGTGGCAGAAAAGGACACAGAGTTGAAGTGAAGGAGGGGACAAAGAGGTGTTTGCACCCTTCTGATCCCACGCTGCAGTAAGGAACTGTACAGTCCTCTGACAAAAACCAATTGCTCCAATATAAAGTGGGGCTTCCATTCCCCAGGCACCTTCCACTTTGCCCTGCAGAAACTCCAGAGTCCCATAGTACTCCTGGGCCTTGTGGTGGAGGAGGAGAAAAGAAGAGCCACAGCATCCTGCTTTAATGTCCTAACCAGAGGAGTCCCCAGTGCTTTCACAGTCCCTGCATACTCAAGTAGAATACAAGGGCTGAAGAAAAGGGAAAGAATCTTGCCCTTGAATACTTTGTGTTCAAAGCACTGAAATGCACAGGGTTTTCATTCTTTCCCTCTCTCTTTTTTCTCTTTTTCTTTTTTTTTTTTTCTTTTTCTTTTCTTTTTTTTTTTCCTCTGGCTGAGACCTAATTTCACATTGTCCTAACCTGATTTGGCTGCCCCTGCCTCTGGCTGTAGCTCATGTCCTGAACCAGTAATGTTGATTTAACAGAGACAGATCTGACAGGAGCAGAAAGAACAGGGAAAGGAGACCTTTCTGGAGATAGATAACCCTCCAGTGTAAAATAGATAGGTGTGTGAATCTTCCCATCTCCAGGGGCACTGGGGAGCAACGATCTCTTTCTCCAGAGCACTTGCTTTCCAAGAACTAAGCACAGTGGCTTTCGGAAACTCTCTCCTGAGCTGCTTACAACTGTTTTGCTAGATGCGGCTAACACCAAAAGATGCTATGTGTATAGATGGTCTTCCCACAGTTCTTCATTCTTTATTTTCCCTAGCCGGAGCAGCCACAGCAGCAGAGGACAGTTCTGAAGGGGAGGGCAGCTCTGTGGGGTGAATGAATGGTTGATTATGGGTCAAAGATGCCAGGAGAGGTTTCTTCTGTGAATGAAAAGCTGAAAGTTCGTATTCCCCACTCCTAAGACACAACCGTTAGTTTGTACTGCCTGTGCCCACACCTGTGCCTTCCCAAATTGGATATCTGAATGACTGATGGCCCATTAATAGCTAAAAAACCCCCTTGGCACAGCTGTTAAAAGAGGTATGAACTTTCTGTAAATGGCACTGTTTTATAGTTGTTGGAATAAATGCTGCTTAGCTAGTTTCCCAATTTTAGATAAGGTTTTTTGTCTTCCTTGATGTGCGCAGTGTGAGAAAGGATCAGTATGGTTGCATTTCGTGGTTGCCACTGCTGGCCTCCCTGTGGATAAGTAGTAACTGCTTGCAGAACTGTAGGCAAAGATCTTCTGCATAAATCTTTGACTTCATCAAGTATGATGGGCTGTAAAAGTTAGACCTGCAACTTTTACTCTTATGCAAGAAGGACAGAATTATGCTCTGTCTAACTCTTTTTTACCGAAAATTTCACCAGTAGGTTGTATCTACCAGGTGGGTTCTTCATAGTACAGAAAGGCTGGCAAGCTTTCTTGCCATGCTTTGAAAGGAGGCCTGAATGTCCTTGGTCTGATAGAATTTAGCATGTGTTTAATTTTCATGTCGCTGAAATAAAATAGTATTTGTTTTAGAGATTTTGTGAAATAGTGTTGTTGTTTTCTAGTCTGACCTTTAGAGGCTCTGTATTGCTGTGGCAGTATGTTGCTATGGGGATCACCTCACATGGGTGAGAGCATGAACCAGTACACAAAGATATACTGGGTGCTTTATGCTGCACCTATTCAATGGTCCTGCACAATTGCAAATTTCTTCCAAAAACCTGGTAAACATAAACACTCTGGACTCATAAACACATAGGGAGGGCTTGCTTCAACTGATATCCCTTTTTCCCTATATTTTCCTGTATTGTTTGGTGAGGGTGACTTCTTTATAAGTTAGTTACTTCATTTCAGTGATGCCGTACATTTTGTTTTCTTCCAGCAAACACAACTTGCAGCAAATTGAGGATAAAATCTGGAGGAATCAGATTAAGTCAAGGGTTTAAGCTGTATATATCTATGATGTAATAAAGTACTTTCTTCTTTTTTTCTTCTTCCTCTTTTTTTTTTTTTTTACATCACCTGTAAGGTAAAAGTGTGTGAGTAGTTAGCTCCTCCTGGAGAAATCCAGTACAAATTCAGAAATACGTTGCTGTTGGACAGATGGCTGAAAGGAAATGATTAATCTACTAACCTTGGATTTAGGAGATATGAATTCCAGTCCCTGCTTGCTGCAGATTTTCCATGTGACACTGATGTGTAAATATCCTAGAATATGGCCACTAGCCTCTCTGCTTGAGTTCACAGACTGTAAAATAGCATCACCCTGTCTCTCAGGGCAAGGTGAGAAGAATGAAGGCACATTGGCCTCAGTTGGGTAACCCTGGCTCCTTTGCAAGGGAGGCTTCAGGCCCATGGCAGCAGGGTGAGCAGAAAATGACTGGGACAGTGCTTGAACCATGTGTGGGAGAGAAGGTGATGGCAAAGTATTTTGTTACAGTTCTGGGGTGGTGTACACATATATTACAAACCAAGGCTGTTGGATGCTGTGGGGATGGGTACCACACCAGCGCCTGGCAAAAGCAAGGCTATTTTCAGGAAGCTAGAAGATAATTTGCAGCTGCTCATGCTGACACAGATTTTTCTATAGTTTCATGTCTTGAGGACACTTCTGTTCTGTATGGGTGTAATTAGTGCCAGTGACCATCTCCCAAGGGAGTGCCTGAACTGGAATGCAGCCATCCTGAAGACACAATATCATGAGAAGGTTATCTGAAGAAAACAGGCACATCCGCCTAATCCCCCTACCTGTTCTCTTTCTCTACGCCCATATCCCATACGCAGCCTCTTTTATACAGACCTGAGTACTTATTATTTCCTCAACTATTCTGAAGGACAGACCCATTATTTGCCAAAAAACTCTCTTCTTCTTTGGAACCCTACATGTAATGTGAGACACACCTTAGGCTGGCTATAAGCACCACATCCACTCTTCCAACACCACCATACAATCCAAATGCACAAGTCCCACAAAAGGAGTCTTCACATATGGAGTGAACCTGTTAAACGTGTGTGATGGCCCCTCTAGTGACTAATCTACAGAGGAGAATGATTCATGTTTGTTGCTATGCATGCTATCTTCAGATCATCCTAAAAAGCAGAGACGAAGGCACACAAACCCAGTGTTCCACATAATCCCTTGCACATCTTCTGCAAAAGCACCCTCCCCTCCGAAACAGGGCTTCTCTCTGCCTTTCTGATGAAAAATCCATCTTCAAAAGTATTTATTTGTTTTAAGTGAATCCAGAAACCAAGACTCTGAGCTGCTGTCTTTTGCAATTTCCTGAGCTGACTCCACTTCTCTACGCAATTCATCATTGCTTTCTTCGTGCTCTGCCTGCTCTACCCCCAAGAAACATTCAAAGACATTGAGTACAGGCCTTAAAAGTACACATGCCTGCACATGGCTGTCTCTAACATCCTGAGGCTGTATAGATTGAATTCTCTAGGATTTGGAGCTTGTGGGAGGAATTCATCCAGCAGACAAGTCACAGGCAGGGGCTTGGAGAAGTATTGCCAGGGTTGAGTGTAAGGGTTGATATCTTGGAGAGAAAAATCACAAACATTTCCCAGCAACTGGGATCGTGGTCCATCTCCAAGAAGGGCTTCACATTTGGGAAGAAACTGCCTGCGGGTAATTGGGTTTGCTAGAGTTGCCTCTCTAATTAATAAGTGATTTGACTTGGAGATTGGAAATAATAGTTGAAATGATGGCTTAAGCACAGGGGCATTGGGGCTGCTGCTGCTGTACTATTAAGAAAGGACTTTCCTGCACAGTCTAATGACACTATATGGCAGTTTGAGGAATGTGAAGTTGTTTGCCCAGGAGACCAACAATGTGATAATATTGGCATATAACCTTCTAGTATTTGAGTAATTAGTTGCTTAGCTACTTTGGATAGGTCATTATTTTGCAAACTGGAAACATTTGCAAGTGGTGATATTTTCCCCGGTATGGTGAAAGAGCTAAACCTATTCTGGCAGTGTTCAACTCCTAGAAATATATATGCATAAATTGTTTCTAATGAGACCATCTGCCTTTTATAGCCCCTTTGGAACTAAATAGTACCCAAAGACCACTCTGTCTTTTAGATATCTGTGGTCAGAAAGGCTGCTCCTGGCAATAAAAGTATATAGTTTTTTGCAGATAAAGAAGCTTTTTGATTTCTACATTTCAAGAAGTGTGCTTGTGTGTGTCTGTGCACGCACCCATGATACTGCTTTTATTTGTTAAAATTATTAGAAATCACTGCCCCAAATCTCTTAAGAGATAGCTTCTAGTAATTCATCTGCTAAATTAGTATTTTCAAAGATAACAGAAAGTCCAATTTTTCACTTACAGGGGTGAGAGGAGCTTTGCAACGTTTCTTCACCATGTCAGTATCTTCCCGTATTTGCAAACGAATAGCCTTATTTTAAAGGAATGCCTTCAATTTAAAATCACAGCTGAGCTGCTCAGATGCAGCATCTCTCATTGAAGTGCTCACATTTTGACTGTGGTATAAAAACTGTGTGACGTGCAGAACCCTGAGCCCATCCAGTCACCCTGCAGGCGAGGGACACCAAGGGGCTCAGCACCTCTCAGGCACCACACAGCTGTCGTCCTGGTGCCTGCATCAGGCCAAGGGAACAAGTTTCTTCTTTTACTTGTGCTCATAACCATATGCCTATTACTACAAAAACAATTCAATAACCTGTAATTCAGTGCTTGCTTCCTCCTTGCCTTCTCTTGGCTGGTGCTGACCAACTGACAACTGAATTGTCAGGTGCTTTTCCTCACAGCTAGTTTTCAGCCAAATCCCCTTTCAAGTCCTTCTGTGGCAATGCAGACCTTTAAAAAGCCTCCTCGCTGAATGTTTGTTGTTTTGCTCTGTGGCCACGTGGATGTATTGGCATCAGTCTGAGGCTTCCTCAAGTCATACTCCATGTGGTTCCTCTTTAAATGCTCCCCACGGTTTCTGTCTGAAGAGATGGACGTGTGCGCTGGATGTGTCTCAGAGGGACAATCTGCACAGGGGACAGCAAACCGGTCCCACAGTGTTACAAGCAGCACCATGGGGTGCTAATAGCAGTGCACCAGGGCTGCGTGCAGCCAAGCCGTGTCACCTGGGTATATGAACATACATATTTTTGTCATTTTTGTCAATCTGAATGCTTATGGACTCCGTTTGCCCCAGAGGAAGCATGTCCCCACAGGCCATGCAGCCCCATGTCCACAGCACACTGCCTCCATCCCCATCCGTCTCCCCACTCCCACCATGGCTGCAGGCCCTGCCAGATGCAGGGGGATCACCCTCCACTCACTGCCCAGCCAGCCAGGGGTGGCGGCGGCAGGCAGGCTGCCATGGCAGCTGGGCCTGTGCCTCGGCTCGTGTCCCCCCCAGCAGCTCACAAGGCCTGGCCTCTGGCCCCAAGCTGACTGCAGCTGGGCACATCTGGATATGCTGGGCACACTGGGTGTACTGGGCACACTGGTGAGGGAGCAGTGTTCCTTCAGCAAAACCTCTGGTGAAGGCGGAGGCGTGCTGGGCCTAAACAAGGGGCTTACACAAGGGAGTAGCAGGCCAGGCACCCGCAGCTGAGGCGCTGCTGTTGAACTGGGAGGTCGCCTGGGGACTGGCAGTCTTGAGGCAGCCCCGCAAAGCTCTCTCTTCCCCAGGGGAGGCTATTCCCCTCGACGTGCGTCTCCAGCCCCTCCAGAGCCCTCGGGCAGATGGGTGGCCTGAACTAGCCCACAGTCAGGCCCATCTGGCTTGGAGAGCCCAGGGAGCGAGGCCTAACCCGCACCCCTTCCCGGGGAGAGCAGCAGCAAGGGCAAAAGGAGCCAGAAAACCTAGTGCAAGCAGGGGCCTGAGCCTATTTCTGGATTAGCTGAACTAAAAGCCATCAGTGCCCCCAGGACGGCACATGGGAGGGATTTTTCAGGGTGTACCTGGTAGGTGACCAGCCCTGAGGCAGTC
Source organism: Gallinago jamesoni (assembly GCA_025769975.1). Taxonomy (NCBI): domain Eukaryota; kingdom Metazoa; phylum Chordata; class Aves; order Charadriiformes; family Scolopacidae; genus Gallinago; species Gallinago jamesoni. Next base: position 117,569,392 of record JAOQGH010000001.1, on the reverse strand, counting down.
AGATGTTTCCGTGATATTCTGTCTTGAATTAAATATTATCTGCCAGGTCACGTTAATTAACATTCCATCTGTCATAACACAGCAGGGTAGTGAGCTGAGAGGGGGGAGAATAAACACTTTCCTATTCACTACCTGCTGTTAATTAGTGGAGGAATTAAATAATAAAAATTTTTTAAAGGCTGCACTCTTTCTAAGGGTTGGTGAATCAGTGTTTTGTGGTAACTCATCTGCTTTGGGTGAATCTGAGGTCTCAACTATAGCCAACATTAATCCAGAATTTAAGTCAGTGAACCCAGTGTATATTCTCATCTTAATTACGGCCTGACAGTAGCCATGCTAAATACATCTTGGGACAAATGCACACTTGGGAGGCTTAGGGTTAGAGTTTTTTCAGTCATCATCTCTGCACCCCAGGAAAAAAAAATCTCTCCCTTTGAAACCTCACTTGCCCTATTTCCTCTCAGAAGAAAGTTTTTCTGGAAAGTTTGATAAAACTCCTTTGGTGTTTTTAGAGCTGTAGTGCTTTGAAATGTATCTGAACTTTCCTTCAGATAACTTTTTCTTTTTTTTCCTTTTTTCCTTTCTCAGCTCAAACATGCTGCACAATTGCTTGGCCTTGTTGTGTACCTGTCTGAGGTAGGTTAACTAGCATAATAGGAATACCTAGGAATACCAATGAGTTAGAGGCTTGTCCTATTTTTTTAAAAATATGGTGAAACTCATTTTCCCTTCTCAGGTCAAGTGTCCAGTAATCACCACAGAATTTGCTATTTTACCTTACTTTACAGATAAGTATTTGTGTGCACCATTGCAAAAGATAATATAACACGTGGGAGTTCCCATGAGGTAGATTGCTCTGCACAAAGTGTGTCCAACACCACAGTCACGCCAGTTGTGAGAGAGCATTAGTGTGATCCAGCCTCACGCAGGCGCTTTCACATCAGGCTAATCAGTCACAGTTAGCTTTTGATGGCTGCTGAAGCTACTTGTTTTGCTCTTTGGCAGGGTTGGTTTTGTAGCTTTATCTAGCCAGCTTTACTGCTACATCAGCATTCATAATAGAAGTGCTTTGCTAATGCAGGGCAGCAGTTTTCCCCTACCTACAAAGCACCCTGGTGCAGATACCGTGGGACTTAGTGCTAAGAGGACTGGTCTGACAAAGAGCTTGGTCCCTGTTAATCTTTGTTCCTGAGATAATGGGATTGTCAAGATATGGGGAGTGGGGAAAGAGTTTGCTTGTTTCTTGAATAGAATGGCTGGACTTGGTTTTGGTTTGTTTCCAGCAAAACACACTTTAAAGAGGAACTTTGTCTTTTTCTTGACGAGCTTGGTTGTTAGCATATACAGAGTCTCTATCAGCAGGCCAGGTCTTCTGCAAATATGTGTCTCAGTATGGTTAGAGGCCATCCATACACAAAAGTTACCATCTGGTTTGTAAACCACAGCCCTGGGGATCAGAGGGGAACTTCCCCTGCAGCTTTTGTCAGAGCTTCAAGACGCCTTCCCCTGGACTGGGTTACAGCTCTGAGCTACAGTAACATCATTACGTGTTTTTGTGCATTTCAGTAAAAACCAGCAAAAGTTCACATCTTGGTCAAGAAAAGACAGCAGCCATTACATTAAATCAACATGAGCAAATTGCTTCTGTTGCATTGAGAATGGTGTGGCCAGCGTCACTGTTACGCACATGAATGAAATATTCAACCACAGGCAGGAAAAATAAAAGTTCAAAAGAAAATGTAAGATGTAGGCAGAGCAGGGTCCTCTCTCTCCCTTCCTGTACAGAACTGGACAATCAAAGATGGGCAGCAGGTGAGGAGCAGGGATGAATCTGTGGGAAGTCCAAGAGCATGCCGGGTTTAGTCTCTTTCACTGCAATTGTAATTTGCTCTTGTGACAGGTCCCCAGGAGAAGGAGGGGGAAGTGACAAGACAAATGGCTACATTCATTTTCATAGGTTTCGGCACTGAAGGGAGAAATCCAAATTTGCAGAGCAGTTTCTGCCTTGTGGTGTTTCTCAGGGTAGGGGCACCAGTAGTAATTTTTACTCCCTACTATTTCCTGAATGAGGCAGATTCACCAGAAAATACTTACTGGACTGTGAGTAATATCAGAGGTAGACAAAGTGGTTACATTTTAGAAAACAGATCTTCTTTGAGCTGCCGTGTACCTTCTCTGTAATCAACCTGAGAGTCCGAGATGGAGAGATGTACAGGAATGCCCTTGACTTAGCAGGTTGGTTCTGGACATGCATTTCTGGCCATGCTTGTGACACAGGCTCACCACTCCATCTATGAGCAAGCACTGCATGCCTCCTTGCCCGGTCTTATGCTGGGCGACCGAACACCCAACAGGTGAATTTTGGTCATCGGACAGGGCAAGCTCCTAAACCACTGGGCTGCCTTCAACACCTCTCTTGCCAAGATCAATGTTTCAGGCAGCAAGTGAAGCAAAATGTTTTGACACAAGGTGTATTTACAGTTCAGCTTTGCCTGTTGGATGATCGTGGCTATCTTAAACAATGCAATCACAGTCCCACTAGCAGCATTAATGGGAAAATGTTCTTGCAATCAGCTTTCTGAAGGTTACACTGGTAATTTCCCATCTTCTACACAACCGTAGGTAAGCTGTGAGAGGGTGGGGGTCTATGTATTCTGTCTATATCTGAACACGGGGACGGTGCTTTGCTTTAGCTTTTCTTCCTCAAGTATCTCCATTTGGACATTAAAAAAGTAAGCAGCAGTAACAATTTTTCCAGATAAAAATTGTATTTATTTCTGGCATCATAATAAAGCCGTGAGGGAAAGCCGTCACCCCCACCCTCCAGCACAGACAACACTCACAGATTACTAGAAATAGCAATCGCTCCAATAAACCCTGCTGTTAAACTGTTACATAAAGCACAATGATTGGCGGGATCCTCTCTCTGTCTTCCCCTTCTGCCTTTTCTTCCTGGTATTCAGTTTCAGCTCTATTGCCGTAGTGCTGCTCCAGCCCTTTCTGATTTTATTTTATCCTCTTTGCACAAAGACTGTTTTCTTTTAGGACTTGTCCCTGTTCCCCGAACTATTTTTACCAGTTCCACCTCAGTCTCTTCCCACTCTGACTCACTGCTGGGAATCCTCTGTTGAATCATTCCTCCTTCCCTCGTCCCCACAGCGTCACTCCGCCTCTGCTAGAGGTCAGAGCACACTTCTCAATTCCTGGCTATGAAAAAAGGAGTATCTTGGAAATCAAGCCCGGGGATGGATCAGAGGTTACTCCTTCCAAAATCAGAGCAAACAGGCTTCCCTGGCTTTTGCAGGGCTTAGCCAAAGTTCCCATCACTCGTGAGGTGTCTACGCTGAAAAGGGAAGACGTGTCCTTAGTGTTTCTGCTTGGTCCTTCTGCATCTGCCAAAGCAGACCGGGCACTGGGTGAGAGCTGGTGTGCTGCTGACCCCCTGCATGGTCAGAGACAGCTTCTCCCTGCAGCCGACCACCTTCAAAGGCAGAACTCTGTTTCTCACTCCTGCCTCCTGACATTGCTCACGCAAAGTTGTTCTCCTTGTCCTGTTAATAAATCTTTCAAAGGCAATAAATCTCCACTTCTTTTAATAATTCATTTTCATCCAACCAGATCTGACCAGGTGGGTGTTCAAGGCTCTCACTTTTCTCCTGGGACTTTGTGGATGGCAAGGAGCTGTAAACCACACCGTTTAAAAACACCAGTGCTCACACCCCTGCCCTCTGCCTCCCTCGCTGCCCGGGGATCGCTGCCTGGTTCTGGCTGCCTGTCAGCAGAGGCGCTCGCTAAAGCTGTGTCTTTAAGAGCTGCATCCTTTCCCGATGCCATGCCTTTGGGGTTGTGCTCTCCCTCCCCCAGACCTTAGATTCCCTCTCTGCAGGATGCCAGCTGTCCTCCTTGTCTCCTCCCTTCAGTGGGATGGCTTCCTCTGCTCTTACTGTGATAAGAGTTTGTTTTCTTCTCCAACATACCCTGGGCTACTGCCGTTCTCTGCATTTTTCTGCTTTGATACCTGCATTTATGTTCTGATTTCTCTCTCTCTCCTGGGGCCATGCTGCTTTTCTTTTCTCACCCAAAGCCGCTCTGCCACAAAGATAGGTATAACTAATAGGACTGGGGCTCCGTCAATGAAGCAGAGTTCAATTTACCCTTTGCAGAGATCATACTGAATCGGCACAGGCAAGAATTGTCGGGCTAAGATTTATGTGGGACTGTTTGTCTAAATGGGTTCCCTACTTCCTTATTTCCATGGAGCAAGGAAGCTGCCAACATCTGCTCTGTGCCTGATACTGCCTCTAATTCCACCAGTAGAAACTTTTCCCATGAGGCAGGAGCAGGTGATTTCCCAAGCTGGTGGGGTGTTTTGTATCGGGGGCTCTGTTTCCACCAGGAAGATAGATAAGTGCAGGGTGTGGGTTTGCCCTGCAGCTCCTGGCTGCTTGCCGCCTAGGTGAGCAGTGGAAATCCTTTGCTCCAGGCAGCTTGTACACCCACTTGCTCTCCAAAGGGAAGGGGAGACACAGAGCCTGTGGTCAGCCCTCTCAGAGGCTGCCTGTGGTGGGCACAAAGGCAGAGGAGCTCTTGCTTTGCTCAAGCACCATGCATTTCTGCATCCCCCTGTCCTTTCCAGAGAGAAATCCCACTGTGGCTTCCATTGCTGCTGCTGTGCAGGTCTCATGTGAGATCTGATGCCTCTCTTGCCCGAGCTGCGGCAGCCCTGTCTCCCATGGGATGGCATGTGGCTACTGGAGAGCAGGCAGCAGGGCCAGGGCAGGCTGCCCACCGCTGGGCACTCCCTGGGGCTGAAGGAAAACTCCAGTGAGCCACAGACCCACAGAGGCTCTTCTACACCCAGGCTTCAACTAGAGGGAAATTGGGGTTTATGCCTGAAAGTTATGCATTTCGTGGCTTTTGAAATGTGCACTAAAGCCCTTGCGTGTCACATGCAGCCCCCTGTATGGCTGTGCAAGCATCCTGGGATTTTACTGTGTAGATACTCCCACCTTCAGATGGAAGGGAACGTTGAAACTAATGAAAAATAGGCTGACTTTATACTAGCCCTGTAACAAAATAAATTGAGGGGAATGTGTTAACTTTTGTTTTATTTAACTTTGCCAACTTTCAAGTCAGCTCTCAAGCACCCAGAAGGTTTTAGAAAATGTTTAATCTAGCTCAGACAATTTCCTGAACTCTCTAACTGGACCACCCCATTTTCTGAAACGCTGCCAGAAGGCTTTAGTTACTCACAGGCTCCGGCCATGCTGCTCTTTCACAACTTCTTGCTGTCCTCTCACCCCCCACCCTCAAGCCGTTGTGTGCGCCTTAATATAGCCCAGAAAGAGGAACCTCCTAGATCTCGCTGCCAGTGCCTGATGAAGCAAGCCCTGCCGATAGCCCCCCGACATGCCTGGCAAACGGCTGCCACAGCATGCTTTGAGGCAAGGGCACACAGCCTGCCTGCTCCAGGTGTGCCTTGCCCACCCTCTGGGCTTCCCCTGCCCATGGGGTGAGCCTCTGAGCCTTGTGTCTGTCCCTAGAGAGTGCGGGGACACTCCCTGTTGTGGGTGTATGGGAGGGTGGTGTCGTCTTTCTTCGCCCTGGCTCATATGCCAGGTTTGCTGCCCTGATGCCCCTGATGCCCTGCCCTGTGTTTGGCACAAAGAAGCAGGGGCTGTATCTCAGGGTCACGGGACTGATACAATGGCAAGTGTCACCTGTCTCCTGTCACCTTCCTCACCACTGCCTATGCAGCTGCCCCAGGGCCAGCAGCACGCATGGCACAGGAGGATGCTGTGCATGCTGCCAGAGACCTCAGAGATGCAGCTTTCAGACCTTAAAAATTACATATTTTTCCAGCAGAGCTGGAGCATAGCACAGTTTTAACAGTCTGCAGCTCACCAGGGTTTTAGTCACTTTCCCACTAAATGGTGCTTGCTGTTTGGGGGCTTATCACCATGTGATAAAAGTTCCCTCCTGAAACTTAGTTTCCTGCTCTTCTCCCGTGCTTCCCTCTGTTGTCCACCCACACTATTGGCTCCAAATAAGGGTAGCAAGCTCCCTAGAGCTCTCCACCACCTACTCATCACCCTGCTGTCCTTCCTCCCCTGCCCCCTTGCCCTGTCCCCTCTTGGTTACGGAGGAAGCAGGAGGACAGGAAAAACTGGCTGGGCTTTTCCAGGGATTTCTTGAGGGATTTGCTCTCTTTCTCTCCCCGGACCTGACTGGCCCATCTTTAGAATTTTTACTGGAAGAGATGTCATTCAGCCGCAAACTCAAATGAAATAAGAAGTCTGGGGGAAGAGGATAAAGACAGCAGTCAGAAAAGCGATGAATTAAACTGCTAGGGTCACACGTCTGTCTGCAGCTTCTTGCTGGCTAAAACTGGCAGAGCTCATCAGAAATCAACCAAAACACATGGGGTCAAAGCTAGCCCCACAGTACAGCCCCGCAACGGGATGCTCAGTCCCTGCATGTGCAGGAAGGGGGGTGGCATTTCGAGCTCCCCAGGCAAGGCTGGGGGGAGTGATGAAATCTCCAGGATGCAGGGTTTTCCTCCCCTCTCTCTGGGGAAGCAGCGCTGCCGCAGGGGAGGCACTGCCAGTAGGGAACAGCAATTTTCTCGAACTTTTGCCAGGGGCAAGGGCTTTCCTGGTGGCAGAGCCATCTGGGACTGGCAGGGCTGGGTTTCACCTACTCAAGATGGCTGGCTTTCCATGGATCTTGTAGGTGTCGTGCCGTTCTTAGGAGGTTAAATCTCCTACTTCCGCTTGCTGGAAGTCACTGCTCCAAGTGTGATGGCACACAGGGTCTTCCACAGCTTCAGAGTCAAGGAGTTATTGCTCAGATATAATTTCCCTGTCCTTCACAGAATTATTGCAGGAGGGAGAGGATTAGTAGGTATGCAAATCACAGTGGGTGGGGGAGGAAAGGAGAGCTATACTAAAAAATTAATAAATGCCACGGTGGTTTTGCTGTTCAAGCTCTCCGGTGCCTTTTTTAGGAAAACTAATTTGTTTGCAGGGTGACTGCAGGTCTGATGGGAAGAGAGAACCAACCTCCCCCCTCCTGGTTCCTGCGCTGGGTCAGGTAACCGGACGTACTGCACATCTGGGGCTAGGGACAAGCAGCCAGCACCCCCCAGCACATACACACACACACATACATACACACACGCATCTCCCCACATTGAATGCTCAGGGCTGAGGAGAGGAGAAGGCAGATGATGGCAGGAGCACAGAAGGCTCCCTGTAAAGCCAGCATCCAACTGAGCAAGGGAAGAGACTCCCCAGTGTCTCCATCCCTGCTGGGACTGACTGCAATCGCTGACACGCTGGGCTGCGTTGAGACCTCATGCCATGCTGCAGCTGCGCTGCACGCCTGCTCCTCTCCTCTGGTTGTCATCTGTCAGTGGCCAGTGCCAGGCAGCAGCCTGGGGTGAGTGGGCAGCTAAGTCCTTCTTTCACCCAGGATACCTCCCCAGCCACCTTGTCCCAGCTCCCTGCCCGGGTCAGATTTAAAGGGGAGGCAGCACATCTGCACCCCCACCTCACCTAACCCAAGAGAGTACACACTGCTGCAGGGGGCTAATGGCAAGCTAGAGTGATTTGGATAAGCCCCTTAGTGCCCAATCACAATTTCTAAATAAATCTGCTTTAAATTACATTGATTTATGATTCACGTATTTTTATGTGATCAGTCAGCGGTGCTGCAAAACCTTCAGGCATTTAAGGTGTTTCTAATCTCCCCATCCGCTTGCAAAAGGCTTGGGTTTAACCCCTCAGCCACTCAGCCAGACTGTCAGAGCGGCCAGAAGCGTGTCTCCCCTCCTATTACTGGGGCCATTTCTTTTCCTGGCTCTTGTACATCATGGTGGCCCATTGTGATCATTGTCCAGCATCTCTGGGGGCCCCTGCTGTCACTCCAGGACACTTAATGTGAAACTGGGGTGAGGATATTTTGGACACTGGCTGTGACAGTACACATCTCTAGGAGTTTACATTTTAACATTTGTACCAGGAAATCAGCTCTTTCAGTGTCACAGGGTTAGACAAATACCTGATAAAGAAATAAACCTGTCAAATAAATTTACTTTACAAAAAGACCAAGCCCTGCAGAAGTCTCTGTTGTGTATTTAAAAAAAAAAAAAAAAGAAAAATAAAAAAAAAGCCTTACGCCTTCACAAACAGACTGCCTGGGATACCACATTCCTCCGTGCTCGGGAGCTGCCAGCAGCAGGAGAGAGACCGTCCTTGGGGCTGTTTTGCTGCGATTCGGCACCAGCTGCTGAACAGACCCACTTTCCTCCTCCTCCTCCTCCTCCTCCTCTTCGTCTTCCTCCTCCTTCAGCCCTGGCTGGGCAAGGGACAGGGCTGGCTTACCTTGGGCTGCCTCCAAAGCCACACCGAGGGCCCCACCGAGCACCGAGCATTACCGCAGGTGAAGTTAAGCCCAAACACCGTGCGGGAAAGACTGTGACATTGTTGGAAACTTAGCCGGATGTTTGAAGCTCCAGTGGGTCAAGCACAAGGCTGCATCTCCAAGATGACATGTAGCTGTAGAAATAAGCCTGGGAAGGGGCTTTCTGGATCTCTCCAGCCCGTGCTGCCCTGGCCATGGCTCCTGCTGCGCTCATGAAACAGCCCAAGCTGGAGCGCTGGGGCAGCAGTGGGTTGCTTTCCTCCTGAGGGCACTTGTTTATGATTAAATAACCTTGAAGAGAGAGACACTGCTTTGTGTCCACAGAACCCTGAGCTGGTCTGAGCCACTGGTTTCTCCAGTATCACACCCTCCCTTCCCTAGTGTTTCCCGACAGCAGGAGCTGTTGCTTGCCGCTACCTGGGGCGCTGCCTCCCAGAGTAACCAGGTACCTTTCTGCGGCAGTGTGTTTGCATCTCTTTGTTGACTTTGCTAATCAAGCTCACTCCAGAGCCTTTGAAAACAGTGGTAATCGAAGGCACGCTGGCTCTTCGGGCATGGCAGCCATTTCAGGAGAGCTAGCCCCTCAGGGACCAGGCACTTTTGGTCACTCGACTGTTAACGGCTGCCTGGAGAGATGGTGGGCATCCAGGCTCCAGAGGAGGCATAAGTTCAACCATCTTTCTGAGCCAAGGTAATGCCACACTGCCACCAAAAGGGCAACACTTCTTTGCCCATCCCTGACCCCTTGCCCTGCTCCTGCATCCAGGCAGCACTGCCTCCTCCCCTTGCAGGGGGTGCTCCCCCACCCTGTACCCCCCCACCCTGAGGATCTCCTGGGTCTGGCTTCTGCTGAGTTAGTGAGTACAACCAGCTCATGGGGGGCCCAGCCAGGACCACCCCATCCAGTAGCATTGGTCCCTGAGACAGACCTTGCTCTGTCACTTATCTGTCACAGTCATTGCCCTGCTGAGCTGGCACCGTGGCGAGGCATCCCAAATCCCCAGGTGCTCGCAGCAGCTGGCAGGTAGCACAGGTAGGGTCCCTGGGCTGGGGAAGCCAAGTCAGCCAGAGCAGGCAGGCAGCTGAAAAGCCACCCTCGTGATGTGGAGGTAAGGGGCAAAAGGATGAACTGCTCACTCTGTGCCTTCTCCTGTCCCATGCTTTCATCTGCATGGAAACCCAGAGCAGAGCCCAGCTTAACTCTGCCTGTGTGTTGGCCCAGTTGAGAAAGGGGGCTTTTTTGTGGAGGCTGGCACATCACAGAGATACTCAAAACTGGTATTTTCCCTAAGAAGCCATGGTGGGGGGAGACAAGATATCCAGCTTCAAACTGTTGGTTTCGGTTCCCTCGGCGCTTTATGCTGCCAGTTTCAGGGCCAACCCAAGCCTGGCCCCACTGAGTGGCCAGACACCAAACGCCCATTAGATTCCTGTGGCGGTGGAGGAACTTCTCCTAAACAAGCACCCACAGACCACTGACCTAACACGTGGCAGTCGCAGCCCAGGTCTCGTCGCTCCCAGCGCTGGGCTCTGTCATTAACAGCGGCAGTTTCAGAGCAGCCAGGCCAGGCTATTAGAGAAGAGTCCCTCTGGTGCATCTTGGCTCCAGTGCTAAATTTGCATACTGTATTTGCCAAGGGTTATTAGTGTTGATCAGCTGTTAAATAATCTGCCCTTTTCATTTCAGGAGGCCTGTCAGGACTTGCCTTCGCGCAGGCTTTACTTCAACAGGAGTTTTATGGCATATTGGAAAAGGGGTTTCATTAGAGAGCCTTTTCTTTGAAATTTTGACAGCTACAAATACTAAGCACTGTCTCTGACATCACGATTGTCTGCCACATGTGTTGCCTAACCCTCTACATCCTTAACGTGTGAAAATGGCTGCATCCACGGAGCAGTGGAAATCAGGCTAGGGCCCTGACAGCACCCCTCATTGTGCCAGGCAAGGACCTGGGCGAGGAGATGAAGATTCAGGACAGATCCCACATCAAAAAATGCAATCATCCCCTGAGCATAATAAGGGGATAATAAGGGTGCTGGGAAGTTGCTGTGTGCAGGTTTTAAAACCAGCCTCACCCTGCTCTGTACCTACAGGGATGTAGTCTTTGGGTTGACTTATGGCTGCCTTTCACCATCCCCAGTTTCAGCTGTGTCTCTTCAGGGCCGTACACCCTTTGCAATTAGCCAGCAATAGGAGCTCCTTAACCTGGAGAGGCTGGGAGCATGGGCCGGTGGTTCAAAAGGGGTGGCCTGTGACTCATAAGGAAGCAGCAGGATGGGGTAAGAACTGTATTTGGCCTCATGATTAGGCAATGCTGTCAAAGGCCTCTGGGAAGTCAAGCCAGGAAAAAAAATAACTAGAGAACTGAGGGGAACTTTGCAATAACCAGCTGGTTCCCACACGTGTAATTATGCCCAATACCCCATAAATTGTTAAAAGAGCCAGAAAGGAATGAAAAAATATGGATGCAGCAGGGAGCTGAAAAGCGTTTTGATCCACATACTGACTAGTCTTGAATAGCCCGGTAGAAAAAATGTTGTGCTGCTTTGTGGGCAAAGGACCATCACTGTTATTAGCAAGTGAACTAAAATACCTGCCTGCAGGACATCAGCGGGTGTCAAGGTGGTACCCGCAGGGAATACCTGCCGGCAGAGATAAGGGGAAATGGGGGGGTCTGCAGAGCTGTGATGGCCACATTTCTCCCAGCCGTGCCAGAGAGGCGTCCATAAGACAAGAGGACAGCAGCACGTACTGGGCACAATCTTCACTTTTTCTTCCACCACTCTTCCAAGGGGAAAGAAACAAAAGCACCTATGAAAACCAAACAATTTGACTGTAACAAACCATAAAACACGGGATCAGCTATCTGCCCCTTGCTCACCTCGCCGGTGCAGCAACTTGGTTGTGCCTTGCTGGTACTGCCTGTGTTACGGTCCTCAGGCGACAAAGCCAGCAGTTAGAATTGATTAATTGATTTGTACATTAAGCAGGTATTCCTGCTCAATTATTGGCAGGTTTGTTAATGGATTACTCTTTAAACGATTCTGATATTTTAAATTACACATTATTTTATAGATGCACATTTATTTAAAAAAAAAAAAGAGCACCCCTTGCATCTATTAACATATTAAAGAGAAAATAAAACATCCAGGATGATATAATGCACAATGTGGCATTACTCTGGGTGCTTCCTAAGCCAGGGAAATCTTATTTGTTTAATAATAAGTTGGTCATGAATATGCAAATCTGCATCAGTGCAGTACCTCACTGCTGTCACTATTAATGAGTTGCAAATTAATGTGACAACAAAAGGAAAATCTATTTAGTAGCAGAATCGTGGTTCATACCTGGCTCAAGAGAGCAACCGTCTACAGGCACATCGGTCCGCTGGAGCAAAATGTGCACATGGCGTGGACAAGGTTTGCTTCGGGGCTGGCAAACCAGGAATAAGCAGCCCACTGCCTGCACCCCCGAGGGTAGAAGGCAGCGTTGCTCCTAATGATCCATCACACTTAACTTGCAGTAAAAATACAATTTCTTCACCCTGCAATCACGACAAACCCATGCAAAGCTCGCTAACGGATGAAATGCAGAACTAGCAAGATTGATGTAGGTGGGAAGATGGTGTGGATATCTAGATGCAGTACTTAAAGAGAACTTCATCTTCTTCAGATCTGTTTGGGGATTTTTTTCCCCTGACAACGCTACAGGCTCACAAAGTGAAACTTGTTGGAATCCATTTCTTCTCCTGCCCCTCCCTCTAGCAGAAATGCAATGGTGAATAAGCACATTGAGAAGACCTAATCTTTGTCTTCAAGACTGTGGCATTCAACATTTCTCTCTTTTGTAGTGGTGCCAAGCCCTTCCTACCAACACTGGACCCATACTGAAATTAAAATATGATGTTCTGCAAACAATTTTAAACAGATACAATACTTCTTTTTTTTTTTTTTTTCAGTTAGGTTGCATCTGTACAAGTTTAAAGTAGCAATGTGTGCCTTTTTTCCTGTACGAACTGAAGAAATGATGAGGAGTGTTTACTCGCAGCCCCACAGAGCCTGGGAATGGCAGCTGGCTGGATTTACCACTCCCTGACACCTTGTTCATATTAATGCACAAACGATGGGTCTCATCTATAGTTTTGTTATTTAGCACAGAAATGAAGGGAGGAGTTAGCTTTTTCTTTGATTCATGGAGTGAGCTTGGCCCCTGGGAGCCGTTCTTAAGACAATTTCCATTCTGCTCCTGTGGTCCCGCAAACTAGAAGCTGGGTCAGGCTTCCAGCAGGCATCTGGGCTCTGTCTTTAGCAGACTGCTTCCCAAAGAGCACAAACAAGGACCAAATGCCTCTGGCCCTTGCTTGCCACTCACTGTATCAGTGTCTTTGACACAAGTCTCCAGCTCGGCCACCAGATCAATAGAGGGAGATGAGCAAAACAGAAGAAATGAGAAGAGTGTCCAGGAGGAGCAATAACCTAAATGGGAAAAAGCCAAGGCTGACCCACTGTGCAGAGCCCAGTCCTCTTGGGTAAGGCAAGAAGGTGGAGTTCAATGTTTTGCAGTCCTCAGCAGCATCACTTATCTTGGGGAAAAAAACTCCCAGCACCGCCTGTGCTGCGGCTTTCCCCCAACCCCAGGCGGCCAGCCTGGAGCCGGGTATTTCCTGGGATTTCCCAGCCAGCACCAAGTAAAAGTTTGACAAAGGAAACCCCCTTCAGCGAGGCTCACCTGCTTCCTCTAGCTGGAGATGGGGACCTATTGCACCCGTGGTTCCCCGAGGCAGCACAACCCCCCAGCCAGGCAAAGCCAAGTGATAAGCAGTGGAAATTCAAGTAAACACTTTGGCACGGGCCCCAACAGCATCAACGCTGCGCTTTCGCCTTTGCAGAAGGCAAGGCACGGGATCGGCAGGGTTCTACCATCCCCAAAGGCTGCGTTTCTTTTTCCTTACTCTTTTAAATAACCTGGAGCAATGCCAGCAGGGAGAAGCAAGCATCTTTGGCCCAAGGAGGATGCGCGGGAAAGCGCTTTAAAGGAGAGCAGCATGACTCCAGAAGCTGAAATGCTGACTGCCCTGCCGTGCTGGTTGGAGTTAGCTCAGTCCCCGGCTCTGCCCCGTGCAGGATTCAGCCCGTCCCAAGCGCTGGCAAGGCAGCCGGCCTTTCCATTCCCCTTGCCTACGCTTGCTGCCACTGAGCTCGCTCCTGGCCGGCACGCTGCCATCGCTCCTCTCCCTGAGGTAACCCTCTCCTGGGCTTGCCTGCTGCCAAACTACACCACGCAGCCAGCCTCTCCCGTGACAGTCCTCTCCCAAACTGGCTGGAATAGGGTCACCCAAGCCAGCAGCACAGGATGCTGCTCTCCTCCTTCGCTGAAACCTTTGTGCTCCCTCAAGCACCTTCGCACAGCAAAGTCTCTCTAAAAAAAAAAAAAGAAAAACTACATCCCAGGAGATAAAAACGGTTGCGTTACGTCAAGGGAGAGCACTGCAATCATGAGGTGCTCCCCGCCATGGCCCTATGTTTAGAGCACAAGCCCCAGGGCAGGCAGACTGTTGCATTACAACAGTGTGAGGCGGTTACGGTATTCAGGCACGGGTGCAAGCGCCAGCATGGAGAAGGCCCAACTGTACTCGGTGGAGCTAGGGGAAAGCTGACTAAGCGGAGAACGTGTGGGGAGCACGTGCTCCAGATCCTTTGAGGAGGAGCCGGCCAAAAGAGGAAGCCGCGTCAGTCTTCTGCCTGCCTGCGGGGCACGGCAAGGAGCGAGGTGCCTGCCACACACCCCTGGAGGTGGCACGAAGCTGATTTATGCTCGGCTCAAACCATCCAAGTGCATTATGCAGCTGATCAGATAAAAGTCTTCTGTAACAATTGCTCTCAATGTTCTCCCTTGCCTTCGTTTTTCGGGCCCACCTCTGCTTCCTGGGAAAACTAGGGCTTAAAAAGCAGCCAGCACCGGAGGGTAAGGAGGTCTGTGTTTCAGTTCCTTGCAGAGCTGGGGGCTGGCTTAAAAGGAAATGTATGTGTAAGCCATACAGGAGAGACCAGCATCGTTCTTATCCAAAGTCTGGAGAAAGATGTCAGTTGTTGTATAAGGACTACAAATTCCCTGTCTTATGGGGGGGACAGGAGTTCAGGTGCCAGCAGCAGACAGCTATTGGGCCCCTCTCTCGCCTCTTGGCTCAACTGCAAAATCACCTTACCACCAGAAGCAGTCCCACTGCAAGCCACACAGTACAAACCTCTGGCATAAGACTTGATGGGAACACACCAGGAGAGGCATCAGCTCTATGCCTTTTTCTCTGGGGCACCTTCAGGAATGCGGCATCATTCTCCTGTACCTTCAGGACAAGGGTAATTCATATCCTTTCTTAAGACCACCCGAGAGCTAAGATTTAATCTGCAGTACACTGTCCGTCAAGCAAAACCTCTGAGCCTCACTGCCACAGATGGAGAAACTTTTTCCCAGATGCTTTCCTCAGATGGGATGACCTGCTCTTCTGGAGATGCTTTTGGTGGGTGTCCTGGCCCTCATCAGAAGAGCAGCAGGATTTAAACATCCCAGCTGAAGCGTTTGGCTATCATGGGACCTACTAGTGTTGAATACAGCCCCAAAGCAAAACTCAGAAGAGCTTGGGTTGACAGCAAGAACTTTTTTCCACAAGTGGAAGGGCAGACACAGACCCTCAAGAGAGGGCCTGCCCAAGCCCAGGGAGCCCAGCCTCTTAGATGCAAGGTCCCAAGCTGTGTAAAAGTGACATTCGGGTCACTGTCCCTTTAGATCCCTCCCAAAGTGTGCTTATAGCTTTAATGCTCCACATTAAAACTAAAGCATTTTCCCTGATACTATTTTCCTCCTCTCTCCAGACACTACTGAAAAGAGAATTCAGTCAATTCAACTTAAAATGATGACAAAGGAGAGAAAATAATTGAACCTATTCACACTTCTTTAACTAAAAGGCGGTGGAGAAAGAATTGTGAATCCCGCTTTTAAACCTCTGTCCCACAAAAGGCACCCAACTCAATGTTTTCCCTTAACCTTGAATTCAGAAAGCCGATGCAGATTCTACCTCAGATTTCATCGGCTGCTCGCCGGCACCTGTGCCAGCTCTGCTCCTCTACGGGAACCGCACGCGGAGACCTCCTTTCATAAACATTAATGAGTCGGAGCTCATTTCGCAACCAGGCATGGAATTAATGGGGAGTCACTTTAGCCTCTTCATTTCTCAACAGTTTTATTGCCTTTAAGAAAATTTTTGTAAAATATAAATACAAAGGCAGGAGATTTACTTACAAAGTTAAAACACAGATCTCAAACATAAACACACAATTCAGAAAATTTAGTTTATGTACAGTTTCAAGCAACTTCAACATATGTTAGTTTTTCAATATTTTACAAGGTACAGAAAAAATAGTTCAAAGTCTTCTTTAAATAAAGAGCATAAAATGTTTAAACATATATAAACAATCCGGTTTGATGTGTGAAAACTAAATTTCACAGCTTTTAAATTAGGATATAAAAGTTCTTACAATTAGTTGATGCGTATGGATATGGTTTAATTTATATTACAAACTATTGAATTATATTCAATAGTGCTTACCTGGCCAAAGCAGGTAATTCTGTAAACAAAAAACCAAAAATAATATCACCAAGTGCCTTACCCAATTCTATCTCCCAAACAAGCCACACGACTTTGATCACATCACCTAGAAAAAGTATGTCCTGTGTAATCAGTGCTTTGTATGAAACAAAGTCAATGTGTGGGTGTGTTCTTTAAAAAAAAAATGTGTTCCGAGTAATAACAAACTTATCCCAAAGCCTGTGTGCATTTAAAGAAACATTATATAACAATTTTGTAAAAACTGATTGAAGTTAAAAAAAAATTCTTCCAAAATCCATCCAACTGGAATTCAGATCTCTTATATAAAGGAAAGATATTTTCATATTTAATAGTGTCCTTTCTTTACAGAAACAATTGCATTTGAACACATATACATAAAGAAGTAACTGTATAGAGCACTGTACATTAAATGGCCTGATGGTTCACCAGAGGATGTCGAAGGGAGGGTCCTCGTGTGGATGCAACCAGTGAAGCGAGGAGCCCAGCAAAGTCTTGAGCTCACTTGTGAACTCTACCAAGTCCAAGAGCTCTTTGCTCTCCGGGTTAAAAGCTTCAAGGTCTGTAGCGCAAGAGAACAACTGGCTGAGGGAAGTCTGTTTGTAAAACTCTGCCTCCGTGATGGTGACAACTTCCAGACTGGGGAAGTTGCAGCGGAAGATGCGAGATGACATTTTTAGCCTCTTCACCACGTCTGAGAGCAGAAGCCAGTTTCGTGGTCTGTGGAAGCGAAGGAGAAAGAGGCTCCAATAAACCGACATCAAGTCATGGGCTTCTTGACGCTGTGTGACAAACCCTCCCCGACTGTACTCACACAAATGACCCCCCTGAAATCAAGACCATCGCCCAGGGGGTCGAATATAACCGATGTGCAGGTGTGTATGTATTTACTCATGGTACCACTGCCCGCTGCTTTGGGGAAGGAGGGGGACCAGGCACGCAGGGGGCACTGGAGCCTATAAACCCGGGGCTTGTGAACGCACACATGGGTCAGCAGCCATCCCACCAGATGCTCACACAGTTAAAGATCTGCCGAGCTGAGCCCAACTACCATTTAGCTGGTTAGGAGGTGGCATGGAGTTATAATCAGACATTTCATCATCTCTTGACTTCCAGAGATGCCACTATTAAATACAAGTCAATTGGGGGTTTCTTTTCAGATTAAGAATACAATTTTTTAATTCAATCTTTGTATTTGCCCACTTCAGAGAACTTATAGTCATCACCCAAATAATAAAAACATGCTAAAACCCGCACTCCTGCATGATTAATATTTAGAACTATTTTTCCCACGACTGTCATCAAAACTACTGCAAATGACAAACGGCAGCTGTTTATGAAGCTAATTTATATCTTGAATATAACAGATGATAAAATTTTCCAGGTCTTTTTTTATTATTAAGTATCATAGTATCTTCTGCAAGATGTTTATTTGTTTGATATGATCCAGGGCTTTAAACCAGTTTTGCTGCAACGTCTGGAATAGCAGTAACAGTGTCGTTTCGTCATCCACAAAACCGTGTCCACTCAGTTAAAACAGAAAAGCCCATTGAATAAAATTAAGAACACCTTACAAACACGATATCCAAACCTAAGTGCTAGAAGCACTTGTATTTTGGGGTGTTATACCAAGATGTCTGCCTGGAATGAGGGAAGGAATCTACATTCAAACATGGTTCATTCTGATCAGAAGTACAGCACTCAAAACACAGCCCTGACAATTCAGCCTCTTCCCCCTCCTCACCTCCCATTAGCTTTTTTCTAAAAAGCACAGCAGTTACAGTATTTCTTGCTCATTTACGTTAGATAATTGCAAACGCATTTCCCCCCAGACACAAGCTGCTGCCATTCCAAGCAGATCGTCTCACACTATTTTTACCCCAAACCCTGTATTTGTTCTTACCCCTGAGAGAGACACACTTGAATGTTGTAACACGGCAAGGGAGGCTCATCTGAAAATTCAAATTCGAACACATCGCTAAAGCCATCTTCATCTTCATCACCTGGGCCAGGAGGATTTGCCAAGACGTCAAATCCAGACTCATCTTTTGGATCTAAATAAAATTGAATACAGGTGCCAAGTCAGCATTGAAGAGACTGTTGCAGGTCTTGCTTTTTTTTTTTTTTCTTCCAATAACGTGATCTGTAAATAAAATCAGTTTGCTTCCTTCCTAGCTTCCTCCACCATAAAAACAAAGCAGCCCCCACCCCCACGTGCCGCGTGTTTTGAAAGTCTCCACATACGAAGAAATAAAGGGTAACATTTGCTCACCGCACACAGAGCTGCCATAGAAATCCCAGTACAAACCAGGGTCATCAACACTTCGACCTTGCAGGTCAGTTAAATACTCTGGAGAGGAAAAAACAACAACAAAAACATACTGATGAGAACAAAAAGCTGGCAAGTTTAGCAGACCGTGTGTCGTGCAGTCTCACTATGCATCCTCCATACCTTCCATCAAAAAAATCCACACTGTATTCCTGGGGCACATGCTACAAACAACAGCGTTACAGCACATACACACAATTCTCACAAATATTCCTGGAATTCACTTTTCTCCTGCATTTCTCCCATCACACCAAATAATGACCCACCACATCAAATAATCACCCACCCAAGGCCGAACAGGGACAGATCCAACATTAAGCTTCAGAAACTGAGAGTGGTATTTTATTTTTGTGAAAGATAGGATGTACCACACCTTGTAGCCTGCACGATTATTCTGGACACCGACTTAGGAATGAAAGAGTGGCCCCAGAGAAACCAACGCAAAAGGTTTTTTCACACAGATACATTCAGAAGATGCAATTCCTCTCTACAGACAAAACTTAGGAGATTTGCTAGTTGAGTTGATGAAAAGATGCTGGGATTCAAGATGCTAGGAAGTCCAAGGTACTGGACTATACTGCAGTCCTGATACACCTATGCGCTTTCTACACTGCATGATTTAAACAGGGAAGTGGATGAGTACTTAAACCCATTGACTGTGAACACTGCAAACATTTTTGGAGGTAAGTAATTAGGGAATGCAAGTGTCTTTACCCAAAACTAATAGGAAAAAAACCTAAAACCCTATTAGTACATGGATGTGTTTAAAGACAAAAGTCTTTAATATAGCTTTATAGCATTTCAGATATAAAATGAGGCAGAAGTTGAAAAAAGGTAAGTACTAGAGGATAAAAAGTAATACCACAGGAAAACATGACTATGTTTAACGAACAGCTATTCAATTTGGCAAGTTTCTTATTTTCATTTCAAGCAGAAAACTGAAGGCACCGAAACAGCCCACTGACCTCCTACCTACCTACCGACCAAATCTGATAGTGGCATAATCCTTATGACTTATTAAGAGTTTCAATTAGAAGGAGCCCCCATGCATGGCTACGCTTCCCACCGGCAGCCGCTGGGTGTTTGCAGGCAGAAAGGGAGCTCCTGCAGCCTACCCTAAGGCTCCTTGGCTTGGAGCCATCCCCGCCAGGCGGCAGGGACCTTTGGGGGGCCAGGGAGCATCCCCCCATTCGCCACGACCAGCAAAGCCCCATGAAACATGGCCACGGACCTGTGAGGAAGGTCTCCATGAGCTCACTGTGGGTCATTTTCACGATGGTCCTCCCGGAGTAGGTCGCAAGCGTTGGATCAGCACCGTAAGACAGTAACAGGCGGACAATTTCCAAGTGATCGTTTTCGACCGCGTCGTGGATTGGTCTAGGGGGAAATAAAAAAGATCACGGCATTACATTTTGACTCAATAGTAGTATGCAAATGCGTCTGAAAAGGAACTTCTGACTTCAGATCAAAGTTATTTATAGCAAATAACACTATTAATACAGCTGCCAATCATCTTATTGTCGGTTTTACTTCCACATCTTCCCCTCCCCTCTTGTCTTTCCACAATCAGGCTGCTCGGGGCAGATATTTCTGTTAAGTCTCTTCGCTGCCGTACATATTTCAAGGGCCAGTAAAATAATTACACTGCTGTAACAGAAAGCAGGAGTTTGTGTGAAGCCTCACAAACATAATTTTGCTGCAAGTCACTCTACCGTTCCAAATCTCTGCCAATTTAACAGCGTGTTGTGGAGTAAGGGCTCATTCAGCCTGCCTCTGGGCAAGCACGGAAATCAGTTAGCCAAAGCTCCTGAATTATGTACACAGAAATAAGTTATGAAAATTTGGAATTTAACTTCCGCGCGATATCCTCTTTAAACAGTACTTGCGAATATATCTGCAGCACGATTCCACCCTTCTACTCGGGAGAATAGAAAAACATGTTATTTTAAGTTTAGTCCACCCAGAAATTAACGCATTTTACATGGCATGAGCAATCTATACAAGCTCAGACATAGATTTTGTGAGCCTACAGAAGGATTATTCATTAATACAGATGCCTGCAATTCCAGGTTTAGAATTCCTCATCACTAATTATAAATCGCATTAACTTTTGCCTTTAAAATTGATTATACGTAAGAGGGAGTTGTCTGGAAGTAGAACATATTACCCTTCAGACTAATGAAGATGTGTTAAAAATCCCATCTTTTCCTTAGAGAGCAATGAGCAGGGAATCGAAAGGGGAGCCAAATTCAATGGCCAGCGATAGCGGCAGTTCAACTCCACTCTACCTAGACTCCTACTCCTCCTCCTCTTCCTCCTTTAGGCTGTCAACACCGCTGCCCCCCAACAAGACTTCCACGCTCTCCAAACAGATGTGTTACAAGGCAAGAGAAGTAAGGAAGGACGACTTTAGCTGAATCTCCTCCCTGCAAGGAGGCCACCACTCCTGCCACATGTCCCCTCTGTGCCACCTCCGCTGTGGTACAGACTGGCACCCACAGGAGCTCGGGGCAAGGAGAGGCAGATCAGACCAGTCAGAAGAGGAAGGCACACCCCTGTTTTCACATCAATCATGTGGCGCTGCTGGTGGCGGGGGGTGTGAGGTGGGGGGAACTCTGGTCCACCTCAAAAAGAAATACGTTCCGTGTGTGTTTATTCCATGTGCTTTCCAGTAGGCTGAGATTTAGGGCGATTAACATCTGCCACAGGGGAAGCACTCCCACTTTCCCCCAGCTTGCTGGAAAGCTGTATGCAGATTTGGTTTTGACATATGCCTGCTATAATGCCGTGAGGAGGTGCACCTGGGAAAGTCTTGAGGCTCACTCCCTATGGAGAGAGGGCTCATCCCACCCCGCCTGCCTCCTGTGCACCCCAGGCCACCAGGACAGCAATCAAGGAAGCGATTTTGAACCCCTGGCACCAGACAGCACAACACATGCACACACGTCTGCAAAGCCTGACGTGCTGCTCTTTGGAAAGCCACGTTGAAATGTTAAGACCAGAGAGGTCCACGAGGATCACCTGCAAAGGGTCAAGATATCCCTTTGCAATTTCCCGGGGACGTCTCTTAACATAACACTGACACCCCCAAGACAGATGGTGCTGGAGAAGCCAGCGTTCCCGGGGTCCCCTGCAAGCATCACCCTCCCACCTCCCACCTCCCAACTCAGTGTTTCCACAGGGGGACTGCCGCAGCATCGCCCCGCGCATCCAGGATGCGGCCGGCGCTGAACATCCCAGGCAATACAACACAAGAGGTAACAAATAATAGGGGTGCTGACAGGGAGGCTGAAGAAGTATCGGGTGTTTCTGGCTGTCAGCAAGCATCTGAGGCTCGAGCTGCCGGGTCACGACACCCCGAGCATCTAACAGCCGGAAAGGCCAGCCTTGCTGCAAGCCCTGCTGTCCCCCACCGGGCACGAAGCATCCCTGGCTGGAAGTCTGGAAGCGAGAACAGATGAGAGCTACGGCTGCCACCAAACGCTGGGGATGCTTTTTCTCCCCCCCTCCCTCACTTCACTGGAGTCTTTAATTTTGAACCATTTTTCATTTTATTTCAGAATTAGCATTTTCTGTTTTGGGGGAGGGAGGCTGGAACGCTGTGGGTTTGTGGGTTTTCTCATTTGTTTTTGTTTTGGTGGTTTTTTTTTTCAAACTGACTTACCTAAATGGCTTTTGAAGCAGTAATGAATTCAAGATGATCCCTTAACTTATTAAAAACAGCATCTAAATCACCGCCCAGCATTTCAATCGATTTAACGACACCCGGACGAGTTTATTACAGGGCACCTGGGCATTCCCCGGGAAGGAAAAAACAGCAGAGCATCGGCTGCAACCCCAGGATGGGACCCCCTGTCCCTTTCTACGGGTCACCCAGCCCGGCGCAGTGGGGCAGAGGCAGTGGGGCAGGCAGGGGGGCAAGGAGACCCATCTTTGTCGCCTGCCAGATCACAGGGAAGCCACTCAGGGCACGAGCGTGGGACTTTATAGAGGCAAAGGGAAGGAAAGGCACAGTAAAGCCGCGTGGAAGGAGGAAGAACAATAAATAGTAGGAAGTGAAGGAACGAAAGAAAACACTGGCCGGGGGGGGGCGGGGGGGAGGGAGGGGGAGATTCCCCATAGAAAAGGCAGGGGGAAAAAAAGGCAATAACAGAGCGCTGACAGACTCTTTTATTGGCTAGCACGGCTTCTTGGCAAGCTCAGGAGTGGGACCATGCAAAGGCACAGCTACTCGCTTGCTTCTCCCACCAGGGCCAGCAGAGGAGGGAGTATTTTTTTCAGTCTTGGCAGAGTTTAACCATCCTCTCTGTAGGATGCAGAAGTGACTACTGGAGTCGGCAACTTTTTCAGATGTGGAAAAAAAAAAAAAAAAAAATCCCTGTGAGTCCTCTCCTGGGCTGCTTCGCCCATATAATCTTTTCCACCCTGATCATCGTGGAAATAAATACTCTCTATCCCTAATGGTACAGTTAGCGGTAGTACAGCTCGTTTCTAAAACAAACCCTTTGAAAGGCCCCAGAAGGATCTGGGGACATTTGAGAGCTGCAATATCCTACAGGAGACGCACATCTCAACCCTCTCTTGTGTACTGTCGAATTCTTCCTACTATTTTTACCGCTACTAGAGTTAGGAAAACATTTCACTGGGGGTTTATCATTCCACCACCAAAATTATAAACTATTTAGACCAGTCAGGGTTTGCTCTCAGCCTTTCAGGCACCATCAGCGTTTTCCTCACGGCAATAAGAGGTCTCGTAACTCGCCGAGGAATACCGTATCTCGGCGTTTTATTTTGACTTCCATCCACGCCATTATGCAATGCTGCCCCACGGAAGAGGCAAGGCACACATCGCAGGAGGGCAGCTACGCCGGCTGCCTCTTCTTTAAGCAATTAGCTGCTGGAGGGTATCGCTCTGCCAAGACCAGCTGAAAGGAAGGACGCAGGAAGAGAGCCATCTTGGCATGGTCCTCCCAGGGAAAAAATAATAATAAAAAAAATAGATTAAAAAAAAAAAAAAGGCTGAGCTCATCAGCCACCAGCGAGAAGGATAAAGCAAAACTGGCTGCGGAGAGCGAATCTAGCGAGCGAACTCTGAAGCAACAGAGAGGCTTCGCTTAACAGGCAGGAGATGCCTGTATTTTTAGCACGCGGCTTTGTTTTTAAAGCAGCGCCGGTTCAGCCAGGGCACACTGCGGAGGAAAGAGAAGAAGAACAAGGAGATAAGGCCAAAGACACCCGCAACCGTCCTCGCTAAACTCAGGCACTGGTCATCAAACGCCCCTCGTTGAGCTTCTGGGGTCCTGTCAGGGAAGGAAAGCGCTCACCTCTTAAGTACAGTCTATTATTATTTATAGGTAAGACGATTAAGAGCCCTTAGTGACTGTGGCACCTCTGAGACAAGTCTTAAAGATCTCGCCCAGTTCTACAATAATCTTTGATTAGCCACTAATTCAGCAGCAGCATGCTGTGTATTCAGGGTCTGCAGGCACTGCATTTAGAGAGCCATCACCAGCATGGAGTTTAAGGGGAAAAACAGAAACTGGAGTTGAAGGGGAAAAAACATAGAGTGGCTGTATTTAGCCTGTCCAGACAGATGTGCTGTGACTGGGGCAGAGGGAGGGACACGGCGTGCTGCAGGCAGAGCCCCGGGGCTTAGCTGTGGGTAAATGAAAGGACTGCACCATACCCACATTCCCCCCCCCAGCGCCATCACCTCCTTGCTCTGGCCATTGCAGCCAGGCGCTTTATTGGGTTTTGGCTTCACCGAGATTTCTGACAGTATCAGGAACCAGAGGCTGAAAGCCTACAGTATCTACCAAACTCAGGAAGGACAGACTGGCTGCATAGCTACATAAAAGCCAACACCAAAGCAAGAGGCTCGGGTCTTTGCTTGATTTCCAAAACTTAAGACACCCACATGCAAAACCACCACATCGATGCGAACACCTGCAGCACTTCAGGCAGGACTGAAACGAGAGATGCACAGACTTGGCAGGACTTTCCTACGTCCTTCACATCCGTATGGGCATTTTGTGCAGGCTGAAGCCATAACCTCACGCTTGTCACAACTGTTTCAGAGAGTGTCCTCCAAAAAAGCTGACCACAGAGGCGGCGGGCAGCACGTAATGCAGACCGAAGCTTCAGGCAGCTGGGATGGGAGTGACACCCCAGGCTGCCACCCTAAGGAACGGCGTTTGCAGTGACATCACAGCTCACGCGGTTACATCACTCCACGCAGATTTACCTTAACTGGCTGAACAGAACTAAACACTTCCACTGTTACTGTCCTGGGGCTTCCAGCACAACCCGAAATATCTCTGGCTACTGGGCACGTGAGGTGGCGGAGGGGGCAGTAAGGCATATTTGGTGTAGTTAAAAGAGAAGGAGAGGAGAAGTCTTTGGTGGGCTTGTTGGGTTTTTTTGTTTGTTTTAAAGTTTTAATATCTTTCCAAGGGGTGACCGTGTTCAGGAATTTGAATTTAAAAAGCAACACAGTTGAGGAAGACTGACATTTCTTTCCTCCTAAAAGTTGTGGGTTTTTTTCCTCCTAAAGGACAAAAACATACTCAGGCTTCAACGGAGAAACAGTAATTGCCTTATGAATGTCATGATTTACTCTACAGAGACAGAAAAGCCTGACCCTACCAAAAGGCGGGATAACACCAATCAGAAGTTTCGTACAGAAGCTTCTGCTTTCTGTCCCACCCGACTCGGGACAGCTACACCCTCTTTCATCTGTGTATTAAATGCATTTTGGATTCACGCTGCCTGTTGGGCAGCTTTTCAAACAAAAAAAAAGTAAGTCTTCCATAAGAAAAGAAAGGGAACTGCAAGCTGAGTTCTGACATTGCTGTCTATGATCAGATCACTATCATGTTAGTTTCTAAAAAGCGTTTTCCCCAAAACAACTTTTCAGAGTACACACGCCAAGTTTCATCCTTGAAAATCAGGTCCATCTGTGAATCGAAATCAAAGGCGGACTCTGAACTGGCGGATGATTAAGACTGGTCAGAAACTTCGCGGGGTTAATTTTTCGATATAGGTTACTCCAGCAAGTGAGACAAAAATAATTTAGGATTCTTTTTATGGCAAGTGGCCGCTGTTGCATAGGTCACGTATTAAAGCTGGCGACAGCAGAAAATGCGGGGCTGTTTGTCGGCCTACAGAGCTGAGACTTCTTACAAAGAAGTGTAAGATGGAGAAGGAATCTGACAATCCAGCCAGAGTTTCAATCTTTCTCCAGAAACGTTTCCTTTGGGCCGTGATGGGCCGGTAACAACTGACCATCATGAACCTCTAATGGACCATCCTTACCGGCCCTCTTGGGACTTTTGTTTTCCTGACTCCTCCCTTCCTAAGTTAATAAGTAAAGAGCTTAAAAACAAAAGAGGCAGACTCTTAGTTATGCTAATTTTACCTCCCTGGCTATTTAGATGGTGATAGTGAATGCGATAAACCATTTAAGATAACAAGCTGCAGAAGCTTGGCAGAATACAAAGCGACCCATCCCCAAAATGCATAGACTGGATAATGTTTTGCATATGCTGAGGAAAAGTTATCCCAAGGTCAGCCCCGCAGAGGTGGTCAAAGAGGTACTTTAGGAGATGCACAAGACGTTTCAAAAGGTGCAGAGCGGCATTTCTAGGTCCACAAAGTGAAAAAAAAAAACAACCAAACGAACAAACAGAAAAGCTCCCTGTGTATTCTGTGGAAACAGGAACTGAGCACACGTACCGTTCTGTGAAGGAAACTAAAAAAGCCAAATTCAAGATAAACAAAAATAGCTCCAAAATATCAAATGAGCAGATAAGAGTTCAGCAAAACACCATTTTTACATAGCATATATAGGACTCTCACCCCCAGTCCCCGCTAAAGCCTGAAGTGCTCTTAAAATCAACCCTGCTAACAAGGCAAAAGCCCACTCTTTTGGTACAACTCAAAGGGCCCGGGAGCGCCTATGAGCAGGGCTGCAGCTCAAGTATCCCTCCTTCCTGCCCCGCAGCTGGGAATTTCATGAACTCTTTAAAAAAAAAAAAACAAACCCCAAAAAAACCCCAAACAAACCAAACGTATTAAAATTCCCAGAGGGAAAAAAAAAAAATAATACGGCTGAGCATGAGTCACAACAACAGTGTGCCCCCATGGCTCTATTAACCGGAGAGCAGGGGAGGTCACCGAGTCCTGCATTCTCTTGCCCGAGGACCTGCAATAAGGCGGCCACCGCGTGTCACCCACTTTGGGGGCATCACGCAGGACAGGGATGGGGGAGGCGAGGGGAGGATAAAGAAGTACAGAGGGAAAGGACCGCTTTCCCCCTCCACCGTGGCTGAAGAAACTGCTGCCCTGGTGGTGGTGGTGACCACCTGATGCCGGGCTAGGGGTGGGGGGGGGGGGGTTGCTGCTAACCTGGTTCCATCCTGAGCGCTGCAGTTGACGTCAGCCCCGTACTCGAGGAGATGCCGCACGATGCTCAGCCAGCCTCTGGCACAGGCCTCGTGCAGGGCACAGTAACCCGCGTTGTCACGATGATTCACATCACACACCTTGTTTTCCAAACAATACAGAACCACTTCCTGGAAAGGAGGAGGAAAAACAAGATACATGGAGTTATTTCTTGCTGCGGAGATGCATGCGTTTCTCTTCTCGAAGGAGAAGGTGGGGGGGGCAGGGAAAGGGCAAAAACACAAAATCCCTACGATATGCCTAAATTACTCTCTTTGAGGTGGGTAAGTCAAAAGGAAAAGAAAAGGGAGAGCCATTGAAAGTCGTGTTTATTCAGAAGCCGTGGCGGAGAGCACCACTTCCCACGGAGCAGACCAGCTCGTGCGAAGCAGCACCGAGAGGCTCCACATCCCGCAGGGGCCTCCCTGCGGCCCCCAACGTCGGGAATTGTCGTAGAAGGGGAACGCGCAAATTTCACAGGCAAAACCCACAGCTCTCCATTTCTCAAAACTTCCACGCATAAGCTAGCAGGAAGCTTTTTTACTCTTGCATCTGCATTTTTGAGCAGAAAATTCTGCAAGCACAACAGCAGCACCGCCGACGTCAGTTTGATTTTAAAAGAAAAAGCGCATGACCTGAAACAAAACACATTTAAGACACACAAAGGACGGTTTGCTACCGGCAAACAAAACAAAAAAAAAAAAAAAAGCCCGGCTCTATCAAGATCAGGGAAATCCCATTTTCACCCACCCTGTTTTTCTACATGCAGAACTAAAGCCAGGCGCCAGGTTCCAATAACGAGCCCAGCGCCGTGGGAAGCCATGTGAATTTAACACAATTCATCTTGCAGTCAAATATACCACGGTCGAGAGCCTAGGCCAGACTCGGCTCTGCGCCGTCGTGCGGCCCTGAAACAATGACTGCTCCATCACTCAACCAAAAATTTAGGATGGTGCGAGTCTGCCTCGATTTGCGTCAGATGCAAAAGAAAAAAAGAAAAAAAAAAACAAACCAAAAACCAAACACATTTCTAAGTGATGCTGCATGTATAAAATAGCCCCCGCCTTCCCAGATTAGCGGCAAGCCATTAATTTTGCATTTGCTCCTCTCGAAGGCTGAGCGACATCCTCACAAAGCGGGATGGAGGTGTGGAGGGGGCGAGAGCTGGCTCTGCCAAAACAGGAGAATAAAACAACCGCCGGGTGCGATGCGTTTATTCTTCCCGTTTCAAAAATCTACCAGAAAGCCAGCAATAATCTGTGCTCTGGGTATACCTGACCCGAGAGCTGGTATCCAGGATACAGCATGAAGCTGCTCTTTTAGCAGGCCCTCACTAACCAGGCTAAAGCGGGGAGCTAATGAGCTGCCCGTCCCAGGCACCAGAGCATCCCCATCATCTGCCGCCGGGACAGAGCAGTCGACTGCCTACGCCTGATGTACCCACCAGTTTAACCTGGGATCCCCCCCCACAGTCCCACCTCTCACAGAACAGGGGGCTCTTAATGTCCCTGATAATGAGCCTGAAGGCCAAAACTCCGACCGGAACAGATGCTCTTAACCCTGCACTCAGCTCAAGCCCATAAGAAAAGGGCTGTGCAAAATTATACCCCAGAGGGATGAATTTTCCTTCAAAACCAGACCACCCCGCCAGGCAAATTAGCAGATGGATATAGGTAGCAGAAGCAGCTGCTGTATTCGGCTCCACTTTTAGCATGCAGTTACCATTTAAAATAGATTCTGCAACTCAAAATAAAAGACCTTTTTATCTATTTTTGTAAAAAGGAAAGGATCGTCCTAGGGTGGAATACCTGCTGCTGGACGAAAAGGATAATTTTGTCGGGCAATTCTGTGTTAAGAGGCTATAAGAAGAATGTCATTAACCACAAAATGTAACCATAAAGACCATAAAACTCTACATTGTTAATTAATTAAATGCCTCATTAACTTTTTTTAACATGATTTATTCAATTTACAAAAAAAAATTAGCCATCACTGCCGAATATAGGAACATGTGGTGCCACAAACACACTTTTGGTTTCAGAAGCATCTCTCGCTAATGTTAGAGAGAGGCTGCGGAAGTGCCACGGGGCAATTTAATGCCTGTTCAGGTGCTCTATTTACACCAGCAATCTGAAAATCACTCGCAGTGAATCCAAAGAGTCAAGCTAGCAGGCAACAGCCAGGAGATCTGTGCCACCACCGCTTCTGCTGCCTGCAGTTTGTTACCCCAATTGCCAACTGCCATCGTTAAAAGGTGCACGCAAACACACACGCTCCGTCCTCACCCACCAAGAGGTGGCCCCTTTCATCTCTCCCACTCTGCAGCAGCTCCTACCCCTTTTCCAAGGGAAGGGGTCAGCATCCCCCCGCACATCCCCCACAGCCTGGGCACCGAGAGGAACTATTCCCCTCCAATCAACCCTGACACACGGCTCTTGGGTGAGCTGAGCCCTAAGGCTTCCCTGCAGCACCCTGCCAGAAGTGATGCTCATCCCCTGGCAGGGTGCAGGAACCCCAGGGGAGGTGCACAAGAGCAGGACGATGCTCAGGAGCTGCTGCTCCTCTGCCAGCAGGGACCCAGGGCCAAACCCTCGTGTGAGGCATTCCCAGGGTAAACCCTCTGGCCCCTGCCTGGATAACCTCTGTCTTCATGAGTGTTTAACCGCCCTGGAGACAAACACCATCTTTCCCCAACTCCTACCACACACTACACAATCCTCTAATTGCACTGCCTTCCCAGGCAGGATTTAATCCTAAATTCACCAGAGAACTTTCCAAGTCCAGACACACACCAAAAAGCAATAAGTGGCACAAAGACAGCCAGTGTTTCCTCTCCCATCAAATTCATTACGCAAGCCTTTTGTAATATTTTTTTTTTCCCCCAAAAGGCTTTAAGCTCCCTATAATTCCCCCTTCACAAAAAGTAAATTACAGTTTTAAGACTACTATTATCTCAAGTCATTTGCTTCAAATGGGGAAAACAGAATGGATTTGAGAGTGCCCATACACTGGGATGGGTTGCTAACATCTCCTGGTGAAGCACGGCCTGGCACAGAAGCCCGGCGAAGAAAATGCAAAGCTTCCCACCAGCTCTTCAGCGGGATTTTGCTTGGACCACATGGATTTTGAGAGCTGAAGACCATTTGCCGCTCTGTCTTTAAGTAGCCTTGCTGGTTGCAGCCCTGCAATTTGTCTGGCCAGACACAAGCCGCGCTCGTCCTTCGGCATTTCACTCTCCCACCAGCTCTTACATGCAAAATCTCAACTGTGCGTGTCTGTGAGCGTCCCTCCCCACAGCGTCCTGGGGCACGTCCATACGGCTCACCTGACAGTGGGGCACAGGCACCTGAGGGAGCAGCGTTCGGGCTCTCCCCATGGGTCCAGGAGCGGTATCTCTACAGCTTGCCAGCATGTTTGCATGCGTGCCAGAGCAGCCAGCCCTGCCCTCTGGGGTTCGGGGTGGGATCTCTGCGGGGCCGCAGGGCATCCCTGCTGCACAGGCAGGTTGCCAAGGGCAGGCACCAACTCACCTGGCCTCAGGTGAGCTGGCAGGCACCAACTCACCCCACACAGCATCCCTGCCGCCCATCAGGGCTCACCAGTGTCCCACGCTGCCAGCCACTTCCAGCTCCCAGTCCTGCACCAGCACTCCCAGCATCCCTTTGCAAGCCACGGCCCCTGCCATGGGGCTGGCAAGGGGCTGGCAAGGGGCCATGGGGCTGCCAGTTGCCACCACAGCAACAGCAACGAGAAGCCCCCCATGTGCCCATGAGCATCCAGTGCCCCCACTTCAAGCATCAGCCTCCGGCCACCACATTGCAGCCATCAAAACAAACAAAAGACACGTGCAGCGGCCACAGGTCACAAACCAGCAAATTACCTTGACCCATCGAGATATATTTTTTCTTTTCTTAAACAGAGGAACTTGTAACTTTCTTGACCACTCTAATTTTTCTGGAGGCAGAGGGAATTCAGCTTTCTAATAACCGCAGTAGCCTGGTCACTAGCAAGAAAAACACCACAGCTACAGAGTTTCCACAGCTGATCGAACTATCACAGCTCGTCACCGCTCACCACAGCCCAAATGAAGCCCCAACGAGGTGGAATGGCCACCCACAGCTCCGGTCCTCAAAAAGCACGGCCGATGCTGGACCCTGGAGCAGCTCAAGCATGCGAACCAGGCTCTCCTCCTGTCCTGCTTGGCTCTCCCACCCCACTCTCCACCAACAGGACCACAACACCAGCTGAACCATCAAGTCAAACCATCAGAATATTCATCCCTGTTAAAAACATGGTGTTTGCTAGAACTTTTTGGGTGAATTAAAGTCAGAAAATCCCTGATCAGCCGATGGTGGGAATACAAGGTTACCCCAGGGCATCGGGACCCCAACCTTGGTGATCCTAGGCAATCCTGGGCTTTCTGCAACCATCCCAGTAAGGGTCAATGCTGCAGAGAGCTCCAGGGAGCCCTCAGCCCCTGCTCGAGCAAGACCTCAGCCCATCGCCAAGTTTCAGGGCTGCTCCCATGGAGAGCAGGCCAGGAGCGGGGAGCAGAGCGCCCAAGCATCCCCCGGCAGCCTGCCCCCCGACGGACACTGCACAAGGGGAAAGTACACACCAACAGCTCGGGGCACATGCTGCCACGCATTTTGATTTTAGATGCCCAGGAAATCTTACGGTCTGTAGGAAATTAAATCATTTAAATGATGGAGATTACCATAGCAACGTTGTAACAACCACTTCTCCTCCTCCTCCTCCTCCTCCTAGCTAGAGCTGAAGTGCCCCCGGTTAGAAGAAGCCTTTGTCTAGGGGTAAACAAAACCTTTCCACCAAACCCTGCCTTCCAGAGCTGGAGAAGGCCTCTCTCTCCACATGACGCTCTCCTGCTACACAGAGGGCACTTCGAGGTTTTCTACAACCCCCTGAGGCTGGGCAGGCCCCACCTGGACCCATGCTGATGCCACCTTCCATCACGGGGTTTTAAGCCCAGCTCTGAGGTCCAAGTAGTCCTCCCACCACCAAAGCGAGCCCTGCAGCCGCTGTCAAAGGCAGCCGTCGCCCACTGCGATGAAACACCTCTTCTCAAGACCTGAAGTTGAGCAACAGCGATGCTCATAGACCTACATGCCCATATTTCCCCAATAAAAGCGCGCTTCAAAACAGCAGAGCTGGGGGATTCATCGGTTTCTGATTTTTGTAGCAGCAGGGGGGCCGTTTCATTAGATGACATTGTTCCAGCTACATCGAGCTGCTCCAGGCTCCCGAGCACAAAAGCATGCAGAGTGCTCCTGCGACGCATCTGATCACGCAAGAGGACACTCCAAGCGCTACATCCTGTGTCACATACCAGACACTCCTCGGAGAAAAGAACAAAAAAGAAAACCCTTCTCCTAAACTACGCAGCTCGTCACAAATAACAAAAGCAAAAAAATCGCACAGCTCGTTAAAGATCACCATAAAGACCACTTCAAAAAAAAAAAAATTAAAAAAAACATTCATTCTGTTTGCAGATGGCTTAGATAATTCAACGGAAGCGAGGGTTACCAATAAAACTCTACCCGTCACTCATTCCCGCGGGATGCTGCGTCCCCGCCAGCTGTGAGGACCCTTTCCCGCAGCAACCTGCCCCCAGATCCCGTGCCCTGGAGGTGGGAATGGAGCAGGAGACCGGAGGGGACCCTGCAAATTTCGCCAAATACAAAAAAAAATTCCATCTATAAAACTGGAAAGAGAGTTTTAACTTTCGGAATACAAATTCAACACCGTCTGGTGGGGGGTGGGGGGCAAGGGACCCTCACCTCATAGCCCAGGCGCGCCGCCCGCTGCAGCAGCGTCTCCCCCGCATTCTTATTGACGATGAGCCTGCGGGCTTCGGGTGGCATGGGCCGGCTGGGGGTGGTCTCCTGAGGGGGGCTCGCCACCGGCAGCTGAGGGGGCTGCGAGACGGGGAGGGAAGAGGGGGTCTGCTGCAGGCGATCGTACAGCTTCTGCTCGTAGGGCTTGGCTGGAGAGGAGTCGCCGTCCGAAGTAGGCTCCGGTCGCTTCCTGACCTTCCTCGTCACTGTGACCTGTCAAAACCATTGATGTAGGGTTGGTTTCTTTTAATCCTCATTTTTACAATACAGCGAGGGGATTGTTATTTTGCCAGCAAAGAATCACACTTCTCTACTCGTATTTAATTTTTTAAGAAAGGCCTGCCACAGCTTTTACATGCAAGACGCCTCGCCCCCTGCAATAGTGCCTTCAACTTGGGCTAGGAAAAGTAAACACGAAACGTGCAAAGCATCCACAGATGAATTTGAATGCGATCCCCGCTACCCGGCATGCGTGACAGCCCATTGGTTTTAAGCAGGCTGGCTCTGCCTTCCGAGAGGCCGGTGGACAATTAAGTCTAAATAAAGATACCTTATCTTCAGCATTTTCGATATCTGTGGTGTCATCCCCTGTCAGAGATGACCTCCTTCTCCTCTCCTGCAGTGCCAAGTGTTTTGTTTTACACTGACGTTTCCCTGATGGCTTCTCACACTCGCTGTATTTCTGCAGCAGAGATGCATGTTGGAAATCCTCCTCTTCGTCTGTGTACAGCCCATCTGTCTTCCGGCTTTCTTTAATTTTCTGCTGTTTGGCAGCCAACCTCGAGGCTGGAGTACAGCTTGGCTGAGCCTGCCTTTTGCTGTTTGCATTGCTGGATGAAAGGCTCTTCATGTGCGGAGACACTGGGAATACGGGCAAGCCTAAATGGGAAGGAAAGGCATTACACATTGCATGGTGTGTTAAAAGGAAAACACATTGCTAGCACTTAACACAAGCTCCTCCACTGCTTAAGAGGTCTACCAATTACATTTTCAAATCATTAATATTTTAAGCCTTCCACATTCAAATCGTAAATAGCATCGTGCCGGTTAGCGTTACGTTAACAGTTATAACGCCCTGGTTTAAAAAAAAAACAAACCACAAAACCCTAAGTGAAATGCCCCGTGCCGGGTGCCGGGGCACGGCAAAGGCTGCACGATGCCCTGCTGGCTCGGTGCTGCCGCAGCCCAGCCACCATTGCACCCACCTCGCTGGGGTTGGAAAAAACAAAAAACAACAACAACTCGCCTCCTTACCTGGAACTGCTTTATCTGAAGGGGAACCAACTCCTCCAGCAGCCTGGGCCCGGCTGGGCTTGCCTGCCGTGGGCTATGTGTGGTCACAAGGGCAGATACATGGATGGCGGAGGGAGGAGGGGAAAGCAAGAGAGGTGGGAGCGCGGATGAGGTCCTAACGGGACAGCACAATGGGGAATGTCGAGCTCAACCCCAAGACGGGGAACACCTCCTTGGCAGGATTTTTACTTGAAAAGCAAAGCAAGAAGGGAAAGGCTACTCAAAGAGCCATCCCTACAGAAGCCCTGTGCAAACTCCCTATCAGAAAGCACAGGGATTTTGCTGGAAAAGCAGTCGGCTGGGTTTTCCTGAGGACTCTGTCCAGGAACAAGTCTTCCTGAGAGACCTAAAGCTTTGGGACATCGGGGATCTCAGGGCAAGTGCGTGGCCACCAGCAACAGGATGCTGGCAGGGCTGGGTTTTCTCTGGGGATTGGCTCCAACAAGCTGGATCCCACAATCTGGGCCACATGCAAAAAGCATGGTTACTTTTTTTTTTTTTTTTAATTCAGAGTGCAAGCAGGTTTACAACAAAACAAGGACATGAAAGTTGACTTTTTATAGCCTGAGTTTCCCTTGGGAAGAGAATTGAGGTGACCTCAGAACCAACTCTTTTGCAGAAAAATTAACAGTGGCTGGAAAGGAAGGGACACTTCAGCCAAACAATACCACACCATGGAGGGAAGGTGCAGAAAAAAACCCTGAGCGCTTGAAAGAGGCTCCTTTGCTCCAAGAAGTCTCTGAAGTGATGCAACTTTCAGAAGAGAAGAGATGGCAGGAGCAAATAAGGCAGCCGCTCAGAGAAGACAGACCTTTATTTAAAGAGATATGATGCAGAGCCAGTCGGTAAAAAAGGAAATAAAATCCAGAATCCTCTTGGTGGGCAACTTCACACTTTTGTCTTCCTTTAAATAGATCTGTGAAAGCAACTTGCAGAAGGCTTTCTAGATTAAAGATGAAAACAGAAATCCCTCAGTTCTTTCGAGCTGCTTTCTAGAAAAAGATGCATACTGCGGCTTGCCAAGCAGATGTCAGGGAATTTACGGGACACACGATGTGCAGATTGTTCAGCAAAAACCCAGTAAGTTTTTTAGGCTTTGGAATCCTGAAGGCAGGCTCCCAGTCGTAGGCTGAGCCTACGGGTGCAAGGCTCTTTCCAACTCTGCAGGCAGCAGAGGAGTAAAGTAAGGAGTGTTTAATTCTCCTGTTCCCTAACCTAACTAACCTAATTGGAGTAGCATGTGAAAAGCCCAATTCCAATACAGACATATCATCATTATCTACTTAATCACTTACTAAAAAAACTGTGAAGATGGAAAGCAGCAGCGATGAGGTCTGGTGAGGGCAAAGGGAAGAGAGAAACTGCTGCATGTAGGAAAAAAGCAGAATAGAAGGAAAGAAACCTCACAGGTCTATACAAGGGCAGAAATACTGAAAGAATGGAGGGAAAGAAACACACAGGAAGAGAAGCCTATCTCAAATAACTGCAGGCTTTCCCACGCAGGGATGCCCAGGCATTAAAAGCAGAAGTTTAATCACCACAAAAAACGCACACTCCAGCCTGCAAGCTCCACGTAAACTCTGTGCTGCTCCGCTTTGACCCTCCACAGTGGTGACAGCAGGCACCAGGCTAAACGTGCGCCGCAGCTAAGAGACGGAGAGTAGCAACGCTATGCCCAGGAGCTTTGGGATCGATAACCTTGCAAGAGGCCAGGGCTATCCAGAAAAAGCCAAGCATCAGCTTGGGAAATGCTGGTGGCGTTCACAAGGACAGAAAAAAAAAAAAAAAAAAAAAAAAAAAAAAGAGACAAGAAATTAATCCTGGAATCCCACCCCATCACTACACACGTGAAGGGAGAAGGAAAACAAGAGCAAGCAGGAATATCCCCGAATATCCATGAAAAAAAAAAACCACCAACAAACCCAACCTAAACCAAAACCCCAAAAAACCTCAAGGCCTCTGACTGATGTGGGTTGTGGCGAGCCTGACTCAAGCAGGACTTGCCTCCCTTCCCGCGGGAGCGGGCTGCAGGGAAAAGCAGCTGCTGCCGCCTCACCTGAAGGCTAGCTCCTTCAGCTCCCACCCCGGCAGCTGCCTCCTCCTGCCTGCCCAGCCGGCTGCCTGCCGCCCCAGGCGCCTCCCAGGAGCAGGCACCAGCTTTCCCGCTGGGAGAGATCCTCCCGGCTCCTCTCCTTGGGGCTCTCATTTCCATCCTGCCCGGGTTTTATTCTCCCTCCAACAACCTCCCGGTGCTGCGGCTCCCTGAGAGATCACTAAAAGAGCTGGCTGCTGCACCACCGGCAGCACCGGGAGGTTATTGCTCAGCTGGGACCCCAGCAGAGACCGTGGCTCCCGCATCGGCCAGGGGTCCAGGCTTGCGGCATCATCAGCAACTGCCCCGAGGTTGCTGGCATCACCACGCTTCATGGACCTGCTGCGCCCCAGGGAGCCAGCACAGGCAACATCACCTCATGAGCAGGATGAGGCAGGACCCTGACATTATTTCAGGCAAGCCACAACCTGGCTCTCAAGGTTCTGACCCGCAAGTGAGGCTGCAAGGAAGTGACAGCTGAAAAAAAAAAAAAAATCAATGGGGAACACTTCCAGGGGCCACAGCTTGGTCACCCAGTCAGCAGGCACTGAGGGAGGATAGAGGGGTGACAGCCCAGTCGGGGCTTGCAACATAACACATGACTTCTCCCACACTAAAATCCCAGGTTGAACAGGCACTGGAGCAACAAGCCCAGAAGTCAGAGCACCCTCCGTCTCCCCAGGGATTTGCAGGCACAGATGGCAAATCATCCTGCCCTTAGACCAAGGCTCCACGGGTGCACGTCTCCGTGCCCTGTTACAGCTCATTTCTCAGGACACGACCAGCTTCCCAGCAGCAGAGACTGCCACATTTGCAGGCAGTCCTTGGGCACCCAGAACACTTCTGTTCCCAGCCCCAGAACATAAAAAAAAAGCTGCAAATGACAAGGTATATTCTCATATTCACCATATCTGCTCGCTTAAGAAAAGTTTGAGGACTAGTCCAGCTAAGAAAGACAAGATGGAAACCTCTGTTTCTATGCCACTGTCACACAGAGGATGCTCTGTCACACAAGAAGGAAAGATGTCCTTGTCCTAGTTAAAGAAGAAAAAGGAGATTCAAAGGTTTACACTTCAACCGGGCTGGAGGAGCATCAGCGAAGTGATCTGAACGATCTCCAGTTCCTCTGCACAATGAATGGCAAGGCATGATTCAGTCAGGTTTATGGTTTTACAGCGGCTTCCGAAGCCAAGAAGGTTTTTTTTTCATAGCCATGGGGTGACTAAATCTGAATGCCTTTGGGAATGGTGCATAAATTGGGAGCCACCTCTTTTTCTTTCCTGAGGTCACGCATTAGAGAAGCCTGTCGCTGCCACAGGAGGCATTGCAGGGGAAAGCTAGAGCATCCTTACACAACGCGGCTTCTTGTTAGTGACCCTCGTTTAATCTCTACAAGGTATCTCTTTCTGAAAGTACAAAGGGTAGCAGGTGATGGGCAGGGATGTTTGAGCTGATACCAGGCTCGCCAAGGCGGCACATAAAGCAAGGAAAGAAGAGTCAAGGCTCCTTTTAAACTAAGTTTTGATCTCCTGCTCCACAAAACCTTTTGGAGAACCTTCCCCATCAATAAGCATCAAAGTTTAGGTTTTCCTGCCCTTGGGTAATCCTACCAAGGGGAAAGATGGGTGAGGAGCTTTAGGACAGAAAGGGAGACGGTATTTTTGCCTGTGACCGTTTCGGAGATGATACCCAAGAAAACTCTCACCACCAGTGCGGGATGGCCTGGACTCGGTCCTTTCCATGGCACGAGACAAGAGGAAACCACTCCCCTTGTGTTTCTCCCTTTTGGGGTGATCTCAGGTAAACCACAGTTTAGGCCAACTGGAGGGTGAATGTCTACCAGTTTGATGAAGCTCACAGGTCTGAGAAGGAGGAAGGAGCCCAAAGGTGCAACTCAGAGCTCCTTCTCCCAGAAAGAGCCTCTCCTCAAAACAGGCAGAGGACTTTGAGGGGTAAGAAGAGGAGAAGGAGGAGAAGAAAAGTATTTGGAACCTTTGACTTGAAAAGCCAAAGGAGGAAAAAAATTGGCGTATTGCCTTGTTGGCTCCATGAGTTCTCCCCCAGGATAGGGAATGGGCAGAAAAGCGGGAGAGGATGGGGAACAAGAGGAAGCTGAGCGAGAGGGCCAGAAACAAGTCAAGGAAAGCTGATGTGCTTTGAGGAAGTGACCCCTTCAGAGAGAAGACATTGCCAAGGGGCTGGGGAGTGGGGCCACAGGGGTTTACAGGACATGCCCACGATGAACCAGCAAGGCATCCTCTTCAGGAGGAAGACGAGCCTTGCTCTTGCTGTATGCCTTGGGAAAGGCAGGGAAACCCAGCAGTGCTGAGGATGCTGGAGGCGTTGGGTTCCTGAGATCAAGAGCTGCTAGCTGAGCTGATGCTGTTTCAGAGGGTCACAGCCCCTCAAATCCTATGTGTGGTTAAATGCTCTTACACCATCTAGTACCCTATTTGCTCCCACCCTCACCCAGAAGCATGCTTGTGTTGTCTGGCCCCCGCCCAGCTCTCCTCTAGAGATATAAATTCATCTTCACGTTATCTATGAAAGAGTATTTTAAGCCAAAACACACACACACACAAACACATAGTTACACACACATACACAAACACATTTTCTTCTCTGCCAAATATCAGCTACAGTGCAATTCTTAAAGAGGAGGTGTCAGTCCTTATACAAATTGACATCTATGAAATATATATAGAGAGTTAAAAAAAAAAAAAGCAAAAAAAAAAAGCTCTCGACAATTCCTTAACATCGGTGGCAGCATGCGTCACTGTAAATGCTAAAGCCGTCTGGTTTCCCTAGTAGTCTCTGCATACCTTGTTCATTGTCACTTGTTTTGAGGGACTCTTCAGACCAACTTCTATTGCTTTTGGCCTCTGACCTTTTCTTGGTGTGCCTTTCTTCTGTGAAGTCTTTGACCTTTGCAGTGGCCTCTGGCTGAACAGCCTCAGCTAAATCTTTCCTGCTTTGCCGGCCCAACTTGCCGGACGGGGATCTCTCTGGTGACACCTGCTGCTCCCATAGTTCCCTAAGATGCTGCAGGTGACGCTGCTTTTTGGGATGGAGCCCTGTTAATTCAATGCACACCTTCAGGTTGGTCACCTCATTACAATTGGGCTCTTCTAAGTGGTTAGAGGAATTGTTTGTCATTTCCCTCTCAGGCCAGTCATCTAATGGAAAAATAACTAAAAATTAATCAAAAAGCCCCCTCAACTTAAAACAAAAGCTACATTTCACTTTCGGGGCATATAGTCTCAGCTTTACCACCACACTATGCATTTTAAAGGTTCGCTCATTAAGGGTTACATGCACTACAATAACTTGCACTGCTGTGGCTACAGTCTCCAACGACTAGTGCTTTACCCTTATATGCCAAGATTTTTATATATACATATATATATATACACATATATATACATACATATATATACATATATATAATTTTAAGTGAAATGACAGTGCTCACATTAGTAACTATCAAGTTCAAAAATGGAAACACATTAAGCCAAAGGGACGTTCCTTTCACAAGACATTCCTTGAGAGAGACCAAAGCAAAATGCTGTCTTACCTTTGGAGTTCTTCTTCTTTTTTGCTTTTGACATAAGTTCATCCTGCAGTTCATCCACAAAGTTTTCATTTTGGCTGCCATCATTTTGCACTCTCTCACCAGAGTGTTTACGCTTCCTGTCCAGACGTGGACATGGATGTTGGCCAATATCTTCCGTTGGCTGGTCTTCCGCTTTCTCATATATAGAATGTCTCTCTAAATAACATTGCTCATTTGAAAGATCTTTTTCCTCCGGAGTTTCAAGAAAGTGACCTTGGTTGTTTTCTGTACTAGTAAAGTTACCTAAAAATAATAAAAAAACAAACACCACAAGACCTAATAAATATAAAACAATTGATTGTGAGAAAGCTATGCTCTCTGATCTCTTCAATGTCATCTCCACCATGACTTACAGTTTATGAGGCATGCAAATAAACACAAAATCTTACTTCAGAGCAAGTCTCCTCTGGCCAGCCCCTCAACAGCGAAGTTGTTGAACAAACAGCGAACCCCCTCCCAAAAGCGCAATACTTTGTGTTGTTTTTACATCAACAACATCAACATACATACATTACACAGTGCAACATTCACAGTATTTTCAGCCACAGAGACATCACAACACACTTTTTTAAATACAGAAATATCTTCAGATATTGAAAGCACAGACCCTTTTCAGAAAGCGACCTTGCCCCCCGAAACCATGGTAAGTAGTAACCCACATTGCACTCTGCAATGACTTGCTTTGCAGAAATACCTTATTACGATAACAAAGTATCAGTCTTCCGCTGACTCCTAATCCTCACCTAACTTCTCGCATTGAATTGCAGAGTCTGACTTAAAAGCTTTCGTCCCTTCTTCTGGAGATATAAATGGGATACGGAGCACGCACACACGTACACGGGAATACCACTAAGAATAGCTGTGATATTTTGCAAAAAGCACTACTTGAATCCAAGGTTATAAAAAGGCTTCCTCGCTTCAAGTAACCAGCCAGTCACTGTATATCACGTGATCTTTGTCACCTCCTTTTAAAAAAGACCTCACTTTTTTCAGGGAGTATTTCCAGCAGCAGCAACTGGATAAGCTTTGAAAAGCATACAAGAAACTAGTCTAACAAACTAGCTCCAAAAGACCCATGTTGCCATGCTTTCTCTAACTTCAGCTTTCCTCCTCCAGAACTGTTCCCCCCCCAAACTGGGTGTTCAACTTAAATGGATGCTTGTCTTTAAAACGGCATTTAATCATCATCCTGAATAGATATTTTTTCTTGGGTTTAAACCAAACTGGCCAAGGCATGGTTAGGCAGACACGTAGTACAGAACACAACACAGTTAATCAGCTTCCTATTTACAATTCTCAGAAACAAGTTGGTTTTCCCATGTGTTTTCGCCCTCCTAGATGACCAGCACTCTTTCTGCACATCCGCTGCTGTTTGGTAAACTGTCTGCAAGCTCTGTCCTACTTCCCCATGGCTCACTGTCCCTTTTCCTCTTCCTCCTCCTTGACCTTCCTCCTTCTCCCACTTCCCTTTCTGCAAACATATCTGGTTTCCTACCTGGACTCCTGACAGTTTTCCCTTCCCTTCCCCTGACCCACCCCGACCTTACTCAGCTTCCTCCCTCACCATACCGCCTGGCCTTCAACTTCTGCTCTTCCTCTTTGCCAGGGCAGACATTGCCCCTCCACAGCCTCCTCTCACCTCCCATTCCCCTCCGAGACCCCACCCACCAGTGAGACCCACCACACCAGCACCCAGGCACCCGCAGCCCCGGGATGCAGCCCAGTCGTATCCCGCCTTATCCTGGGAACGCCTTCCTACAGCTCTGCCAACAACTTCTGGCTTCGAGACCATCCTTGAAATCCCTGTTCTCAGCAATGGAAGGCTGAGGAAGGAAAAAAATACCCAAAACACAATCCTCTCGGAGGAGATTTTTCTTCACCACAACTTGGAAATGGCTCCAAGTAGCACCTAGGGCTCTGGAGATGTTTGCAAGCACCAGAGCATCATTTTTACACTGCTTGGGAAGCTGCCTGCAGGGCTGCTTTATAAAACAGCAGAAGGTACTTGGCCAAGAAAAACCAAAACAAAAGTTGACTTTTTCCAGGCAAGCGGGACGCTCAGGCCATTCTGCTATTTGGCGATGCTGCTCTCCGCGAGGCTGTCTGGCCAACACCTGCTCCCTTCAAGACTTTAAAACGCAGTTTGTCACACTTCTTCCAGCCGGCAATGCTGACGTGTTCCAGGAAACAGGTATCTTGGCTTACTGCGAGACTGCGCCTCTAAATTGCTGGTGTCCCGTCTCCCCCCCCAGAACCGGAACAAATCTGGCAATACCCCATCCTTGCACATCTGGCACAGAGATGGTGCCCAACAGCTGTACCCTACAACCACACCAGCAGCTTCAGCGCTCCCGTTTCACACAGCCTAAAAGAAGCTGGACCAGCCGCATCTTAAGTATCACTTCAGAAATGCTTCTATCGGATTTCATTTTACATTTTTAATGTGACCTGCTATTCCCCCCCCGCCCCCCCCCGGTTTCATAAGGAAACACTACACTTACATGCTCGGTTTCCCTGGACAGACCACTCTCCACCACGCTCCTCCCGCTGTTTACAGCCCTCATGTCTCCAGCAGGTACCAGCAGCAACACACCATGGCTGATGCCGAGAGTCGCTACATCGGGACAGCTTTCCCACTCCTAACACCGCCTGGCCTGAAGAAAGGCAGGCGCATCCTGACCAATTCCCAGAGAAGCTTTCGCAGGGTCAGAGGAAGTAGCAGGCTGGGTTGATGGTCTTAATCTTTGGGGCTTGCAGGAAACAGCAAGCTAATTCCAGCCTGCCACCACCAAAAGACCTCGCTAAGAGCGTTTCTCCAGGGTTCTGCGTGCCACGGAGAAGAGCACGCACCTATTGAAGTTTATCCAAAAAAAAAAAGCCCTCACTGCCAGCGGCTCGGGTCACATCCGAGGGGAGAGGGGAACACCACCCCCCCATCCCCCCAGGGCGACCAGAGCTACGTCTCCTCGGCCACCGAGCCAGAAATCCCTCTGGAGGACTGCCCGCCGCCACACACGCCACCTCTCTGAAATCCCTCCCGCTCCGTGCGGTTAAGACCATTAGAGAAGCGACATCTCCGCACGTTAATCCGGGTTGCGTAAGCACCCTGCATCCATCCGCACGGGAGGGCAGCGCCGGCCGCGTCCTTCACCAATCTGCCCCGCCGCCGCGGCTCCCCGCCTCCCCTGCGGCCGGATCTTCCCCGCCAAAGCACAAAGGTCACCCGCTGCTGGGGACACGGCAGATCCCAGGGGCTGTCCGGGCTCTCTGCGCAGTTCGCACCGACATGTTTCGCACGCCCAGAGGGGTTTTTGTCCCCCTCTTGGCACAGCACCCACTGCCGCGCAGAGCGTGGGCTCTATTAATATTTTACCAC
Source organism: Gallinago jamesoni (assembly GCA_025769975.1). Lineage (NCBI taxonomy): Eukaryota > Metazoa > Chordata > Aves > Charadriiformes > Scolopacidae > Gallinago > Gallinago jamesoni. Next base: position 117,526,346 of record JAOQGH010000001.1, on the reverse strand, counting down.
CAGATCCCACTCCGTCCTCAAACTGTTCTGCAAGCAACCCCGATCAGACCCGACGTCTCCCCAAATTAAGATACAAATGTCAACATGAGGCTTGCATGCCCAACAAAGACAAGGAGAATTTGTTTGCTTTTGTGTCGTGTCGTCCCCCCCCCCCTTCATGTATCTACAACATCCTTCTCTCCGCCTGAGGAAGAAAACAACAAAATACTTGGGAGTTTTCACATCCTCATTATTCAAACAGTGACGAGGTAGCCAGAAAGACGGGATAAATGCTGAGTTCTCATAGCAACACACCTCTATGAGTAAGGAGATTAAACTCCTCAACGTGTTCCTTCCTCCAGCCTCCAGCGCTTGCCAGTCTCACACCAGCTGTGAGAACCAGCACCAGCAACTCAAACCATTTCTCACTGTCCTACCCAAGTAGAAAACAAGGAAGAATTAAGAAGATGCTTCTTCCCATATGGTTTCTGCCCAAAGCGGCATCTCCTCGCTGCCACACGGGTTACAATCTCACGAGAAGCAGTTACACACACGCACAAACACGCTACCCGGGGAAAAAAAAAACAACTAACTTTCCTTCATTTTTCCATCTTCCTGTTGGCGTCAGCTGCTCGAGGCCAGGCCCTCCCATGCGATGCAAACAAGGAAACACATCTTAGTCTTTAAGCTGCAATTCTTTTGTTCAAATAACATGGCAGCTAAAAACAGCTTTTCCTCTTCCCTGGAGCAACCTCTCATTGCGCTCACTTATGCAAGGCGCCGTTTATTCATCCGAGGATGGTAATGACTATCCAAATGCTAAACCCCAGCATTCAGCGTGAAGATCATGACAACGGTAAGAAACTCCCTAAGTCACCTTCAGCATCCAGTTCTGAGCATCCCATGAGGCAGAGGGAACCCAGACAATTTCGGTTTTTCCCTCCAAGTGCCTCTCTGCTTGGGAACTTTCCACATTTGCTTCCTTCTGCCCAAGCCCACTGTGCTGCACAAACAACAGCCATTCTCCCTGCAGACTTCTGTTTTTTTTTCCTTTCCTTTCCTTTTTTTTTCCTTTTTTTTTTTCACTGTGTCTCATCGCAGGAAGGTAATAACTGACCAGGGCAAAGGACATGTTTACCGTCTCCATCTCTCATTTGTTCAGATATACGCAGGGCCCAGCAAGAAAAGCCAAGCAACAGATTGCCAGGCAAAGGGACACTGGCACCTCACACTGACGCCAAACAATCGGCTCTAAAGGCTTTGGCACATTACGCCGTTAACTTTCACGCACAGAAAGTGCTTTAACTTTTTCCCCGTGCCCTCGTGCCTCAAGATCAAGTTTTTAACATATATCGGATTTTAGTTTTCCCAGCTAAGGCTTAAACGGGCAGTGTCTTGCTCCCATAAAATTAGATAAATGGGTAATTACGATCCTTGATCAAGAAATTCACAGCTTGTAGAATTTATTCAGTCTTTCACACTTGGGTATGATATTTTCAATACCGCTAGAAGAGCTTTGTCGCGAACCGACATGCGATCATCACATGCCCGTATTGATGCGCGTGTCCGTGCCAATAGCTTAAATCACTTGATCTCTGAACAATCCTATGACTCATGACATATGCATCCCATAATTTATCATGTTTGTGCTATGGAAATGCACTGGAGCAGCATCGCCTCAGCAACATTTACAAGTCACCTTGGCAACAAAGCAGCTTCCCGGCTGCTCTCAGAACGCCCGGCAAAACCTAAACGAGATGGGAGAGAATTAAAGCACTTCTACTTTACTCCTTAGCTTTAATTGCTCATTAATTAGCTAACGTGGCTACCTCCCTTAAATCAGGCCTTCTGTAAAAAAAAAAAACAAAACCAAAAAAACAAAACCACGTCTTTTACCCTTCTCTAGAAGGCGTGACAAAGCTTAGGAAGGCTCTCAGTATGGGAAAGCCATACACCACCAAGTCAGAGGAAAAGTTCAAGGAATTGGGACACTGTGCCTTCACTTGCTTCAAAAAAAAAAAAAAAACTCCATACACATGCTATAAAAGTAGGAAAATGAGTAAGTCCCAGGGCAAGCTAAAAAAAGGACTTTCCATCCCATCAGATGCCTCTGTAAGCAAGTATCACCTGCCGGAGCGTTATTTAGCCTTTTGTTGTTGTTGTTGCTGCTGCCGTTGCGCTGGTGGATTTAGAGGAGCCGAGGGGAGGGACGAGCAGCTGCTGGGGCCCCCACCGGCTCCTGCGGTCCCTGGCCGGTGCGGTGGCAGCGGAGGAGCCCTGGCAGCCAGCTCCCTCCCGCAATCACAGTTTCGGTTGCAGTTTCCCTCTTCCCCACCAACACACCGGGCAGGTGAAGTGCTCATGGCACAGGGGCAAGGGGGTTTTGCTCCTAAAACTCCCTGCTCCCTCCCATAAAGGCATACTGCCACTTTGTTTTTAGCCAGCACCGGACGAAGGCTCCACCAAACAGAGTGAAAAATGTGTCTTTTCAGCAGGAGGAGGTTGCAAACCCATCAGGTAGTTCCCATCCAAGAGCTTTAAAGCCAAAGGCACCATCAGCGTGGTTAGAAATGGCGAGGGAAAGGGAAGGCAAGAGATAAGCAGCCCTGGCTCTCGCTGGTGATAGGGGGAGAGGGGGCAGAGCCCATCACAGAGCCCATCGCCCCTTTGCCAGTCGCTCAGTGAGAGATGCTTTAAGACTCAAGCCCCTCCAGAGCCCAAGCTGCTACGCTGGAGGCATTCAAGAAGCATGAAACCCGGCTTCCTGATTTATCAGCTGCTATCCCAGGGGGCAGGAGGTGAACCACCACGATGATAAAAAAAAACTTCTACTGAGAACTGGATCTGTACCGGTTAAGTATTTGCTGCTGGACAGGCAGAAGAGGAGCTCCCTCAGCAGAACAGATCTGTGCTTTTAGGAGTTCAGACGTTCAGCTAAACTCTGAAATAGCCTGTTAAGTCAGAGCTAATTACTAGAGGAGAGGAACGAACTAATGTACTAACATACTTTCCCTGCTTCCAACAGTTATTTAACAGTCTCAAACACATTTTAGCCAGCAGATTCAAGTGCTGGAGACCTCACTAAGGACGCACTGTATCATCAGCCTTTCCCAAGGGTGTTTCAGCAAGCAAGGATGCTCTAACACTCTCCCTCCTCACAGCACCCCCCACAAGCAGCATGCCCCACACCACTGGTCAGGCTCTCCCTCCCTTCCCCTGCCACCCACCCCTGACCCCACAGACCACTACTTCCCCTCCTTCCCCCCCCCCAGAACCCATCTCACTCTGCTGTCAGAGCAAGCTGGCAGGACCCTGCTGCTGCTGCTCTTTAAAGCTCCCCAGCATACCCATGGTAGGCTTTAACAGAGGACATCACCAGGGCACCCACCCTGAGCCCACTGAGGAGGAAGGGGGACTGCAAGGGGGAGAGCCAGGGTGGTAGCTCTTGGCTGTAGCAGGGGGACTGCCAACTCAGCCCTGCCTTCCTCCCCGAAGCTCCCTCGATAAGAGCTGGGAGAAGGCAAAGCCCGCTCAGCTTCCAGGGGCTGAGCCTCTCCCCATCCTGGTACCTTCTCCACTGCCACAATTAAAACTTTCCCTTGATAATTCACCAGGCCGATTCTCGTTGAGGCCATTATTTCAGTGACAGCAATACCACCGTAACTTGATTTAGGTGAGTAACCGAGCAAGTACAATTGACCGGTGTGCTCTCTGCCAAGAGCATTAACCAAAGACCAGAACAATAATTCAAAGTTATTAAATTGCCCGAATGAAATTTTCTACTAGCCCTACTCATGAATCTCCACCTACAGAAGAGCACGCTCACCCACCGAGTTACACAGCACACATACACACAGACACACACACAGGCACGATGCAGTCTGCCATGTTTCCTCTTGTTTAGCAATACTTTCAGCAGAGGTTGCTTTTTTTTTCTCTCTCAGTTGTTAAAAACAAAGTAACAGCAGAAAGAACTGATCCGTTCCTTAATTTTATAGGTAAAAGAAAAAAAAGATGGGGAAATTGATGGAAGCCAGATGCTTACCAAGAGTGTAAAAAAAAAGAAAAAAGAGTCAATTTTTCTTGCATACAGTAAAAAAAACCCAACTAAAACCATTTACGTTTGTCTTGCTTTTAGGACAGTGCTTCTAACATACTTTCCATAGTCCTCTGACCCCTTGCTGAAGCGTAGAGGGAACAACCAGCCCCACCGGCCCCACGGGGAATTTCACAGCCCCCCACCTGCCTGCGAGGACCTGAGCTGGCCACCCGCACACACTCTCCCCAGCCACTGCAGCAAGAAGTCACGCAGGGAAACCAGTTTCTTGGAGTTTGGAGTTTTACAGCCAGCCTTTACAGATAAGCCAGCCTGGCAGGCGATGTCCTTCCCTACTCCCCATCACCCTTCTGCCCTCCCATCCTTGCTTTGCCTGGGAGCTGCAACCTCGGCATTTCCCAGTGCTGGAGCACCTTCGGGAAGCTGAACTCCTGGTTGCCTCTCACTCTTCCCCCATTCTCCTTTCTTCATTTGAAACATAACCTTAGACCTTCGCTTCCGCTGGTTGACATGGTACCTCATGGATTAAGCAGACACAGTAACTCTGGTGACAGTCAGCTATCTCCTGAAAAGCAGGTACGAGCGTAACCAGCAACTTCCAGACCCCGAAACAAGCACGGAGGGCAACGGGCAGCAGAGCCCGAAGTGTCAGCGACTTTATCCAGCAACACCCCAAGAACACACAGACTGCGCTGCCCGCCCCGCTCTGCCGCAAGCTGCGGCGGCACATGGACACGTAACGCGCCTCAGAAAGCCATCTGAATTTGCTTACATCTGTCATTGTCATTTTGGTCAGCAATGGCATCTTCCAGAGCGACAGACTTTGGCTTCTTTTCACTGTTTCCTTTCAAGTTTTCCCAGTCTGCCTGGCTGAATCTGCAGACCTCTGAGTCTTTGGTAGCTGTTTGGCCTTCTCTCTCTTTCATCTCCAACTCTGAGAAGCGCATCATTGCACGCTAGAAAGAGAATTGATATGAAAAAAAAAAAAAAAGAAAAAAAAAAGTCTTGCGATAAAAGCTACTTCATTTACCTTACCTTATATGAAAGCATTTCCAAAGGAAAATCGTCTCAAAGCCAAGGTTTGAGACAGATAGCTAGGGCAGCAGTTTTAACACACCTGACTTGTAAAAGCAATGTTCTAGCAACTATATGCAAATAGCCACACAATTCTTTCATATATAAGCATGTATATATATATATATATATATATATGTAAGATATATATAAATGTATATTGTATATAAAACAAAAACATTCCGTTTTGGAGGAAAAAAGAGACAAAAACAAAAAGAAGAAAAAACAAAACAAAACAAAACAACACAAAACCGTACAATGAATAAAGACGACCATGGCCCACAAACTTCCCTTTGTGTATTTGGAAATGAAATTTAACTCAAAGGTTTATGTAAGAGTCTAGGTAATAAAAATTTGAAGAACTGACCTCACAGTAAGCAGCAGGTAGACATAAAATACTGTCCTCTTGTAATCCTTCCATCTATGTAATTAAAATGGGCACTCAATGGATCATTTAGATAATTTCATCCATTTTTATAAGCATAAACCAATTCTTTTCTTAACAATGCAAAACGATTTGGCTTAACTCATCCCTTCATTAAAAGTAAAATACCTTAAGGATACTCCTATACAATATATCTCGTCTGTCATCCCTCGGCATCAACCTCGATACCGCTTCCCCTACGCTTCCCTGCGCGTTGGCTTGGCGCAAACGTTGCCTGAGACCCGCTAAACGCGTGGCTGCGACTCCTCTCCATCCAGCGGCACGGCACGGCACGCTTGGCATACTAATCACACAACTTCTGGGTGCGCTTTGCTAGCTGGCACGGCAGGCCAGCCGAGGAAATCACAGCCATCGCCTAGCGCCAAGGTAACATGCAGTGCCCGGCCGGCTCCCCTCCGCCACTGCCCAAACATTCCACACGTACATTAACATTTCATTGATTAGGTTTTTTGTTTGTTTTTTTTTAATCATCAGATCTTAGCAAAAGGCCCTGTAAAGCTTACTAAGCGCGTGCACACGTACAAGCCATACATGCTGTTCTCTACGTCGCCTCGCTCTCGCTAACAGACTTGCTCTTCTACTTAAAACCGTTTTCTGGCAAGTACGCCCCAGCGGAAAAAAAATTAAAATAAATAAAACAAAAACGAAAAAAAACACCTAATCCTGATTTCCCCGCCTGCGAGGCTTCTCTCAACCTTCTTTAAAACTCGACTACGACTCGCAACAAGAGAAATAATGACCAAAAAAAAAACAAAAAAAAACCAAAAAAACAAAACCAAAAGCGCGGCGGTCGCTGGGACCGCGGGGGACTCACCTGCAGGGCCCGCTGCTCCCGGCTGAGCTGGCTGGAGTCGGCGTACAGCTCGGTGGTCACGCACTTGAAGCGGTCACCTACGTAGCCAGCGGAGTTGGCGATCCTCTTGGCCAGCTTGGAGGGCTTGGGCTTCAGGATTTTGCCGTCGGCGGACTCCACCTCCTCGGCCCCCTCCTTGGCGTAGCTCTGGCTGGCGTCGATGCCGGGCGGCGCTGTCCCCAGGCAGAAGGGCTTCGCCTCCTCCTGCCCCTTGCCGAAAGCCAGCGCCGGGGCATCGCCCTCGGGAGCGCCTTCCAAGAAAGCGGGCGAGGGCTGGACCGCCGCTCTCTCTTTCGGCTGGCTCACGGGCAAATCTTCTTTCCGTAAGCTGAACACCGCTGAACCCGGGGCTTGCTTGAAATTGTAGGCGTCGTGGAGATCGTTACTCCTGCCGAACTCCTCTCTCATTACAATAAAATCTCTGTGCTGCGACGCCGGCTCTGCCTTGTGCTTGCTAGGGTCGTTAGCCTGATTACTGCTCTCCGCGGCAAAGCCGCCTTTCGTTACGTTGGCTTCGTTTTTAGCCTCCTGCTCGTCGCGGAGAAGATCCGGGAAGAGGTGTTTGTCGCTTTTGGCCGAGCTTTTAGCGTGGCCGGAGCTCTGGTGCAGCTTCGCACTCTTGTCGCCGGGTACTTCAAAATGCATCTTCCCGCCGCCCTCCAGGAGCTCCGGGCACCGGCCCCGCACAGCCGGCTCCTCGTAGCGGACCCTCTCGTGTGACCGCGACCTCCTTTCCGCCTTCTCCTCCTTGGCCATCTCCAAAGCCGAGTGCTGCAGCAGCATGGGGTGCACCATCCCCATCCCCAGGGCATCCTGGTAGGTCATGAACTCCCCCCGCCCCGCCGGCAGGCTGTAGGGGAGGCCCGGCTTGGGAGCCAGGTGGCCAGGGTAGAGGCTGCCATTGGGCAACAAGACGGGGTGCGGGTACACGTGTCCCTTGCCATGGAGGGAGAGAGGGCTGATGGCTATCCCCTCCGGCACCGGGTATGGGAGGTAACTCCTGGGGTAGGGCAGCGGCGGGGAGCGGAACGCCTCGCTGGGGGGCAGGAAGATGGGGCTGGAGGCCAGGGCGGTCTCGGTGGCCTTGAAGTTGGCTTCCTGGGCGCAGGATTTGGCCACCTTGCTGTTGTGCTTGGCAGGGGTGGCGAGGGGCTGCCCGACGTGCTGTATGACCGAGGCGGTGCTCTCCGCCGAGCTCCTGGCCGCCTTGGGGCACTCCACGTTGGCGTTGGGAGCCGGCGACGCCGAGGCCGGCCGCCCTGCCGCTGACACCGTCCCCGAAACGCTGCCGACGGCGGCCTCTGCGCCGCCCCCCATCCTGGGGCAGGAGGAGCTGCGCTGCTGAGGGATCACCCAGTCCAGCGCCTTGTTCTTCAGGGGGACGCTCTTCCCGCTCTCCTCGCCGGGGCTGGGACCGGGAACGATCCAGGAGGAGGGCGCCGTGCTGATGATCTCGGGCCTGTAGATGGGGCAGCCGTTCCCGGGAGAAAGGGTTTCTTTCTGGACCACCTCACCCCCGGGCAAGTGCGTCCCCGCTCCGGCCCGGCCATGCACCAGCACTGTCGGCGTCACTTTCTTACTGTGGTCCGGCTTGCTGGTGGTTTCCGCGTCCACCACCTTCGCTGACAAGTCCAGGGGTTTGTCAGTGACGTCTTTGGCGGGGGTCTGCTTCTCCAGGAGCGGGGGGGACCGGCTGTCCTTCCGCTGCTCGTGGCCAGCCTTCCGTGCGTGGGGGGCAGCTGGCGGGGGGGCATCCCCGGCGTCGCTGCCCTTGGGGAGCTTCCCGTTGGAGAGGCGGGAAGGCGGGAATTCCCCGCCGACGCTCACGTAGGGCTTGGGGAGGGTGACGGCGGCAGAGGAGGGAGAGGTGGTGATCCTGGGGAAGTGTTTGTGGAAGTCGGCGTAGGCGTCCCCCACCTGGGCAGGCAGGGGGAGGCGGGGGGCCGGCCGGGGCGAGTGGGGCAGCAGGAGCGCGGGGTCCGCCGGGATGTTGGCTGGGGCCGGCTTGGCGGCGGGGACCCGGGGCTGCTTGCTGCTCTGGATGTGGGGGTAGGCGTGCGCCTCCACCGGGTTGCCGGGGCTGACCCCCATCTTCCACGACAAGCTCTTCTCCGGGCAGTGCACCAAAGGCGGGATGGCCGGCGAGGCCGAAGCCGTCGAGAGCCTCATGGGCGACGCCGCCAGCGACGAGGGGATGTGGGGGGCAACGTAGTGGGAAGGAGGCAGGTATAAAAAACGCTCCCCGTTCGTACACACGGGCGAGTAAGCCAGGTGCTGCGGCAAGCTGTAAGTGGACTGCTGAGGTAGCAATGCCTTGTACATGTTCAACGAATACTTATTTGGTGAGTCAAGGAAAGGGTATATGGTGGGCGTCGTGCCCTCCATGTAGGGGTTTACCCAGGGGAGCCTTAGGTAACTAGCACCATTGACACCGAGGGGACTCTGCTTGTCACCTGCAGCTCGGTCCAAACCCAGCGTCTCTCCTGGCGGGACAGTGTTTTTTTGTATTCCAGGTGGCGTTTTGTATATAGCGCTGAAGCCATTCGGGGCTTTCCCAGAGACGGCTGCGTTCTCCACCGCTTCGGGTGGATTAGACTTGAACTGTATCTCTGGGTTTCTTTCAGGAGTAAATCCGAGCCCAGCTATGGAACTCGTAGCATCCCGTGATTTCTCTGAGCCGAGTCCGCACAAGCTGGAATAGACAATACTACTGGGGACTCTGAGTCCTTCTCGCATGAGTCCAGACCTGTCCATGCTCAGAGCTGCGAGACTGTCAATGCGATGTGCTGTAGTCGCATCCACCTTTACAGAACAAGAAGCACGTTACTTTCACATTTCGCTAGAACAACTACCGCTCAAGCTACAACATGGTCAGCATTTGGAAGAGAAACGATACCCATGCAAACACCCCATTTGTCGTGAGAACATACAGGGGCTGGTCACACTGGAGACCCAGGAGAACAGGAACCTACAGAGCAATATGCATCACCACAAACATCGATACAAATCTCTCCACACCCAAAAATCCATCCAATGGAAAGAAAGGCGTGAAGACCCGTAGCCCAAGCAGCCAGAGGTGGCCCGGAGACGATGCTCGGTGGCATCGCTCCCACACAGTGATGTGCTCCTCGGCCCCAGCCCCGCCAGAGGCAAGAGGATGTGGGCTGGCGGCCTGGAGCGTGGGAAGGAAAGGATGGAGAGCTTCTCCTCCTCTAGGACCTCTCCCTTTCACCACAGCTTTGCTCCAGAGCGCGTCACCCCAACACGATTCATGGAGCAAGGCAGCGTCTGAGGACGCAGCACGAAGAAAAGTCCACTGCTGAATTTCTTCTCTGCTCGCTGCTTCCCGCACAGGCTCAAAGGAGAAGAAAACCACCAACTCTGCCGAGACATTGATGTACTTAATGCTTACATGAACTACTCTTGTTAGACATGCAGGTACACTGCATGACATTCGTAACAAAGCAAAAGTAAGAATATGATGTCATAGGACAACACAACACCACAGAGTCAGCGTCAAGAGATTAAGGAGATAAATAAACAAAGTCCCATTTCACTTTTTCACAGAAACAACTTCCTATGTGCCCAAGCCCAGCTAGAGGTAGTTTAATCATTTCTCCAAATGGATCATGTAGTCATGTAACAACACCCAGGGGTAGGAGACAGGCTGGGGGAGACAGGCACGGGTTTAGCTACAGCATGGAACTATAAAATTCTTACCACACTGTGATTCAGGTGATTTTCTTCCCTCAACTCCAGTCTGCTTTTCGGTGCATCGCCATCATTAACGGGAATTTTCCTATTAAGAAACCAAAGCTTACCATTTGAAAACATCCTGCGCATCTCAGATCAGTGCAAGATTATATCACGTCCTTATTTTGATTCTCCCTAGAGAAGTCCCATACAGTACTGTATGTATCCTCCTCCATACACAGCAAGGACTTTAGAAAACAAAGGCCATTTGAAAACACGTATAAAGGGTTTTGACAGCAAGAACACACCAAGCACACCTCAGAGCAACCTCTTCTAAAGCAAGTGAATTTTGTCAAGATCTTCTCTTTTGCCTCCTGCCCTTTTCTTTTTGCAAGGAGAAAATACCCCATATTTTAAACATACCCTGCTCATGTACCACCCATAAAGACTGCCGAGGAGAAAATTAAAACACACATGCTAATATCATACAAACGTCAGCTGTTCCATGCTAAAGAGGGAGCTGCACATCTGTGCCATACCAGTGTTGCAGCACTGGGACTTGTTATCACAGAAAGCACCGATAAAGAATATACCTTAGTGCCAAATTTCAAATCCCAGGGATAAAAATCGCTGACATGCAGCAGAAGGAAAGTTTCAGCATTACCCAAAAGAACTCATTTCAATCAAAATTCTTAAAGGTACATCATGACCTTAAAAGAGAAATGTGATTTTAATGTATTTGTTTATTCATTTTTAAGTCACCTTTCCTGTAAGTGGCACATAGTATCATTACCCCTGAATAACCGAGAGGAAAGAGGGGAGGGAGGGTGTGAAGGCACAGTGAGACGTTTGGCTGTTTTCCTGCAGTTCATGTTTGCCAATAGTTTTTTCCCTGCAAAGACCAAAAACTTTCCCCAACTTCTGGGAGGCTTTTCACACAACAGTGAGAACACGGGCTCAGAGGGAAGACAGAGAAGCAGTAAAACCGCACAGAATTGGCACAGGGAACCACAGGCATACTTGCAGTGTTTTGTTCACCATCATTCAGCTTTTTTTAAAAAGCTGGGGTTTAAGGGAAGAGGACACCGGCCAGTGCCTGCGTCACCCCACTGAAAATTATTAAAGACTATCATTTTAATCATTGAATGAATGATATAGAGCGGGAGGGGGGGGGGAAAGGTGGGGAGGAAGAGAAATTTGCTTGTGGTAAGGCCACTGTTCCTATTTCCTGGGACAAGCTGTTGGTCCACAGGCAGGGAATGCCAAGTGGCAGGCAGGAGCCCCTCTGCCGTACAGAGTCACGGCAAGAACGCGCGCGCTATTTAGTTTAATTCCCCTTCACAAATACGAAATAATAAATTAATTGTAAAAGCGCGTTTAAAGGCTGCTTTGGGGAGTAATCTCTTTAAAGGGCGTCCCCGCTTCACTGACCCAGGTTGCCTGTTAAATAGTAAATCAGCGGCTGCTCTACCGCTCTCAGGCACGTCGTGTTTCCCCCCCCCCCCTCCCAACTCCCCCTCCGAGCTGGGCTGATCTCGATGCAAGGCGGCAGCTATCTACTCCGGCATTAGGGAAGCGAGCGAACTCCGAGACCTCACGCTGCAGAATTACAGTGTGGTTTAACTTGCCAGAAGCTTAAATATTTACCTGTCTTCATTAATTCCACACATGCGGACCCTTTCATTGCTCATCCAGCTATGAACGTTGCCATACAGGGGAGTTGCAGAAAGCATGACGTCTTCTTAAAAATCACCGCTTTTCTTCACGGTTTTATATTCTATTAAAAACAAAACAAAAAAAAAGAAAAAAAAAAAAAGAGAGAGAAGAAAAAAAAAAAAAAGTTGAGCAGATTTGTCTAGGAGGAAGTGCAAACATCACGGCGGAGCAGCCAGCCTCCCTCCGGGTAATTAATAATGAATGCAGGATTGGTGCGGGGAGTGAGCTGCCTACGTTAACCGCTAAGGGAGATACCCTGCAATAAAGGAGCAAATTGAGGGCATTTATAGGTCAGAGGAGATGGATCTTTTCCCCAGCGCACATCCAGAAAATTAAGAATCATTCCAGGCTATCGACAAATAAAAAAAAAAAGTTTCTTCACTGCATTTCATTTGCAGAAGAAACGACTCGGCTGGACAAGCGTACACCAGTGCCCAAACCTTCCATCTCACACAGACTGAACCACGGAGGGAGACCCCACGGGATGGGAGGGGAACATGCGAAACTACCCACAAAACCAAAACCAAAGCCCTTGCGTGGGGAAGGCTCGGGAGCAGGAGTTCATGGCAAGAAGAGCCCCACGCCACGCGTGCGTTGGGGACGCCGGTTGCTGATACAGCGTTCACGCGAGGGCTTAAAACTGGAGAGACGCCGCCACAGAAAGGATCTAAATAAAAACCTCCTCGTTCAGCGTCTGCACATGACTAACTTGGAGAAAGGGGTTAAAAATAGTAAGCGGGTTGGCGAGCTCCCCACCCCTTGATTTGATTAAGCACCGAGCCCTGGTGGCTTCTGCATGGGAGCTGCTGCTGCTGCTGCTGCTGCTGCTGCGTGTGCTTTCAGTAATTCAATGATGCCTGCTCACTCCAGGGAAAGAAATCATTAGCGAGCTCGCTGGAGAAGTATTAGCAGTCCAAGAGGATGGGCACTGTGTGCAGCCGGAGAGGCAGGTGGAAGAAAGGTAACCTCATCCTCGTGTCCAGCGGCGGCAGAGGAAGAGGAGGGGACAACGGGGACCCACTGGCTTTTTCCTCCCCTCCGTCCGCCTCGCCTCAACGCCACCTCTGCTCGCATTAAATCCTAGTTTGCTGCATGAGCAAAGTGTCAGGACAAGCTGCGTTTTATTAACAGGATTATCGCGGCGCATGATTTATTCCAGTGCAAGATTTTAATTGCTCTTCGGAGGTTGAGTCGTTTCTTTTGACTGAGCTTCAGCCTGCATCCTGCTGCTAAATGCTGGGTTAATAAGTAGGGGGAGCCTTTAATGCACAGGATATCCCTCAGCTCTTCCTCTCTCACAAAAATAGAAGCCTTTAAGCGGGAGGCATGATACTCCTTTTACACACACACACAAGCCAGTAACGGGCGATTGACCACTGGGAGTTTAATGCCTAACGTCTCCCAAAGCATCCATGCTTCCCCAGCAAACTCATTTCCTTTGTCAGGCTACAAAATATGCAAATGATCACTTTGGCATTTAATGGGGAAGAAGCCCAGATTGGGCCTTTAGCACAATACTTCACACACGTTCAGAGAGGGTTTTTAAGAACTGAAACGGCAGGAAAGCCTTGTTCCCCAACACTTTCTTCTCCCCTCAGAGAGGCCTTTTGTGCAAAACTCCACGTCTGGAACAAATGTATATTAATGAAACGGCGTGTTGACCCTCCTCTCTCCAGAACGGTTAGCTTTCCCTAATGAAGTCCACAAAAAATCGCTGCGAGGAAACAAAAATCCACGTAGATTAGATACCGCGCTATCAGTCAAAAGGAGTTATTTCGCTGGAAAGACGGTTTCTGGACAGATTTACTGGTTTCCAGATGCGCCGCTCGTAATGTTTTCAATAGAGGCGGCGGCAGCACGAGGAGAGTGATTTAGGGTTTCACAGAAGGTTTAGTAGCCCCTCCGGTGCGTGCTGCCTCACCCCTGGGGGACAGACGCCAGCCGGCTCGGAGGAGACAGGACTCGGTGGCCCCACAGCCCCGCTTGCCCGCTTTCCTTTCGGGGGCACGCCAGGCCAACCCACCCCATGCCTGCACCCGCCCGCTTTCCTCGCTGGAAGTGTATCATTAAGATAAGGCGCCGGGCCTGAATTAGAGCCCCCGTCGATCCCCCGACGTGCGCAGATAGCGAAATGCCGAAGCGGCAGGGAGGGCCCGGGAGCTTCCCCGGCTGCAGCCGGGAATCCGGAGGGCCCCTCGTCCCACCGCCGCGGGAGAAGGGCAAAGCCCGGCGGGGCGGAGGGGCACGGCGAGGCGGTGGGGGGGGAGGCAGCCCACCCGGGTGGGTCAGAACCCGCGCCCCGGGGGCTGCCAGCGCCCCTTCCCCAAGGCCGCCCCTCGGCGCTCGCCGCCCCGGGTGCGCGGCTCTAATCACCGCCCTGATGAACTTCTTGTGAACTGTTTGAAAGTGGAGGTCTGCTGAACGAGCAACGGCGCCACTGCCAGCCATAATTTCATTGCAACAAGCAGCAGACTTTTAACTCTTCGCACGCCCCTTCCTTCCTTCTCTCCCTCCCTCCTTCCCCTCTCTCTTTCCCCCCACAAGCGGCCGTACGTCGGGGCTGGCGGCTTGGAGGGGACTCCGCCGGCTCGGCCAAACACCCCGGCGCTGCAGGGATGAGAACGGGTTGGGGAAGGTGGAGAAACGGGGGGGGAACACGACGACAGGGGCACACCCGCTTCTATTTATACCCAGCTTCCGCGGGGGCGGACGCAACCCCCCCCACCCCCCCTCCATACAACCCCGACGGAAGGCTGCGCGCCCCGCCGCACGCCCAGCAGTAGCCACGGCGGAGGAAACTGAGGACGCATCTCTCCGTCCACCTCCTCCCCGCCCGTCACCCGCCCGGCCACCGCGGTTCCCCCCCCCCCTTAACACTGCGCCCCAGGGCGCCGCAGCTCCCCACCACCCCCCCGCCCGGGCCGCCCCCGTTGCGCTCCTCGACAGGGCGCGGAGCGGGGCTCGGCCGCCGGAGAGAGCGCACGGCATTTCCTCCGGGAGGTGTCTGGCCGATAAAGCCATTTGCGGCTAAATATAGACGGTGATGCACGGAGGAAGGAGAGGGAGAGAGGGAGGGAGGGAGGCGGGGGGGGGGGGGGGGTGGCGAGACGCCCAGCGCACCCGCGGGTTCCGCAGCGATGCCGCCGTGTGAAACCAGTTGTGAAAAAGCGCCTGCAAGCACTAACCTGCCTCCCGGCGTGCTGCCGAGCGGGGGCCCCGGCGTGCCGAGCCGTGCCGAGCCCCGCCGAGCGCCCGCCGCTGCCCGCGCCCCGCCGGGGCGGGCGGGGACCCACGCAGCGCGCCGTGCGGGCAGCCCGGTTAAAAAGGGAAACGTTCGGGTCTCCCTCGCAACGTCAACAGAGTTTTGGCAGCCATCGACGCCAGCAGCAGAAAAAAAAAAAAAAAAAAAAAAAAAGTTTTGTGAACGCGCTCCTGGCGCGGAAAGGAGAAAAACCCGATGCCCGCGGGGAGGAGGAGCGGGGAGGGGGGGGGATGGAAGGAGGAGGAGGAAGACGCCGGTTCTCCGTGCCTCCGGGGGAAAAGAGGAGGGGAGGGCAGCACCGCCCGGGCCAGGGCCGTGTCCTCACGCCCCCCACCCACCCACCCCCTACCCTCGGGGTGCCGGGCGGGCGGGTAGGTGTGCGAGGTGAAAAAGTCTCTCAGCGGGGCGGGGGGGGGAGGGAATGATGCTGATGATGATGATGATGATGATGATGGAGGAAGCAAGCCCGGCGGCTGCAGAGCAGCCAGGAAGCGGGGCGGGAGGAGAATTGCAGCGGCGCACGAGTTCCCTTTTGGCGCCTTTACTCTTTTCCACCTCCGAGCCCCGCCTGGCAGCCCGCCAGTTTCCACTGCACAAGCCGCGGAGCCAGCAGCAGCGGCAGCCGCCGCCGGCGGGGAGGGGAAGGAGGGGGGAAAGGCGAAAAAAAAAAAAAAAAAAGTCTGCGAGTGCCGGTGGCACCGACGGAGAGGGCAGGCGCTTCGGCAAAACCACCCACCCGGCCTTTCGGGAAAAAAGAAACAACAAACAAACAACCTAAACCAAACCAAAAAACAACCCACGATGCAACAAATTAACTGTATTTGATTCTCCCCCCCTACCTCCCCCCATCCCTAATCATCACACACACACCCCCCCGCCGCCGTCGCAGCCCGCTTCCAGGCCACCGAAAGGATCATTTTTAGATCTGTGAAAATCCCCTGCGAGGGGAGCGAAAAGCAATCGGGGACTCGTAGCGATCTACTTCGATTAGCCCTCAGCCCGCTCATCCGGAGTTTGATTTAAAGGGCAGCGCTCATACGGTATTTATAAGCTTAAATACGGGCAGCTGCTTATGAATGTGTTTAGGTACCTCGTTTATCTTGCAGCTCCGGCTTACATATTTACGAGTTATAAAAACAACGACCTGTGCCACCGCTAGAAAGGAGACTTTAAAGACACCGAACTGCTGCACCGCTTACAATGCGCCGTATAAAGCTCTGGCAGCAGCCAGCGATCTAATATTAGACAAGTGTTTAAAAAACAGGGGTGGCTGCGTTTTTTTTTTTTTTTTTAGGAAAAAAAAAAAAAGGAAAAAATACTGTGGGGTTTTTCTTTTGCAATCTCCACACGGCATCACCGCCGGTGACACGTTTTGTAAACCAGAGGAGGAAGCTGCCGACTAAGTAGCCGCCGCACGGATCCGCGGATTAGAGAAGAAGTTTGACCTTTACCCGGGACGTGTGGCATTTCATTTAACCATAAAGCTAAAGCACAATGCGCCAGCGAGATCGCTAAACCGATTTAAAATACATATTGAGTCACGCACGACGGTACCGCATTTCGGTTTAAGGCAGCGCAAAGGGGGTCGGCGTCTATTTTAAGGCTCCCGTCGCAACCACCCCCCCCCCATACACACACACACACCCCTTCGTGTCCCCGTTCCCCCCGTGTCGTCGTGCCCGCCCCCCCCCCCCCTCCCTCCCCCGTCGCCGCGGCTCCCACACCGTCACGTGTCGGACGGCGACCGGGACATTCTGCCGTGTAAACACGGCACGGCGGAGCCGTTCGAGGGCAACCGGTGCCAGCACCAGCGCCGTCGGGGCATCCTCCCCGCCGACGGTGCCCGC
>JAOQGH010000001.1:117493159-117504323 GCA_025769975.1 Gallinago jamesoni | reverse complement strand
CCTTTAGCGCTTGTAAATCAAGCGGAGGAGGAGAGAAGCCGCGAAGGGGGGGGGGGGAGGTAGGAGGCAGGGGGGGGGAGGGGGGAGGACGAAGCTTTTTCTCCCCGCCCAACGCCGTTTGCTCAATCCGCGCCGCCGCCGCGGCAGGGGAGCGGAGCTGGGCGCCCCGCCGCCGCCGCGCGGGGCTGCCCACCGAGCCCCCGGGGCTGCCCCGCCGGGCCGGGCAGCGGCGGGCGGTGCCCACCGGGAGCGGCCCCGGGGCCGCTCCGGCCGCAAGCGAGAGCTTTTGTGTGCGAGTGCCGGCGAGGCGCGGGCTCTTCGCGCTCCAACAGCTGTCACATTATTTGCACTGGCTGTAAACAGCCCTCGCCTTCACACACACACACGCACACACACACACACGCACACCCTCCCCTCGCCACAGAGTTTAAATCCAGACTAACAATCCCCAGCTAGAGATCAAACCAACAACAGCAGCATTGTGTCTGCCTTCCCGGCTTCACCATCAACTACCGCAGCTGGTTTACTCGAAACAAGGAACACCCTCTCTCTACCCACCTCCCTCCCCTTGCCCTCCCATCCTACCACCACCACCCCCGGGGCCAGAAACGGGTTCGTTCCCGGCGGCTGGTCAGGCGGAGCCGCGCTGCTCCCGGGGGGGGGGGGAAGGAGAGGGGAGGGTATTGGGGAGCTTCTGCGGGGGTTCGCCCCCAGCCCGATGCCAGCCGGGTCCTCTCTCCCACAGCGGAGAGGGTTTTCCAGCCCGAGTGGGAAAAAAAATATATATATATAAGAAAAGCCTCATGAGAAGTTGAGCTCTGCTCTCGGTTTGGGCTTTTAGGGCAGGGCGCTGGGGGAGCCCCGCGGCAGAGGGGAAAGCTGCGCCCCCGCAGCTGCGGAGCGGCACACTGGGGGTCGCGCCCCCGCGGCCAGCCCGTCGCCTGGGAAAGCTGGGCTACCACCCCTCCCTCCCGCACCCCTGGCCCCGCACACCCCTCCGCGCCCCCGGCCCTGCCACTCCGCACCGGTCTGTCCCCGCAGCGATACCCTCCCGCTGAGAGCACGTCCCCGCCCCCCTTCCACCGCCCCCGGCGATGACCCCGCCGGCTCGCAAAGCCAGCCCGAGATGCGTTGCCACCTTCAGCCCTTTCCCTCGTAAGGAAAAAACGGTGGGGGAAAAAAAAAACAAAAAAAAACAAAACACCCCAGCCAGCAAAGGAGTGTGCGGCGCGCTCTCAGGGGGCCTTTTGTTGGGCACAGCTGGAATTTGAGTGTGAAACCCCCATACCCCTTTCCCTGCCCTTTACTTCTCATTGTATCAGCGGCAAAGTTCAGAGGAGAGGTGGAATATACTGAGCGGAAGGCAAGGGAAAAAACACACCAACTGAAGGAAACCTGTCTTTGCCCGGTTTGAGTGCCAGCACTACCCAAATTGTTCATCTCTAAAGTAAAACCCCAACAGGGCGACTTTCTCTAAAACATCTGTACCCCGTGAACTCCTGAAGAGGCCCCAGGAGCCGGAAGCACACTTCCTAGGGGCTTGTGTGCAGTTTGGGAGCTGGCACCAGCAGCAAGGGGAAATGGCCAGTTTTAATCGGAAGCCCATCTCCATCTTGTCCTGGCCCTTTGCCGTAAGGGCAGCGCTCCCCCGGGCAGGTGAGGTGCTTTGCACTGAGGATGTGACACATCTCTCCCATCGACTACCGAATGGGATTCGCCGACAAACGATGCCGGCACGACCTGCTCCCAGGTCAGTATCCCCGACTATCCATCCACTGCCTGGACGTAGCTGGAAATCTGCTGGCCTGGTGAAAACCCAGCCGCTAACAGAACAATGTCAGCAAAGGCTGCAACACACTCTTGTGAGAGACCGGCGATTCGTGCCTACTGAGGCTCTTTCAGCACAAAGGCTTTTAGAGGAAGAAGAGAGAGAAGGGGGGGGGGGGGGGAGAGAGAGAGAAAAGGAGGGAGGGCTCTCGTGTTTCAGGGCTGCTGTCCCCTGGGAACCAAGAACCAAGTGTAGCTTCAATCAAATGCTGACTTCTCCTCCGGGAGCTCAGTAGGAAACCTGATCTCGCTAGCTCATGCCTGCCTCCATGCACATAGGCTGGGTTTTCTTTCATACCAGCGATTTGTATGAAGAGGGGAGAGCCAGCCCGGTTTATTGCAAAGGCGAGATCTCGCAGTAAACGGATCCGGAGAGGTATTTCTGGAGCTAAAATAAGACAACCTTCAGCCGCCTGCTCAGGGCAGGCCGTGCCACAGCCACCCCCCCCGGCTCCGCATGCCGGGCTCTGCCGTGGGCCTCCCTGGCACGGCACGGCCTCCCACGCATCTCCCGGAGCCCTGCATCCTCCCCAGCTGGCGGCAGCCGCCCTGGGGTGGGGTTTGGTGGGGGTTTTTTTGTGTGTGTGTGTGCAATGCCAGGTTACACTTCCATTAAAACCTTTTGTTTTGTTGGTTTGGTGGGTTTTTTTTTTTACCCCGGGAGATCGCTTCCTGCTCTCAAATATTGTTCCGGTTTCCCCTGCCGCTCACAACTTTAGCCCGAACGGTTTCTCCACGGTTTCTCCCCTTGCCCACCAGCTGCGTGGAGACTTCCCCCCAGGAAAGCATCCACCCCTGCCCGCTGGCCCCGGGGGTCCTCTGGCACAGCGTCTGGAAGGGGAGGGGGGATTGTCCATCCTCCAGGCGGAGCTCGGCATACCTCCACAACCAGGCTGTGCTTAATTCTGCACCGGGGGCTTTGCTAATCCACTTTGTGCTTGAACTACTCAAACGGGAGGGAAAGGAAAACACCGCGCGGGGAGCACCACCCAGCCAGGGCAAGGTGAGCCAGGGGGACCGCAGCCTGCGGGAAGAAGGACTTCCCCCGAAGGCCCAGCTCAGCCTCCTACTCCTGCTGTGGGCAAGCCGGAGCGGCTCAGAGCACAACCCCGGGGGCGTGGGAGCAAAGGGGATTGCCCGGGGATCAGGGATCCCTGTAGGATCTCTCCCTAGCCAGGAGCTTTCACATGGAGAAAGTTTGGCTCGGGGAGGGAATTTACACTTGGGAAGGAGAGGAGCTCAGCCCACCCCTTCCCTCCCGCCATTAGCGAGTTTTCTGTGAATTTCAAGCAGAGCTGAGAATCAGCCCCTCCAAGCTTTGATTTCATTTCTCTGTCCCTCCCCGCCACCACGCACAAATGCCATACTCCAGCCGTGGCTTAAACGACCCCCGCAAAGCTCTCCCACCCCCTCCAGGAGACCCCGCAGCTGCAATGCTCCCAGGGTATTGGAGGGGGGGGGGGGAAGAGGGGAGGTGAAACGCAACAGCAGGTGAAGGACGGGCAGCCCCCAGCCCACGCAAGCAGAGGGACAGCCACCAGGCTGCCCCAGGCGCGGGGGGGGTCTGCTGCCTATGCAAGCAGGGGGCGTACGTAACTTCTCTCCACTATCAACTTGTGCCAGGCGCCGGCTACTCCAATACTCCCCTGGAGGAGGAGATCTGCCTTTTAATAACCGAGGGATACAGGCCCAAATGTTTTGTAACAGGCAAATAACCGCGGGACGTACGAAACCCCCATGTGAGGTGTTCCTGAGCGCTGAACCAACGCCTGGGGTAAGAGCCAGAGCTACGCCAGCTGGAAAAGCAAAAAGCGCTCTGAGAAGGGACGGGCAGGCTGGCAATACCCCAACCCACCCCAGGGGCCGTCCGGAGGTGCACGGGGGAACGACCCCACTGCAGAGCTGCTCCAGTACCGGCAGCTCCTGGCTGTAGGGGATGGCTTCCAGAGCAGCAAAGGAGCCACGGAAAAAAGGGGAGCGCCTTCAGCTGGGAGCAATCTGGCCCCTCCTGGCCAAGGAGGAGGAGGAGCGGGGCAGAGGAAGCACAACGCCAGGCTTTCCCAGTGCCGGCTCGGCCGCCGAGCACAAGCCCCGAGCCTCCCCCTTTCCCCAGCGCTCCATTGAACACACTCAGCCCTTTATACGAGCCATTCCCAGTGTGGCTGGTGGATTCTGCGCTTTCCACTTTAATTGTCTTATCCAAATAAAGCTTTGTTTTCCTTAGCACGACAATCCCAACATTCAGGCCGAGATTTTCATTGGACAGAGGAGATATTTTATTCTCCGATTGTTTAGAGAGTCGGGGCTTACACGGAACAGCCCCGGCTTGTGTGACTCCGCTCACAATGGGGGCTTTGCAGCCCCAGTCTCCCGTCATTTTCTGGAGCGATCGGGACGAGAATAATTTTTCTCTGGATTTCATAGCTTTCCAAGTCTACCCCAGACTTTTAACAAGTCTTTTAGTTCGCACCTAGACAATAAATTTAGTTTAATTTAGCTTCCGGTCTTTAATTTTAGCAGGTCTTCTTTTTGCATGCAAATCAATATGGCAATTACCATCTAAAAGCTCGCCCAGCCCCAGGTCAATGTAAATTGATCATTGTCCGCCTTCTACAAAATAACACCGGGAGTCTGTGGTGCATAATGAGATTATACTGGAAACTGTCTTTCAGATCACAAATTATATTTCATGCTGTCAGGATCTTCTCCAAGCGGACTTCCTTGCATGTCTAATCATACGGCACCGCATCTATTAGCTCACGAGGTAGGTCTGGGGTGCGAGGAGTGTTGGCGAGCGGAGGGAGAGTCCCAAATAATTCAGACAACAGTTTAAGGAAACAGGCAGGCAGGTACTGAAGCGTGCTCTCACTCGTTAACTTTTCCAGCGGTGGAAGAGAGGAGGGGAAAAAAAAAAAAAAAAAAGGTCTCCGCTCGGCCAAGAACTGCTGTCCAGCAAATAAGGAAAAATGAATTCCCTGCTGGAAAGCAGCAGAACTTTCCTAAACCCACATTTGCGACGCGTTCTTGGCCTCCTCCTTTCCGTCCCCACCTCGTCTGCTCATCCATTCAAAGGCGCCCTGGCTGCCCGCTCCAGAGAAACCCCCAGGAATGAGGCGTTTCCCCCCCCAGGGAGAGACACCCCTGCCCACCACAGCCTCAGGACCCGGTCGGAGGGAAAGGTTGCTGCGGAGCGGCCACCGCCGTAAACCCTGTTCCCTGAAAGGACAGGAGGATTAACGGGAGCTGCTCACAGCCCCGGGAACTCCCCCTGCCTGCAGCCTCTGCGCTGCCTCCTGGCACACAGACACACACGACCAGCGAGCGCTGCTCGCCGTAGTCAAAAAGGGGTTCTCCCGGCTCTCCTCAGCCGGCCAGCTCGACTCCGCCACTTGGGATTCTTGCAAAACCAAGGAAGAGCTAGGCAGGCCCGCTCCGGCCATCAATTATTTCCTAAGGCAACACCCAACCTACGGAGGAAGAATTAAACTTGGGCTTCATGCTGCTCTTTCCAAGCCCACACTAAAAACGTGATCTTCTGCAGCAAGGGGGGGGGAAAACAGCGATCTGCGTCTCACCTGTGCAACCCAACTATGCCGTGGAGTCCCAGCCAGAGCCCACCTTGACCTTTGTCAAGACACGCAGAAATCACAACCCGCTGCTTCTCCTCCTCTGTGCCAAGCACCAGTTTACTCCAAGCCACATTTACTCCAGGGGCAACCTGGCTGCTAGAGCTACGTCCTGAGCTGGAGGGGGCCTTTCAACCCGTCTCCGCAGGGGCCACTCACCGGTCAGAGTTGAGAGACCTTTTAAACGACAGCCACAGATTGCCAAGACTACTTTGGTATGCGCGGCACTCATTATTTTGGGCTGTGGTGGCCTGGGTCCACTTTCTCCGCAAAGGGAGACCCGAAAGCATGTCAACAACTTTGTGTGGTCTCGCAGCTGCACAAAGTTTGCTTGTGCAGACTGTACGAGAGCCCGTGGAGCTTGGTGGCCTTGCCTCTGGCGTCCCTGTCAGGGAACCTTGGCTTCTTTATCAACCTTAAAATAAGTGACTTATCGTGGGGTGGAGGGAAGAGGAGGGAAAAGGGATGACGATTTTGAACTGCCTGAGAAGCTGCAGGTCCTCGGCACATCTTCGTAAAGGCAGATACAGTGCGTGACACGGAGCCTGGATTGTCCACCAGCACAGGAATAAAGCCAAGGCACCAGTATTGTTTCAAGACCCAGTCCATATTTGGGCATTCAGTTCACACATCCTAAGTATTGCTTTAAATATTAGAATAGAGACATTTGCCAATGTGGTTCATAATGCACTCAAATTGGAAAAGGCATCTCTGTTTGGTCTCAGATTACTAGCTTGGTCTTGCTGGTCCTTTTTTTTTGGGGGGGGGGGGGCATGGGGGAGGAGATGTAAGAGAAGAGAAGGGAGGGAAACCCTGCTGAGTCTGTTTGCCCTGGTCTCTATTAGATATGCAACAAATCTGCCATTTCCGGCGTTGCTTCTATCTAATTAGAGATGTATTTAGATGTGACGTGTAAATAAGCGCTGAGCTGCCTGCTGCCCTGGCTGCGCGGACTGCTCGGGAGCATTTCCAATCAGGCTGTAGCGCCCGGAACCGGGGCTCAGACAAAGAGGAATGGGAATGGTCTGCGCTGCAGGCGAATCCCCCAACAAAACCAGCTTTTTTTTATCTAGCGCTCGAAAAGCCTTTAACTGCTTTTAATCTGTACCGCCCAGGCTTGCACGCCACCACCACATCTCATCCACCCAGAGGACACCTCGGTACAAAAGGCAGCACACAACGCACGCAGGAGCTGCAAAGAACCCCCCCCCCCCAACTCACCCCAACCGCGACCCTGCTCCCCATCATCACCCCTTGCCCTCCAGGGAGGTGTGCGTGCCCCCCACCCTCCCCCCCGTGGGCTTCCACGCATCATCACCACCCCCCTCTCCCAGGCAGGCTCCTGCCTGCGCAGCCAGAGGAGCCAAGGGCTGCCCCACGCCGTGGGCACACACGCATACGTGACCCCCGTGGGGCGAAGGGCGCCGAGCTGCCGCGGGAAAGAAGCTGCCGGGACGCAAACGGCGGCCGCGGAAACTCGCTGTCCCCAAGGGGATGGCCGGGAACCTCCGCCACGGGGTTTAACGCGGCATGGGGAGGGAGTGGGGGGAGGGGGGGGGATATGCAGGGAGCCACTAGAGACACCCTGCCACCCGGGGCTTGGCCGTCCCACGAGGCCCCGCTGAGCCCGAGGGGCTGCAGAGGCTTCCCCTGGCCCCGCAGCCACCCAACCCTGGTTCCAAGCGCTCCTCGGGAGTTTTCCAAGAAAGCGGAAAACTCCTGGGAACGAAATAATCTGGCGCTCGCCTCCTGAACTCTTTTCCTGTTGTGGGAAACAGCTTTTATAAAGCCATCAGATGGAGGGGGCAGAGCCCAGGGGGCCCAACGCGCGCTGCCCCGTCATCCCCCCCCGCCCCACTCCGGCAGCATCCCCACCAGCACTGCTGTTCCCGCATCCTTCCAGGCCAGAGCAGGCGGCTGCAATCCCCTCTCGGCTTTAAGGGTTAACAACCATCGCCACCGCAAAAAAAAAAAAAAGAAAGAAAAGAAAAAAAAAAAGAAAAAAAAAGAAAAAAATATCGCGGTGACCTTTTCCTCTCCGACTCCCCCACTCTCCCTTTCAGGCTCCGGTTCCCGAGCTCGCAGGGAGCCTGAGCGGCTGTCTAGACCGATCTATCACAGAGGGACAAACAATACCAGGAGAAGCCCCTGCCCGGTCCCTCAGCCTCCGCCACTCACCTTAGAAATGGCGAAGAAGAGAAAAGTGACCGCGATACAATCCTCCCCGGTATATTTATAGCCTTCCACACAGCCCACCTTCATGCCTGACAAATGAGATTTTGTCTGCTCTCTCAGCGTACGCTCCAATAAACACACACACTTTTTTTAAATTTTTTTTCTTTTTTTTTTTTTTTTTTGGGTGCCTTGTTTGTTTTTGGTAACCTTCCGGGCTCGTCCCTCCGACCTCAGGGCGGGTGAGGGCCCTCCACGCCCGGTGCGGGGAGGCAGGTTTGATAGCCAGGGCGGGAGGAGCTGGGGGGGGGGTGGGGGTAACGGGGGGGGGGGCGGGAAGTCAGAGGGGACCCGGCCGTTCTTCCAAACGCAACCTCCCAACCTGGAAACTTCAACGTCCGTATCCATCCCGCCCCTTCGCACCCATCCCAGCCTCCCTTCACCCCAAGCGCCCCCCTGTCCCTGCCAGCCCCCCCCTCCCCCCGCCCCCTCGGGTTGCGGATGAAGGAGGGTGTAATACGGGGCGAAGAGCCGGAGGTCCAACGCTGCAAAAGGCTGGGGAATAACTAATGAGCTGTGCAGCCCATTGATCCGGTGCATACTTCCTAATTAACTCTGAGTCACCTATTTGTGACAGCAATTCAAAGAACTGCACCAGGGATAAACTGCAACCCCGACGCGCGAAGGCAACCGGAGGGGGGGGGGAAGAAGAGGCGGCGGGGGGGGGGCGTTGGAGGAGGGGTAGGAATTTGCTCCTAATCCTCCTAAAAGCAATTAGGGTGAGCGCTGCGCTGGCTACCGCTCGGAAAGATTAAAAAAAAAAAAAAAAAAAAAAACAGAAAGGGAAAAAAAATTAAAAAAACCCACCCCAGCGGCTCCGACAGCGGAACCGAAAGGAAATGAATCGGTGTGTCGCAAGCGCGACGGCACCGGGCTCCAGACAGATAGGGAGGCACCGGCCTCTCGGGGAGGAAAAGCAGCCGGGAGCGGCGGCCGGAGGACGCGGTACGGCGGGCAGCGGCGCGCACAAAGCTGCGGAGAAGCGCGGGGGCGGGCGGGGGGGGAGAAGGGGGGAGAGCAGCGCGGGCGGCGGCGACCCGGGCGCGGCGGAGCCACCGGCGGGAGAGGGGGGGTTGGTGTGGGCGCTGCCCCGGGGGGTCGGACCCCGCACTGCCCGCCCGCTCTGGCCCCGAGCTTTGTTCCCAAGCGGCGCTAGCGGGGGCACGGCTCTCCCCGGTCGCCCCCCGCGGTAGAGCCACAGGGAGGGGGCGGGGGAAAAAAAAAAAAAGTTAATAGAAACCTTTGGAAAATCCAGGCTTCGCTACGGGGCTACGTGGTGCGGGCTGGGCTCCCCCCGCACCCCCCGCCCTTTTAATACAAACACGAATACAAAAGCTGCAGGCTCCAAAGAGCAGATGAAAGCAATGAACGGAGTTTCTGGAAAAGATTCATTAGTGGGAATTAATGCTGCGAGGAGCTCCGAGGCGATACCATTAAAGCCAGTCCTCACACTTTGTCAGTTCGACACCGCTCACTACGGTTGGGGCAATTCTTTTTTTTTTTTTTTTTTTTTTCCGATAGGGTGAGAGGGGGGAGATGCTCTTCGTCTTCCTCCCCCCCCTTCTCCCCCCCCGCGATCACCAAACCCGGGACCCGACAGACATCGCGGAAACGAGGGAGAGAGAGGAAAGGGGGGGGGGGAAAACCCCAACCAACACAACACACACACACATCGAGAAAGAAAAGAGGAACGTGAACGCTCCGCAGCCCTCGCCCCCGGACTCGCTCCGCGAACATCAAATGCATGCCTCATATGCTGTGCAGAGCCGCCCCACTTGGCCCCGGCTTCACAAAGCAGCCTCCGCTGCTGCCTCCCTGCCTGGCCGACCCCCCCCCTTCCCGTGTCCCCCCCAACCCCCCCCCCCCCTCCGGCCGGCCCTTTGATGGCAAAGCCCCCCGAGAGCCTCCCTCCGGCTCGCTCTCCCAACTCCCGAACTACATTTTAGGGCTGCCTAAACTTCCCGTGTCACGCCGGACCTCACGCCCGCCACAGCCCCGCGCACGGGAAAGCCCCGGGTCGACCGGCCCCACGTGCGCGGCGGCGCCCGCCCCGCCGGGGCGGAGGGAAAAGTCGGGGGGGGGGGGTTGGAAAGTGTGAGCGGCGCCTCGGGCTCTCCCGGCCAGGGGAAAGCAGCCCGCAGCGGGCTCTCCCCGCCGCTCACCTGCCCGCCGCCCCCGGACCCCGCGCTGCTCTCGGCGGGGAGCGCTAAGCCCGCCCTCTCTCTCTTCCTCCCCCCTCCCCCCCTCCCCCCCCCGCCCCCCCCGCGGCGCGGGAGCCGTCCCCGGCTCGGCGAGTCGCCAGCGCCCGCTCCTCGCTCGCCCCGTTCCCCGGGGAGCTCCGCACCGCCGCTGCCCCGGCGCCTTCCCCATCGCAAAGCGCGAGACGACGGGGAACACCACCGGCACCACCACCCCCCCCACACACAGGCGCACCGGAGCCGACAACACGACCGGCAGCCTTCCCCCCCAGACCCCCCAAAACCTCCGCCACCCCAAACACGCATCTTCACAAGCAACTGCCTCCAAACTTCCCCGCAACCCCGCGGACGCACCGGGAGACCCCCGCTCTCTTTCTCTTACCCCACCCTCCTCCGCCGCCGCCGCCCGCCTGTCACCCCCGCTGCCCCGGCGCTGTAACTTTTCGGTGGCGGCGCCTCTGACGGCGCCGGGGAGTGCCGTCCCCGCGGCGGCGGGGCGAGGGGGAACCCCGCGGCCGCCCCCGTCGCCGCGGGAACCCCGCCGGGCGGCGCTTTTCTCTCTCTCTCCCCTCCATCCCCACCATCTCCCCACCATCCCCACGGGAGCCGTTCGCGGAGCGGGAGCACTGACCTTCCTGCCGCGCCGCGGGGCTGCGGCGTGTGCGGGTCCCCACACCGTCGCCTCGCCCTGCTGCTCTCCCGGGAAGGAAGGACAACCCCGTCGGAAGGGAGGGAGGGAGGGAGGGAGGGACGGGACGACGAGGGGAAAAGTTTCCCGATCCCCCTCCCCCTTGCCGTGGGGGTGTGTGCCGCGGCTTGCCCCGCCGCTGGCCGGCCGGGGGAAAGGGGTGCGGGAAGGCTGCGGGGGGAGAAAGGGGGGAGGGGGGGAAGAAAGGGCAGGAGCGCCGCCGCTGCCGCCTGCGCCGACGGGGCAGGTGCCCGCGGGAAGAGCTTGGGTTCCCGGGCTCGGCGGGGCTCAGCGGCGGGAGCGGCAGCCCGCGATGCTCATTCCGGCTGCCGGCTCGGGTTTGGCAGCGCCATGTTGCTGGCTTGCTCCGGGGCGAAGTTCCTGCGCTGGCGAGCGCCGCGCTCCCCACATCTCGCCCGCGCCGCCGTCTCCCGTGCCCTGGCCGCCGCGGCTTTGTGTGTGTGTGCGTGTGTGGCTGGGGATTTAATTCTCCTCCTCCTCTCTCTCTCTTTTTCTTGCTCTCTCGCTCTGGGGGGGGGGGGGGGGGGGGGGGGGGGGGGGGGGGGGGGGGGGGGGGGGGGGGGGGGGGGGGG
>JAOQGH010000001.1:117459058-117484660 GCA_025769975.1 Gallinago jamesoni | reverse complement strand
TCGCTCGGCGCCGCCACCCACCCCCCCCCCCCGCCTTTCCCCAGGCGCAGCCAACGACCCAGCAAATCCCCTCGCCAGGCACGGCTCGGCCCCCGCCTGCCTCGCAATTCCTCCCCCCTGCAGCCCCCATCCCCCGCTCCCCCGGGCACCGAGCAGGTCTGCGCGGCGGCGGCTGCTTGTGCGACTCCGATCGGAGCTGTTGCCGCCGCTGCTACCGGGCGGGGAAGGTTTCCCCGGGGCGCTGCCGGCAGATACGGTGCTCGGAGGATGCCTGCCAGCCCGCCTCACCGTACCGTGCCGTACCGTGCTCTCCCCCGGGGGGGGTGGGGGAGAGCGCCCGGCGGAGATCTCCCCGCTGAGACGGGGGCCGGGACAGAGCGCGCTCCGTATCGCATTAAATTAATCGCCCGGCTCCGGAGGAGGCAGGTGATTCTGCCAAACACAATGAGGGGTTTGAGCGCTGCGGAATAAAGCGCCGTTCATGGGGGGGGCAAAGGGGGGGGCGGAGGGGGGCTGTGGGCGGCGGTGCCCTGCTCCCGCCGCCGGATCGCCGCG
The DNA here is from genome assembly GCA_025769975.1 of Gallinago jamesoni. Lineage (NCBI taxonomy): Eukaryota > Metazoa > Chordata > Aves > Charadriiformes > Scolopacidae > Gallinago > Gallinago jamesoni. The sequence continues at coordinate 117,484,105 of JAOQGH010000001.1, read as the reverse complement.
TACCCGGGGGATCCCGGTGCTGCTCCCCGCCTTGGGGCCAGAGGCGGGGAGCTCCCGTTCGGCGCACCCCACCCTCGGGATGGATAAAGGGAGGTCGCGGGGGTGGGGGGGAGGATGGAAGCGGCGAGCAGTCGCCCCGGCAGCGGGGAAACGGCAGCCCCCGGGAATAGGAAATGATGGGGGGGGGGGGAGAAGACTTGGAGCCAGGAGTCCTCCCGGGGGCGGCTCCCCTGGGATGGGGGGGTGAGCATCAGCTCCCCGCGGGGAGGCAGGGGACCGCGCAGCCCACCGAGCAGGGCAGGGCGGCGGGGAACGCTGGGCCCCCGGGGCGGGCGGTACCCGGGGGGGCGGGGGGGGGCGATGCGGGGCGGGCGGCGCTGCCCGGGTTCAGGCGGTGGCAGGCGTTGTTTTCCTCGGGAGAGCGGAGGGAGGAGGAGGAGGAAATCTCCGGGTTTTTAATGAGGGGGTGCAGCAGGGCTGAGCGCTGGGATTACACGGCGCGGAGACAGAGCTGCGGGCTGTGTGTGTGCGCGCAGGGCTGGTAGTCTCCGCCCGTCTGCCTGCTAATCGCACGTTTTCCGCTGTTAAAAAGAAACCGAGACGCTGTGGCCGAGCCCAGCGCTGTCTCTGTGACTGTGACATGAAAAGATGGCGCTCTCTCCCCTCCCCCAGCCTCCCTCTCGGCTTACACTTCCTCCCCAACAGCTTTTGCCTTCCAGTTTTTTAAAGCCCTCTTTTCTCCCTTCCTCCCAGCCCCCCCCCCTCACTCCCCGCTCCCCCGGCCGGATGCCACCAGCTTCCCAGCCGATCGGTGGGTCCCCTCGGTTGCGACGACTTTTTTTTTTTTTTTTTTTTTATCTCTACCTCGCTATTTTCGCCTCTCCCTTTTCTCGGAAACCTCGATCTCCCTCTCCTTACGCCTCGCGCTCTTGTGAACTTCTGCTGTTAATGGGAGGCAGTTTGCGGGAGCCGGGGGAGGAAAAGTGGGGGAGGGGGGGCGGGGGGCTACCCAGCCTCTTATTCCTCCCTCCATCTATTTCCACCCTCTCTCCCGAGACAGCGGGGGTAGGAAAGCGATCCGGAGCGAGGTCTGTGCCTGTCGGGAGGCGCGGGGGGGGGGGAGGGGAGGGGGGCAGGAAGGAGGCTCCGGGAGGTGCCTGCCCGCCCCGGAGACCCGGTCGCGCTGCGGCTGCCCTCGCCGCCGCGGGAGCGCCCGCGGGGAGGGCCACGGAGGGAGGCATCCCCGTCGGAGGAGTCTACCTGTCTACAAATGTTTTTTACGGTGCTACGCGCACCAAGGTGGTCCCGGCTCCCGCAGCAGGTCCGCGGGACCGGCCGCGGTCCCTTTCCGAGGCAGGAGGGCTGCTTTCCGCCTTGTTCCCCGCGTTCATCACCAGACCGCTCCAAGTGCTAAGTTGTTTCCCCCTCCCCTCTTTTTTTTTTTTTTTTTTTTAAGCCTGCAAATTAAATTCAGCGCCTCTCTCTCCTATTTTAGTGTCTGTTATGTTAATTGCACTTAGCGCCGGGGCGCTGCTCGCCAGGGATGTACGAAGGCCTCGGAGATTAACCGCAGGCTCCTTGCTCGGACTTTTTTTTTTTCCGCCAGCAGCGAGTTGCGAGCGGCTGCCGAGGAGCTCGCACGGTCCCGGGCGATTTCGGGGCGAGCAGATCCATCTGCGTGAGGACAGGTATTTTTCCTCCCCGTGGATGGTAAAAATGCAAAATTAAGTGCGACAGCTTCCAGGCAGAAGACGCCACGATTGCGCGATCTCGCAGAACCTGTCGGTTGTGCTTTCTGGAGCAGCAGGGAAACCGGACACCTTTATCGATGAATCCCAGAGCCGTTCTCCTGGCCGTCCGCCGTATTTGTCGCCATCTAACCCCGGGCAGCCCGCGGGTGCCGTGTCGCAGCCCCTGCCCTGCCCGGGGAGGTCCCCACGGCCGGCCTCCCCGCAAAGGAGTAGGGCGTGTGGGGCCTTCCCAGACGCGGCCCTTTTTTTTTTTTTTTTTTCCCTTTTCTCCAGCGCCTACTTCATCTATTCGTTATCAGGGGACGGCGGGTGGAGTGACTGAGCCTAATAAGTTGTCCACTTGTTCATTTCAGGAGCATTGATTCCTGGCTCCAAGGCACTCCGTTCTAGCACTGGCTACAGCTGCGGGGCATTTCGCAGCTGGTCTTTGGCCTAGACAAATATCAGCGAGAATGTGAGCGTTATTAGCCACATAAATAAATCATTAACGTGCACACAAATGTTATTTTAGCATAACTTCCAAGGAGAAAATATCCCAGCGGGGCAGGGCAGAGAGGCGCGTTGCGTTGCGTGGACCGGCCCGGAGGCAGCCCGGGCCAGCAAGGGGAGAGCGGGCGGGCGGGTGGTGGTGTCGACCCCCCCGTCCCCGGCGCGGTGCCGGGAGGAGAAGCACGGCTCCCGATTGAACATTAAACAGGGGCCGGCCCGCCGTGGCGGGGGCCTTGCCTCGCAGACCTTTGTCTGCTCTCCCGGGGCCGGGCGGGGACGGCAGGCGCTTTTCTCCCCAAACGCGACGGCGCTAATGAGATTACCGTCCAGGCTGGCCGCAGCTGATGCTGCCGAGCGCCCAACCCGCCCGGTCCCGCCGCTGCGCCTCGTTAACCGGCCACGGAGCCCGGGCCAGAAACGACGCTTTGCTTTCGCGGCCTCCCGCAAAGGCTCTGCCGGTTCTCCCCCCCCCCCCCACCTCCGTGCCCGGGGAGCGGCAACCCCTGCCGCCGCCGCCCGGGCCGCGCTGGCCCTGCCCCGCGGAATCCCGCGGGTGCCAGTATAAGCCCTACCCGGGAGCCCTGCCAAAGGCACTCTCCCTTTGATATCCCGCACCGCCGCCGCTCCTCCGCTCGCTCCTAATCACGCAAAGGCGAGCCCGCGCCGGCAACTCTCCCCCTAATAAACACGACGCGCGTTTTGCCGGGCTCCCGAAGTAAATATGGAACGGGAGAAACGGGGCTGCGCCGGAAAGCTGAAATCTTCCACTTTTTTTTTTTTTTTTCCGCCCTTAGCAACCGGCTGAAGCGTTGTGCGCTCCCTCCCCGAGCCAAGGCTCGGTGTGATTTACTTTCTGGTTGCGATGCAGATATTCACTTGTCAGTTCAAGGGCAGGACAGAAACTGTGCAAGCGGAGTCTTGTGAACGGAAATCTCCCATTTACGAGGTTCTGCTCCACCACCGAAAGCCACCCTCCAGCACCTTTGTTCTGCATGCAGCTGCTTTTATCACACACGCACAACCCCCCGCCCCAACCACGTCTCCATCCGACCCTTCTTCCCACGTCTCACTCCTCAGATGGATTCCCTGTCTTTTCCCGACTGACCCTGGGGGAGGCGGCGAGGGAGGGAAGGGGGGGAGCGGGGAGGGGGCAAGGAGGGGGGAGAGAGATCGGGACCGGGGGAGGTTGATGATGAATGACAAGGCAAATGATAAGAGCCGAAGCGACAGCAAAAGCAAACAGAAGTGGTCTCTGCTCTCTCGCAGGGCCCAGCCCCGTCCGCAGCCCGGGGAGTTGCGCCTGTGCCCATGAAAGCAAGGTTGGCCTCCGCAGGCTTCTCCGGGGCGAGATAAACACATTTCGGTCACGTGGCGAGCCTATACGGTTCCATGCTCCTATTTGCCTTCCCCGCTCGCTTTTCACAATAACATGCCATCCGCCAGCCAGCTCCGAGGCTAACCTCACCTCCCTGGCGCCCGGCCAGCCCGCCCGGGGCCCGGCCATGCCGGGGAGAAGCCCCGGGGAGGCTGCACACTCGACCCGGGGGTTGGGCCAGGGTCCCCCTGGATCCCAGCTTGGGGCTGGAGCAGGGTCTGGCTGCACCCGAGGGGGAGCAGGGGCCGGGACCGACCGCATCCTCGGGGCAGGGCTGGGGCGGACACGGTGTCCCCGGGGAGCGGCGGGGTGGGGGTTTCGCCCAGGCATGGCAGGTGCGGGGCGTATGCGGGCGGTGTCGGCTTCGGGGTGGGAGAAGCCCCACATCACCGTGAGCGACGGCCGGGCGCGGGGTGGGCTCGTTGGAGAGGCAGGAGGACCGGGGCACTGGAGGCGAGGCGCCAGCTTTGCAGCTTTAAAATGGCTGAAAAGGGTGTCCCCGGGCATCCCCTCCTCGCTGGCAGCAGCGGCGGAGCCCCGGTCGCCCCGAGCAGCACCGCGGCCGCCTGCGGCAGCTCCTGCTGGTTACGGGAACAATGAGCCACCGCGGGCGCGCCCGGTACCTCCCCGCTGCCGGGGCCGGGGGCAGCGCCGCGGGGCCGGGGAGGCAGGCGGTGGGGGAAGGCGTGCGGGGGGGAGCGGGAGGCTGGAGCCGGCCAAGTGCCTCCTCCTTCCCCCCACACACACACCCCCCGCCTTTCCCCCGCCCGGCGGAGCGAGCGTGCCGTTTAATCCCTTTATCCCCGCTCGCTGGTGGCGGTGCGAGCCGCCGGGCCGGGAGCCACCCGCCAGCCGCCCGGGGAGGCGACGTGCTGGCTCCGTGGCGCAGATGTCGCCGCGTTGGGAGCAGGGGAGCAGATCCCCACCGGCACCACCTTCACAGCGGCAGCAGCGGATGTGTGTGTGTGGGGGGAGGGGGGTGACGTGGAACCCCCGGGGGCCGCGCTCCGCGGGGTTCTCGCCCTTCGGAGCCCCCTCCCCATCCGTCCGTGTCCCCTCCCCCCCCTCCCGGAGAACTCCCTGCCGTCGGGCACCGCGCCCGGCGCCCCGCCGCTCTGCGGTCTCCTTATCCCCGCTCCCGGGGCAGGCCCCGCTCTCTCTCCCCCGCGGGGGCACGCTCGGCGGCTTTCCCTCTCGCCGGGCCTCCCCGGGCCAGGCGAAGGAGCAGCCCCCCGGTGCGGTGCCCAGGTTGGCCAGCCGCCACTCGTCTGCCCGTGCTCCGAAATCCGGCAATTATGCAAATGCCCGGGATGCTCTCCCCTTTGATCTGAACTTCCTCGGAATGATCCCTTCTCATTACGGAGCATGAAAATGCCTCTCGGACGTGTAAAGTGAAGTACAGAGCTCCTTTCATCCCTTTTTGTTACCCGCACCCGGGCTCGCCTCTCGGGCCCCGCATTCCCCAAACGCCGGGAAAGGGGGCGGGGGGGGAGGAAAAGGGGCTCCCGGGGGAGGCGGCGGGACGTGGGAGCAGCCCGGGCCGCCGGTTGTCATGGCGAGGCCAAGCGTCTTCCCGAGTTATGTGCGACTAATGGGTTTGTGCCCCGCTTGGCTCCGGGTTCACCTTTCTCCCCGCTCCCCCTCACCCCCCCTCCCACCCCCCCAGCTGCTCGGCTCCCCGCCGACCTCCCCGCCCGCGTCCCGGGAGGCAGCGGCGCCCCCCCAGACCCGGCCGCCCCGCAACGGCCCCGCTGCCTCGTCCCTCTGGTTTCACTGCCTGCATATCAAACGCGGCGGGGTTTGGAAGCGGAGGCGGAGGGAGGGAGGGAGAGAAGGAGGGAGGGAGAGAGGGAGGGGGTGCGGGCTCCCGCCGACGGGAGCGCAGTCCCCGAAGAGCGACTTTAAACCGCGTCTTTTGTTGCGCCCCTTCCCACCTCTCGTCCTCCGTTTTGATAACGGGGACTAACGGGGCACTGCCTGTGTATCACAGCTTTAGTATGGCCACGCAACCGTGGACAGGATTTTCAAGGCTCCCGAGAGCCATGAATGGAATTTTTGTTACCTTCTTTTCTGTTGGTTCTTTTTTTGTTTGTTTGGTTGGTTGGTTGGTTGGTTTGGTTTGTTTGTTTGTATGTTTTCTCCCTCCACATCCCCACTCTCACCCCTGCCCCCATTCGAAGAGATATTAACAAAGTTTGTGCTCTCTTGAAAACTACACCTCCGGTGTAAGAAAAACATTCTGACCGTTCGCTGGAGGCCATTTTATGAAACCTCAAGGAGGTTGGTAGCTTGCATAATTTCAGGAATACCAGGTATCTGCTTAATACCTTTCCCCTTTCCCATCCAGACAAGCCGAGAGCTCTGTGGGCCCAGCGCTCCTGTGACAGACCATGTATTCCCACCTATCTGAGAGGCCTGGGCTAGAAAACGGATGGACTTCTTCCCTGCTCTGCTCACATACGGTGCAGAGAGGAAGGCTGTGATGTATCTGTGAGATGAGGGAACGCATATGAAGGAGGGCATGGAGTAAGGGGGCCACTCTTAAGTATGTAGGTTGCTTATCTTATTTTGCTGGAATTTGCAGTTTCGTCTCGAGAAGCATTGGTAGATGCAGCAGTTAATGAAAATGTGCCGCTGCAAAACAAAGCTGAGCAAACAGAAGAAGGCAAATTATTTGAACTGTTTTTAAAATGTTGTCATGTTTGTTAACAGCTGCTTAATTCTGGTGCCTAACAAGCTCTTGGAAAATAAGTTTTATTAATGAAAAAAAAACAAAACAAAACAAAACAAAAAAGGCAATCCCCCTCCTTGCTTACAATTAAATTATAACATCTTATGATGCATTCCATCAAGACCTCCAGTAATATCTGGGCTCAGGAGACCTAAAATACCTAATTCATAGATCTTTTAAACCAAGAACGGACCATTATGATCAGCTGGTCTGACCTGCTACATATCATGGGCCAGTGAATTTCAGCTAGACGTTCTTGTATCAGACTCATAAATTCTGGCTGAGCTTTTAGCCTGGCATCCAATCTTGCTCTGAAGACTTTTAAGTAACAGAAAACCCACTGTTGCCTTAGTTGTTCCAGTGGTTATGTCCCCTCACTGGTTTAAAAAAAAGAAAACGCACCTATTTCTGCTCAGAATTCATAGAGCTTCATTTTCCAACATAGGATCTCATTATGCCTTTGTCTGCCACATTAAAGAGATCTCCACTATCAGAAATCTCCCCATAGAGACACTTAGGGCACTTAAAGACTATGATCAAACCAAGTCATAGCCTCCTCTTGGATAAATTAATAGACGGGATTTCTTTAGTCTTTTGCAATAAGACGCGATTCCCAGACCTTAAATCACTCTTGTGGCTCTTTCCTGATCCTGTATTAATTTGCCAATGCACTTTTAACATGCAAACACCACAACAGAGCTGGACACAGTATTCCAGCAATGGTCTCATTCGTGTCGGAAGCGTTAATGGCATCATTAAGTTTACTTGTTTAAAACCCTATGTAGATTACCTTTATAGATAGCCTTAGCAATACTGACTTTATTAAAACCCCATTTAAAAAGTCGCCCGTCTTCATGCAGACTAGTGTTGTTCATCAAATTCACATGGTTGAGCATCACTTGACCAAACTGCAGAGATAGTGTAGTTTTTCTACCTGGGGCTTTTTCAGTACTCCAACAGACCTAGCCTTCAGTAGGGCTTCTTTTTTTTTTTTTTTTCTTTTGTCTGTAAGAAGCAACTGCTGCATATTCTCACAATGGCAGTAGCCCTGGCTGTGCACTAACACAGAAGCACGAACGCAGAGCTCCACTGCACCGTTCTCTCTTCCTCTCCTGCAATGCCAAAGCCCACAGTTATGTCCCAGCAAGACTCAAGAGTAGTTCGGTCAGTGGTGATGGAAAGGCTCAGTTTTCAGATGCTCCACCCTAGATAGTTCACAGGCAGCTTCTATGAGGGCCTCTTCAACCATGGCAAACAGTCTGCTTTCACATTCAAGCCCATTCCTTGTCCACTTTCACGTGAACATCTGCTCCAAAAGATGGACAGTGAGCAGGGTAGAGCTGTCCCACTGGGTACCAGATGAAGCATGTTCCCCGACAAAGAAATAGGAGCTACCCTTCCCCTGCCCATCCTGGTGATGTCCACCCATTTTTCAGTCTGTCTCAGCTTCTAAGATAGCCTTGCAAAGGCAGCGTGGAGCTGCAGAATCTCAGAGGACCAAGCTCCATGCATTACAGAAGCATTAATTGTGCTGCTCCAGTACCTTCCCAGTCTCTGATCTTCTCGAGCTACACCAGGAAATACTGCATACAGTGAGTGCCATTGTGGTGGGTGCTGCAAACCTGTACTCTGTTCTGTGTGAGAGGTGGCCTGAATTGTAGCCGAGATGCCCTGGATTATTTAGTGAGACTGACTCCCTAAAGCCTCTACTGCATTGTGCTGGGCCTTGTATGACAATGGTGAAACAGTTTGTGCCTCAAAGATCTCATTCCGTATCATTTGTGTACTCAAAAGCAGAGAATCACATGGGACAGACGTTGGTCATGGAGATGGCTGGGCCTCAGCTTCATGCACAACCCCTGTGCTTCCTGAGCAATCAATACTCCTTTATTTATTTTCCTCCCCAATGATAGGTTGTTTTCTGTAGTCCTAGTTGGAGATTTACATTAATTATGATCTTGTGGTCACGTACCGAGCAAAGGTGCTTTTCCCACCAACAGCACTCGGACTGGCCCACAACATCTTCTAGCTTGCTCAGTTCCCCAGGGTGTTCCAAATGACATCTCTGCCCTAACAGAGATCATGACACATGCTGGAGACCAGGTAAGCATAGTGGGTCTGCAGCATGGGCACCTTCTAGTAGGAAAGCAGCTATGAACTGCCTGGGAAAGGTGTTCTCCATACAGGAGTGATTCTCCATCTGCACAGAGCTGATTAGGGGGCTCGTACACCACTTCTTCTGCTACTGCCTCCAGGGACATGGTGTCGATACAGCGTAAAGCCTGTGTAGCTACACTTTTTACCCTGGGGTGAACTATGATGAAGTTCACGTGATGTTAGAGGACCTTGAAGCTGCCTGGAGAGGCCCAGTCTGCATAAACCAGCAGCAAGAGGGGGGTGGCACAAGATTAAAGGTCAAAGTGCTTTTAGGTGTATGCCCCACCTCACATTCTGTGCCAAGCAGTCACACCACAACTGTCCTTTTAAGCTTAAATTATCCACAATGACACAGCCTTCATGTCCTACAAGTAGCAGCTCTCCCTTCATTTATACTTTCCATGTGCCCTCATTTTACTATGAGTCAGACACACTTGCCCTCCTCTTCCTATGACTTACTCTTTCCTACCTCAGAAGACACGTATATCAAAAGATATATCTGATGGCCCAGTTATGGATGTGTTCTCCTACAATTGGCATCACTCCTTTCCAAAACCACTGCTAGATAGCCATCGGGTTGACATCAAATTCTCCATTAGCCTCAACCATGAAAAAGCGAGCGCAGAGAAGTCACCTTTGTTATAACAAAACACCCTCGAGTTGCACTTAATTCTAGTAAGCAGCACATTATCCTCACACACTGTACCAAAATGCAATTTATAATTTTAAAAAGCAATAATCATTCAAACCATCAGGCCTGCAGCATTGAGGCACTGCGTGCTGCAGGATGGGATTGCTTCTCTTCTTTCTAATTTACCTGCAAGCACACATCGCCCAGCTGCTCGTGACAACCTGCTCTTGCTTCCTTCCAGGCTGCTGCAGCCAACTGTATCTGGGTCTGAGTGACTGTTTTGGGGTCTGCTCTCCTCGGAGAACTCTCCGAGGGGTTTGTCATTAGTTTTCATGGAGAGCAGAACGAGGCTGTATGTGGAAAACCAATATTGACATTTCCTTGTTTAAATATCATACATCAGAGGGGGGTCACGGGAGCCAAGGCCACCAGAAAGGGTTCCCCCACAAGCTATTATTTCCTTTTAAAAAGCACCAGGGACCCAGCGGTCTCCTCTGGGCTTCACACCCGCATGTCTGCTCTTCTCGGCGAGCTGGCTGGCTGCTGCCGGTGCCACTTAGCAAATACAGATGTTCAGGTCTTTTTCTTTCACCACGGGTCTCACTCATCGCTGCGCAGAGGCCTGGTACTAAACGAATGCCTCATTTAAGCCCTCTTTTCAAGGCTACGCGAAACACACACCCCGCTCACGCTCACCTCACCCTTTGCTTGCAAAAATCTATGGCACTTTCCTATCAAATTTGAAACAAATGGCATTCAAACTTATTTTAAAAATTAATTGAACCAATACATCAACAACTTTCATGTTTTCAGAGCCTGCGTGGCCCTCGCCTGGGAAATTAGAGCTGTGGGAGGGTAATTCTGCATTTAAATCAATGGAGCTCTCTTTCCTGACAAGGTTGCCTTCACACTTTGTGAAGCCAAGCAATCCTACCGGGGTTCAGAAGAAGAGAGCCCCGTTAGGTGTCCTTGCACCTACAGCACACCTGATCTTCCCGCCAGGGAGGGCTGTGAGGGTGTAACCCCCTCCATTAGCACCACCTAATGCAATGCCATTGGGGAGTACTTCTACACCCCAGTTCTCTTCTCCTCCCAGTCACCCAAGCAGCACCTTGCCTTATTCCGTACGTTTTTCCCCAGTTCCCCACGTGAGAGCACTTCACCCTGAGAGCGGGCAGGCTCTCAAGGCGAGACTGGATGCTGAGATAGGAAAAAAGGTGTTTGGGGACAGCTCAGAAAAAGGACCAGAGAAAGCGACAGAAGACGTGCCCCTTCCCAGGGAGGGAAAGGCTGCAGGATTTCTCTTTTTATCTAAACCCCTGAACGGATTTGCCACTAAAAGAAAGATAATCCACATTATGTAGAAACAAAATTACATTCACATGAACACACGCGTACAAACGCACACTGTTCTCTTCTAACGGCAGGACACGGGCTTTAGGAGCAGTGGCCTCGGAGAGCCGTGGCAAAGGAACCCATGGCTGAAGCTGGGAGCTCGCCTGCCTCCCTGTACCACTGGCATCGCTCTCCTGGTCATCCGCCTTTGTAGTTTTTACAGTTTTGCTTCCCTTTTTTGGGCAGGCAGGAACAATCTGCCTTCTGTGCATACAGAGTGCCCCGCACACTAAAGCTGCTGTCAGGTAACACAATCTGGAAAGATAAAATACCACTGAAATTTAGTGTGCCTCAATCCCCCCGGTTATCTCTACGCATCCTGAGCCTTACCCTAGTCCCAAACTTCTCCCTGCTGTTTTGTGTTTAGGTGATAGCCACGGTACATTAGAGGTTGCAAGGCAGAGTCGTACCCCGAAAAGCTTACAAATCTAAACAGAGCCCAGACAGGCAGTGTAAACAGAGGCTATAAGAATACAAAGACATCATGTAAGTCGTCGCGTAGAGGTCTTTAACAGGTCTCAGCAACAGGACTTTTGAAATAATTTTTCCCCTTCTTGGGAGTGTTCTGGAGGCAGCGAGATGTTATGAAACAGTGAAAAAGAGAGACGTTGCGACTTGGCAAACTGTTACCGGGCGAATGTCAAATGTGTAAGCTCGGATACAAGGGCTGCGGGCTGGCAGGGACAGGGTGCCTGAAGCCTGCTACTGCTGGCAGGAAAGGGACTGGGCTATGGAGGGAGCCTGGGACCCGCCTGTGCTCCAAACTGAAGCAGTTTCCATACCTTTCGGTGTCCCTGCCGACTACTCCAAGCCATCGGGGTTTGCCCGTTCTGCTTTAGTAGTGTTCTCCACTGCTTTGTTTCTGAGGCTTAACCATTGCCACGTAAGAGCACTTCCAAGGAGATTTTAAAATGCCTTCAGGGCAGCAAGGGACAGCAGCGGGAGGACTATCTGAACCACTTTGGTCTGAGACATTTGGACTTAGATCCATCCAGGCGTTAATTCAGTGAAAGCCAGACAGGATCAGGCTGAAACTGGCATTATGCGCTGTTGGAAGCAAATCCAATTCACATAGTTTTAAGCACACGCAAACCATTTTCTATGGGGACCTGGAGTGCTTTACAAGAGCGCTCGAGGGACCAGGTGACTTTTACCGTGGTGAATTTCAGCAGCATAAGCAAGGCTTAACGTTGTGGCCATAGCCCTCCCTGAAGTAGGGATGACTGAAAAGGCCAAGCCAACAAGTTGGAAAGGTTTGGTTTTTTTCCTTTTCCAATGCTACTGTCTTTTTTTTTTTCCAGCTTCTTGTTACTGCTTGAAAAGCTCTGTATCTTATCATCATGACACAAGCCTGTGTTTTTCTCTCCCTGCTAAAATGCTGGAGGTACCTAGTGAGAGAACAGCTCTGTGCAGGATCTAGTGGGAGGTGTGGAGACCCCGGGGCCATTTTTGCCTACTGCTCTTCAGGTTGCTCAAAAGTTTTGTTTCTACCTTAAGTCAGTGAACAAGGCCCAGGGCTAGAGACAGCGGTGGAATATAATACCTGTGCAATCTCTCTTCTCTCACAAGGCAGGGACCCGTCAACTACACCCAAACCCCACCAGGCCCCTGGGAAATGGGTTCCAGCATTGGTTTGCCACAAACCTTGCCCCAAATACGGAAGAAGGACCTTGTCTCAAGCCAACCTGAAACAGTTGCATAGACACACACATATCCGCTGTTGTCTCGTTCTTGCACTCTTCCTTCAGGTGCTTCCTTGTCGTGGGAGGGGGTGTCCCCAAGCCCTCACTCACATGTACCTACAGGACTGTTTCCCAGCCACAGCTTGTATTCAGCTTTCCCCAGACAAGAGTTACTCTGACATCTTCATGCACACACACATACAGACAGAGATCTTTCTGAAAGCCGTGTATGCGGTCTTTTGCTCTCCTGCTCCCCAGCAGACGAGGGCTCAGCCTGCCCAGACATGGGCAGCACACCTCACCCCTGTGCTCTGACCGGGGTCCATCCCCATCTCCCGTTCCTTCCACAGCTCCAACACCAGCCGCGTCCGCAGCACCAGAGGTGCAAGAAGGGCACATGAGTCATTTCCCTCCTAGCCAGCCCTGTCTGCTGTGCTCTGGCTGAAGTGACACAGTGGTCTTGCTCCTAGTTCTCAAGCGGCGTTCAGAGGTACAGGGCGGGTTATAGATTTTTTTTGCCCCTCTCTGGCTTTCGGGCTTCAGAGCGGTGCTTTGTACTCAACAAGGCTTTTCTGTCTGCTTGGCGGCACAGGCTGCTGCTGGCTCGGAGCTCTCCCCCTTCGCTTCCTCTGCTGACCCTGATCCATCAAAGCTCCTCCTGGCCAAGGGAGGAGTGGGGGGCGCACAGGGAGCAGGTGGGCTCCGTGGGGCACTGGGGCTGGGAATCTCCCCAGGGTGCTGGTGACAAGCATGAAAGTAGCCGGCCGGCTCTGCAAACACAGGGCAGCCGGGAGCAGGGGGGTGCAGGCAGGGAGGTGTCACTTGCATGACCCAGGACCGGGGCCACAACCGGGTCGGGGTGCAAACCACCCCAGCTGGCTCCCGTCGGGCTCCCGCGGGGCCGGGGCACGGATCGCTGCAGGGCCAGACAGCGCTCCCTGCCCCACGCCGTCCTTCACGGCCTCCTGGGGGACCCGGGCACGGCTCATGGGGTCGCCTCCCAGCTCCGCAATCCTCCCGGCGAGCTGGCCCCGTGTGACACCGGGGGCAGCCCTGCCCCGCCTCTGCCGCCCCTAGCCCCAGCCCCAGCCCCGACGGCGCGGCCCGGCCCGGCCCGGCCCTGTCTTCCCCCAGGGCTGCGAGGTGGTGCTAGCCCCGGGCCGCGGGTGTTCCCTGAGCTGCGGGACGCGGCCTTGAATCGGCCCGAGTCACAACCCCGGCACGTCAACCGTGTCGTAGGGACAGCCCGCGACGTCCCGCCTGGCTGAGAGCGGAGGGGGGGGGCGGGGGGGGAGGCTCCAGAAAATACCGAGTGCGTGCTTGGACTGCATCAAAGGTATTTATTTTGATTGTCCCTTGGTTATAACTTCCATCGCTGCCCTTTGTTTTATAGCTGCTCAAGTTTACTCGCAGAATTAAGACAGATTTTGGGGGGAGGGGGAGGAAGGGGGTAGGAAGCCTTTGTTCTCCGGAGTGTGCTTGTCTTACTTTTGCATCATGTGGCCTGAGCGGCACCCCCTGCGCCCCTCCGCCCCGACCGTATTTACTCTATCTCGAGTGAGTCCTTTGAAGGAGAGGGCAGAGTCGTCGTTAACCCTCTGCGTGCCTGCCGGGCCCTCCACCGGCAGAGCCCGCCTTCGGCGGGGGACGCCGCGGGTTCTGAATCCCACAGCCGCGGGTGTCGCGTCGATGACGGACGGCATCTGTGTCTCCTCCCCCACAAAAAAAATAAATAAACCCCACGGCGTCCATCCCGCGGCCGGTTTCCTCGCCAGCCGTGTGCAGGGGGAGCCGCCGGCGGTGGGCCTCTCGGAGAGAGCCCGGGGATACCCCCTTGATCACTAGCAGAGCTCGCCTGCTTAACACGAGGTCGGAGATGCCTACAAACTCGAAACAGCTGCCGGGCTTTGCTCTGGCCTGCCTGCTAAAATACGCCGATCTCCTTTTAATCTGTTTCATATTCACAAATTAAGCACTTAGCCTAGGTAATAAATCATGAGGCAGTTTACGAGGCTAGCAGGAGACAAACAAGTGGAAAGGGAAAACAATCGCCTCAAAGTGCGTTCAGTGTAACTGGAAAGAGGCGCTCGGAAAACCCAACCCGCGCTCCCCGGGGCGGCGTTAGCACCCCGCGGCCCCGGGCCGAGCCCGGCCGCTGGCTTCGGGGGGCCCAAACCCAGCACGGCAGCCCCCGCACTTGTCCACCCCGCGGGGCTCCGTTCGCAGCCCGAGCTTCCGCCTTTGTCTCCCCGGGTCCCCCGGGCCGCCCGCACCGGCTCCACCTGGGAGAGACTCTCCCGGCAGCCGGCCTGGAAATAATGACTCGGGCTGGCGATAACCTTCCCTCGCACACACACACACCCCGGCTGGAAAAGAAATGCTGGGGAAAGAAAAAAAAAATAATAAAGTGCGGGCTCGCCTCACGCCGAAGCCGCTCGCAGTGCACGCGGCGGGGGGGGACACACGACGACACACGGACGTGGCGCTGCCCCAGTGTCCCGGGAAAAGGCAGCCCGGAGAGATGCCAGGGGCTCCGGAGCGCACATGCCTGGCTGCTTCGCCCCGGTGCTGCCGGGAGGGCGGGGGGGGGGAGGCAGCCGGAAAGTAGCGCTTTGGCTACCGGAGTTGGCCCCCCCCGGCCCCTGTTGCGGGAGGGGGGAGCACCCCGGCTGGCGAGGGACACCCCCCCTCTCGGGCCACTGTCACGCTCACAACGCGCAGAGGGGGCAGGACGGGGGGCTCCGGAGGGCAGGGCTCGCCCCGAACCCCCGGGCTCCTGCGGCGGGAGAGAGGAACCGGGAGGCGGGCGAGCCGGGCGTTGTGGCAGCGGGGGAGTCCCCGGCGCCGTCCCTGGAGGATCTTCCCGGGAGAGCCGCCAGCCACCCCCGGGGGGAGGCAGGCGAAGGTCTCCAGACAAAAGACCCGGCGCTAAGACCCTTCCTGGCAAAGGCGCATCCTGCCCAAAGTATTTCAGCAGAGACTTTTTTCCCCTCCGGCGGGGCTCCGCGCCTTGCCGAGCCCTGCCGAACCCTGGCAGCGGGGCCACAGCCCGCTGTGAGAGGGGGGGGGCGCACAGGGGAGGGCGTGCGGAGCCGGGGAGAGATGGGGGGGGGGGGGAAGAGGTCGGCAGCATCCCCCGGGAGAGGTGAAGCTGTGGGGGGGGGAGGGGGTGAGAGGGGAGCGGTGATTTAAAGGGACTCCCGCGAAAGGGAGCGACACAGACCTGCGGCCGTCCGCCGAGTGCGATCTGCCGAGCTGGGGGGGGGTGCGAAGAGGCGCTGTCAGGGGCTATTTATCTCTCGCCGGAGCGGCGGCTCCGGTCCCCGCATCGCCCGCCGGTAACAATGGCAGCGGCCGGCGGCTCTCCACGCGCCTGGGCGGCAGAACGGATGGCGGAAGATGCCGCCGCGCTCCGCTCAAGGCGGGCTCCCTCACGCATCCCTCTTGGCCAGAGCCTTTCGCTACTGCTGCCGCTCTGCCGAGAGCTCTAGCCCGCTCCCCCCTTCCTCCCCCCCCCCCCCCTCCCCTCACCGCCCGCCCTTCCCCAATTTTCCATTTTCAGGACTTTGGCGCCGAGCCAGAAATGTCAGGAGGGGATGAAACTTGACACAGAGATCTCAACCCAGAGCGATTTCCTCCCGCCTCCGACTCCCCCCCAACCCCCCCCAACCTCCCCCCCGCCGCCGTCCCCAGCCCCTAAGTTAACTTGAAGATAGTTTGGCCATATTTCAGTTTGAAAAGAAGGGGAAATTGCAGGTCAGTGGTGCATGGTCGGGCCGGGTTTTTTTTTTTGTTTGTTTTTTTTTTGTTGTTTTTTAATTTAAAACGGTAGACACCGAGGCCTGAAAAGCATCTGCAGCCCGTGCACTTTAACTGCTCCTCCCGGGCCGCGGCGCGGTTAACCCCTGTGTGCCTCGGCCGCCAGCCCAGCTCCGGCGGCATCCTCTGCCCGGGAGGACTTCGGCCCCTGCCGGGCAGCGAGCCCGGCGAAGAGGAGCCGGGGCGACGGAGCCCAGCGCTGCGCCAGCCCCGGCTTCCCGCCCCCTTCCCCCCCCCCACTCCGCTTCGCCGCCAAACTTCGGGGCCGGGTCGTACCCGCCGGCAGGATGAGGCCCCCGGTGCGGAAGGGCGGCCAAGCGACAAGCCGCTCGGTGAGAGGGGAATGGGTGGGGGCTCCCCCCCCTCCCCCGGAACTCCCCGCTCCCGCCGTCTCTGCCCCGGGGGCAGCGCTCCTCGCCGAGCCCCCGCAAGCGCCAGCGGGGCAGCGCCGGGGACCCCAGCAGCGGGGTGGGGATGCTCGGCTGCTCCCTCCGCCCCCACGGTACGCGACCCCCCGGAGGGTTCCCCTCGTCCCCGGCCAGCTGGGCGTGCTGATAAGGGCGGGCGATGGGCGGGGGAGGGAGGACAGGAGGAGGGCGGTGGGGGTGCGGGAGGGAAAGCTCCCGAAACGAGGAGCGCAGGGAGCGGAGCCCGAGCTAACTCCGGGGAGGATGCCTCAGCACTTTCTCTATTATGCATTTCCAGCAGAAGGAAAGCTAATTCCTCCGCTGAGGGCCTCAATCAGGCATTTATTTGACACTCATGATGCATGAACGGCTAAACACTAGTCTAAGCGGAGGATCAGCCGCTAGTTTATAGCTCGCGAGGTTTTTTTTGATGCAGGTGAATTATGTTGATCTCTGAATGCCTCGTATTCCTGGGGGGGGAAAAGGGGGGGGGGGGAGAGAGAGAGAGAGAAAGGGGGGGAGTGGGGAGAGAGAGAAAGAAAACAAGAATGAGGGGCGGCGTGGGAGAGATGAATTTTCAAGCTCTTCTCCCGCACAGCCGGGAAGCTCTCTGGCCGGGAGTTTTGGCTGGCACTCCTCACCAAGGCCCTCTCCTGAAACCCCGACTTTCCTTGTTGTTCCTTCCACATCCCCTCGCCCCTGAGCTCTGGCCCGGCTGAGCCCCGCGGGTTAACCCGCCGGACCGGGCCGCGCTGCGGGGCCCCTCCAAGCCACGGCGGGGAAACGCTCCCTCGGGGGCCGGAGGCTTAACACGGAGCGGGGAGAGTTACGGAGACAACATGGAGGGGGGAGAAGAGGAGGAGGAGGAGGGGAGAAACCATATGGAGCAGGAGGGAGGCGACGTCGAGCGAGCGAACCGGGAGAGCAGGGGAAGGAACGGGGAGACCGGCGGCCTGGGGCGCTGGGGCGGGCGGCGGTGGTCCCGTCGGGGTCGGCGGAGCTGGGGGAGTACGGGGAAAGGGAGGGCGGTCCGTGGTCCTGAGGGGCTGCGCTTTCTCCCCATCTACCCCGTACTTTCCCAGGCGCTGCCCTTTAATCCCCCCGTGGTGAATTTATTTTTCATTCCCCCCTCCCTCCTCTCGCCTGCTGGCCTCTTTCCAACTGTTGTTCCAGGACCGAAAAAAATAACAATTAAGTAGGAGTCATGTCTTGTGACTTGCACAATCTCTTCTAACGCCTGAGTTCAATTTTACACAACATTTAATACAAATATTAAAAATCAATATATCAAGGGGGTTGTTAATGAAATGTTACAGTGAGTGTGTGTCACCAGATAGAATTTCGGTGGGAAACGTGTCTGATTTAGCAAAAGCTGAATGCGGTTGTATTCTTTATCCCCCTGCTAAAAACAAAAGATAAAGGTGTTCATTAAATTATATCAAATCGAATTAAACTCTATTGGCGGGTCCCTCCAGCAGAACAGAAGTCTGAAAAGCAGGGGATGGAAAATGAATCTCAATGCATCTCTTGACAACGGAACAGGAATCGGAACGCATTAAAAATAAATCAGAGCGCTGCTGTAGGTCACAACACAAGGATTAGACTGTACTGGAATAATGGGACGGGAGACAGAGAAGCAGAGAGACTACCCCGCAGGTACACCCTGGCGCTGGAAGGGGAAGACAGATTTTCTAAGCGCTGGGTCACGCCGGGTCTGAGAGAGGCAGCCTTTGCCCCTCTCCATCGCCCCTTCCCCGCCTCTCGGGACCGCAGCGCGCCCCAGCTCCTCGGCACGCTGCCAACTCAGCATTTTCCAGGCTGTTTGGCTTCGCCTGTCGCCGTCGCCCCCCCCCCTCCCACCCCCGGCTGTTTACCCCTCTCCCTTTCCTCCACCCGGGCCGGTCCCCGGCTCTCCCTGGCCCGTCCCCGTTAGCCCGGCCTCTCGCATAATCCAGCTATTCCCTGTGACCCCTTCTCAGCCCTTGCAGGAGTCCTTGGGACACGTCTGCGGAGCGATCTGCCAAAAAAGCTGGCAGCTGCCCGGGGCGGCCGAGGCGCGGGAGTGCCGCTGACAGCCGCCGCCGCCGCCCTGCCCGGCGCCCGTCCCGGTCGCAGCCCCCGCCTTGTCTCTGCTCCCAGCTGCGAGCCCTGCGCTGGGGGGAGCCGCCTTGGGAGAGGGGGAGACACACGACGACAGACCCACACGGGACCTGGGGGGGGGGGGGGCTCTGTCCTCTGCCGCGGTGTGGCCGGGAGATGACGGTGACGATGGGAACCCAGGCCGCGGGCCCGTGGGAACTCGGGGGGCGCGCGGCTCGCCCCCGTGCCTCCTCCCGGGGTACCGGGGCCACAGCCCGGGTCGTGCTCCGGTGAGAGCCGAGGACAGCGGCGAAAACGCGCTCCCCTGCCCTCGCTCCGACGGGAAAGGGCTGTGACCGCTGGGGCGGGGGTTACCGGCCTTCTCCCCGAGCTCTCGTCCAGCTTCCCCAGGCGTGGACTTCGCTCTCGGCTCTCCTGCCCCGGCTCCCATCGCCCTCCTCTCCCGAGGGCACGCCGGGCCAGTGTCCTGGACCTCCCCCCCGGGCGCGTCGGGGCTTATCCGGCCCGTTTCTCCGGGAAAGGGGAGGGGAGGGTGCTGTGCCCTCAGGGCCCTCCCCGGGCAGAGGGGTTGCACAGCCCCTGCTCAGGTGGTGACCTCTTGGGCCTGAAGGGAACGGCGTTGCCAAGAGGCTCGGGAAGGGACCGGGGCGGGGGGGGAACGACCTGGCGGGTGGGGCAACGGACCCCTCCAGGGTTGTGGCCCCCTCGCCGAGGATGCAAGGCCGCAAGTGGGCGGCCGGTGAGACTGGGGAGACCTCGGGATCTGCGCTGCCCTGCCGCCTGCAGAGCCGGGAGTGATCGAGGCGGCGGCGGGGAGGATGATGCGCGGCAGCCGCCGGGAGTGCTCGGGCACTGAGCCCGGAACGCGCGGCGAGAGCGGGAGCGCGGCGCCCCCGCGGTGCGGCCGGCGGGGCCGGTACACCGCCGAGCCCCCGCCAACCCCGGTGGCGGAGCGGCAGCCCCCCGCGGGCAACGCTGGAAACCCCTCTGGGCCAGACGCCGTCCCGCTGCTTTGGCGATCGGGGCGGCTCCGCTTCCCCCTCTCTCCCTCCCTCTCTCCCTCCCTCTCTCTCCCTCTCTCTCCCTCCCTCTCCTCCCCGGGGCCGGCCGCGGCGCACGGCAGCGGTTAGGCGTGCAGCAGCGCGGGAGAGCGATAAACAAGGGCAGCCGGCTGTCCTCCGCCCGCACCGAGCCCTGCCACGCAAGGGAGGGGGGGGGCTTACCCCCGGCCCGCTCCTGTCCCGGGGGGGGGGGCGCGGGAAGCCGGCAGCGCACCGCCCCCGCAGCCGCGGAGCGGGGCGAGGTGGTGGTGGCGGGGAGAGGACACGACTCGGACGGGGACAGGGAGGATTGAGGGGGTCCCGAGGTGCTGGCCGCCGCGGCTCCTTGCTCGCCCCTTCGGACCGTGCCCCGGGCTCCTCTCGCCGGGAGCGCAACTCCTGCTCCGACCTGAAGTCGCGGCTCCTCCTCTGTTTGTTTATTTCCCCGGCCGCGGTGGCCGGCTGCCAAGCACGCCGACCTTGCCTATTAAAAACCCATTTTTCTTGCCCTGCGCGGAGCAGCAGTTTGCTCTCCGCGCTCCGTTGTTCGGTTAAAATAAAGCGCTGCAAAGTCTGCTCGGGGGTGCCGAGGGGGGGTTAAGGGGGGTGTGTGTGTGATCGTGTTGGGGGGGGGTGTGACGATGGAGCTGTACCCGCCTCACGCGTCCCGCCCCAGGCCTCCGAGGTCTCCCGGGGCGGCTCCCGGCCGCAGCCCGCTCCCGCCCCGGCCGCCGCCGTACCCCGGGATGGCGGCCGGGGCGGAGTGACCGCCCCGGATCCCCTTGCCAAGCCATTTCCTGCCCTCCGGAGCCGCGGGCCCCTCGCCGGCGGCCAAGCGGTAGCTGGGTCTGGCTGGGGGACGGCGGGCAGCGGGGCCGGGCGGAGAGGCGGCGGCGGGCTGGAAAAATCAACACGCGGCGGCGGTGGCGGAGGGCAGCGGCTGATCCCATTAGCAGCGCCGAGCCGGGGCCGGGCTGAGTGGGAACAGCGGGGTCACCACTGCCCGGGAGCGGCCGGGGCGGGAGTTCGACACACACCCCCCACACCCCACCTCCGATGTCCGCCCCGGAGCCCCCTCGGCCTTACGGGCGGCGGAGGGGACGTCGCTGCCCGTCCCCGAGGGCGGGAGCCCGACGGCTTTGTGCCGTTGGGCGCGGAGGGAGGGGCGGTACGGGGGCGTTTCGCCTCGCCGCTTTGTTCGTTGCCCGCCGGGACGCGCTCCGGTCAGCCCGCCCCGGCCGGGTCCCGGCTCGCAGCTCCTTCACCCTTGGCACTGTCCCTCTGCTCCTCCGGCACCCGGGGGCCGCCTCTCTCCCCTTCTCCTCTAGGACGATCTAAAAGTCGTCCCGAGCAAGCTGCTTTTAGAGCAGATACAACAATAAAGTATATTGAAATAAGTCTGCGGTTGGTGAGTTTCCAGCGATACTTAATGGCACTCGCGGTAAACAGTCCCTCTCTGTGCTAGCGGGGAAAATCATCCAGACACAAGCACATTCCACCCTCTTTAGGGCTCCCTGGCTGTTATTATAGTTATTGCATTACTCTGGTGTAAGCCTTTTGTAACTAAGCTTCTATAAAGCCCCGCTTACAAGCACCCTGATTAGAATTTTCCTTGCCAGTAACCAAAGGCCACCCGCTTTCCAGTGCTATACAGAGGGAGCCGTCAACAGCCACCCCTCTGAATGTACGCTTTGTTCCTGGCAACAAGGAAACGAGTGGGCTTCTATTGGGGAGAATGCAACCCTTCTTTTAAATATCACTCAGCGAGAGCTGATGGGGCACCGGGCTCCGGAGGGGCCGCGATGGAGGGAGAGAGACGCGGCGGGGTCACGGGAGCGCGGAGTGGCCGAGCCCTAACGCTACCCACGAAGCGGCTGCCACTCAGCCGACGGCCGGGGGATCATCTGGCTGATCCCAGCTCAGGGGCGGGCGGGGACGGAGCCGAGGCCTGGATGGAGAAGAAAAGGAGGACGCCGGATAATGACTTCCCAGCGGCGCACACCGCTCCGGAACCCTGCCTTCCAGCTCCCCGGGAATGGGGCGGGCAGCTGTTGTCAGGCCTGGGGCGGGAGGGGGTGTGTGGAGGGGTGGGGAAGGGGGCTTAGGCGCAGGGATGGACGCGACCCTCCGGTGGACCCACCAGCATCCCCTCTCCCCCCGTCCCTCCGGGGATGCCGGGTGCCCTGGGGAGGGGAGCCGGGGAGGGGGGTGGGTCAAGATATCGTCGTTTCTGAAAACACGGCTTGGCTGCCGAGCACCCCCCGTCTCCAGGGGCGAGGAATCCCCCGGCGGCGGGGAAGGAGCCCGGCTCCCCCCGGGGGCGCTCCCACCCGGGCAGCTGCAGCCCGGCAGCCGGCCGGCCTTCCCCCCGGCGGGCTCCGCGGCCAGCCCGGCTATTGTGAGCGCCCGAGAGCCCGTCTCGCCGGGTGCAAGTAATTACTGTGATATGTCCAACATGTATGGTAGTGACATTACTAAGGAGGTGAGAGCTTGGCGCTCAGAGGGTCGAAACGCTGGGCTTTCGCTTTCATTCAGGATGTGTGTAACACAGAATCTTTTTTCTCAGCTCGCCTGATTTTTAACTTCCTCTAAACCTCTTTTTTCTTTTTTTTTTTTTTTTTCTGTACTCGGAGAGCAGCAACGAGAGACCGAGAGGAAACACGCTGCTGCTGTGCAAAATGTGGACCATGTGTGGGAACTATTTACTCAGAGTGCAACTGCAGGCACCAGGCGAAGGGCTGGCAGAGCCGGGGGGGGCGGTGGAGAGAGAGGCTAAGTCTCTCTCTCGCTTCCCCCCCCCCCTTTCGTCTTCCCTAAAGCCAAACCACATCGCTGTGTGTAACGGTGCGTTTTACTGACTTCTCGCTGGGCGCGTGTTGGGTGTTTTTGTTGTTTTTTTATTTTTATTTTTTTTTCCAGTCCAAGGCTTTCGCGATCTGCTTCTGTGCTCACCCACCTCAAGCCTCTGCGGGCAAAGGGTTAAATCTTCGGAGCCCAGCAAGGAAGCAGCTGAGTTTCAAAAAAAAAAAAAAAAAAAGAAAAAGAAAAAAGAAAGCGCTGGTGGGGGGGGAGAAGGACTGGGAGCGTGAAGAAGCGGGCAGAGAGGGCTGCACGGTCCCCTGATCGTCCCTCTAGCTGCTGTGGAATAATAAAAATAATTAATAACAATAATAATCCCCAGCCTTTCTTTTTCTATTTGGCGGTATCAGGAAGTGCCTCTGGCCTTGAAGCTCCCTATTACCTCTCTTCCTCCCCCCCCTCTGTCCTTTCCCTGGGAAGTGAGAAGAAAAAGGTCTGCAGCTGACAAATATTATCCATCCTTTTCATCGATCGGAGCATATACAGATGTGATAGCTTGATGTACACTGCAAACCGGCTGATCCATCGCTTTCTCCCTCTCTCGCTGTCTCTGGTTCGGCCCCCTCCTCCTCCTCCCCCTTTGTTCTCCCCCCCCCTTCCCTCTCTTTAAATAGATTTCAAGGCGCTGCCTGTTGGAGAGCAGCTCTCCAGAGAGAGCGAGCTATTGCTTCCCTGCCGATAGCCTCCCCCCTTCTCTGGTTTCCAAACAGAAAACAATCCCAGGCCCGAGGAACCTGTGCTGGGGCTGGAGGAAGGAGTTAAACCGGCAGCGAAGAGAGCGATAAGGAGGCAGCTAGCTCCCGGAACCATCTCCTTCGAGCCCTCTGTTTGAAAACAAAACAAAAAAAAGACAAAAAGAAAAAAAAAAAGAAAAATGTAAATCGGGGCGCTCCATGGCGCACAGTCACACAGTTTGTCCCGGGCCAGGGCTAGATCTGGCTCCCGGCACCCGGCGGGAGCTGCCCCGAGCCCCAGGCTGACCGGTGCAGCTCGGAGCGGGCGGCCGGGAGGCGGCTGGCGGCGCGGAGCGAAAGGGTTAAGCCTCCCCTCCACCGCCCTCCTCTCTCGCCAGAGAATAAGCGCTCGCACGAAGCGTTTCTGGGGAGGCAGGCTGCGAGCAGGCCTTTCGCCGCGGATCCATGGCTACCTCGCTGTCTGTCTGTCCGTGAAATGATGACCCTCCCCCGGTGCCCCGTGGGGTCGGCCCGGGCTGTTAACAGGCACTTGCAATCAGTTTTTCCAGAGGTTAGCCAAGGTCCCCCGTTCTTGCAGACGGGGAGGCATTACGAAACTGCCTTTGTATCTGCATGCACTTACATTAAAAAAAAAAAAAAAAGAAAAAAAAAAAGGAAAAAAGGGCTATGTAGAGAGAACAGCCCTCCCCGGGCGGGCAGCGAGTCGGGGTGGTGGGCTCGGGGCTTTCCTCGGGGACCTCCCACGGGCATCTCCCTCCGCGGATGCACCGCGCCGCCCGGCAGGCAGCTCGCCCGCGGAAGAGCTGGGGTGGCCCTCGCCGCCGGCCCCCCAGCCCTGCCCGGTGCTCACCCGGCGCTGGAGAGAGCCAGCCGGCGGCGGGGCTGCCGAGGCGAAAATGGTGTGGGAGGAGGGAAAAGTACTACCCGGAGAGCTGTTGTGACAGATGCTAAGCTTTGCCCTATGCGTGCTGGTGAGAGAAGGAGTTAAAAGCAAGCTGCTTTTTCGATCGAGCTGCTTCCCCGAGCGTCGGAAGGAGCGGCTTGCTAGAAAGCCGTCCATCAGCAACCAGTCCAACCTGCCCGTGATAATATGCGATCAACACCAAATCACCCCCGCTAGGCACGATCCATCATCGCTACGATGCAATGGGCCCTTGTATGGATGTGTCTACACGGGGGGCGGGCGGGGAGAGAAGGGGAGGGAGCGGAAAAGAGAGAGAGAGGGAGAGCGTGTGTGGATGTGTGTGCGGGAGGGGGGGTGGGGGGGTTGGCGGGGAGAGGGGGGGGAGCAGCAGCATCCACCGGAATGGGAATCGCCGCCTCCCCCGGCTCTCGGAGCTGCCCGAGCCAGCGGAGCCGAAAGTTGCTGGGCCGGGGCTGAGCGGGGAGCCTGGCACACGGCCCCGCCGCCGCCTCCGACTGACATCAGCCTCCCCTCCCCCCCCTCCCGCTCCTCCTGGGCAAGCTTGACTGGCGTAAAATTAATAATTAATAGGGTGAAATTGATTAAAGGGCTGGGCGCGCGATGGGGGCGCTCGGAGAGCCCTTCCCCTTCCCGGCCGCTCCGCATCCGCCTCCCCGCCGGCAGCGACCCGGGAGCGGGGACTGGCCGCCGCCGCCGAGCCGGGGGGAAGCTCCGGGGCAGCCCAGGCCGAGCAGGAAGGAAAAGGGCGGCGGGGACTGGGGTGGAGGAGGAGGAGAAGGAAGGCGGCGGCGGCGGCTGCAGCAGCAGCAAACCCTGCTGGGTGGCTGACTATAACCGAGACCGGCCACGCTACCGGCGGCGGCTGGCCCGGAGGCTGGCTCGGCTCAGCGCAGCTGTGTGTGTGTGTGTACAAAGCCGGGTCCCGGGAGCTGCCCGAGGGCGGTGCTCGGCATCACAAGGCCAGCCTCCCCCTCCCTCCCTCTCCCCCCCC
>JAOQGH010000001.1:117428059-117454873 GCA_025769975.1 Gallinago jamesoni | reverse complement strand
AAGGGGTGAAAGGAAAGAGGAAAGGGAAAGCAAGCGACAGAGGCGCCGCGTGTAGCGAGCGAAGGTGGCCGAGACGCAAACAGGGCAAACCGCGATGCTGGGGGCCTCCCCCGGGCTGCTCTGGAGGAGGGTCCCCGGGGCGCTGCGAGGCAGGGTCGGGGGCAGCCGACGGGCTGCTCCGGAAAGACACATTCCCCCTCCCCCCCCCCCGTCGGAAAAGGGCGCCGAGTGCTTAGCAGCCGCCGTGCGATGCGGCGGGGCACGCCGCGGGAGGGGGGCGATGCGCTCCCCAGCGATCTGCCTGCAGATCTCCGCTGCCAGATGAAATGTTAATTGCCAGCCCTTCCGCTTCTGCCTCTGGAGCGGGCTTTCGGGGCTGTGTGCTTCTGCTCCGGGGGGCGCGGGAGTCTCTTCCGCTTGGGGGGCGGGGGGGGACACGACTAAACCGAATCGGCTATGCCGAGCAGGGCTGGCCTGTTTTTCCGACCGAGAGCGCCTTTGGGAAGCAGGAAAGCGCTGCCCGTATATTTCCCCAGCCTCCGTCCGGGGCTGTTTTAGCCAAGAGAACCGCTCCCGGGTCGGCCGGGGCCAGCCGCCTTCTCCCGGCAGCTGCGGGGCTCCCGGCCGGGCTCTGCTGGCGTGAGGACGGGAAGCCTCCTCCGCAGAGGCCGGAGGAGGCAAAGTACGGCTGCCAGAGGCAGCGGGAGGCGCCGGAGCAGCCCGGGTGGCACCGACTGGGATTGGGGGGAGGGAGGGGGAGAGCGGGGGGAGAAGGTGCGAGAAAGCCCGAGCGAGAGGCTGGAAGCGCTGCTCTGCCAGGCTTGAGAGGTTAATAAATACACCCGTCCCCTCTCCCCAGCCCGCCTGAGGCTACGACTCGCAGCTCAGCGGGTAATTGACAGTCTCAATCCAAAATTGAAACATGTGTTAACAACAACGCCACGCATCCTAGGAGCTACCCGGGAGATCGCCACCTCACGGTCTTTATATATTATTTGAATCCACCGGAGGAAAGTGTCACGAGGTTTTCCGAGCACGTTTCACCCCTACCTGTAAATCAGCTCTTATCAGCGCTGGCTGCTCAGACAGAGACAGCCTCGCCTTAACAGCGCAGGAGGAGGAGAGCCATTGCTCCCTGGCAGCGCCGTTTCCCTGACGCCTCCACGGCGAAGCCCGCCGGCACCTCTCTCCCGACGGGGCCGCCTCCCGAGGGACTCCTCGCAGGGGCTCGCCCGTGTCCGGGAGCGGGCGAGGACGGGCGGATCCGAGATCCGGAGGCCGCCGGGGCTGCCCGGCTCCTTAGCGCTCCCGCATGCAGCGGCGGGGACGTGGCTCTCGGGGTGGGGTGGGGGGAGCGCGGCCGCATCTCGCACCCCGCCTCCCACAGGCGGCCCCCTCCCCCCTCCCCTCCCAGGGCAAGCAGGACCCGTGTCCGTGTCGTGGTCCCGCCACCCTCTCCGAGCGAGAGTCACGCAGCCGCAAGCGGGAACCGGCGCCCGCCCCGGATCCCAACATCTTTCCCGTGGAGAAGCCCCTGTTTCTGGGATCCAGCGGAGCAGCAGCCGCCCCCCCCACCCCCACCCCCTCCCCCCGCGCCCAGCCGAGAGCCTTTCCCGGCGGTGCTCCAACAGCCGCAGCGGGGTCGCCTACTCTCTGCGGAGCCAGGGAAGCTGGGGATCCCCCCCACCCACCCCTAAATCCCTTTAGTCGAAACCCCTTTAAAGGCCTATGCTGTCTCCGGCAGGAGGGATCGGGCCGGGGCAGGGAAAGAGCGAGTTTGTGCCGAAGTAGTTGGACGTGCAGAGGCAGGACAACACTGGCAGGGTTCCCCGGGAAGGGCAGGTCTCCAGGGCCTCCCACCGCCAGCTCCATCCCTTTCCCGCCCCCCCCCCCCCTGCCGCTGTGCCACCGTCCCCTTTCCACGCCGGCAGCCTGTGCGGGGGGCAGCCTGCCTTCCTCCGCCGGGGGGGCAGCGGCGGCGGCGGCTCCCGCTGCCCCTGCAGCCCGACCTCCGCTTAGCGCCTGCCAGCCCTGCGCGGAGGTCACGACCAGCGGAGCCGGCAGATGGAAAATCCCAGTTCCTGCCGCACATAAACAAGGTGGGGACGGGCAGAGCGGCCCTCGGCGCTGCGCGGGAGGGGAAGGGCGTGGGGTCCCTCCTCCATGGCCCGCTGCCCGGCCGGCTCTTGCCCCGGGAGCTCCCTCCCCCGGCGGGCGCCGGCCGCGCTGCAGTGCGCGGAGGCGGGGGGGCCCGGGGCGGGAGGGGAGCTCCGTCCGGTGAAGGAACGGGGCCGCCGGCCGGGAAGCGGCCTCCGCAGGCGGGCCGCCCTGGCCGAGTAGGGCGCCGGTAGGGCAGCGGGGCAGAGTTTCTGCCCGGCGTCCTCGGCCCCGCGGCGCACCGGTCCCCTGCGCCACTCGGCAGCTCTCGCCCACGCGTGCACTCACACGCACGCAGGCTGAGTCACACCGGCACGCCGCCTCTCGCGCACCGTGTCACGCACACACGCTCCGTGTGGCACACACGGTCCCTTCTCGCGAGCGCCGTGTCACACGCATAACCGATTCCCACGCACGTTCGCTGCCTCTCTCTCTCTCTCTCACGGGGCACTGCCTCCCTCGGGGAAGCGCGTCGGCTCACACCCACTCGGGACACAAGCCGAAGAGCTCGCACCCACAGCCACGCGTTCCCTCTCTAACGCCCGGGCTCTGCCACGTAGCCACACGGGCTCCCGTTGACCACGCAGACGCCACCGCACGCGCTCAGGGTTCCCCACGCAGGCACACGAGCGCCGCTTCCCGCGCAGCACGCTCCCGGTCCCCCCACAGAGGCATCGTCTCGCCGGCACTCGCCACCGCAGACTTCCACACAGGGAGCCGCACGCCGTCCCCGGCTGCTCCCCGGGCACGTCGCCACCCGCACACGCCCACACACACACCACACACACCACACGCAGCCTCCACCGCTCACAACCGAGGGGGCGGGCGGCCCCGCGGCGGGGCCCGTGCCGTGCCCGGCCGGCCTCGCGTGTGCGCTTGCGGGAAACACGAGGACCTCGCCTGCCGCCCCGTTGGCAGCGCTCCGCCGCCACCGCCGGGCCAACTGCGCGGCCCCCGTCCCCAACAGCTTGTGTTTGTTCCCACCAGACGCCCGGGGGGAGGAAGGGTCAGTGTGTGTCGTCGTGTTCCCCCCCCCCCCGCCACCGGCGCCGCGCAGCCCCAGGGCAGGGGGCACCGCAGGGCAGTGGCGGGGGCTCCACCTGCCGCCGGGCATCTCCGCACGGGGGACGCCCCCGCCTCGCTCCTCCGTGGCTGCCACGCTTTATCCAACCCGTCCCCGTCCCCGTCTGACGCTGCGGGCCCCGGGCGGGTGGCCCCGGCGGAGGCCGCGCCGTGCCGTGCGCTGGGCGGCTGCGGTGTGTCTGCTGCCGGAGCGAGCCGCGGAAAGGCCAACAGCGCCCGAGGCGCGGGCAGAGGTAGCGCTGGGCTGATCTCTTGGGCAGATCTGAGAGCGATTTGGCCGCCACAGCCGGGAGGCCGGCCCGGATTATTCATCACGGGCGGACGAACACAATCTCCCCCGCTCCGCTCTCCCACCTCGCCCTCGCCCTCCCCCCCCGTCCCCCCAGCCCCCCGCGCTCCCCCTCCGCCAGCCCTGGATATTTTGTCCCGGCCGTGCAAACAATATTCAACTTGTATCCTCTTCCGTGAAGGCACCGGGAAGCCGGCGGCTGCCAGGAACAGGCTCCCGTGCAGCGTACGGCAGCGGGATCCTGTTTCCCTCGCAGCCGGCGGAGAGCGGCAGCTCCGCAGGGAAACGGGCGCTTCCCGCCCGCCCCCTTCCCCCCCCCCCCCAACCCCCCCCGGCACACGGCCCTGCCAGCCGTCCGGTGTGTGTGTGGGGGTGGGAGGGATGGCAAAGGTGGTGGTGGGGGTTGGCCGTCTCCCGGGCTCCCGGCCGCAGGCGAGGCCCCCCCCGGCGTGCAGCCGCTGCTTCGCAAACCGCACGATCGCAGCTCCGGGCGGGCGGGCGGCGCTGGCAGCCGGCCCTGCCTGCCCTTGCCAAGCCGCGGGCACAGCGGGGCTCGGCGGCCCCGGGCGCGGTGCTCCGCTCGCCAGCCAAAAGCCGAAATAACAGCCAAAGCTCCGCAAACGCCCGCCGGGGTTTGCCGGTTTCCCCCTTTCCCTCCCCGCAGCCGCCGGGGAAGGAAGGGAGGGCCTCTCCCCAGCGGGAGCCGCCGGCGCGGCGGGAGGGCCCCGGGTACGCGGGCTCCCCTCCGCCCCCCCTTCCCCGACTCCGCTCCCGCGGGGACTCCCGGCGCGGCGGCGGAGCCGGGCTTCCCTCGCCCCCTGTTGGGCACCGGGGCGCGGTGCGGAACCGCGGCGGCGAGGGGGGTCCGTCCGTCCGTCCGTCCCCAGCCGGGCCGCCGCCTCCGGGCGCAGGAAACGTCCCCGCCGCGCCGAGTGGCGAGCAGCGGTGACGGCGGGGCCCGGGTGCCGCGGGCGTCCTTCCTCCTCCTTTCCCCTTTCCATCCCTTCACATTTCCCCTTCCCTCTCCCCCCCGTCCCCTCCCCCCGCTCGGGGGCCACCCCGAGAGCGCACTCAGTCGAGTGCATCTCGCTCTTAAATCAAGCCTGGATATTTGAAGCTTAACTCCCGGTTTATTTTCGTCCTAGACCAAAGACGCTCGCTGCTGATTCGGGAAGCTATTTAAATGCCTCCCCCGACCTCCCCTCGAGGTTATGAACGTTTACTGCTGGAGAATTTCACAAGGGTATTGGGTCCCGTCGTCCCGGCTCACCAGGACACGCCGCGGGAGCCCGGGAGCGTTGCCGAGGGCGGCGGGGGGAGCGGGGGGGGGGGGGGGAATGTGTTTTGGGGAGCCGAAGGGAAAAGACCTCTTTTCATCCAGGCAATCGCGGTACTTCACGCTCACTTCGTGGTTTATTACTACAGGAGGAATCTGTTTATAGTCAAACCGTATTACATTGGGCCGTATCGATTTTCCGGCAGTACTCCCCACCGATTTAATTGTTTTTAGGAATGTCAATTGCAGCTCTCGTGTTCCCTGAATTCATCAGCGTTCAAATGATAAACCTCATCATCGCTCTAAATCACACGGCAATCTGCTCGTTGTTCGCTGTGTGTGTGTGTCTCCCCGCAAAGCCCCCCGCACTGACCGGACCGAACGTGTCTCAGGCTGCGTTAAACTTCACGCAGGGCCCCAGCTGTCTGCTCCCACCTCTCCCCGATTCATAGCAAAACACATATCCCCCCCCCCCCTCCCCCTTTTAAGCTTTACTGTCTTAAAATGAATGCGCTGAAGAAATACACCCTGAAATTAGTCACGGTTCCTGGTTTCGGGTTCTAGGGCTCAAAATCCCCATTGCAGCGCGGAGCAGACAAAACCAGAAAAAAAAAATTCCAACCAACAAACAAAACAAAACAAAAGCACAAACCCAACAAAAACCACACAGAGAAGTCATCGAGTCTTTAAAAAATAATTAGGAAGAAAAACAAGCTGAAACTGCGGACAAGGCGCTGGAAACTCCACGCTGCTGCTGCTGCTGCTGCTGGCTGCGCTAAATCCCTGCAGGCGAGGGCAAACCGATGCCTTGCCCGCCACCCTGCCCTCTGCCTCCCCACCCGCCCGCCACGCCCGACGGCGCGCACACGCGTGGGCAGCCGCGGGGGATCCCGCCAGCCCCCGGCTAAGGTCACCGAGCTCCCAGTGGCGCTGCGGTTGCCCAAGGGACACCGGATGGCGGGGTGGGGGGAGGGGGGGACGGGAAATGCGGTGTAGCCCTCCCGCGGCAGGGACGGGCTCCCGAGGGCGATCGTGGGCACCGCGGGAGGGCGAGCGCAGCCCGCGGTGCCCGCGGAAGGCGTGGGTCGCGGCCAGTCCCGGCGGGAGGGGACGGGTTTCGGCGAGTGCCGCTCAGCCCAGTTATTTCGGCTTTTTTTCCTGCTGGTGCTGCCGGGGCTGCTCGGGATCCACTTTTTTTCCCCCACACGGTGTGACCCGCGGACGGGCTCAGCCCCCACGGCGGTTTTCCCTCCGCGGCAAACCTTTAAGCGGTCTCTTTCCCTAATCCACTCAGCGAGTTAGTTCCCGGAAACACACCGAAGCGCCTTAATGGCCAGCGGTTTAATTTGTGCTCCAAAGCTGGCTGCTATCGCTTGGGGCGGCGACGGGCGGGGGTGTTGTTGCACGGGTGGGGGACGCCAGGCCGGCTGCGAGCCCCACGGCGCCCGCGTTTAGAGGGTTTGCGGTTTAGCGAGGGGCCCGCGGGGTGAGTTTGGAATCCTCTAGGACGTTTAAAGCGACGGCAGCGACCGCCCTGAAGGCAAGAGGTATCCTGCAAACTCAGGGAGGGGACACCCCCCCTGACCCCCGACATTCCCCCCCCCCCCCCAAGATGTGCAGCATTTCCCCGCTCCTCCTTCGTGGGAAGGGCAGGGATACCCTTGCTACCGGCTCCGCAGGGCTTTGCAGCCCTCTCGGAGTGCTGCGGGGTCGTGCGGAGCCAGGCGCAACTTGGAAGCGGGGGACCGGGATGTACAGGGATATTTCACGTCCCCCCTTTCACCTCCCCCACCCCGTTCCCCCTGGGGCCGGAGGGTCGCGGGTGGGAAAGTCGCGATGTGCTGCACGACGGGCATCCATCACCTTGTTCTGGCGTCTCCCGCGGGCAGCCCTCGGCTGCTGTTTATTTTGTTATCAAATCAATTAAGCTGCCGCTCTCGTATAAAACGGGGGCGGGAGGGGAAGGAGGAGGAGGGGGTTTGGAATAAAACTGTGGCCACTCCTTTGACATCGTCTCACCAAAGCGAAGAGCTCCTCCTGTTGGAAAAATGTTTTCTTGCCGGATGGGAAAACCCCCAGCGCGCAAGCGATTCCATTTTATTATTTTATTTTGTGTTATGTAGCTTTAGGTTATACTATGTTATTATTTTATTTTATTTCATCTGTCGACGGTCCCTGCACCAGCAAACAAGCCAGGTGCCTGGTTCAAATGCTCTCGTGTGGTCTCCTTCTCCATCACCATCACGTCTGGCCACCGACACAATTGGGAGGCCTGGTCAAACACTGACCCCAAAACGGTGGATGGCTTCCTGTGCCATCCTGAGCAGGGCCTCAGCCTCGGTGACACTGGCGGTGTCCTGACAATACTCGACACCTTGTAAGCAACATTTGGCAGCTGCAGGATTTCTTGGCTTGATCCAAAGTTTCCTGCAATCTGCAGAAATCAGCGTCCTGGGCACTGGAAAGATTCACGATGGCTCTTGGAGGCAGCTCTAATGCAGGGTAATTTCTAACCTGTTCGCTATGAAGCTCATGTCCAGGGTTACCTTAAATTTATTTTTTTTAAGCTTACGGTTTCTGTTAAATGAGCTAAGCTGAATTGGGTAGCCAGTATAGTCACAACCGGTATCATTTTGGCAGACCCTGGGAGAAAAAGCCAAGTATTTGATGAGCAAAGAGATTCTCCCGGAGTCCTGTGATTCGCTGGGAACTGTTCCTCTGAACGCGGTGGCATCTGGCTGGAAGCATTGATCTGGCTGCCGGAGGAGAGCGCCTGGCCAGCCTGCCCTGCAAGGAGCGGGGCTGCTGGATTTCAAGCAGGGGCTTTTGCTCCTTCTGTTCAAATGAGCTCCGCTCCTTGCCTCTCTAGTTGCTTCCAACGATTTAAGTCTTTACCCTACTAAACAGTGATGTATCATATTAATTTGATTATTTTGTAGTAGTGCGAAGGGGACCACCATCTCCCCAGTCAGAGAAGGCTACGGGCCAAAGAGGATGTATTTATGTTATAGGACTGCTTACCCCAACAACCTCCCCCACTCCTTTTACTCATTCTCTTCCTGGGAGCCACAGACACGGAGTCTCTTGGGGATCCCTTCTGCTTTGCATGCCACTGGGGAAGGAAGAGTTGTATGGAGGGTGCAGAGCTCCCGCAGCTTTCTGCTACTCGGATGGGAAAGCAGCTCCGAGGAAGAGTGGGATCGCAATGGGGGGAGCTTGGGGGAAGGTGGAGGTGCAGCAGGGCTGGGCATTGCAGAGCAAGGTGAGGCGACGGGACAGCTCCCAGTGGGCGTCAGATGGGTATTGCTCATTCCTGTATCGCACCGACTGGCTCCTAGTCATCAGGGGTCATGCACATCGTGAACTGTGATACCCCTGGGATAGCAATGCTCATTACAGATACTGACATCAGGAGAAAAATGGTGCTCTTGCTCCCTCCTCGTGTTGTAAGTACTCTGAAGAAAGAGTTTGGTGCGCTGGATACGTATCTTATGCTTTCAGAAACAGCCACTGATTATGAAAGCCTTCATTTTTGGGGCACTCAGCTACACCCTGTGTGCAAAAGAGGCTGCACTCACAATCACTGAAAAAAATAATCCTAGCTTAATTTTGGTTCATCATAAATGGACAAACGCACTAAGACATGCAGGCTAGGTGCAGTAGTACTGGAGGGTGGTGAAAACTGTGAGCAGTGGGTGCACTTTAAGATATTTCCTACTGCTTCTGCATGGCGACTTTACCCATTTTAGAACAATTTACTTTGCTAAGTACAGTTGATTTCTGTTGTTTAACCAACGACTGCTCTCTCTCAGGCCATCTGCTCCTCCTACCCAATCCTGCAGCAGCTTGGAGCTTCATGAGGTGGTATGGCCGTGTCCTACCCACTGCACAGTGCAATGGCAAAAAAGCACTTTTATCTATTTGCACCAAAATGGGGAGAGAAGTGGGAGGGGGAAAAAAGTAGTGAAGCCAATAGTTGTGATCTTAAAGTGTCAACAAAGCAACAATTTGGAAAGAATGACAACAAAATGTTGTTTTGTTATGATTCTGTGGTCACTCCTTACTGCTACTCTGGTCTTCTCTTAAAATTTAGAGAAAAGAGAAAAAAAAAAAAGAAAAAAAAAAGTCTCACCTAAACCAGGCATTGCCAGAGGCAGATAAAAAATCAATGACATTGCCAGTGTATAGTCCTCAGCCAGCCCTCGCAATCTTGTGAGCATGATTTCACCTTCTCCACATCATTACGTCAGCCACACCCACCACCCGCAACCCACACGCCTCCTCCCCCCGTCCCCACACGGAACCCCCAGCTCAAGCCCTGCGGCACGGTTTGCAAGAGGAGCTGCTCTCTGGATCGGTGGCATCCCGCGAAGCAGCTGGGGTTCAGGCCGGGTGATTTTAGCAGCTGGTGGAAGGGTGCTGTCCTTAAGAGGATCGGGGATGGTGCAAACCCATTCGTTTGCTTGTAAGCGCCGGTTGGTTGTAGGAAAGTTGAGGGTCTTGAGGAGTTGTCGGTGCTGGTGTGCGTGTCAGGCGGCGCAGCCGAGGAAGTGCGCTGCTGCATCTTGTTTCCTTGTCAGGGGAGGTTTTGCTTGCAGGGTTCAAGTTAAAGGTTTCGAGTGGGAAGGGAGGGAGGAAGCCTGCGGGTTCTAGAAGCTGGTGGGGTGATGTGCCGAAGGTGAAACTGCGGTTAAGGGCTTCAAAACCCGAGGGAAAGCTTGGCTAGGGACTTCATGGCTTTCTAATGTTTTCGTTGGTGGGATGTGCCATGAGCAACTTTAAGGGATTTTTAACAATATTTTTGGTTTGGTGGGATTTCTGTGCAAACATTGACAGATGGCATGGGTAGCTCATGTATTTTCGTCTCTGTTCCTCCAGTAGTGTCTTGCAAAGCCCTAAATCTTCACATATCACCTTGCTTTCTGTATGAGCTCTTGACTTGATTCTTCTTCTCTGTCTTCTTTTGCAGACCCTATCCTGGATTAATTTTGTGTTCCGTTGTTCCTAGAGCCCTGACTAACACTCTTCTTCTCTTTTCTGACTCTTTGGTCAGCTCTTTCACTGTTCTTTTGTACAGAATCACTGGAGATAGCCGTATGAGTTGATATATATGGGCAGAGAAAAAAAATACAGGTGGCAAAGGAGCAGGAAAGGAGAAAAGGGATATGTATGGGACAGTAAGGAGAGGCAGCATGAGAAGAGATGGTGAAGATATTGAAATGTATGTGGAGGCTTGTTGAAATGTGCTGTGAGGGTCTTCAGGACTGACAAGCTCCAAGGGAGATGGGAAAAAACCATCTCTGTAGCCAGTCTGGACCTGAGCAGGGAGAAACAGAGGAACTGCATTGCTGACAAAGCCTGGGCAGCTGCTCTCCCCTAAACATCTCTCATTTAAGCTCTCCCTTCCCTTCTGTGCTGCCCCACACAACCCCACCGCTGCAGCCGTGCTACATCCCCTCTGCCAGCCGAGCTGACTGTGGTGCAGCCCACCACTATGCTGGGAGGAGAGACCGAGGGAGCAGAAACAGGGTTGGGTTTCCAGGGGGTAAAAGACCAGAAGCCTGTACCCTCACAGGGGTAGCCCTCAGAGGGAGCCCCTCACTCTTGCCCCAGCCTTGTGGTGCCATCAGGGCTGGCGTGCACCAGCACCGTGATGCAGCTCCCTTGGCTCCAGCTGAGTGCAGAAGGGTGGAAGGTGACATGGACGAGACATCGGCAAGGAGGGATGCTCAGGGTGCAGTACCTCAGGGCCCCGGGGCCAGGCTTAGTCCTTTCCTCCTCTACTGCAGAGACAGACCGGGGCACTCGGGGCTTAGCAGGGCTTGACCGCTTACACACACCCAGCGCTCAGCCGCTTGCTCGACACATCGTGTGCGCCCGCACACATGCATATCCCGCTCACGGCACTCCCCTGTTACCTTGAAAATCCACCTCCGTAATTGCTGCTATCAGGTAAGCAATGCGAGAGGTGGAAGGCCTTTACACCCACACTGCTAGCAAACCCAACTAGTCCTGTTGGATAAACTCAGCGTAACTCGGGTCTGGCACCCGGAGCAGGAGGAATGATTTGCGGCGCCCAAAATTTCCGAGGGACAAAGCAACAGAAACCTCGAGGTGCCATCACATCTTCTGTCTGTAAAGACTGGCATTTACAATTACTTAGAAATAAATGTGAAAGAAAATGAGCATCATATATAAATGAGTAGATAGGCTGGAAAACAATGTGTTAACCCCTCTCTGATTTATGCAAGAGCTGGTCTCTAAAATCTGGAGATTAAATTAAATCATGAAAGTTTGATATGGAGGCATTTGATTCCTGGTTTGGCTGCAAATTCCAAACTAGCTTTAACTATGGTCTCAATACTGACATCCTCCCTTTTATTTGATTTAGCACAGCTTATTTTAGCTTGTATGCACACCACCTTCCCCTAATATGAATCCCTGCCATAAAAATCACTGACATCCCTTCAAAATGCAACAGAAAGGGTTTGGTCACTGTTTGAGAGTAGAGAAGGTATTTCAAAGGGAGAACATGACTGAAAATTGGATGTGGGAAAGGAAGGATCTAATATTTAAACCAGGCTCTGAATCCCCCCAATTATGGAGGCACCAGGAGCGAGATTCGGCCCTTGCTTTGCACTCTCATAGGCACCGCAATTACCCTGCCTTTTTTTTTGTGGTGGAAGCCAGAAGAGGAACTGATCCAAGCTTTCAAGCAACAGGCTATACGCTATCAGCATCACAGGGTGGCTGGTTTGTTTATACAGCTCCTAATGGAGGTGATGGATTAGCCACTCTTTTTGCACCACGCTGACGCTAAAAATGTGCCTGGCCTCACCTTAAAGGAAGAAACTATATATTTGCCTCCATCTTCGGTGTTTTGAACCACATGGACAGAGCCAGACAAAACACAGGTGTAAGCCAAATTACAGTAATGTAAATATTTATGACAAATCATTGGGGTAACCTTTTTGCTTCGCTTTTGACAACTTAATGTTGCTATAGATCTTAGCCTGTATGGGACAGGTAAGAAGGCTGGCATAGCTTCGTTAAGCATAATTTAAAATGCCAGATTAAAAAAAACAACGTGAAATTTCACCAGGTTGTGGAATACTGGGCTCTCCTTTGTCAGTGATTTTACTGAAGACAAACTTTAATGGTATTCATGTCTAAAAATACTTTAAAACCTGCTTCTTGGGAAAGAATATAGACTCCAGGTGCCTGACCACAACAGCAAATTGCTGTCAGTGACACAGCCTATGCATATTTAGGGGGCCCAGCTTTGCCCTCTCCTTGACAGGATAGTGGGTTGCCTTGGGGTTCATCTGCTCATATCACTGTCATCTGTCATGACATACTCATATGGGACCCAGCTGCTGAAGCTTACACTAAGAAAGAAAAAATGTAAAAAATAATTGGTTGATGTTTATGTGGTTCCTTAGGCTACACCTGCACAGTCCCTTTCAGGGCTTGCTATTTGAAGAATCATTAACCTTACATACATATGCTGTCCTATATCTTAAGTAATATGCCCTTCTACTGTTAACCTTTAAATAATGCAAGCGCAGAAAAAGCCTCGTCACTACTGAGCACCTCCCAGTAAAATCTGGCTGCAGTTTAATGTCAATACTAAAAGCATCATAACATTTTAGTAAACGTGTTTCTGAGGTGAGATTGATTCTCTTAGATTTGCTGGGAGATTAGGCATCTTTTCAACTCGAGAGTTTTGGAAACACTCATCACTGGAGCCAGCAGTCTGAACATGATGAAGGCTTTTGTACCGGGACCAAGCTTGTTCTGGGCCTGCCACAAGCTAGCCAAGACAAAAAAAAGTCAAATTGTGTCCCATCACAGGCATCTCCCTCAGACTCACCCCCTGCAACAGGGGCATCTAGGATCTCCTGGAAATGCAGCTGTTGTCATGGTGGGCCCTGCCTCCTCCAGTGCTGAAGCTGGAGACAATACCCGGGTCTTGCCATGGCTCCCCATGAAGGAGCAGTCTAAGGGCTCAGACCTCAGTGAGGAGCAGTGAGGATGTTGGTGCTGCAGCCTGTATAGGAGTCATCACAGAGAAGAGAGGGGAGCACAGACCGGGTAAAGCATATGGCAGTGGCCATTTCCCTCTGAAGTGGTCTCCCAAAAGGATTTGGGCCGAACAATGCCAGATCATTGTGGTAACTGCAATAACAAAGCAATGATCATTGATCTGAGTGTCCCCAACACAGCAGTGGGTCTTAAATATTATCATTACCCTGGGTGATAGAGTTGTAGGGAAGATGAAGTGTGTACCCACCATTTTTCATTTAAGAGATCAATTAAACTGAAATGAGTAGCTGTGAAAAGAGGTGGAAGAGGACGCCTGTGTGCATGACAGGTAAGAGAAACCACGTGGACAGCTTCAGGGAAGTTGGCAAGCAAAGAGTAGGCACAGCACCACTCATAGCAGGACTGAGAAATGCTCAGAGAAAGTGCTCTGGGGTTGAAGTGCTTGAAGGAAAAAAAAAAAAAGTCGAAGCTGTAGGTAAAGAAATTGCC
The DNA here is from genome assembly GCA_025769975.1 of Gallinago jamesoni. NCBI lineage: Eukaryota > Metazoa > Chordata > Aves > Charadriiformes > Scolopacidae > Gallinago > Gallinago jamesoni. The sequence goes on along the minus strand of JAOQGH010000001.1, from coordinate 117,441,533 downwards.
TCCTCTTGGTTGATTCCTCCCGCCTTCTAGGAATCAAGCAGTTGCAAATAAGCAGGCCTCCACCAAAGAAATAACTCACTGTTTCCAATTTCTAGTAGAAACGAATGCTACATTTTAGCCATGCCACTCATCAAAAAGGGCAACTATGCATCGAAAAAGATGCAAAAACATAGACACATTTTCAAGGAATGAAAATCATCCATGTTTCTTTTTGGTACCTCGCAAGTTGCGTTTTCTATGATACTTCGCCTCCTGTTCTGCGAGGAAAGAGCGGTAGAAAAATCTTCCAGGTTAGCGACGTAGCAAAACACCCTTCTTGACGGTCTTGGAGGCTTGCAAACAGTGAGCTCCTGCCTGTTCTGGAGAAGTGGCCTCAGAGTACTGCTACCACCGGGTCACCCTGAGCCTGAGAAGAAAAACCTCCAGCACAGGGCTGCTGGCTGTGCCCAGCTCTGCCTTGGCTCCCATTGCTCCCAGTGGAGTTAGCACCGTCAGCAGCGTTGGCAGAGCCTCCGCTTGGGTTATGTGCTTAGGCGATACGCTCTGTATATAGCAATATGCTATATGTGTGTGGTATTCGCTTAGGCGGTATCTTACTAGTACTGGGAAAAGTTTAAGGTGGGGGGAGGGAAAAAGCGCGGCCCCTTAACATAGAGACTCACACAGCAAAGGCTCTATAAAGGAAAGCCCTATATCCCCAAAACACAATTTCAGATCTATTGTTAGAGAGTAAAAAGGCAGTAATTATGATTGGAGACCAATTGTGCTCTATTGCTGGGGAAGATAATTCTCACCACAGATACACAGCTAGCTCTATTTTTATTCTATGATTTCTTTTTTCAGCATGCTGAAAAACCCAGAGAAGAACAAGTGACAAACCAAATTCAGAGGTGTCCAAGTAAAGTTACTTTTGAGCAGAACGTAATCCATCAGGATACCATTTACAGTGTCTATTTTAGTAGAAGTCCCCAAACTACAGTCCTCTAGAATTAAAATAAATATTGATATAATGCATAATATAGGCAGCTGGTTTCTGGATTGTACTGTGCTATATCATCTATCACCATAAGTAGTTTTTAATTTAAAAATGAAATATACATTCTGCTGCAGCTACTTACTTATGTTTTGTACTGGGTTGTTTGTTTGTTTTTAACCATCTTGTGTTAGATGGGGAACATGAACAGACTGTCAAAGGGCGATGTCATGTATATATCTTTTGCAACCGCTAGCCTGAGCGACTCCTCATGTGAAGTTGTGCTAGATCAGACCGTATTGGGCTTGGTGCATATCACCAGCACCTACAGAGCCAAGGCAGGCCGTGGCCAGGCACTGGGACTTGCTGGAGTGTGGTGCCAGAGACTGCAGGGGTGATGGGGCCACTCGTGAGCCCTGGCCCATTTGTTACTGCGTGTTGACCAGTCATCTCCAGCGCAGTGCCTGCCTGATTGCCACACCAGTTCAGCCACGTGCTCAGGTTCTGTCCCACGTGTTACCCCAGCTCATGCATTAGTAAGCTCTCGGATTTACCTCGGCATACCTAGTTTGAAACAAAACGCAGAACAGTCACTCTAAACGTATCCAAACATGGGTTTTGGCCCAAGTGAAAATGCTCACTGTCCAAAAAAGGAGCATCACAATGCAGAAACGCTTAAGGTGAGCTAGAAATATACTTGTTGCATGAGCTGGAACTTGTGTTTGTGTCATCTGAGCTATCATTTGTTTTAGAATATAATAACTCATGATCTCAGCTCAGAAATAAAGAACATCAAAGTTTGTGCTCTCCACGGTATATTTCTGTATATCCTGGCTGCTACCTGTAGCTTCCTATGGTAGAGCAGAGAAGAAAAAAAGACCTATTCAGAGGGAGCCCAGGTTTCCTCCAGTGTCTGGAGGACACAATGTGAGCAATGTAATGCTCACAATCAGGGTGAGCATTAGTGAGGCTCAGTGACATCTTCAGAGAGATGGGGGAACAGCTTCAGAGAGCTGCACAATCAGCAGGACATCTACAGAAAACTTTCCAAAACTGAGAGAGACTGGAGGCAGGTTTACATAGCTGGGTATACCCAGGAGCTGACAAGCATCTTAAAGGAGCCATCTGTGCTACCCTGCACAATGGAAAGCAAGCTTTCTTCAGTGTTTAGGACAATAATGGCAAGGACAACTTCACAAGTCTTCACCAAGTCCTGAAGATTGCTTTGTTTCTCTGGATTAGAGAAATAACAACAATTTTACTTCACTGGAATTTTTTTTTTTTTTTTTGAGAGGAGTGGATCATGTTTCTTCCTTTCCTGATGGGTAGAGAAAGACTGTTTTCTCTTCTAATCACTATTTGATAAAAAAAATGGAAGAGCAAATGACCTATGTTTTTCCACTGTGATGTTTCTTGCTTCCTTTTATACCAGAAAGGTATAGCAGGTACACTCTGTAAAGCATACATATCCCTCTGCCCACTATTTCCCAAGGTTTTCCTGGAGATCGTGTGTTATTGTGGGGATTAACGCACGGGAAACTTGAAAGCAGTTAGAGAAGCCTGCAGGCTCTGTCGGGTATGAGCGATGGGCTGTTATCCCTCACACCTCCTTGTTGCAAATCCCATTTGGTGGTGTGCTAGTGAGAAGAAAACCTGCCCTTTGCAAGTATTTGGATCATTCAGGGGAGAAAAGAGCCTGTGTCAGGGTTGTTTTTAGTAATAGAAGGGACTAACTTTGTTCCCACAAGAGGCAGCCCCTTCCTCTGGCCAGTGATAGCCTTCCTGAGAGCTCTTACTGCCACTTTGTCCCGCTCATGGGCTTGGCTTTTCTATCCACAGCATCTTCCCTGCCAGGGAAGGGGCTTGGGCTGCTCCTGCTCCTTGACCCTGCTGCCTGGGGAGGTGGGAGCTGCGGGAGAGGAAGGTCTCAGCAGAGGTAGCTGTACCTGGGCTGAAAACCTGAATGCTGTAGAGAAGGAAACAGGCAGCTGTCCTGTGCTGTGAAAAACCTGCAACCTGCCTGTTGGGTCTTATGCTGCTTCTGCTGTTATCAGCAGGAGCTTGGCCTTTGATTTGAATGAGACTACTGTTTTCTGAACTCCTTCCATTACATTCAGGCTTGTTGGGAATAGTCCGATTCATCGTAATAGTCCATCCCTGCTCACAGACTACACAGGAGCAGGTTTCCCTTTGTACAGGCTTGTGATTTACAACTCTTCAAGTACCAATGCTCTTTAGCAAATTAATTTTTCTCCACAAGCCAGTTGCTAAGGGCATTTACTACTTGCTATTCACGCAGTATGTTTGGTCACTTTATCCCAAGGTATTGTCCCTGTTCCAGGACTGGCCCCACCTCAGCTCTATAAACCGGAACCCCCTCTCTGCTCACAGATTGTCCACAAACATATTGAATTGTTCCTTGGATCCACTGTACTCACTGGGGGAAAAAAAAAAAAAAGGAAGATTTCCAAAACAGCTGCAGAGCTGCTTCTGATACAGAGGCTCTCATGGGCACGGGGTTCTGCCAGTGCATTTTATTTCCTACAAGCACTCTGGGGAATAAAAAAAAAAAGATGTACCTGGGCACTGGTGAATAATATATATAAAACAAATATATATAAAAAAGAGATGGCAAATAGCAGCAAAACTAATGAGGCAGATGATTCCTGGGACTGAAGTGAAAGCTTTTCTTTAGCAGTCACCTTGCTGACATATATAGGACTGGAGAGTAATGCTAGAAACCAAACCTTCCCAGCCAGCACAAGCGGTTTAATAGTACGTTACACAGACTGCCTGAAATAGCTGCCCCCTGATTCCTCAGCCGTGCTCGGGGAGGGGGTGGGAGGGAGTATATATGGATGGTAAATGCCACCGCAGGCTCCCCTACGCAGGCACCCCCATCGATGCCAATTTTTGATCCAGCAGCACAGGGCGGATTAGCAGTGGAAGATTAATTCCTTCCTGTCATCTCCCCGGGGAGGTTAAATGATCTCAGGAGCAATTTCTCTTGCTAGGAACACTGTAATCCTGAAGCAGACTGCTAACTGTTACGGTTTATGTGGGGCTGTAATGATGGCAAGGAGGTTCCAAGTTTGGAGAAGGGTCATCGGCCAAAGAGATGTTTATTTAATTAAATGGTGATTTCTTGCAACCTTTCTCTCATGTGAAACTTGCAGCTCGAAGGAACCATTTGAGTCATTTATAAAATGTCTGAAGGAGAAAAACCTTAATTAATTAAAAAGGGAGCCCTACCGAGTATGAGCAGTTGAACATGGTCCATGGACTTGGCCTTAGCGACACATGCTAGCCAGCTGCATCCTTGCCCTACTTACCCAGCACAGCTACTTGAAAACGAAACTCTGGTCTCAACTTTTTGACTCACTCGTACCGTCTCTCTGCACCCCCAGCTTCCCGTCAGCATGCTCCCCTGCAGCCTGCCGCGCCAAACTACGCTGAGCCTGGTCTCCAACCCCTGCTAGAAGATGGCCCAGAGGAAAGTAGATCAGCTGAGAGTCACAAGCAGCTGTGTGGCACTTCTGCTCCTGTTCTCCCTTGCTCTCCATGCAAGGAGGAGGCTGCCTCAGTGGTGGGAAGAAGACAAGGGAGTATTTCTGACCACAGAATCAGGGATAATAGTTAAAAATTTGTCACAGTGCTGTCCTGTCTGCCATCAGATGATGAGGTGGCCTTTTCTTCAGGCCACTTCTGCATGGTGAGGAACGTGCCGTCACATCATTTCTGCAGCGCAGCTGAGTCCACGTGGGGCTCCCCTACCCCAGAGCACGCACTTGCAGCCGAAAATAAAATGCGGGCCAAGAAGCGAACAGTAAGGAAGAGCTGAAGAGAGACAAGATGAGAGGAAGGCTTCTGGTAATCATGGGTTTGAAAGGGAGTCTCAAATAGAGACGGTTCTTGGCAGCAGGAAACAGAAGACAGCTCTAAGTGGGGGGAGCCGCGTGAGTGACATACAAATGGGAGCGTGGGAGCAGCCAGCTCCTGCAGCTGGAGCAGCAGCGGCGGCGGTGGCAAGGGGAGGGGGAGCCACAGGAAGGACGAGCGGAGCCCTCGGTGGGCTTCGGATACGCCTGGCACTGGAAGAAAAGTAAAGAAAAGAAGAAGGTGCCCACGGCGCTTTTATCACGAGATGTACCAGCGTGTGGATCCACAACACACCAGGCAGCCTAGTACGCTGCCGGCTCTCACCTTGCAGGTGTATGAAGCGGGGCTGGGGGGAGCATCACACCCACTGCAGGCACTGCCAGCTCAGGGCATTTGCAACCAGGCAAATTACCCCAACGCAGCCGATGCGCGGTAGCTCGTTACCCCCCAGCAGCCTGTTCCTCTGTCGGATTTCTTATTTGAGGACCCAGCTTCAATTTGAGCCCGTCTCACAGGGGTTTAATGTGCACCTGCAAATTATTGGCTATTTAAGACTTGTCCCTGCACAGGATTTGTGTTGCTATTTTAAATCAGATAAAAAAAGCCCTGGAGACCTCTCTGTAGATACAGCATTCAAGTAGACCCCAGTGGTTTATTTTGCCCTGTGTGTTTTCAGGTGTAGCGTAAACTCATATACATACTTCAACCTGTATGTCCTTATTTGTGGAAATGGACTGTTCTAAACTGAACCACCTCGCCATCCTGCCTTTGGAGAAATCGTGGCAGGGAACATCAGAACAAGAAGGATGGAGGAGTGGAAGGTAGGCAAGGATGTTTTGAAGTGAAAAGTCACAGAATCCCAGAATTGCATGGGGTTGGAAGGGACCTCTGGAGATCATCTAGTACAACTCTTCTGCCAAAGCAGGTCCACCTAAACCTGCTGTCAGGAGGTCAGATGGGATGGGGATTACAGAGATGAAAAGCAGACCACTAAAACCAAGGGTCTGATCCTGTCCCCTGCTAGGAATTAATAGCAATAGTTACATGTACCTTGTGTGTGGGTATGGAATTGAGTCTGTGTTGCAAGGGATGAATTTGGGGCAGCAGCAAAGCCAGTAGCTTGGAGGGCTTCTTTGCTGACCACTTCTTCAGTTCTAGTCACTTTATCCAGAAAGCAGTCAAATATATGGTTAGTTGTAAGCATGTGAGTAATTTCACTGATTGCGAAGGCACTACTCGGTTGTTTTAAAGGTAAGTGTGAGTGCTTTGCTTGCTTCGTCAGGCTTTATAAGAGACTGGATACACAGCCTCTAAATCAGCACCTTAAATGATGCTGGAACACTGAAATACAGTCACTGAGAATTAGAAGAGAGGAAAATCAGGGACATGCAGGATGGATGTTTTTAAAATAAACTATGTATTAACAGTTTTACAGTTTACGTGTGGATTGCTCCCACGAAGTCACAAGATTGCTGCTATTCCGTTAACCTAAAAAATCACTAGTGGCACCCAGTGGCTAGAAGGGTTAATCAAAAATTTACCTTTCTCCCTCATGATTCCCCTTGCACAAAAGTTATCATTTAAATGCAAACAGCACTGTCTTGGTATTACACTTATTAAATCCAGACATAGCTATTCTTGAGCGAGGTTTCAGCTGGAAGGTATCTGCTGAGTAATGATTGCAATTTCTGTTCACGGAGGCATTTAGACTGCAAGGTAAAATGCTTAGGCTTCTAGTACAGCACGCGGCAGGCTACAAACCCATTGCATTTTGGCACGGTTGCGGGATAGTTAATGCTTATTTATTCCGTGAGAGCGCTAAACCTGCACAAATGAAAATTATGCCTGTTGTACGAGTTCCAGGACTTTCCTCTGGAGAACACTTTCCAAAATTTGCTGACTTTCAGTACTTATGGAATTTCAAGAGCCAAGTGATCCATAGGAAAGTTAAAACCCAGCTAGTAAATGAAACGAGCAATTAACCAAACTGATGAGAAGGAATGCCAAAACTCTATAGCCGTAGTTTCTGGATCTTTAGCCTCTACTTGGTGCATATATAATGAAAAAATGTGTCTTCTAAAAGACAAGTAAAAATGACCTGGCTTATTACTGAATGATACATCAAATGGGCTTAAATTTTGTGCCCAATCCTGCAGGCTGCGGTAGCGATTTCAGTGGGACAAATTGTGTGCTTGAGCTTGTAGGGGTTTATGGGTTACAAGGTTGGGGTGCAGGCAGCGGCAATGGTTGTTATCCCCATTTGCTCTGTGGGCTGTGCCCACAGAGCCCCTTCATACTGTATTGTGCTCCTCTGACACCCTCTCCTCTAGCTGATGGCTCGCAGAAGATCAGAGCCACCTTGTCCTCAGCTGACATAGCTTCTGCTATCAGGCTGATTACAATATCTATCAAAACTCACAGCTCTGTCTCTACACCATTTTCTACTCCCCCATCTCCCTGGCTGTCAAAAGCTGGCATAGCAAGAGAGGGAGAAGATGCTAATCTCATCCCTGCTCTGTTTTAGAGACAGGAATCCTGTGTGGTAGGAGGATAATGCCAGGAGCCTCAATTATTTGGTTTGCTGTGGCTCCCTGCAGTGCTGCGTGAGCATAGAGGGGCAGCAAAGCCATTTCTCCTGGGTCTTGAGGAATGGAGCAGCTGAGCAGGAACCACATGCTCATACTCTGCCAAGTCCCCGTGTGGCATCCAAAGAAGGGCCATGGTGGGGAATAATGGGCTATGGCCAGAAGATTGCTTTAGCCTTGTTATTCCCAGCCATCAGAGCAGCCTTCTGGGGCCAAGGGACAGTCGCACCCTAGCCCAAGTGGTCCTGCAGCAGCCACTTTTCAGAAGTTTACTACCAAAACAAGGTGAAGAGCAATGCTCCCTTCCTCCGGACACCAGACAGCTGGTTTCTGTTGGGGTCTGCTGGGTCAGTAACAGATGGTTTTGCCTTCAGCATGATGTTGTGTGGACTGCTGTGGCTTCAGGGAAGCACAAGTTTAACTCCCCGTGGTCTCCATTCAGGAGACCTCCAGAAAGCTTTACTTGTGGCATTCAGACCTTGCTAGACCAGGACTAATAAGGAAGTAGCAGTCTTCATTTCTGTTTCAGCCATTTGGTACATTCCCTGCTGTCACAAGGACCTAGACTAACTTTCCAGCTTCTTTTTATGGAATATAACACTTGTGGCTGCAGGTCACTTACTACAGTTTGCGATGGGTTGCAGGGAAGTGTTGGTGACACTGCTGGCACCCTGCTGGTGACAGGGTGCATGTTTTGCAGATCCTTCATGTGTCTCTAATTCTTGGCTTTTCCAATACTGCAAGTAAGTAGAAATATAAGTCTTTGGACAAGAACCTCCTGACCCCCAGGGTCAGATCTCTGCAATCACAGGTGTCATCTGTCTTTTCCTAACGTGCGTTGATTTGTCCTTGCAGAAGCTGTATAACCTCTCTGTGCCTCAGTGTCCCTGCCCATAAAATGGGTACATTGTTGGGAGTTTGATAGCAGGAGGGCTGTGCTGTGGGATTACATTGCTTGCCCAGCACTTCGTGATCCTCCACTGGGAAGCGAGCACGAGCTTTTAAAAGTTACATACCCTTTGAAATGGTCTCCTCGAAAAGTTTTTATGTTACCGTCATCACTCACGTCTCTCAGCACATTCCTTAACTGAACCGTGTGGCGTTGCCTTCATTCATCCCCTTGTCCCCCCGCCCTTTCCTGCCTTCTGCCAAGGCGGGTGTGAAGTGTGTGCGCAGCAGAGCGCTCTGCTATGGTTCATTGCTTTCTCTTGTTGGTTGCTTTCTTTTCTTTGGTTGCTTTCTTTTCTTTCTCCCCACAGAAAGAAGTGAGTGGAAATGCAATAGTAAAAATTGCAAGCCAAAGAGAGCATACATTCATTCCCAGGTGCACTGCTTAACAGGAGGCTGAAAACTCCTGGCTCCTCTTGTCCCTGCAAGAAAAGAGCTCCTCACCCAGCTGGTGAGTATGGAGTTAAACCCATGTGGGCATACTGGTATAACAGGGTTTGAGTGTCCTTTCTGGCATGTCAGCACATCCTATCTCAGCCTCAATTATATATTTTCCAGCTTTTCATGAAGAAGTCACAGTTCTGTGTGATGTCATGTGTTTGGAGGTGGTTACGAAAAGCTGTTGGGCGCTGGCTGTTTTCTTAATACAGTAATCAAATGCAGAAGTGCTAAGGCATTAATTCTAGAGGGAATTGTGGTTTGTTTTTTGTTTTTTTTTTTAAACCCCAAGAGTATAAAATCCAAAGAAGACTTAATACAATTATTCCTAGGGGACGGTGTTCATAAGTGTTGTGACCATCTGGGCATACAGCTGGCTAAACATTGCCTCTCCTGCCATCTCCTCCAGGAGGGATCCTTGGAAGGGGTGTAAAAGGGCTAAAACATTACAAAAGCCGACCCCCTTTCAGTAAGAGCATGCTCCCTGTTTTGGAAGTGTTGATTGTTTGGCCTCCCCCAGCCACGGAGGCTGCTTTATTGTGTATTTATTACTCAGATGAAGGCTGGAGCCAGGGTTCCTTGGCCCGTTTATAAAGCAATTTAAATGAGATGGCTGCTCTGGGCGTCAGTGCTCGGGACCAGGCTCAGCCGCCGCAGCAGGCATGCCAGCGGGAACTGCCCTCAGCCTCAGGAGCAGGGATTTACGGTTCATGTGCAGTTCAAGCACGGCTCCCGCCCTGGGATTATGTATGTGGCCAGCGCTGGGGCATGCGAGATGGGCTGCTGGGTAGTCATGAATCCTGCAGCCAGGGAGGGGGGGCAGGTTGCACCAGGTTCCTGCATGTCCAGGGACCTTGCTGCCTGTGCTCCCTGGCTCTGGGGCAGCAGGGAGCCCCAAGACCTGGGAGGTACCACTCCACCTCCTTGATCCTCGGCTCTCCCTGCTTCAGCCCTGCGGGCTGCCTGGGCTGGCAGGGAAGACTGACCCCCTGCAGTCTCGGTGGGGAGGGAGTGCTGTTTCGGAAGAGGTTCGTTAGTTGAGTGGCGTGAAGGGACTTGCATCTTCCTCCAAGGTGCTGCTCTTGTGCCAGAGTCAGGTGATGCCTGCTTCTTGGGCAGCTGCCCCTCAACCTGGGGTTTCACTGCTGCAGCGCACAGGTGGGGAAGAAGCCCTGATGGGACCACTGCTCCTCCTCCCCACAATCCCAGCCCCAGATCAGGCAACAGCTCCATCCCACCCACCCATGCCAAACTGCACGGTTGTCACACCTCGGCTGCAATGTTTCAGCACAGGGCCTTCAGCCTCTGGCTGTGGCTGCATGAGAAATGGCTGTATTCCAGCAAATCCCACAGCCTGCCAGGCTTCACCGCAAGCTCAACATGGCCCTGGGGAGAAGTATAACTTAAGCCATAAACACGTTAGTAAGGAAGAAAAGGATATGTGAGCGAACCATCAGTGGGTCTAAACCATCAGCTGAAACTAATTTACACCACAGAAAGATTGACATATATGTTCAAGCCAGGAAAGCACAATCATTTGAAAAAAAATAAAAAATCCAATCTGTTTCTGCTTACAGGAACACCTTTTTTATCAGGGCAATCCTTCAAAATCTAGCAATCACCAGCAAAGCCTGAATTCACTATCGATCCACCTTTAGCTCTCACATACCTTCTGCGCCGATGTCATGCTGCCTTCAAAGCCCCCAGACCTTCTCTTCCCCAGCCTTCCTTTCAGCATCTGCAGCCTGGTGTGAAGCCCGACCCCCCGGGCATGCTGGTCTCCACTGGCATGGCCATGCAGGCAGCCTCCTGGCACACAGGTTTGCAGTGGTACTGTCACCATGTTTAACCCAGGTAGGAGCTTAGGAAATGTCACAGCTTTCCAATGCAATTAAAAAGCACTGGGTAGACACCTTGTGTGTTGTAACATGCCTAAACAGAGAGGGATTAGGTTTTACAAATAACATATCAGAAGGAAGACCCGCTGTGTTAGGTCAAATCAAAGATCCATCTAAACCCATCATCTTGTCTCCAACAGCAGCTGGCCACAGCTGCACAGGGAGGAGTACAAGCACAGGACATGCACATGGTGATTCCACTGTCAGAAATGTCCTCTCAGCCTCAGCAAACTTTGACTCAACAGCTCCTGTGCCACAGCATTGTCTTGGCATATTTGATTTTCAGCTCCATAAGAGAGGGATGTTGTGGATAACAGAGGATGAGGATCAGGGACCGTTACAGAACAAAAAGGTCAGATTTGCATTAAACAAAGGAGCCCGATGGTAGCCAACTTCACCTCCATCACAGAGGCTGCTGCTAAGGATGCCAGAGCAAAGTGGGCCATGGTTACACATCAGAGGAGTCCAAATTTCCTGGTCATGCTTCTACACCCACGGTTTTGGGGCATTTAGGCCAAGATTGGTTTCAGACACACTCCACCATGCTCTATGTACATAAGGTGGCTTTCATATCTTTTTGTAATAAAGCCTGGTTATTCTCACCATACTTTAGAGCCCTGTTTCCCCCTTTCTCTTTCTTCTTCCTTTTCCCTTCCCTTCCCTTCCCTTCCCTTCCCTTCCCTTCCCTTCCCAACACTGTCAACAGAGTTGTTAGGCCCACACAATTAACTTGCAAACTTTAAGCCAGGAAATGCAAGAGTTAAGTCTCCAGGTCAATGTTATCTTGGCCAAGGGGCACACCTGTAGTGCTTTCCCATTTACACCTTTTCGGATCTGAAGCTCTCCAGACTGCCCCAGCATCCCTCTAAGCTCCTGCACAGGGCAGGGCAGAGGGCAGCACCCCAAAGGTGCTGTTTGCCTTTAAAAGCACTCCTATTTCCACGCGTTTCTGTTGATATCAGTAGCAGAAAAGAAATGCGACACCCAAATGAATATTTGTTTCATTTTATCGGTAGCCTAACCTTTTACAGCTATGCCATCTTAAAATTTCAGTTTAGTGTCTTTAATTTGTTGCTTGTTAGTGCCAGAGGGAGAGAAGAGGGGAAAAAAATCCCCTTTATTTCTTGAGGAGAGTTACCTTGGAAGCAACTGAGTGCTGCCATGTGGATCCTACCTGTCAGGCAGTGACCAGGAAAAGTGTCCCTGTCCCCCTCACATCCCTCACAGCTCTCCTGTTTGGCAACATTGCTCTGCAGCACTGGGTTAGCAGGGCAATGGCATGCCTGTCTGCAGCGAAGCAGCTCAATTTCTCTCACGGAACAAGACAAAACCCCTCCTCACCTTTTTTTTTTTTTTTTTTTAATTAAAAAGAAGGAAGTAAAAAGCTTCAAGTTCAGAGAATATCTATGAATAGCACTGACAGAGCAACACGTAAGGTTTTTTGTTGTGGTTTTTTTTTTCCCTCCTGCATACATTTTATTTTCCTTTGCCAGGAAGGAAGTAGTCTTATTTGCCTTTTTTTCCCCTTCCCTTCCCCTGAGGCAGTGAGGACCACGGAGAGTTACAGAAGTTTCTTGCTTTGTTTTGCTGAGAGAATTGCAATGCCTCCCAGGTAAATTGTCTTATCATCAGTCGGGCTGAGCAGAGGAGTTTGTTATTAACACAAAAATGTGGGGAAAGTAATTTTTCATTTTTACTGAACCTAGAAGTGGTTGAACAAGATCCCTTCATATTTTTCCTTTCAAACTTTGCTGAAATACAATGTTTAAATGCCAGTATAAAAGTGCCATGCTGAAGAAAGTTAGACACGCTGGAAAAGAATAGCTATAATGGAAACAGCAGCCTGAACAGTCGAGACAAGTAGGATAAATCTTCCAGTCTGTGGATGATTTGTTAAGCATTTTGCACATATATATACATATTGCAGGTATATGTTGTGTGTATGTGTGGGTATAATCAATAAAGTGTATGTACGGGAGATGGATGGATTAGACAGATAATTATATGATTGCGGGCCCCCCGTTATATTTATGTTCCCCCATTAAAGCCACTTGTGAGTTATCCCTCCCCTCCTTGCTCCTGGAGATAAAGGTCATTAATGCCATCAGCTGTCAGCTACGCTTCGCACCCAGCGCAGCCACAGAGGCAGCCAGCCGGAGATCCTGACGCCTGCTTTGGCAGCACGGTGCAACTCAGTTCCCTTCGTTTATGAGGAAAATGTAAGATAGAAAAAAAATGTTCAATTTTTTTTCACTGCCCGCTGCAGCAGGCTGAAGGTGGGATAGTTATTAGTTGTGCTAGGTGAGGAAACGGAAAGGTGTCTGCATCCATGTCCTGATTTGAGGGACACAGGATTAATTTCTCTTTCAACAATTTTACTTTTTTGGTAAGGTCTCATCTAATGTTATGGAAAACCACATTTTTAGAAGACTCTAGTGTCTGAATTTGTGAAAATATTTACTTTATAGCCAGCTATGCTATGTGGGTTTCAAGGTCTCACTGTTTTCAAGCCAGCCAGATGCAGGGATGAGGAGGAGCAAGACCTGGGCATTTGACCCAGGCTGGCCAACAGGAATATTTCATACCATCAACATCATATTCAGTATAAATTAGAAAAGTTTGCTGTGTAGCTCTCTCTCCCTTGATGGCAGCGGGTCCAGACACCTCCTTGCCCCAGTGCTGGACCCCTGAGGCCTTCCCTTCCTCCTGAAGCCATTGCACTGGCAGTGTCCGCCATTTGCTGTCCCTGCTGG
>JAOQGH010000001.1:117347386-117427933 GCA_025769975.1 Gallinago jamesoni | reverse complement strand
TATCTAGTCTTATTCTGTTAAATCTGTCTACATTTCAGCCCTTGGATTTCCTTGTTTTTCCTGATTCCCCTTCCTCATTGGGTGATAGAACGATTGTCTAAACACCAATTAATTGTTATGGGTTCTTCAAACTGTAACAGAGGGTGACAGTGTGCGGAGGGGCAGGATGCACACCCACATGGCTGGGCTGTGCCAGTGGGTGCGGAACTGGTCCCAGGGCTGCACCGCCGGGTGAGCCCGCAGCCTGGGGCTGAGCCAGGAGCTGCTCCTCCTCTACTGGTGGCCTCAGCCCAGCAAATGCTGGGAGGGTCCTTGGTGGACTTGGATGGAAAGCCTGGAGAAGGCACAAGAAACCCCCACCCCCCCGCCGTGATATGTCAGCTGGCTGCCCACCGCCAGGCAGGGGACTGCCTGCCTTACCCTGTCGCGGCCGTGCCAGCCTCCTCGGAGCCCGGCCGACTCACCGGGATGAGGATTTCAGTCCACACCCATTTAGTCACCTGGCATCTGAGTTGGAAGTCTCTTACTGTAATTAGGGGTTGGACGTAATGTAACCCAGATAGGCTGCATTCCTGCCGCCCCAGCCTTCCCTGCTCAATTACCTCCAGTCCACGCAGCAGGCTGAGGATCCAGCAGCGATGGGGACAACCCTCTGCTGGGTCTAAGCCAGGAATGCAGACAATATCCTGGCCCGTACCTGCACCAGCCAGCCACACTGCTCCAGCTGGCTTCCCTTACACAGCTCACCTGGGACTGAGGGGATGGAGGGGGAGACTTCCCTGTCTTCAGAGCCAGTGTCACCAGCTCCCTGCCACCAGCCCCCTGCCCCAGGACTGTCTGGACAGGCACAAGGCACTAAGAAAGAGTGGAGAGGGACCACCAAGCCTCAGTGGTGTACTGATCCCTTGATCTAACACTTCTATTTGGCTCTTTTAAAGCTATTTCTGGATCTGGCTGTGCCCCTGCCTGACCTCAGATTAAGGGAAGCAGAAATGGGTCACAGAGTAATCAATGTTTTCTGAATTCTAAAGAGGACCTTACTTCCAAAACAAAATAAATATCATGGACCATCTTGTTTTCTATTTCACAAGCAGAGAGAGCGTGGAAGATAACTCCAGTACTCAGCACTGCAGTAAATAAACTGGTAAGGTGGGTCCAAACCAAAGTCTCCAGTCGTTTTGCCTTGTTAGAATCATGCATTTTAGATGTAGACTGGACTTAAGATTTCTAATTAATGGGTTTTGAGTTCAAATAGTGAAAATAAAATACATGACCTTGGGCTTACATCCTGCTACACCACCAACAGGAAGAGATGGATTTGGGAACCAGCAGTGGCTTTGCTGGCCACAGTCATACGAAGTCATGTGCAACAGACGAGACAACATCAGCCAAAGTCATTTTACCTCCTGCCTCTCTGCAAGCTGCAGCTCAGCTGAGCCCATGGGTATACCCCCCTGCATCCTGTCCTCCAAAGAAAATACAAAGGTTGTTGATCTCTCTGCCCCTGGTCTATTGATGGACACAAATGGCCAGTTTAGCACTTTCATTTCCACTTTGGGAACAGAGGGATTAAAATGCCACTATCTCCTGATTGTAATGCTTTTTATGCAGGCCCTAGGTAAACACTGCACTAGTCAACAAACCACTGTTAATAAAAATTGCTAATTAAATGAGGGCCAGTGGTTTGCTTTATTGACATAAGTATTTATAGGCTTTTTCTGCTTTCTTGTATTTTCCAAGGCACTGTATGCTTTGCATTTGCTTTTGCTCTCTGCTCCTGCTTGTCCTTCTAATTATTGCTTTATAGGGTTTTTGTTGTTGTTGCTTTAACCACCATGAGTCAGACTTAAGACTCATATTAAACCCGTTCTTTTCTTGAAAGAACTTCTCTAACACAACACAACACAACCGAACCCAACCCAACCCAACCCAATATTTTGGAGTTTATAAGAAATAACACACATTTCTTAAATCTAGCTTTTGTGATGTGCTACTAGCCAAGATAGCTTATAGTTTGGGATAAGCTTTCTTTGGGATAACTTTGGCTTTTTAGTACACATTTGTCTATCTCCTCAAGAAACAGAGCCTTAAACCCTGCGTGAAAGGACGTTTTATTCAGCTGAGCTTATCTGTGTTAATTCAGGATATGCAGTTGACTACCAGATAAAGGCAGGCACCCAAACTGCAGTTCAGCAAGGGACTCCAATGTATTTAGTCATCCTTCTGCACAACATGCAGACCATCATCCTTTAATTAGATGTTTCCACAGAATTAATAGTACATGCTAAGTACTACTAATTCTGTGGAAACCCACACTGGACACAGCACACTGGAATGAAAAAGCACACAGAAGCAGAAGGATGACGATGTTAGCTGGAGTGCCGCACTGCTTTATCCCTCAGAAGACTCCTGTGTGATAGTGAAGTCTGAGCATCGCGTCAGCAGAAGAAGTTTCCTTGGCAGAACATACCCCAAGGACGTGACACTGCTGCTGGTTGCCGTGGAAGCTAGACTTGCACTAAATCAACTTTCCCAGGTCTCCCATATGCTGTGTGCTATCCAGACTGCCTTTCTGCTCAGATAGATACACTTAGAGGTTGACACATACCATTGCTCCTGCCAGTGCAAGGTTTTATTCTAGAAGGCACCAAAGCCAATTACCACCTTCATATCATGGCCTTTTATGGACTACAAATGGAAAACCCAAGTTGTCATCAGAAGATGCGTTTTGCAGACTGATCTTGAATAAGGACTGGCCGGGAATACAGAGATATCGGTGAGCCAACACTGTTGAGTACATAAACAAAATTCAATGGAAGCGAATATGATGTAGAGCTTGTGTCCTTCAAAGCTAATTTAAGCTCTCTTGGCTCTGGTTAAGTTTTAAACATTTCTGGTGGGATAAGGGAGACAAGCAGCTGCAGTACAAAAGATAAAGGCTGGAGCCTGATTAATATTGGTGTTTTGAGGGAAGAGTTTTCATAGCCCATCTGGGAGTGATTTATCCCCTCCTGGAAAGACCACCAAACACAGAACCATTCAAGAAATGAGCAGCCCCAAAAATGATAGTCCACAAACTGGAGTGAAGAGGAGGGCAAGCACTAAGGATATTTTGAAACAATCACTCCAGTCAGCAGGTGAATAACAAGAAATGATAGTTAAAAAAAAATAGCAGGAACTGCAATTCTGACTGCATCCTTAAATAACAATAAAAGGGTATTAAAAAGAGGTAAACAGGATCTGAGTGCTAGGCAGAAAGCCTGGCACACTCCAAAACATTGCAGGGCACCTTTCAGTCCCAAGGGAGATCACGGGTTTGAGCACATGAAGAACTTCTTCTGGGTAACAAATTATCAGGTGTCTGCTGTTTCATGGCAACTGTCCCTGCTGATTCGCACGGTAGCTTATGTGGGATAATTTGAGATCTCTGCATCCTCTGTGGAAGATGAGAAAGGTCTATGCTAATATGAATGACCTCACATTTGCTGCAGCCTAAGAGCAGTCATGTAGACAGCTGTCTTCTACTAGTTGACTGGTGGCAACTGGTTCTCCTGGGGTTTCTAGTTTCTGTGGCTGGATGAGTGTGTCACTGCCTGTATTTTGGCCATTTAGGCATTTTGTACTGTGATGCAATTCTTTCGTCCCTCCTCAGGTAATCAAGTCAGTGAGCCCAGTGTTGATCCCCAATAATGAGACTGTACAAAGAACAATGGGATAAGCAGACCATCCTGTGGTGAAAAGTGATTTGGGGACCTTCTGATAAATAACCTCCATGGTTTTGACATTACTGTGACATCCTTCTAAAATGTAGGAGCCATGTGGCCACTGATTTACCTTCTATCTAAGGCTCTATTCGGTCTGCAGGGCTTGAGCATATCTCTTTATTGAAAACAAGGTGGTGAAGAACATTTGTTATAAAAACAGGAACTGCACAAAACTAATATGCATTTAGATTTCATTACAAACATGGAACCTGGCAAAGATTAATTGAAACATTTGCCAAGGGCTGATCTAAAGTTCGATGAAATCAAAGGGGGACTTTAAACTGACTTTAATGGTTTTGGGGTCAAGTTGTAAGGCAAATTGGACAAGTTTGAAGGTCCCTAGGTCAATGGATATTTTTTTTTTAATCAAAACCATGCCATACTATTAGTTTAAAAGACATTTCAGCTATCAGTCATAGAAATCACTTGGTACCAGTTCAACAGGAACTGGATCAGCTCCTGTAGACCATGTTCGGAAATGCCTGGTTCCTTGGGCATTACATCACCTTGGTCGAAAATGCCTGTCTCTCTGGCAAGAGGGTAAAGAAGAAGCCAGGCACCAGGTATTGCTGGGTCTGAAAACCCCAGGTCTCATGTGGGGTGACCCATGGCAGGGGTCTCTCAAGAGACAGCCCTCACTGATGGATGTTTCCACCACAGAAGGCAGCAGCCTGCAGACCTACAGAGCACAACAAGAAGCGGATCATCTCTTCCTCTATGTATTTGCTTGAGGGAATGGGTGGGTGGGTTGTTTATCTTGTGGAGAGGAGCCTTTTCCTTTCGACTCTTGGGAAAAAAGGAACCGCTTTGTGTATGTTTACTGAAAGTTCGGTGTGTTCCCTGAGACATGAAGATAGGGCACATCCGTATAAACCAGGGTGGAGAAAAAAATAAAACCAGAAAGAAATGGACTGGGAGAGCTGCAGAGACAGTGTGTGTGCATGTGTGCGCTCAGCCAGCAAGGGGAATGACACTGACACTGTTTCAAAGGAAGGTCATCGCGTAGACCATAAATCTCAAACACTTAGAATTTGCTTCATTCATCTTCGTTAACTCTTCTTTACAAGAAGTTCAGCAACTATCAGAAAATTTTGAAATTATTATTTATTTATGTGGCCCTGCAGCTGTTCATGGCTAGTGATTTAAAGTTTGACGTGGCCAAACACAGCATGACTGGCCTGATCCTGCCCGTGAGGGACCTGTCCTTAGCAGGGTTGCCGGTGCCTGCAGTGGTCGCGTGAGTGAGGGCCAGGGTGCACATGCAATATGAACAGCATGGGGCAACACTGGTGCGAGCGTTCCCTTCGCCTAGGCATAGCCAGGTGCCACCGGCAGGCAGAGGAGGAGGAGAGTCTTCTGGGAGAGAGCAGACCTTTGCCATGGACTGACACCCACCCCCAGGCCTCCACTTTTGGGTGCTTTGGAGGGAACGGGCTTCTGCTTTGAGGTGGTGGAGCCATTCTTAGGTCTGCTGCTTTGACTCTTCAGGTTACCTTTGGGCCCATAAGGATTTGCTGAGCACCAGATATGGTTCATGAGTCAAGTTCTCCAAAAACTCTTTTGCTCAAGAGAAGGGGAGGGAGGGGAAAGTTTCTTCTAATTGATCACAATTAATGTAATTAGTACTATGCAGTTTTTCCTATTCATGTCTCTTTACCTTCGAGACCTTCATTCATCTTAACACCTATTGCCATTCTTAATTACTTTCAGTGAGCCCACAGCAAAAAAGAGATATGTCATTCTCTTTTGTGATCGACTGCATGAATATATTAGAAAGACACAATCTGACCAGATTCAACATTTAGTTAAATTCTAGCTCTGCCATTAACTTGCATGGTGGCCATGGGAAGTAATTTCACTTTTCTCTGGGATGTTTTATTTATATAGAAAATGGAAATAGCAAACTGATCTATATAAAAAGTCTAATCCAGCCCCAACTAAGATAATAGAAGCTCGGCTTTTGAAAAATTCCTGTTAATCACACAGGGAAAAGCCATTGTGTTTTTTAAATAAGCAAACTAAACTGAGGAAAAGAACTGTAGCCTCCTCAACTATTAAGAAATAAATTCTTTAGGCCCATGTTTATAACATGCAGAGCATCCTGGTCTCAGTATGTTTTCCACTACTGCCTCTGTTTCCACAGGAGCATTAGACTGCTTCCTTCAGAAAGTCCAGGTCCACCAGAGGTCAGAGAGGACCTTGTTTTATAAGAAGTTTTAGTTTGCAGTCCAAGAGCTCCCTTCCAAGCAGCTGGACACTTTTTATCAGCCCTTGCTTGCTAACTAGGAGGATTAATGACCACTTTCCAATTCCATCTTCTGCTACCCACCACCGGCTGTCATGCTTGACTGCCTTCGCTTCCAAGACCAGGGGGTTAGAGACATCTAATGGCAACTACATGCATAGCAGAGCATCTTCTCCCACTGTAGCAGGCTGTCCTGTAGGACAAGAGTTCCAATATTTAACTCTTTCAGTACCTCAGAAGCGTATGCGCTAAAGACCAATGAAATGCACACGTCTGTGTGGGTGTATGACATCATGGCATCCCACTACAAGGAAAAATAAGTGATGCAAATGACTCTGGGGCAGAAAAGGGACAGTAGTCTGTGAATGCATTCAAAATTGATTCAAGTGCCTGCATATTGCTGGGCTCAGTCTTGGTTCTGTTCTCCTCTTTCTTGAAGGGTGGAAGAAGGATTTAAGACAGGAGAGACGCATGGATGAGGTACTACAGCATTCTTGATGGTATCCTCACACTGGAAAAACATCACATGGAACAAAACATATGGTCTTCAGTGGTAGAGAAAGGGAAAAAGAGAACAAAGCCCTGAAGATTCAGGAATGGAAAAAAGACTAGGTCGAATGGACAAATGCCCTTTGTTCTGCCTTCAGAGTGCTCTGTGTCCTGAGTGAAATGGGCACATGACATGAAAGCTGCAAATTCCTGAGTGTATGCTCAGGAAATGTAATATTTCCTGTCTTCACCGAGCGGAGAGAAATGGGTGCTGTTGAGCAATTCAGGTAAAATACACAATAACAAGTATATCTTCAAGAAGATGCTCAGTAGCTGGGTGGTTTATGGCTGTGCCTGGGAGGATCCCCCAGGAATGACACAGTTGGTGACTCAGCCAGCATGAGAGATTCAGCATGGGATTTACAGGAGAGCCTTTGCTTAGCAAAGCCAACGATTTATATACTGGCATGACATGTATGTCCAGAAGCCCATTTTTTGTGAAAAAAAACCACCCCAAACAACTTCAAAACAGGCTAGATAAATAAATGGAGATCAAACAAGGGCACAATTCTGAAGTACTGAAGGCCTCTACCTTTTACAAAGACATCCCCTTGTTTGTAAGGATCTAAATCCTGACTGCAGAGAGCATGTGAAATGCCTGGGGATTTCCAGGCATGCTGCAAGTGCTCAGCTCTTCTGCGGACATGGCCCCTTGCTTGCAGAGGTGGGACAGGACCTGGAATGGGGCACTGCAGAGTCTGGGCCTGACCATGACACTGGCCCCTTTCGCTGCAACATTCCTGTTCATAAAACCAGGACAGAGATACTCCACGTAGTCCCCAAGGGGGCTGTGGGACTCACCATGGCCATTGACTCTTCTGACTGCTGTGAGGCTCCATCCCTTCCCTCCCTGTGTGTCTAGTAGTGGTGTCCTTGCTGGAAGCACAAGGACTATATGCACTATTTCCTCCAGACAAGGTATTTAAGAAAGTTGTAACTGTCATAACTAGCCATGACAGTTAAACAACTACTGCCCAGAACATCTGGATTAGCAGAGGAGTTACAGCCCAGTTCTTCCTGACACCTAACACAGAGTCTTTTCCTCTAAGGCTGGTCAAAAACTAAATTGTTTTGCAATGACTTACCATTGGTTAAATTTTATTTCTGATACCCAGTTATATGCTGTCTGAAGGGAGTTTCATGGCTTGTCCAAGGCCCATTTAATTCAGTGGCTTTGTGTCAACTTCATTGAGTGCTGGATCCTACTTGGGCTGTGAATGGGCCTTTTAGTAGGTACAGCTGTAAAAACATATTAGCTACTTCTCTGTAGGCCCTTTTTTTTCTGTAAAACAAATACAGTGTATTTGCAGAAGAATGGAGTTTCAGATCAAAGGAAGCCATTTTCCATTTCAAGTTGAATCTGAGAAATAGTTATGACCTAATTAAAAAAAAAGAAGTAGGAATGTTAAAATTTTGGCATATCTAAACGATCTTGCTATTTTGGGGGGAGTGGCATTTGGCCCATTGTGGCTCAAGGGATAAAGCACAATCCCAGAGTGTGGGACACTCAGGTATACAAGCCTTATCTGCTTATTTTGGAATAAAAATTATAACGAAGCTCTTCTCCCTGCCAGGCACATCTCCTAGCCACCAAGTGGTCCAGAGGGATGTGCTCTCCATGTCCTGGCAGAGCTATTGCACTCAGCAGAAAGAGACACTTGAACATCCATTTTAACTGGAGAAAGAAAAGGACTTTGTAAGTCAGTAATTAAGACACTCATTTGTTGGTCGAAGTGCTGGAGACCTCAAGCATTGGCTCAGTACGTTGTAGGCTACTGTGGATAGTGCTCGTGGGGTTTGAATCAGGAGACAGACAGACAAATGGCTTTCTGCAGTGCGGATGATCAGACTAAGGTGAAGAGAGAAGGACAGCTTTTCCTCTATAGTTTTATGAGCAGTGTCTAAGCTAATGTCTAAGACTTGTGATTGAGTCTTTTGTTTCTGATCTCTTCCATTCGTATTTAAAACATCCCAAAAGAATCTTTTGCTCTCTAAAAAAATGACTACGTCAATCTTGATTATTTTTCCTTCAGTTTTTGAGCTCTAACACCGCACCGAAAAAGTGACTTTTATTGCAAGCCGAGTCCCACATTTTCTTGCTAAGAGGTGTGCATGGTGCTTCAATACTAAGCTGTCAAATTCTGGGGGACCTTACTACTCTCTGCTTACTTCCTGTTGATTTTGAAGCTGGGAACTGCTGTATGAAACTGATAGGCTGACTGGGTGTTATCTTGGGTCTTGAGGTAATTCAAGGGTAAAATGATCTAATGCGACAATATGTGAGAACTCAGTATTCAGGGTATTAATGTTCTTGACTAATTGCCAGAGCCATGAAACTGGCCTTCTGTCGATCACAGCTAAGGAGAAGGCTGACATGGTATTTCAATACGCACACAACTACATAATCTGTAGCTTGCAGTAGACTTAATGACCATAAAGAAGATTTCAGAAAGAAAAAACAAGGCAGCGCCTATGAAAAAGGATAGATAATAGCTGATTCAACCAGGCTTCATTAGTGGAGAAAGATGACTAGCGATGGGATGAAAAGAGACTCTGATATTTTCTTGAGCTGGAGTCCTTTTGATCTTAAGCATGTCTTGAGATTTTGGGATGCTTTCTTAATCTTAAAATGATTTAATAAAAAAAAATAAATACTCTTTTTAGAAACAGGCTGCCCTGGTCTGTGCCCTTCTTCCTGCACCTGGACAGTGGACAAAGATGTTACAGCTTTCAGGAAACAGCACGTTTGTCAGCGTGCAGCCCCCAGCCGAACAAAGGGCTGGATTCATGAATGCAATATCAACCATGGAAATGTTCCACCCCTGCCCCTCCCCGGCTTCTGACTCAATCTGATGGAACAAAAAATGAATTGTCATTGGATTTTGCAGCCTTTGAGGTTCCTCAGCAGATCAATACATTATGGACGTGTTTGCTGGCCCCTCATTTGAATGAAACTACACAAGATTCACAAGAAATTGAACTTAGATTGCGCTCTGCTTTTTTGGGGGTTGTTTCTAATAAGGGGAAGTCATACAAAACTGCTACCAAAGAAGAGATGAAAGGCAGTCTCTGCAGCAAGGAAAGGTAAGCGTGCAGTGAGCTACAGTCAGATCTGACTTCGCTCCCACACAGCAGCACCACTTCAAAATTTCCCTTGCCCTGGTGAAGCAGGGTACCCTTTTGACAGGAACTTGGTGTTCGTTAACGGTGTTTGCTCTGCCTGACATGACATTTAAAAGCTATGGGCCTGTATCGCATTTATTCAGCATTGTCATATTCAGCAAAACATTTAAGCAGTTACTCAGCTTGAAGCACCTAAGTAGTCCCACCGTCAACAACAGGACTTCTCAAATGCTTAAATTTATGCATGTGTTGGAGTACCTTGCTGAATCAGGACTTCAAACCCTAATAGCTTGCTGAACCAGAGTAATGATTCCAGTTTTTCCCCCCCGAGCCTTACAAACACCCCCAGCACGCAACGTACAAAACTAATTTTAGTTAATTGGATAAAATTGTATACGTACACTCAGTGACCTCTGAGAGTTTTGAAAACTAATTATGCCGGTGTCACCCTGAATACCTATTTCTATGATTAGCCACTTCCACCTGTAGGAAATGTGGCGCTGTCATCTGATATGCTCTGTGATCTGTCCTAAAGGCTGGCACATCTCCAGCTCCGGGTGGGTTTCTTCCACAGTTGTCACGCAGTGTGGTGTAGCTACCTGTGATAACTGATGAGCAGACAGACATCTTTTGCGCTGCCATTTTTAATGTGTTTCACTACATACCTCTTTCAAAGACTAATAATTTCCGCCGGGCAAGAATACTGTCAGCCTGGCATCAGATAAGTTCTCAGGCAGAGAGCTGTACCCTGCATTGCCTATTTTATCTAATAAAGACTTTTCCATCTCTGGTCTACTGCTTATAATTTAGCCTTCATAAATTGACTTGCTAACACAGTCGGTTGGACAGAAAAAAAAGTAAGATGCTGAGGTGTCTTCAGACTCCTTTCAACTGACATAAAATACCCATTGTCAAAATAGGGTAAAAGTAGTGGGAAAAACATTTTGGCAATTAGAAACTGAATTTCAATTTACCATCTTCCTGCCCTTCCAGTAGTGTGACAAGAAGTAACACTTTGGTCATTCATATGCTGAGACAAGATAACATTTTGAGACTGGAACTGAAATGAAGTTTGAGATTAATCTTTTTTTTTTTTTTTTTTTTTCCTCAGAATGGGAATAATTGCCTAACCTACCTAATGAAGAACTTTAAACTGAAACAGGGCTGTGAACAGCACAGGTGGCATCAGAAATATCGTCATCCGTTTCCTCACGTGTAAGGACAGCTTTGCAGAGGTGCAATTTATTGCCCCTCCCCTTTGCTCCTTTCTTCAGCTCTGGTTGGGGCCACTGGCTTGGTCCCTCCTGTCAATGGAGCCACCAGCGCCTTCCCAGGCAGGCTGCAGCAGCCACTGCTCATGCACAGCTGGCAAGGTAAAATAGCCCCCAGATGTTTGAAGAGTACACAGTGAACATCCTCCCTGCAGACAATACTGGCAGCAATATCAGGAGGTAACTGGGCACATCTGAACCTCCCCTGTGCCTGGTACATGGCCGGTCGCAGGCAGGGAGAGCAGGAGGACACCTTTCATCTGCACATTTGTCAGTTTGTGCTTTCCACATCGCCTTAATTCAAAGGAGCATTAATACCTGTGTTGCTAATGAGATAAAGAGTCCAACTGCCCACTGTGCTGGCCCAGGGAATGAGCACGGCTTTTACCACTCCAGCTCTCCTGGTGCTGAGCTAAGGGGACCTCTGCCCCAACACAGGCAGCCCTGTGGACATGTTTGCTCCCCTTCTGCCTGTTGTCTTCACCTGCCAGTACACCTGAGGCAAGCGGTGCTTTCCCTTTGTCAAACCATTGTGTGCCAACAGTCCAAATCCTGCAAACACTTGTGCACACACCACAGAAGAAAGCCAGCAGGGTCCTGGGAACAAAGGTGTTCATGGACATGTCTACACAACCAAGACCCAGGGTTCTGGTAATTTGGGGAAAAATAAGCACCAGCTCCTGGCTGTGCAATAAAAGTGCACTGTACCCTCACCCTGCTACATGTGTTCTTCATGCTTTGATAATTGTCTCTAAAATTAAGTTTAATAACAGCTAAAATGTTTCAAGAGTTTCCTTGGCAGTAGTTTATAGAAGGTGTTACCCTGGAAAAGAACATAAAATTATACCATCAAACCTCTGGGAGAAATAACGTCTTCTATTTGTTAATTTTGGACAAAATCTAAATTTTTCTGCTGGCACAGTTTTAAACTATAGTCCTATAATGCTTCTCCTCATACTTTTAGGGCAACGATAAGAAAATTGGCTAAAACCCAGTAATGCCTCTTTTGGATCCCAATGAATCTTCTGAGTCTCATTTGTTTAGTTCAATGAAAAAATAAAGTTAGAATGGCCATATTCCAGCCCCAGTAACGATATTCTGTGTTGGGATAATGAACGACTGTGGCAGGGACAGGTGGAGCGCCTCCACAGCAGGGCAGAACCAGCAGCTGCTCAGCAGCCCTCAGCAAAGCACGACTCTTCCCAGCTTCTGCCCATTTGGGATAAAACAAGCATGCAAACAAGGTGGAACTGGGTCCTCAGGACCTCCTCAGGTGGCCTGAGGGTGCAGTGGGACACTGAGCATGCATGGATCACCAGGATAGATGTGTGCAGGCTGGCTGGTACCTTGGAAGGCAGCACGCTCTCAGGTGGCTGTTCCCACCTCCTTAACTCTTGCCACACTGGAAAGCCAAAGGCAGAAAATAGACAGTTTTACAGAATTTTGTAGCCACCAGAAAACAGCTTTTAACCCTAAAATTTGAAGAGTTAAACTGACAGCTGAGTTGAAATTTCTTCAGCACATGACACAGGCAGCACAGAAAGCAGAGATGTTCAAGTAAAAGTAAATAAATACTTTTTGTTTCTTAATCATAGCATGTTCGCCAGGTATTTGACAACTGGGTTGAGCCTTTGAAGTCATAACATGTTACCTGAAGATGTGGCTTGATTACAGTCTAGACAGGAATGTATAATACCAGTTTTCAAGGGGCCAATTAGATTCAGTATTTCATGTAACTCTTCCATAAAGAGTGAAATTATGCCAGTGAATATTGTATATTGATAATTTTGTTTTTTAGAAGTTATTTCTTAGTCTGATGACAGTAGCTTTCAGAGTTAAGAATGTTATCTACAGAGACTGCCCCCCAACTTGGGGTATGGCTAAAATCCTGAAAGCTGTACTGATTTAATTACCACTATTCAAAGGGAGTGAAAGATTTTATTCAGACGTTCCTGAGATGGAAAAGAAGGGGGTAATGGAAATTCTTTTATCATCCCAACTGCAGGGGTTGTGACCGAGAGCACGCTCTCATTTACTGTCTATGCAGCTGTAATTAAATCACTCCAGCTTTCAGCATTTTAACCATACCCCAAGTTGGGATAAGAATTCCCAGTGAAAGAGATGTGCTAACACCACATGAAAGCAGTCAATACAAATAACTCGGTGCAGGGGCAAAAGAGTTTACTTTCTTCCCGGGAATTCAAGAGCAAAGCAGGACACAAGGCACGCCGCGCTGCTCCGGCGCTGTCGGCACGGGTCCAGCCGTGTCTTACAGCCACCCACAGCAATGCTATCTAGAGGATCGCGGCACTGCTGCCATGTCCCACCAGGCACATCTGCTCATTAATAAAACAGAAGCCCAATGCCATCCGTGACCAAAACTTGAGAAAAGAGTTTGGAAAAGCTCCATTTTCCCAGGGAATCTAGAAATCTTTCTTGCTGAGTGCCCTGGAGAACATAAGCTCGTTTTAATTGAAAAAAAAAAAACAAAACAAACAAACCAATCGCTCCTCAATGGCAGGAAATCAGCAAACTATTTATGGAAATAAAAAAAAAAAAAAAAAGTGAAGCTAAACCTCAGAGCAAGGCTTTGCTATAAATGGGTGCATTGATCAAGTCCCGTATGTGTTTGGAGGCAGACTCATTGCAGCCTTTACCTGCTGTGCTCCTGGCCAAGAATTCCTGCTGGGAAATTAGGTGTGGTTTAAGGCAGGATGGAAACGACAGCAGCAGTATGAGAGATGGCTGTCTCCTAATTTAGCAGGACTTGGTCAAGCAGGCTCTGTGCACCCCAAAGAGTGGTGACTACCCAAAGTAGGATGTCAGAACAGGCAAGAGCAGGGTTCTGGCCCCACTGCAATAAACCAGTAGCCCAGCTCCTGCCCCACCAGGTGGGCTCAGATTTGGGTGTGAGTACAGCTTCTTCCCCAGCCTGTGAACCTTGGATACCCCCAGCTTCCCGGCCTCACACAGTGCCAGGGTGCAGGTGGATGTTCAAGGTTTGGGGGCAGAGAATGCTATTGTTGCTGCCACCAACCCCATAAAAGGCACCAAAGATGATGCCTTAGCACATGGGAGAACATTCTTAGGGATATAGAGTTTTGTTAGCTCCATAGGCCAAGGACAAGTAGAAGACAAGAGAAGTTAGCCTGGGAAAGGATCTGAATCAGGATATTGACACATTTTGCCTTGCTTGAGGCTAACCAGTCTTTGGTAAATATGTTGAACACTGCCCTCCCACCCTATCCTGTGCACCTCCACGATGTCAGGTACCACACAATCCTGCACATCCTGTTATGGCTTTGCAACAAACCCATCAATAGACTTAGGCAAGGAGAAAAGCCCCTAAACACAATCTGTGATAATAACAGAGAGAGTAAGTGCTCCCAGCATTATCGTATCCTTAAATCCTACTTGGGGAGTTCCTCCCTGGGTATTCGTGTTTACTGTAAATGGCTAGGGGCTGACTCTTTCAACATAAGGAGAAACACCATATAGACAAGGTACTACATAATGTATAAGATATAGGATATAGCCGGGTTATGAAGCATAGGTATATGAGAAAAAAGAAAATATTTGCAGCATGCGGCCTCCAGGGTAACTGTAGCCCTTCCCATCCCTCTTTACAGGGCAGCATCTTGACTGTAATATCTGGCCCCTGTTAGAGCTGGACATACCTCTGAGTCCCAGGTAGCACTGGCCTGTGTCACTTCAGTTGCTTGATCCTGCTGTTCTTGAGCAAAACTCCTATTGAACCGCATGGCCATTCTGCCTCACTCACAGCAGGATTCACAATTTGACCTTTTGGAGGCCGGGTTGAGAAACAGTGGGGAAGAAAACAAGGGTCACACTCTATACCTGCTAATGCACCAGACACTATCGGTTCTACAGCCTGGCAGAGCTTAATTTCTCATCTGTCAAAGTGACAGTGAAATCCCCATGATAGATCATATAATTATTAATTCTGTTCCCAGGTGACATGCCCAATTTGGAAGTTTTCTGAATGTAAGGTAGTAAGATACCTTACTTCAGGGGAAAAAACCCAAACCGCCCCATATTTCCAGTCCACTAAAAAGTCAAAGATAAACAATAGAAGTTACATCAAAAAGATACTGCACAAACCAAAATATTCCTCACTGCAGGTGAGGTGCCTGTTGTAGAGACACCAAATGCAAATTGACCCAGACAAAGACTAATTAAAAAGTGTTGCAGATGTTTGCGTCCTCTGTAACTAGTTTTGCTTATAACTGTTGGAGTTTAAACTGCAAATAGTTTAATTTCTCTCTTTTTATGAAAAGTTCCCCACTTTTCAGAGGTTTAGCTTCTGGCTGATATTATGACATGCTCAGAAGATAGGTGATTTTAGTCCAGAGCAATGTCACTCATATGACTTTCTATTTTTAACTATTTTTAACTATTTTAACTATTTTTAACTATCTTTTAACTATTCTCCAGCTAAATGGAAAAGCTCAACACTTTTCTCACCATTACAAAAGTGGCCTAATGACCTATTTCCAACCTGGTTTCTGAAAGCTGGGTGAACTTTAGCAGAAACTTGGCAAGAAAGCGTAGGACTAGTCATATGCTGCAGTTTGGGAGGTGGTGAGAATTCAGAGATATGTGACAGGAAGAAATCCCCTGCTGAGCATCTTCACTGGGCACCACTTTCTACACTTTCTATGACAAAACCAGCAAAAGCGATACAGGGCAGGAAAAAACCTCCTCTGCAAACTTGCAGATACTTTCACATGAGCTCTTGCAAGACTTGTGTTTTCCACCAACTTTCTGGCAAATGCAGTGGTATGACTTGTGCAAATACTGGTGAAAAACAGCTAGAGGCAAATCTTAGGGGTTTCTCCGAATGAATGTTCACAGATAATGTTTTGGAGAACGTTTGGCTGGAACAAAATCTATATAGTCAGAATTTCCAGCACAGCTAGGGACACTAGACTAAAACAGCAGATGAGTTGGAAAAAACACACCCTACATACGGAAATGTCATGGGGACCTTCCATGACCCTCCTAGTGATAATGTAGCAGAAATAGCTAAGCACATAAACCTGTAAACTTCCATACTGGGAATTCTCTCTCCTTGAGCTATTCCTTGAAAGTGTTCACACACGATATTGCTGCAAACTGGGCAGCTCTAATGCATTCATTGATCAGACAGGGTGTATGCACTTAATACTGCAGTGCGGGCTTTCCATTTGTTTACCCTTTCCTATGTTTCAGTGATATTTTCATTTTAAGCAAATTTCAGCATAATCACCATATTTGCTCAAACCTGCGCATGTGCAACAAAGCCGTTCCTAGCCCATCTGCTCTGGCAGCCTCCTTCATGTAAAATGGACACCTGTCCGTCCGTCCGAGGTGCTGGAAGCAGAAGGAGGGATCCCCTGCCACATGAGCAAGCGAGGACAGAGGGACAGAGGCACTGGGGGATTGTTACCACCAGACGCTAAGAGCTATGTGCTTCGGAGCCAAGGTTTTACACCCCTCGCACATGCATATGTATTTTACCTCATTATTGGCTTCAGCTATACTTATTGTTACCAATTTGTGTCCCGATGCTATTTTTCTAGGCAGCCTCGGTGGGAGAGACTTGTGTGCAGAGCAATATTTGCATTTCTGCAAGCTTTTAGGGGTATACATATTGCTAATACGCACATAAACAGGACGCCATTCATATTTAAACAGTGCTTTTGGAGTCGGATGGCATCACAGCTGAGGGAATGGAAACGTTCTGATTTGTATCACTTATCTCAGTGGAGGTTGCTTCCTTCACATATTCTGACTTCTGCAGAGCCGCTGTAATAAGGTAGTTATATTCACATAGGATGAGACACTAGGCATTTAATAACCCCCGCTTCCTCCCCCAAAAGCCTAATAAGCTTGCTTTGCCAGTTGATCTTTACAGTCACTCACCCCTCCGTTTTTCCCAGACTACTGTGCTTCCTTTATACTTCAGCTCTTTTTTTCATTTTCATTTGCATATATTCAAGGCCCTAAAGAAAAACAGCTCTGCATTAAAAGGCTATTACAGAAATATATGCTATTTAAGTAACAATAGAACATGTTTTTCATTGGGAAGGAAAAAAAAAAAAAGAGGATATTTTAGTTCCAAATAAGATTTAAAAGGATGTCACGTGATGTTCAGGGTACTTTGGCTCACAGAATTTTGTCCGGCAGTTTGTTGCGGCTTCTGCTTTAGACAGTTCATCTCTTTCGCAGAAATAGCACTGCAAGAGGACTGTCTGTGTTCAGACGTGCCACCTCCCTCTTCATCCGAGGCTTTCCCCAAGCTCAGAGGACCCGGTGCTTCACTGCGCTGCACTCTCTGCTGCTGTTAGCTCTTGCTCTCAGGGGGTGCAAAACGGCGCCGCTGGCACTGGGCAGCATCTCACGCTGCCTTCAGCAGGCTGCAGGGAGCCTGGCTCAGCAGGGCTCATCCAGGCATCAGGTCCAAAAGCTTTTTGTTCCTAGAAGTCACGGCTGTGTCCGGCGGGATGCTTCTCCACGGCCTTTATGAGATAAAGTGCCCAAGGGGTGTGTGTTCATAAAAACATGCGGTGAAAAAAATTTTGGTTCCACAAACACCCCCCCACAAACCTTGTTGGTTGTTATGTGCGTGCCTGGGGGGTCTGTCTCCTCACCCCTGATGGGTTTAATGGCCAGGACTGAGGCAGTTCTTGTCCCAGCTCACCACTGTGGTCTTCTGCTGGCAGTCACCATCACTCAGGGGAACCTAATGGGTGTCCCCTCCACAACTTTCTCAAGGCACAGCCCTGCAATTGGTCTAAAGATGACTTTCCCACCCAAAAGGATAATGCCACTTTCCTCCAGCCCACCTGTGTGTTCTCAGTGCCCCCCTCTCCTCCCCTTGCCCCGCCAATGCTGTGGCTGACCCTGCAGCCATACAGGCGGTGGGAAATGGGCACTTATGGAGCTGAAAGCTCACCAGGTAAAAGGAGTAAAAGATCCTTTTTCAGCAGTCAGCAAGGTGACCTGTCCCACCCTGAGATGAGATTGCAGAAGCACATGGCCGGGACAAGTGGGCACTCTCCCTTTTGTTAGTCCATGTAATCATTAGTTCAGCTAAGCTGACAGCAAAGTCACATTTTGAGCTTACAGCTCGAGCACTAATTTCAGCTGCTGTCAATTTTTGGTTTGACTTTGGCAGCCGGGGCTGGCAGTGCCGCAGCGACTTGTCAGTGCCTCTACTAGGGGACAAGGTGCTCCACCAGAGACCCAGAAGGGCAGGGGTGGCAGCAGTATCTCCACCTGCCGCAAATCCATCTTCTCGCTTCTTGCTATTTTTAACTGGATCAACCTCAGTGACCCAAGACACCAAAGTGCAGCTCCACAAACAGTTGCATCAGCGCAAACAATGTGGAAGCAAGCTGTAAGGATGCAGGAACAGGGAAGTCCCCTTAGGCCAGACTCACCACAGGAGCCATCGCACCATGAGGGTGTCACCATGGACAACACAGGGGCTCTGGAGAGGTTCAGGAGGGAAGGGGCTTCCCTCTCGCATTTAGGCATAAAAATGTGGTGTTACCCATTCCCTGCTGGCTTTCAGGCAGGAGCTTTGCTTTTGCCTAGGCTCTGTGAAGGATTGAGCAGGATACATGAAAAATCTCAGCCTTTTCCCCAGTGACAGAGGAACTAGTGCTCTAAAACGAAAAACAGTTTGGCTATATTTTCAGCATATATATATTTTTTTCCAGTGAGCGAAGAGGTAGATTCTTCATAGGTGTGAAAACAAGAGGCAAAGGACAACAAGCTCTTGCTTCCATCCCTGTATTTTAGAAAGCATCAGACAAAAGGTCCTCCAAACAGAAATGCTCAGGGTCATGACTTTTCACTGGTATTCCAACGAGGGAACAGAGAGGATTAAAAAAAAAAAAAGAATCCCTAACACCTCAATAACATATTTACTAAACTTGTGTGTGAAATAGCAGGAGCAACTAATGTCTCCATCTTTATACAAGGATTTCTGTAGACCATTTTTACTGGTTATCCAGGGCAGACTCATGGATAACTGCACTTCATCATTCCACCAGGAAGCTCATTCAGACTGAAAGTTGGACTATTGGTTTTTAATTTTAATGCAGTTTTTAATTTTGATAGCTCATCTGCTTGACATGGAATTTCCACGGTGCAAATTGAATACAATAAAATTGCTAATCAGCCCATTAGAATATGGTGATGGTATAACATCTATTAGTTGTTGAATAATGTCTTCCTCCAATGTATTTTGAATTAAGTCTGCATGATAACAAAATTAATCCAGATATGCATACCTACCCATAAACACAGCGTACACCAGCAAATGCAGCCTTCTCCTGGAAATTCATACAACTTTTTAACATGCTGACAATCCTAAAACCAGTGAAAGAAAATGTGTCTTCAAGTAGGGGAATAAGCAATTAAATACAAAGAAATTAACCACGAAATAAGACAGGCTACAGGTGTTTGCTCTGAGCATGTCTTTCATGGGAACACAAAACCTAGTACAGACTCCAATCTCACATCACAGTGAATTTCTCTGACTTCAAGTCCTTCTTATCCCAGGAATACCTCCCACATTTTCCCTCCCCAACAATTAAAACAAGCCATTCTCCTGCATCAACACCTTCTTACCCCATTTTCTCCTGCTTTTTTCCACGTTCTTGCTTGACAAATTCTTAGGTCCTTAATTCTAATACCCAGAGGCCATAAATTTTCTCTGCACCCCAAGGAAAAGAGCCCTTAGCCTGTTTCTTTTAAGGTCTCATTTAATTTCTCTACCCCAGTGCAAGTCTTCCCTTACTCTACTATTGCAAAGACCCACAACACAAACTTCTTTTCTTGGCTGTCTCTTCTTGGGGAAAGATAATTTCCTATACTGGCAATTTCCCCTGTCAACATCCTCTGGTACTATGTTCCACGTGGCTGAAAGCTGCCACGCCAAGAATGCCTTTGTCTGAAGCTGAAAATAGATGGAAAGTAGCGGTGAATCAAAAATTTCTCTTATTTGATTAATATGCTCTGTCAAAAGTTCCTAATCATTATGAAATCAGGATTGTTGAAGTTGTTAAGAGGAAACTTACCCCTGTCCACGCAGGTACTTTATATCCAGTAGATTCAACCTTTATGGTAACCTTCTAAAAGAAATAATCTTTAAGGTAATATTCTAAAATCATCTTGTAAATTCCCTATAATTTGGGGGAGTTTATTTTCTGATAGGAATCTTGGGATTTTAAATGGGTCAAAATCCAGACTTGCCCTGCAATACTTAATAAGAATGCAACATTATAGAAACTTCCTTATAAAATGATACAGCCCAACATGAGAGCAACTATGGTCAAAATCTTACTGATGGTTTAATTTTTGTATATTGGAAATGATAGTCCAGGAGGATTTGTAACTTTGGGCATCTGAGAAAAACATCCCTAGCCATCTCTGCATCTTTATGCGTCTAAATAACTGCAAGGATCAGGTTCTCAGTGCACCTAAAGCTCGTACAAACCAGCATCCGTGTCACTTACGGCATGGGTTTGAGAGTAATCTACTTGCAAGAAATGTTAGTACTCTGCCATAGGCAGATAAGAAAAGGAACAATACAGTTGAAATGGGCAAAGATGATTCAGTTCAATCTGAGGAGTGTTGCTTTGTATTCCCAGTCAGTTTAATAATCCTTTCATCTTTCAAGGAAATTATAACTGTGATTCATTGGGACAAAGTTAGCAACTTCTCCTTTTATCTAAGTCCTATTATTGGTGCTTGTCACAGCCATTCAAGGACCTCCTAGGAATCAAAATGGACAATTGCATCCTCCTCTCTCTGCCAGCAAGAGGCTGGGTATCATTAACAATGCTTAAATTAATAGCGAATTTTGGAGGGAGTAAATGTACCCCTGCAGGAAACCACGGATGAAGAGACAGGATATGCATTTCAGTTCAAAGTCCTGCCTGTGAGTGGAGGTCTGTGACATTTTCCCGTTCAAAATTAGACATTCATAAGTTCGCTGTAGCAGGGTGCACATTATTGTTTTGGTCTATGGAATCAATAGCTGTGAGGAAGGGGGTGGAAGGTGGCTTTTTGAAAAAGGGAGTGTTTTTCACAATAGAAAGAAATCCATAATGTGTAATAAGTGGCTGTAGGTGGTTCCCTGCCCTTGCTCTTTTTTGTGCAATATAGGTCTCAGGGCTCTGAAAGGAACTGGAACGCAGGGTGAGGTCTTTTATCAAACTTTGTGATGCCGTGGTTAACGTAGCATCCAAATTTTGCCAGATTATGTGAGCAAAGGAGACAGGTAGAAGCGAAATACATTGAGCTTAGTCTAGGTGAGGCCAAAGTGGGGCTGGTAAGTGGAGGGGAAGCTTGGCTTGTGGCCAGCTGCAGCCCACCAAATCTTTGTGTGCTGCCAGGCAGAGGGACCTCATATCTGGCAGCCGAGAGCCAGCTGATTTTGGAGGCTGCAGTGATTCTGCCTGGCAGCAGCAGACATGGGGCTACACTGGGATGAGTGTCCTGGCACTCCAGGGTTGGAGCAACGAGATGGATCAAGCTGAACGCAGCCCCACCTCTGGAGTTACCAGAGCTCAGAGCATCCTGCCAGCAGTGTGTTATTGCTCCTCGCTGCTCCTCCATCATACCGGGTAGATTTTATCTGCTAGTAAGAAATCATTGCAGGGCTTGCTTCATGGGTGCTGCACCACTGAGGCTTAGAGGACTCCACTTTCACAGGGGATGGCAGGAGCAGGAGCTGTACAGCCCAACAGCCCCTTGTAAGGACCACAGGGGGATGAATTGTCCCAAGGGCTGGGGCATCTGGTGGTCACAGGGCTTTTCCTGTGAGTAGCAGCACATGTCAGACTGAGGTAGTGTTCACCCCCCAGGCTGAACTCTGATCCAGAACAAACACAGAAATTTTCTGAATTTATGCTGCTGCCACTGCATCAGATAGACACAGAAGTGCTTACTGCACTGCACTGCCCCCAGCCCCCAACAATGCCCCTTCTACTAAACAAACCAAACTCTGGGAACGATTGGTCTGCCAGGGTTGTCCCTGCATCTCGTAGAATGGATGTGCATCCACTCTGTGGGGTATGATGGTGGCCTCAAACAGAACCCACCACTGCTATGAGACTGAAGGCAGTAGTAGCAGTACTTAATGCTGTACTTAATGCCAGTACTAAGGCTGGTCAGAGTTGCTATATAAATTCCTTTCTAAAGTGGACCAGACTGCTATAATGTACATGTTTGTAATTTGGAGGCTACGTAACTGTAACACAGTCTGTCTAGTTTCAAGATCATAAACTGAGATAAAAGAGAACATTAGATAATCTACTCCATCTTCCACCCCTTGCAGCATCTTTCCCACTTAAGTTCCACTAGTGCTTTGGTGTATATGTTTTAAGTGTCCAAAATGATAGAACTCTTACTCTTCAGAGACTATCTTGAAACTTAGTAGGATTCTCCAGAGGGATTTTTTTTTGTTGTTGTTGTTGATAGTTAGTCTTACATTTTGTCCTCTTAGAATTAACTCAGAGTTCCCATTTCACCCTAAAAATGTTATTTTTTTGACTTTGGTTCCTTTCACAAGAACCAATGAATTCTTATTAGCATCTTCAGAAGAAGCTGAGAGTGACCTCAGCCAGGATGAGCCTAAGAAGGACTAAGCATAGGAATGTGCATTGCTCTAAGTACCTGCCCCTTTCCTTCTTGCTGGTCAGGAAACGTCTAGCACATCCTGCTACTGCTGCCAGCAAGCAAGCTAGCTGAACATTTACAATCCAGATGAAATGGTGGTGTATTACGTCAGGTCCTCTTTTAAGGAAATTCACAATGAATCTTTTGAGCAGGTACCTGAATAAAACTTATTGCCAGGCCTCAGAATCTGGAATGGCAGCGATCCATCCAGTTTGTGACTACCTGAGCAGTAGCAAACCCCTTCCCACCCAGCCCCGCTCATCAGCCATCTCAGTGGCACCAGCAGGAAGTACTTGCTAGTAAACTGGTGCTTTTCTAGTTCCCCCATGTTATCCTTCACTAGAACATCTTGCACTATGCTGGATTCACCTCTTTCCAGTAGTATTCACATATTTCAGAAGTGTGTTATTGGTTATTTTGTCACCTTCCTAGCTGTCACTTTGTTGAAATTTACATTTTTCTATTGTCTCCTGCCATCCCAGCTAAACTGAGTGTGATTTGAGTGACCTTCAGCAGATATCATTGTAATCGTGCCCTTCTCTTCCTGACCCTCTTTTCACACATTTTATCGCAGACTAACAACATTTACCCTTTCTTTAGCAGCTGAACAATCTGATGAGCTCAAAGTGTGAAAACAGAGGGTCTTCTCAGTGTACCTCAGTGAGAGGGGGGGCCTTGGAGGTAATAACAAGGATGTAATAATGTATGGCTTTGTCCTCTCTCTGAAGAAAAAGCTAATTGAAAAACAGTTGTTTTCACGCTGTCAAAGAAACTCAATCAGTAACAGAGAATCCTCTTATCTAACAGGTCAAATAATAATATGTCATCAAGGTGCTTTTAACTTCATTAAAATTTGTCCCTTGATAAGTGACATTTTAATTATGTGATCAGGTAATAAAATAATACATGCCTGAAAACTTATGTCCATTCCACATATCATTAATGGTCCTAAATTAAGGCTGGATGATAAGGCAGAAGTTAATCTTAGATAGCAAATACTCTACTGGACATTTTTCACATGCCTGTTTTGGAGTTTTGAACTGATGGTTCAATTTGGCAAAATAACTGACATAGTGGCATTATTCTAGCTCATAAAATTAACTATAAAGGTAACAAATGCTTTTTAATCTGCACCATAATGGTACCATAATCCAACAAAATGTCAGGAATTTGAGGATTGAATTTGAGAATTAGAATTTTATATTGCTTTAGCACAAGTATTTCCCCACTAGGGTCCCAAAGTGGTGTATGTCTCTCATGAACAGAGTGAGATAGCCACTCTCCAAAACGGAAGCACCCTTTTTTTCAAGACCACATGAATTTATCTATCCGGTTCTGATTTCTGGTCCAGGGCTAGCCAGGCAGCTTTTCCCCTCTCTTTGTTATTGAAGAAAAGGCAAGTTGTTTGCTTTTTTTTTTTTTTTTTCCTGAGCCACAGTGTTGCACGGGGGTTTCTCCCTTACTGCTGCCTGCAGTGCGTGTGGTTCCTTGGAAATCACCGTGCCCCTCACACCGAGCTCTGCACCACTGTGAAGCTGGAGCACAGCAGCCCCCCACACCACGCTGTGTGTAGAGATCTGCAACACCTTCCCTGTTGGAGAAGACGCTATAAAACCCAGGGAAGCTGCCTTCCCAGGGGAGAGTCTAACGCAAAAGGAAGACACTCACTTCCCAGTAAAGATGAAGTCATGGGTGGGGTGGGGGTTGACCCAGAAACAAGGCCTTAAAATCCAGAGCCAAGACCTATTAGCAGAGCTAATTAGCTCTATGAGAAAGCAAAGCCAGCCTGGGAGGTGCGAATGCTTTGCTTGGGGAAAACTACAGCTGCAGCAGTTTCTCTCCTTGGAAGACTAGTGCTCACCTGGCTCTCCTTCCATCTGCTGGTAGCCTGGCACAGGGAGATCTCAGATATCAGAACTTTTAGAAAACAGGGAAGCCTGGGTGTTGGTTGGAGAGGGATTTGTTTCACCTCCAGCAAGCCTGCCGCACCGCTGACTGGATGGATTTTCAGCCCCATGGGAGAAAAGGTGCAAGACGTCCTCAGGGAGGTAACAAACACCCTTTTAAGCTTCAGTACAGTTGGATGAAAGTTGGCCTGGGGAATATGTTTCAAAGGTCTGGACTTCAGTTATAAACTTGCTGCTAATTTGTGAAAAAAACAAAACAGGAGCATTTTTTTTAAGCATTGCTATGAAACAGAGTTGTAGGTTACACAGGCTTAGGGATGAAGAGACCAATCAATAGACAGTGCCTGTGCACTTCAACTTGTGTATCAAATATTTGAATATGCCTGTCTGATAGAAAAGTGATCTTAGCTAATCTGAATTTTTATTTAGTGACCTTTAGAAATAAAAATTTAAAAAAAGCATTTAAGAAATAAAACCAATCTGTGCAACAAAGTCTTAATCTGTAAACTTTTAAGACTGCTTGCTTTTAGAGCTATTTGTTGGAGCAAAATCCCTGAGAAAAAAAAAGACTGAACTGTGCTGGTCAGAAAACTCGGTGCAAGCCATTAACTCCAAAGGCATAGCTCCAGAATTCAACCCCTGTGTCCTAAATAACACAAGTCTCATCTAATGCATAAATGTCTCCAAAGCATTTATCACTCCAGTATCTGGGCTGTGCACATAGATTTTTGGATATAGTGGGATCTGTCTAGAACTGATGATCAATTTCTCATTCATCTTCTGTGCTGCCGTTTGGCTTGACCATTACATTTAAAATAATGGAAGTTACTCTGTGATCACAAGGATGTAATTCACAGATGTGGCGTCCTGATGTGATTTTGATGCCAGCATTCAGGTAAGATTTACTGGGGTTTAGATTTGCTTTTCTGCAGCTCCCCAAACTCTTTCCCAAGAACAGAACCTCTGGCTACATTGCTCCATTCAGGCCCTGCTGCTCCCAGAGATCAAATCTGGGTATGAGCATCCCCAGAAGTAAAACCAAATTGTGATGACATGGGTATACTATTTAAAAAAAAAGTCCACGTGCATCTGTCACCTATTTTATCCTGGAAAATGGGAAGCTATGATGAGCTTTGATGTTCTGTGGGGAGACAGTGATGGGACTGGCCTGGCCTGGCCTGGGGGTTGTTCTCTTTTATGCCTAAATGGAGTATAAAAATCTCCATACCACCTGGGAACCAGCAGAACTTGCTTTCAGCTTCCCCAACCTCTAGTATTTCCTCTAATAGCCTATCTCTGATGTTGGCTGTAAAAAAACGCAATGTCCAAATGCTGAAAGATAGTGAAGTTACCCCTAAAATGTACTGTCCACCCTCAAATGGCAACCTGCAGGTGCAAGAAGCGAGATAAACCTATGCATTAGAAAGAGGGGTGCCCAAGTCCCCAGGTGCCACTCTTGTGTCAGTGCTCCTTCAAAAACAAAGCAAGCAAGCAGTGAGAATCAGAATGGTTCTGAAGTGCAAAGCATATAATATAAAGTGTTATTTATTAATAGCGCTGCTGGAAACTCCCTGGGAACCGTATCTGCCAGCAGTGATATCTGCATGTCAGTCTAACACCCTCTTTTTATTTTGTAGCAAAAAAGCTGCATTATTGCTCTTGCTGCTGTGATCCCTTCTCAGGCTGCTCTTATACGTCCCTCCTTTTGGGATAAATCCCCTCCCATGCCATCTGTCTTACTCTCCAGTTCCTCCTCAGCATCCCTCTCTGCTTCCCACAGCCTGAACCAGAAGCTCCATAGTACCTTGCCTAAGCCTGCGATGATAAGCCCCATGCTGAGGGAGGTTTTGGAGGTCACCAACACTTCTGTTGGCCCAGAGGACCTAAGTGAAGTGGCTGAGATAGAGAGGGACACTGATGAAGTGTGTCCATGTCATCCCTGGGGGCACAGGCTTCATGAAACATAAGAGTGTATCAAGGGTTTCCTCTCCTCCATGCAGACCTTGCTTGTTCAGGACAGTGTGCTCATGAACACTGGTGTGGGATGTATCAGGAGGGTGCCAGGCAATGACAGGACCTGGTGTTTTCTTCACACCATACCCTGTGTTTGCTCCCTGCTGTTTTTGAGGATGCTGCCCACCGTTGAGCTAACAAGACCACTCTGATCTCAGAGGACTGGAAGAAGGACTGGAAGAAAAAGGTTTCATTACAGAGAGTGGCTGCAGCGTGGTGGCATGCTTAGCAGGATGAAGGAACATTGAACTGTCTCCACAACCATTTGGATGCCCACACAGCTAAAGCAACCAAGGTTATGGGGCTAACATCTTGTCAGAACTCTTACAGAGTAGGAGCCACCGTATTTCCAGTCAGCATCACCTAGCTGGTGGAAGGCCAACTTACTGCCCAGCTTATTTCCCCGTGCTTGAAATTTTTTGCTAGACAGCACCTTCCAGGTGCTCTCATCCAAACACTGCTTTTGGATGCCTTTCCCCAAATCATGTTTCACTCTCAGCTCTCCCCAGATATTAACTCGTAATCTGGTGTGCTCCCACAGCCAAGGGGCAGCGCAGGGGAAAAGGGGTTTCCACCAGAGCCTGTATGACAAGAGCTGGATGCTGTGGGAAAGGAGCAGACCTCTTGGAAAGCAGGCTCAGGGCACCTCCAATGCACAAAAGCCAGCAGGTGGCTCCCAGCAGAATGGATGCAAGTAGGGAACGGAAAGGACTAGGATGCATGAGCCTGGGCTGGTGGTGAGACACACCACCGGAGAACAGCTGTAACTGCAGATGCTGCCCAGGTCTGGGCAGCGGGATCCTGTGGGTGAGGGGCACAGCACAAATGGAAGCCTGTATGATCTGGTCTCCTTTCAGGCGGCAGCTCTTTGTAAAAGCCTGCCTACACTCGGGCTGTGTTTGGCAGGGTGTCCAGCGGGGAGCCAGCACCTCGTCACACACTCTGCCTTGGCAGGAGGTAGCCAGGCAGACGGCACAGTCACCAATTAATAGCAGACAGCAATATTTAAACTAATCATTACGGGGATCAGCATAAAACAAAACTCTTATTAAAATTAACAACATTGCCACTAAAACTGATGCTGTTTCAAGCTATTCATTATAGCTAATAACCGAATCTAGCCAACGGCACTTGACACGGGGTTGGTGTCGGTTTTAGTTTTGCGTCTTTGGGAGACAAGGCTTACCCAATTTCAAATGCTCTGTGGGCACATCGACATAACCAACTGGCGTCACGCTAAGCAGGAAGGACTAGTTCATTTTGCTGCCTCCCATTATGGTTCCAAACCCACACATTCACATCACATCTTTACCAGACATGAAATCTGTGCCAGCGCAGTCTGCGGTGCAGCGCACCACACAAATTCAGAGCACTAACAGCTGGCACATCTCCTGTCTACTCTGCAAGTGGAGCACCCTGGGTGCTCCAGGTGGGGTCCAGCAATTGGGAAATAGTCCTGATCTGGTCACTGCTGTGATCAGATGGTTACCTGAGTGCAATTGCGAGGCTTAAAGGACATGAATTTATACATCTTTATTGCACCTCTCCTGTGAGGACAGGCTGAGAGAGCTGGGGCTGTTCAGCCTGGAGAAGAGAAGACTCTGGGGAGACCTTATAACAACCTTCCAATACCTGAAGGGAGCCTACAGGAGAGCTGGCGAGGGACTCTTTGTCAGGAAGTATAGCGACAGGATAAGGGGCAATGGTTTTAAATTGGAAGAGGGGAGATTTAGACTGGACACCAGAAAGAAATTCTTTACTGTGAGGGCGGTGAGGCACTGGAACAGGTTGCCCCGAGAAACTGTGGATGCCCCATCCCTGGAGGTGTTCAAGGCCAGGCTGGATGAGGCTTTGAGCAACCTGGTCTGGTGGGAGGTGTCCCTGCCCATGGCAGGGGGCTTGGAACTTGATGATATTTAAGGTCCCTTCCAACTCAAACGATTCTATGATTCTATAATTTTATACCAAGAACTCCTTCATCACACTAAATTGCTAAGGTAGACACCTGTTCCTAATAACTTTTAAGCACTTTGACAAGGCATGAAAGGCTTTACAGTTAATCAGACTCCAAAATCTGTATGCAAAGGGGCAGATAGACAGAGCCTTACTAATGTCGCCACTGAAGGAAAAGCTGCAGTATGAATTTGCGCCTCTTCTGGGAGGAGTGAATCCACACATGAGGGCACACTCAAAAAAAAGCTAACCTGAGTGATCAAATTAACACAGCCCCATCCCTGGAAACATTCAAGGTCAGGTTGGACGGGGCTCTGAACAACATAATTTAGTTGAAGATGTCCCTGCTTATTGCAGGGGTGTTGGACTAGATAATCTTTAAATATCCTTTCCAACCCCAACTATACTATGATTCTATAAGAAATGTTTGGCCACTAAAAAAGGGGGTTCCCACCTCTCAGCTGATGTGATACAAACCTCTGAAGTGTCCTCTCCTGGTCCACTGAAAATACACAGTGAAACATTTGCTTGAAATGCTTTTATAATTTACCTCATATTTGCAATGGTCTAGAAGTGCATGAACCATTGTTTACC
This sequence comes from Gallinago jamesoni, assembly GCA_025769975.1. NCBI lineage: Eukaryota > Metazoa > Chordata > Aves > Charadriiformes > Scolopacidae > Gallinago > Gallinago jamesoni. The sequence goes on along the minus strand of JAOQGH010000001.1, from coordinate 117,398,817 downwards.
ATGCCTCTTAAGGGGGAAAACCCACTCAAATGGGATTTCCAAGAGACTGAGTTGGTACGACAGCAGATGTTAAACTGGCAAAGAAAACTGCCATCAGACTTTTTTTTTTTTAACCTTTGTATCTGTCTATCTACACCCTTCATTTGACTTCCCACTCTCCCTCCTGTACCCCCTTAGACTTTCCACTTTTTAGTCCTAACAAGGTTGAACTTTTGCTTGGTGGCTTCAGATCCGGCACTCTCCCTGCTGACCTCCAGCCAGCTAATTGTTCCACTCCTTCACCTTCCCAAGGTCGCAGGATGTGTCATCTCCCTCCTGACCTCCAGGGCACTTTCCATCTCTTATGAGTTGAAGCCAGCAGTCATCTCGGTCTAAAACCTCCTCCTCCTCGTCTGTACTGCAGTACCATCGGGAGGAACCAGCAAGGATCAAGGCCCCATTGTGCTCAGATCTGCATAAACACCCAGTGAGAGACAGCTCCTGCCCTCCTGAGGTTATGGGCTGAAAGGGAAAGCAGGCAGAGGGAAGGCGAGTGAGAGACATGTAAGTGGAGTATTCATGGTGATGCTAGTCACATTGCTTGTTAGTCCTTCTCTCTCTTTTTTTTTTTCCTCCCCCCGAAATGAAAATAAAATAAGTTGTTGGCTTGTTTTGGGGAGTGTTGTAAATTACGGTTTGCAAAAGCCATCGTCTGTTTCCGTCCACCCTGGTTCTGTGCCAACGCTGTTCCGGGCTGCGCTTCCTAAGGAGGTCCTGCAGTGCTGCAGGAATAGCACAGCACGGAAGCACCAGAAGATGAAGGAAAAACACCCGCCCCATCAGAGATGGCTGCAGTCTAGCAATAAGCCCACCAACAGCAAGCCAAATGCAATGTAGCTCAATGTGTCCTGTCAGCCACCAGCCTAGGGCTGGAGTGGAGGGTGGGAAGTGTCCTGCTCTGGAGACATTCAAAACCCTTCTGGACACGTTCCTGTGCAACCTCATCTAGGTGGACCTGCTTTGGCAGGGGGGTTGGGCTAGATGATCTCCAGAGGTCCCTTCCAGCCCCATATCATTCTGTGATTCTGTGGATACGTCCCTTCACTTACCCCTCACTATGACACAAAAGGGAGGGAGCATCCCAGCCAGTTCACAGAACATACACCTGCCAGGGGAGAAGGCAAGTTTTGAGTACTGGAAAAATTGCTCTGAAGTTAGGTGCAATATCACTTCAGCCTAACCTTAAGGAGAATAAATTATTCTCCTCTTTCTTGGGCAGCAGAAGTGTACCAGCCTCATAGAACTGCAAGGACGAAGGACAGCCTGTCCTGTCCTGATGCAAAAAAGTCCTACCCTTAAAGTCAGGCTTCAGAACGGTGTGTGTGAGTTTGATTTGCATCCAGAGTGGAAACATGCTTGCCAGCCATCAGGCTGATGTGATTTGAAGCAGCTGAGATATTAAATGCACTAAACCAGAATGTATAATAGCCATGCTGGCAGACCTTTAATTATTGTCGTGCTTGTGGGCACTGATATCATTCAAATTAAAAGCTTTCCCCACTACTTGCATTTTTTTTTTTAATACGTTGATGTACTCTGCACTGATGGATTGTCCTCTCTTGTCCTTCTCTCACAAAATGCTTGGCACAATTTGCTTCAGTGCAGAAATAAAAATTATTGGCACTCACTCACCACATTTTTGGTGCACTTTTTGTTTTGTTTTAAAGCATGGACCCCCTAACTAGAAAAAAGGTTTGTTGAGTTTGGAGGGGCTGTGTTAATGGCTCAGTCACCAATCCTCCTTCTCAGGAAAAGTACATTATTAAAAGCAAGACTGAAACACCAGTGCAAGCTTCCCTAGAGCAGTGCCTTTGGTAGTGCTGGCTGATGACATAGCAAAGCTTCCTTGCTGTGTGCTGCACAGATGCTCTAATTTTCCTCTCTCAGCTGGTCCAGAGACAGATATGTTGTCCAGTGCTCAGATACAGCAGCGGAAAGCTGGAGAAGCTCCTCTGAAACAGCTTCTCTGTTTGCACTTATGTCACTGATACCAGAATCAGGCTTCTTGTCTAGTACCTTGATAAGGCTGCTCGCTTGCTTGGTGTAACTTTGGAACGAGTGGAACTATTTAAGTAGAATGAGCAAAGTACCAGCTCAAAACATTTATCAAAAATGTTGTTCACACCCTCTCCTGAGATAGAAAAACCATGGTATAGGCAGAGGAATATTCTTATTTATTCCCCTGGATGACAGGATAGTACGTCATATCTCCATTCTATGGAGGCCCATTTGCAGGGGACGCAGCACTCATGTCTTCTGCACTGCTTCCAAATTACAGCCCCTGGTTCACCACAGCTGCCACAAAACTCCTTTCAGCTCTTGCTGCTTTCTGCAGCTCCCTTTGCTGTGCACATTATGTAGCTGGCTTTCACTTTGGGGCGGTGATGGAGCACAGTTAGAAAGGGACTGGAACAGAAACCAGGAATGAAAAAGGGTCTGCCTGGCAGTGCTTGCCCCTAATTCACCTCTTCCTAGCTCTGAGCTTCAGCCTCACTGCAGATCCCAGAGCAACCCTGTTGCTTCCAGGGGAAGATCACGCCTGTAGCCTTTTTATCCATTGGAGACTTGGTCTAGTTGCCTGCACACAGAACCAGAAAACTCCTGCATTTATATACTCCATACCTCACTGCAGCACTAAATCTTTCACTGGCCTTGAGCAATTCACTTCACTTCTCTGCCTTAGTTTCCCCATGTGTAAAAGTGAGATAAAGCTTACTTTCCTCCCAGGGATTTTGCAAGGATTAATTAGTTAACTGAGTTTGCTTGAAAGGTGAAAAAGCATTTTACATGTGTTAAGTATTATTGTTTCTTTGGGACAAAACCAAACCCCCTCCTTCCACTCTGCAGAAGTGATTTTAAAAGCTCAAAGCCAAAGAAAAGAAAAGCTGAGGATACTGACTCACTCAAAACAAGCAGGATCTGGGAATGCTGAGGAAGGGAGATCATCGTAACATGGAAAGGTTTGCAAACATGAAACCTTTCAGCCCTTTGGAAGCCAGATAAGGTGAAAATGTGCAGCAGGTAGTGGACAAGTAGGATCCCTTCCTTGGTTCCTGACCAGAGCCCAACAGTCAGCATTCAGCTATCGTGGCTGTCTTGTGGTCTCTGAATCCAGCCAGTCTAGCAGCAGGCATAGGATAGACCTTACTGGAAAACATTGGGCTTGCAGAAGAACAAACAAGTTCAGTGCTGCCTCAGTTGTGCTTCTGAGAGAGACCAAGGAAAGCAAGGAAATTTGCACTTTCCCTTCCCAGGCTAGATCTAGCCTTTGGGATTAAAGGTAGGATCACGCAACTATTCCTCCTGCTTCTCACCAGCATTAAATTAAATTAAAAGGATTCAAAAGTAAATGCCCACAAAACAAAAGAAGCTGCTGTCACAAAGACAATGAGAATCTGCTCAGGTGATTAGGATGAGAAGCAACACTAGTTCCTGACAGAAAAAAAAGGAGGGAGGAAGTAAATGAAAAGCATCAACTCTCCTAAGGTGCCATTTTAAAGAGGTAAAATTAGCAGGACAAAACCCTTGGAAGTGCTGCTCCGCAACTTTTCAAGATGTTATAGTTGCTTGGGCATAAAGGCAGCATTAACAGTGTTTCTACAGCAACAACCAGTCAGTCTCTTCTGCATGTAGATGTCTCTGGGAGGCATCCTTACCCTCAGGTGTGCCTCCCCACCAAAGTGTGGTCTTTCCAGATGTGTTGAAGGAGTAGCCCATGTGTAGACTTTCTATCCTGCAGCAGGAGAGGTCAGGCATAAACAGACTGAGCTGCCTACTCATTTCACCTAAAGTAAACGGGGGAAGTTTATGCAAGCTGTTTTCCTGCCAGACCTGCCAAGAAGGGATTTAAAGTCTATCAGCTGGGTGCTAAAAAGGACTTGCTGACTGACACAACTGGATCCAAAAGATGGTGTCTGCTTATAGCCTGAGCGATGGGAGAGCTAGCAAAGGTGAGGCTATGTCATCAACGACTGGCAAAAGAGGAGATGCGGGTGTTGCAGTGCTTCTGCTGTTTTCTACATGGCATAGCCCCTCACACAGCTGCCTCTCAGCTGGCTCGTGTCTGCCCCATCCTCCTTGTCTCCTTTCCTGTATTGGTAGCCATTGTGCTGAGATGTATTTGCACCTGAATTGCTGCACACACATCTTGGATCTCAACGTGCTTAGTGGTCCTGTATCTTCCTGGTTTTATGTCAGTATAAGCCAGGAGTAATCCTAAGGGAGATTCACAAGGGCAAAACCAGAGAAAAATGAGCGGAATCAAAAGGAGGTCCAATTTACAGAGGCTGAAAGCTGATTTTCTTTAGAATGGAGGCTTAGCCAATCAAATGTAAGAAGGACTTCTAAGAAAGGAAGTTTTTAGATGTAAAGAACCCATCAGTCCTGGCTGTCACAGACAGTGTAGATGATGAAAGCAATGGATGTATTGACTGGCTCCAGCTGAGGATCTGGCCAGGTGGAATTAACACTGTTCTAAAGAACAACCCTGCTTGAGTTTACAGGCAGAGAAAAGTCCATGTGACAAGCCTTGGTGTAACCTTCCAGGGGAAGCGTGAGCCTGAGATGTACTCCACAGACAGGAAGGGCAGATGGGAACTGGCTGTGAGGCATCTGCACGATGTTCTCCCCATTCTAGTTTAGCCTAACAAATATATATGTTTGTGGACCCCTGTCTCACTGATATTAGCAAACAGTTCTTACTATTGCTCAGCATGAGACAAGAGGGGGAAGTTAAGGAGAAAAAAAAAAAAGAAAAAAAGAATATACATAGTATTAAGACACTGCCAGAGCCTGAAGTCAATATTGCCTGCTGTTCACAGGGTCGCTGCTTCTGTTTGAAGGACCCTGCACCTCTCTTCCTTTGTCACATTTGCAATTAGCTTTCCATACACATCTGCTCCAGACTTTAAACTATAGGAAAATGGTTTTGTAGAGAAATTGCTTCCAGAATCACAGTTCTTTTCTCATGCTTTGGTGGCTTTGGCAGGCAGTCTCGTACATCCCAGCTTACTCCAGAAAGAATCTGTGCCTTGCTGAGCATCACATTTTGTGGCCAAGATTTTGAAGAAAGCAAATGGGACCAAGCACCAAGCCCATATTTAGGCACTTGTGTAAATGCCCCTTTTTCAGCAGTGCGTACTGCATAGTAGCTCCAGCTGACTTCTTGTCGTTCTGCCCCTCTTTTTCACACCAAGTCCCAACATAACCACAGTGTTTTGATACAATGACAGGAGTCTATGCTGCCTGGTAGACTCGGGTCTCGGGTATTACTGTTTCCTGTGATGGTATTTCTCTGGAAAGGCTGAAGAGCTGAAGTGAATTTCACTGGATCTTATGGCCATTTAACACAAACAGAAAGCCAGAGCCAAACCAGAATATTTCCATGGCATTGAATGATTTGTTTTACTCCCTCCAGAGAGGCTTGCATTCACTCCTAATTACATTCCACTGAAATTCTCAAAAAACGGGCTGCGAAGGGGACTCGTGTAATGCAAAGGGCTCTTGCTGGTGTAGAGAAGTATTTTGCCAAGTAACAACTGGATCTTGATTTGTCCTAGCACACAGAGTTGACCTTTTAATCTTGTTTACTGGATTTTTTTTCACCTGGGTTTGTTCAGCAGCTGCCCTGGTGTCCGGGTGCCCTTGGTGGCTGCAGGGGAACCCCTGCTGCTCCCCCAGTGCCCCACCAAGAAAGCCAGAGCTGCTGGAGGCAGCAAGGAATGTGCAGCCAGGAGGGAGCCACTCAACACAGGCACAGAGACAGAGGACTCAGAAAAAAAAAGGCTGGGAAGATGGAAAATATGGATTTAGGTTATTTAAAGGAAAGAGAAACTACAAAACACTGACAGCAGAAGACACACTGGACGACAGAAATTCTTCCCTGATGTAACTTTTATTTCAGTTGGTTACCCAAGAGCCGGATTTGGCCTGCCTGGCAGAAATTGTTTGGTTTAGCCAGCAACGTTAATTGGAAAAAGTGAGCAGTATTACTTTAATTGTGCAAAAGAGAGGGAGGACAGATCCCATTTCAAATTTCAGAATAAGGCCTTTTTTAAGGGGGGGGATAAATATTAATACCGAGGCTGTGTTGATGAGCTTTAGGGGGGTTGCTAAGCAACACGGCCCTTTGTCTATAGCCCAGGCGATGCTCGGGAGGGGATCGTGTAGGAATAAAATTCATATGGCTTCTATAGAAACATATTTTTGTAGCTTGTTTTAAATAAATAGAAACCCAAATCTGTCTCTTTTACTTTCTTTTTTTTTTTTCTTCTTTTTTTTTTTTTCTCCCCCACAAGAAAGACTATCTGCTGAAAATGTAGTTATGGCTGCAATTTGAGAGCACGTATTTGAAGGATGTTGTGAGCCCAACAGCAGAGTTGGGGCAATGTGCACACGTTTTTAGCACAACATCAATATTCACTCAATGTATCTCTAAATGGCGTGTATTTTTATAAACTCTCAAATTCAGATCTGTGCACTAATTTGCTGTTTATGGCACCAGCCATTACATTTTAGTCCACTATATTGTTTTTTCCAGGTTACCTTGAGGAATTTCGTAAATGTATCCCAGTCTAGCACAGAAATGGAATAGCTAATAACATATGGTTACGTAACTGATAAAATAAAACTACCCATTTTCAGATATTAAAATCATGTATGTGTTGGTCTAAGCCTTGTAGTAAAATTCAGCTCCACAATCCTTCAAATTCAATACGTTCATTTTTATTTAAAACTTAGAGCTCAGGATTACAGGGCAAAGGAACAGCTTTTGATTTGAGACTCGCAGAGAGAAAATTATATTTTATTAAGTTAGTGAAAATGCTGACTGCAGAGAAATTTTAAATAATTTATTTTAAAAAATGAAAGTACTCTTATGTTCTGATATGAAAGAAAAGCTAAAGCTTTGCTGTTTATATAAGGGAGTAGAGGTGAAAAGTGGTAAACCCAGTGAACTGCTAACAGTCAGTGCCTTTCTTCTATGATTTGTCCTGGAATTGCCTCCTCAAAACATATACGCCACACATTTTTAACTACTGAAGCCACATTATTGCAGGAAAATATAAGGTGGACTGGAAGAGCCAACTGAGTGGCTGTGGATTTGATATTCACTACATACAGCATATACCATATACCATTCTACACATGTTCTACACGTGAACAGAGGGTCATGGAGCAAGAAGATGTCCTTACCCAGAGCAATAGGCTTGGGAAAAAAAACCCACTGCTCTGCTTTCACCTGAGCCTCATAAAAAAATGATGGTTTTGAAAGAAAGGGAGCATGCACCATTGCCTGTCTCAAAGAGCCAGCAGAGGACCTTGCCAAAGGCCCAACAGGAGCCAGCTATGGATCCCAGCTTCTTCCCTCACATTCTGGCTCCCCAAAATCACAGGCATCCATGCTGCCTTGAAAGAGACAGGGGCCAAGGAAACAGCTTGGAGCTGTTACTTTGCTGGCCACTGAGTGCTCCAGCTCCTTCCCTATTTATGGGTCAAGTTCTGGCCTGTATCACAGCCCCACATTTGCCCCTAAGGATTCTCTTGTGGTGGAGGCAGAGCGAGCATCTCACCTAGGCTTATTAGGGTAGCATGCAAAGAATATTATTTCTTTCCAAAACCACAGAGATTTGTAAGAGCGTGCTGCATTTACAAGTAGAAGATGGCAGCAACAGAGTAAGAGATGCAAACCCTAAAAGAGTTATTATTTCATAGACAATTACTAAAACACATAGTGAAATACAGAAAAAGAAAACATTTCTCTGTTGATGTGGGTTTTGCCATTGAATCTACATGAGATCCAAAGGCAACCATAAGGAAGTTCTTCAGAGAATCATTGCCCAAACACATGCCAATTGCTCAGCACAACAGCTAATTTCAGAAGATGCAAGGTGAGTCCATGACTGAGCATGTAGAAACCACTGGAGATATTAGTGCTTGTCAATTGGGTTTTGTTTTCAAAAAATGAGAAGTTTTCCTTTACAACAAGATGATCTCCTCTGTGGATGGGCCCACTGTGAAAGTGTGATATCAAAAAATTGAACAAGGTGCTACTGGACTACCAACAAGGACATGGATAGCATATCCCTGTGCTTGCAGAGAATTTTGCCTACAGACCAGTACCAAAGTTCTGATTTTTTCGGGGTCCACCAGACATTTTTTTTTATTAATATATTTTTATGAACACTCCATGTAAAACCATGGTAACAGGCATGTATGTGGTTGTGCATGGTCTCATAAACAGCAATAGCCTTTCTACCTCAGTTTAGGGGATCATGGACTTATATCAAAGCTGCTGGTATCTGAGACAAATTCTCGTGATATATGTCCAATACCTCCTTCATGAGAATTCAGCCTCCTTCCTGCATATGTAACTTTCCTGGCTTCACTTTCTTCCTTTCCCAGCTCCCTCTTCTGCTGTAGGCTGCAGCAGTATCAGAGAAGTCATATGAGGCTTTTGAAACCCGTAAGAACATTTTTAACTGCATTGAGCTGGCAGAGGTGGGAGACTCGACCATGAAGCAGGTAATAATGTGAAGCCAGATCCTGAGGAATAGCATTCCCAGAGGCCTGATGGCCTGTAGCCCCTACACAGAAGAGGCACGGGGCAGTGGACAGGGAACATTTTGGAACATTTTGTCTTAGGATCTATCTCCAATACACAGCACCCAATAGTGAGCCAGACCCAGGCTGTCAGAGCCTAGCTTGGAACCCCTGCCAAAAAAGACAGTGAGCCATGCTGTTCTCCTAGATCAGCCTACAAATTGTAACAAAAAAGGGCTAGGGCTTGATCTGAGGATTGTCTGCTCAGGCAGGCAAGCAATTGGCCTGGAGAGAACAACACTGGGTAACTATTCCCAGTGAGCTGGGAACAAGAAAGAACACATTTTCCAAGTACTTTTCAAAATGAAGTAGACCTGGCATCTGCTTTTCACTCTTACCTAGCAGGTATCTGCATCACTCAGGCTTCTGCCCCAGCATGGGACTTTGGAGGTGGTTCAGAGCATGTCTGCGAACACTTTTTCCAGCACCCTTTTGTGCGTAACCAGCCTCCTCTGAATTCTTTTTGACATGCATTCAGATCAAGCCAGTCAGTCTGCTCTGGTCATGAATCATCTCTGCTTTCTTTGAGATGACAGTTCCTCAGTTCAGGGGCGAGGGGGATGCCTGCAGATGCCGCACCTAAGATGAAATAAGCAGTCTCTGTACAACCCACAGATACCCTGTATGCAAATATTAATTCTGTTTATCTTTTCCTACCTTTATGACTACATTCATATATGTTAGCTATAGACAGCATTGTTGCATCATCAGAAATGGCTTAACAGACTGAGCTATGTTCTGCTGGTTGGTGAGGAAGAGGATGGTACCAGTGCCTGTTACGGTAGCTGCTGGGGCCATATTGTCATTTGGATTATAAATCAATGAGACTAGTTGTCAAGGTACATTATGATTGGTCCTGAGTTTAGAGGTGGCTGGTTGCCAAGCATGTTTTGGTTGCCCAGTGGTCCCAGTTGCAAAGTTTGTCAGTAGAGTGTGACTTTCAGGGGAATGGAATCAGGACACCCTGACTACAAATACCAAATAGCCAAGCACTAGTGTAAGTGCTACGGTTAGATCCCCCCTTCAAGGATCATAGTGGGCCTGGGGCAAGCCTTGTCTCCACAGGAGGCCAGTTGCATTTTCCCACCAGTGGGAATCTGTGGGATTCCTCTCTGGTTCTACATCCTGGTAGCTGGTGGGTGTCCTGGTTTCGGCTGAGATAGAGTTAACTTTCTCACTAGCAGCTGGTATAGTGCTATCTTTTGGGTTTAGGATGAGAATAATGGTGATAACACACTAATATTTCAGTTGGTGCTAAGAAAGTCAAAGCTTTTTCTGTTCCTCACACCGCCCTGCCAGCAAGCAGACTGGGAGTGCGCAAAAAGTTGGGAGGAGAAAGAGCTGGGACAGCTGACCTCAACTGACCAAAGGAATATTCCATGCCATATGATGTCATGCTCAGCATATAAAGTTGGGGGAAGAAGGAAGAAGGAAGCTGCCAGCTGGGATTAAACCATGACAGTGGGACAAAAGGGTCTGCTCATGGCATAGGAGAGCTGGAGGTCCTGTGTGCACTGCAGAGCTCTTGAAAAGGTGTACTGCAGATTGGGGAAGGATAACATGTGTCACATGGTAGCCCATGTTGGGCTTACAGGTCCTGTAGATGAACATTAGGAGCATTCTACAAGATCTGGGTAGCCCAAACATTTTGCTCTTGGCATTATCCTGTTTCTGAGGGAGCCTAAGATATCACTCATGGCGAGAGGCTGAGAAGATACTGAGAGCATCATCAAGGTGCTTTTAACTTCACAGAGTAGGTCCATCCAGCAAGCATGAAACAGATAATATATCTCAAAAGGCCATGAGTGTCTTCATGTTGCTGTATTGTTTTCCTCTTTATCACCTGGCCTAGTGGGAGGTGTTCCTGCCCATGACAGGGTGGTTGGAACTCGATGATCTTTAAGGTCCCTTCCAACTCTAATTATTCTATGGTTCTACAATTCTACGATTTATCCTTTCCACACACTGGTAATCTTATTTTACCATACCCAAATGGTAAGGTAATATAAACTAACATGGACTTCTGCTAGCAACAACTCTTTGCTTTTACATAATTCTCATTTAAGGTTGCCTAAACCAGCCCTGAAAACTGGACTTACTAGGACCTGTCCACACAAGGATGGGTACAGACACAGCTAGAACCTATCTCGTACATAGAGAGGATGGGAAAGAAAAAAATTATTTTTGCACTGTGTGTGGCTAGTATAAAATCAGAGCTCTTCCATAGCAACATTATGGAATTTTACATCATGGTAAGTTATATGCAGAATCTGTGCATGCCAGAATTAGATTTTGTACATATAAGGTTTTGAATTCAACTTACCTCAGGCAGAAGGGACTTCATTTTCCAGCAGAGCTCAGGGTGTGTTGTGTATATCTGCTGCAATGCACAACTCAAAACTGTGATAGATAAATGACAGGTGAAGAGCCAAAATATAAAGTATTTTTCCCAACAAAGATGTATCATGTCCTTTTCTTCCACCTATATATTATCTGCTCTACAAACAACTCAAGAGCCTTGATTATATCAGTTCAGATCATTTCCTTTCTTGCAGCAAAGACACTTGTTCAGAGAGGCACATCTCTCCTCATCTTCCTTTTGACTTGTCTCAAAGGAGTTTTCTGCTTATGTTGTAGTACTTCTGGGCCTGTCCAATGGCAAGCGGACAGATGGTGTAAGTGGGAATCTTCCTCAGCAACCCTCATCTAGAACACTAGCAGCTACCCGCTAAGTGACTTCCTACTAGTCAATGTGAAGAACTGTCCATGCTCTAAAGCCCACCCAGGAGGAGGTATAAAACAACCTGCAAATGGGCTGCTAGGAGTGGGAAAGCTGAAGCAAAAAGACTTTGGAGTGAAGAGGTGAGCCATTTTGTCTGTATCCTGCCAGCCTCTGACATCACTTTACTGATGAGGAATCCTTTTTCAGTACATTGGATCAATGTTAAGAGGGAGAACTAAAGGTTTCTAGATGCAAATACAGCAGATTTTCATAATAAAAGCACATTTATTACCTTCTGTTCTTGTCTTAAATACCTAGAGCAGATGCAGAATATTGTTGATTCATACTACCCACTTAAGCAATAACAACTGAGTCACAGGGCATTTCCTAGGAATTTATGAGTAGCTGGGAAAGCTGATGGCCCGAAGCAAACTGGAGGGCCATTAACCCCAGCCAGCCGTTAATTCCCTGGGAAATGCCCTATGCCTCAACTGTTATTTGCTGCTATGACCTCCATCCTCTTCTTTATACTGTTATACAGAGGAAAAGTAGATCTTCAGCAGCAACAATGCTAGATGCTGCTCCTGCTGGAGATGAATATTTCTCAGCCCAGAGAATTCCTGGCCAGGCCAGGAGACACTAGCAGCACGCTGTGCTCAGTTGTGTTCATGTGCTGCAGCTGCCAATCAAGAAATATTTCTCTAGATCTTTGCTGAAAAGGTGCTTGTCTGTCCAAAATACACAGATAGCAATGGAGTAAATTCTTCTGTTTTGAAAGATAAGTTTATGAGCTACAAGGAGTGCAATGGTCAGTGCTCTAAGAGTTGGGCAAGGACTACAGAGCCCACCTCATCAGAAGTGCAACAAGCTTTGCAAAAGAGAGCCCTTAGAATTAGTTCTTGTTTCTCCTTCTTGGAGGTGCTGTAGATGTCCCTCACGTCTGGAGTCTCAGAAAGAGCAAGGAGTTGGGGACATCTTCCCATCCCAAAGCTGAATGCAGCAGCAATGGTAGTAGACGAGATGCATAGCACCTTCCCTGCTGCATGATATGGAATACATGCCATGCTAGGTAATACTAGCTGGAAGACAACTGCTCCTATAGGGCACTTAATGCTATGGATCTCGTGGTAACCTGCTGCCCGTAAGTCTTTATTCAGAGCAGAGCAGAGCAATTTCTGCCCCCTTTCCCCTTTAGGCCACATCCTCCCCTTGGACATCATCCTGGAACAGCAAAAGGTCAAAAATCTCCCAGAGCAGCTGTGGCCAATTCCCTTCCCCTGTAAGTGCTGGAGCTCAGAATACACTCCTCCTTCTGAAAAACAAGGTTTCCAGCTCATTTCAATGCAGTTTGCTGTTTTTCAGAGAACAAACATTGTGCCAATTCACAACATGCATAACTTGAGTTAAATTAGTGGGGCTATCCAGAACAGAAGGCACCACCTTTTCAACCCTCCCTGGTAGCTGACATTGAGGACAAAATCCCCAGTGGCTTAAAACCTAAACAATATTACATGAAATAAACATTTTAAAATACACTTATTTAAATTAAATGTGAAATTAAAACAATTCCTATGAAGGCCTAAAATGATATAATTTATTAAAATAACATCCAGCAACATATTGCTACTGCTGAAGTTCTGGTCAGATGAGTTAGTTCCTGGGGAGAAACATTTGCTGAGGTAGAAAACCAGATTTGGAGGCAGTAGCTTCTTCGCATGTACAGAATACAATTAGTTCCATTCCATAAGTTCACTTCAAGTTGAAAAACCATAAAAAAGTTTTAAAAAAAAAAAGAGGAACAATTGTTTTTCATTCTCCAATCTATGAATAAAAACGTGTGCAATGTTCTTGGCTATGACTTACTTCAGTGACTGAAAAGTTACTTAATTATTAATAATAACGAACTGGTTAGTTACTTTTAAACTCAGAAAAGAATGTCTGGGGTTTTTTTTATTTTATTTTCTTAGAAGATACTACATAAGGTAGTTTATTTAAGTAACAAAGAGAGTATTAGGCTATTTTGGGAAATTTTTATTGAATTCTAGTTTTCATTCAAACATAGATTCACAAAAACAAGAAAAAAATTGAAAATAAATGAACCATCCTTCATTTTCCAATTAAAAATACAGCAAAATTAAGAATCTGCTAAAGTGATTCTTAATTTGTCATCATAATAAATGTGTATAGATAAATACTTCTGGTTAACAAGAAGAAAGACCTCACTGAGTACTATCTCTTGTTATAAATCAAGCTGTTCTAATGGTTACCAACCATGAAAGCTAACTTTTCTTTCAAAAAATAACTAGCATAACTTACAAGTGCAAAAAGAGATAAAATTTATTATTTAAACCAAGATTTCTTGTGTGGTGATATAACGCTTGATTTAAATCAGTTCACCGTGGGTGTTGGAGTTGGCTTACAGCCTTCTAATAATTGTAGGGAAGAAAGGAAACTCTGCAGAAACATATGCTATAAATGTAATATTTGCTGGCATTTGAGACTTCAGTGACATCTTTACATTCAGAAACTCTGGGTTATCAGCGTTAGAAGACTGGATAATCCCTCTGAATTGCACTAAAATAAATGACTGAGGCTATGGAAAGCCACAGCTATCGCTACTTGACTGTTTTAACATTGACCTAAAATGGTGAATTTTGGACACTGTTTAACAACCAATCTGTCGGTCAGTTACCTTCCAAATTCATCTTGCAGGGTAGGACAGATCCTATAAAGCCGAAGTTTCATGGGCAACAGATGTAACCTCCAAATCATGGGACCAGCACCCATTAAAATTACTGCGGGACAGCAAGAACAAAAGAAGAGAAGCAGAACCATACACCACACGAGAAAAGTATGGCTGCAGGCACGGACAACTAGAGCAACCTGCAAAATGACAGTTCATAAAGCATATATATAAAGACTGAAAACTGGCACTGGTAAGGTGCTGTAATCTGTGCCTTACCATTTTCTTCAGTTCCTGGTGAGCTGACTTCAAAAGAATAGTATTTTCTTCTCTCTTGGCTATGCCAGCAGTCTCCAAATCCACACAGACAGCAACATGGCTACAGCTGCTGTATATGCTCGGAAACAGCTTCTCAGTTTATCCAGTTGCTCGAGTGCTTAGCCTGAATGTTTGGTTGGTTGGTGCTACATCCTGCGTCTGTATTGGTCTGTTTTTTAAAAGCATCATGTCTTACTGTGGTTCCCAAACAAATCTTTGTTAGTGGTGTAAAAAAGCCAAACGTTGGCTTTTCTATCCAGTAAAGGCACTTTCAAATCCAATCCAAGAATGGCTGGTGTCCAGTTAACTTACGCCAGCAATCACCGAGATTAAAAAATTTATAACTACGAATAGTTTTAAAACCAGCTTAAAGGTTCACCTGCACTTATTTTCAAGTGGTATAAGACCAGTTGTGGTTTACCAGTTGCATGGGTTTAAAAGGGATACAACATCAATACTGCCTGGTGCAGTGCTTAATCTCAATCTCGTGATGGAGAAAGGCTTCACCACTGTGCAATGCTTCCCCTTGCTTCCCATTTCCCCCCAGTTAATGTAAGAGACCTGCAAAGGTCTACATTCTCCTTACTGGGGATACAGTTGTGTTGATATCCAGATGCGGTTCATTCTGGTAGAAACTTATGCCACTTATTATTTACATTTAACAACATCTACAATGGTATTTTTTTACAACACTGGTGAAGTCACCCTCACAACTGACATAGTTACTTGTGTACAACTTTTCAGCTCTGACAAGGGCAAAGAATGACCGCATCCGGTCAAATACTATACAAGTATGGTGCTTGAAGTGCAGTTTGTGAGCAAGCAGTCAATAACACCTAGGGAATATGGTATCTGCCAGAGAACACTCCTTCTCATAAAACTAAATCTGCTTTTCTCAAAATCAGATGGGAATCTGACTGTGGCTGTACCGAATGCCAGGCATATAGCAACATTCACATTACTCCATTCACCATGGAAGGAGAGATAAACTCTTTCAGCCTTGCCTTTAGATTGAAGCTTTGACAACTGTGGTAGAGAAGTGATAGGGTTTTTTTTTGTGTGCAAAGAACTGGAGTATTTGTTGATACACAGCTTAATCAAGAAAAGTGCATTCTTTCTTTTTAAAGATTCTGCACTGCTTGCAGACATTTTATCAGTTGCACAAAACCGTTCTCTGATGTAAGGAAATATTATCTGTTTTACAAATGGGCATGCTGTGATACAGGAGACTCAGTCACACAGTTGCTGATGCTAGATGACCTATAAAACACTTCAGTTTTGACACATGGGTATTATTGTAACCGTTTGACAAGGCTGCCATTTAGGAGTGCAGAGGTGCATTTGCAAAGGGTTTTGAAAATACAGCACTCATTTGACATCACAGATGAAGTCAATGGGATTTCTTTAAGGTCATTAAACCCCAGAGCACCTCACAGGCTGCAGTCCATATTCATTGCTCCAGAGCTCCTCAGAAAGGCAGATGGACTGTGCATGAGAAACAGATCTTCTCACTCTTCAGGTTTGCAGGAGGACCCAGTGGAATGCCCAAACACGTCACTATCTGATGGGATCCACTTGGCTGGAAAAGACTTCCTTTTCCCAAAGGCTTCTCTTCATAGCAATCTGCCTTGGCTGTGAAGGTCTGGAGGAGGTTTTCTATGGAGCTTATCTACACTGCTTCTTGACTGCTTCACAGTAAAGTAGGCTTTCCAAGCCTTAGAAAAACATGCTGGGAAAAAAAGTCCTTTACCTGACAGAGCCCAGGTGACAGTGCTAACCCTTCTGGGCCAGCTCTACAGCTTATGCGTTATTAAATTTCAGTCCTCCTTTACTTGTTATAAAATAGAAGTCAGAGGGTGGATACACAATGAGCATTTTTGAGAGCCCTACTTGTGTGATAGTTTACTCTGTGGTGGCTTAAGTACAGACCAGAATGAATGCTTAAATCAAAGTACAAACTTCTTTGGCCTCAGGGCAAGAAAAGAATTTTAAACATTGCTGGCCTCAAGGTACAAAAACAAATATTTGCTAAACTTCCAGACTTCAGAGAGTTGGCTTTTCTAAGGCTATTCCTTGTTGCTGTTTCTCTGGGAAGCTTTTCCCTTTCTCTGCTTCCCACCCTTTGGGAAGAGCATAGGCAAGAACTAGGAGTGCAGCCTCTATCTCCAGTTCCCTCTGCTCCTGTGGGATGATCACCTCGGTTCCACATGTCAGCCAACACTGAGAAGCAAAAGGAAAGCAAGATGAGAGAAATACAATCCTCTGCAGATGGTTTAGAGATGGCTTTCATTGTTCTCATGTACTCAGTTCACTACACAGATGTCAAGGAAACACATCTCATTACATATAACACAGGATCAGAAAGGTTGCTGGTAATATATGTATGCTTTTCTGTGCCCAGCATAGGACACCTTCTCACTTGGTGGGAGGGGATGTGTCTTGCAAGGTATGAATAATGTAAAAATATGACTAAATAGAGACCAGCACCTCTCTCATCTCCTAGGTCCAATCAAAACACGGAATGGGATTAGGCACAACATAGAAGTTGTCATTTACTTATTTGTCATCATCTTTTAGAGCCTTTCCAAAGTGTGAGCTTGATCATCCAGCCATGGGGGGAGAGAGCGAGTGGCTGCATGGTGCTTAATTGGTGCCTGGGATTAAACCACGACACCTTGTTGTAAGTTTGATGACCATTTCCTCCAGCCTCAGCACCAACGAGGGCAGCCCTGGCACCTTGCTGCTTGTTCCCACACTGTGCTACTCCTTGATTGTGCTGGAACACGGGACCATACTATGAACCAGATTGAAGAACTGCTATGAGCTGAAAACAACCAATGCAACAACAACAACAACAACAAAAAAGTTAATTTTTCATCTAGAATGGTTCCCTGACCCAGCCGGGCCACCACACATCCACAGGGTAACATGAGATGTGATATAGATTTTGCACTGCTTGGAGGTACAGATTGTCCCACCAAGAGTTTAACAGAGAATTCGAGCACCTGATACCTGATACACGTCCCGTGGGCTGCCACAGCTTGCCAGACAGACTGAGATTAATGTCACTGTGAATTTAGTGGCAATGGGTGCCCTTCCTTCACCAAGTGCAAACCAAGCATTTCAGACCAGGAATCTCCCAACTTTTTGATAGGATTTTTTGAAATTCAACACTTCAAATTTAAGTATTTTAGGACATTCTGTCTCACTGAGAAATTAATATCAGTTCAGTTTTCATCCTGAGTCCAAGAAAGCAGATTTTAAACATCTGAATAAAACTCTTTATTCAGAGGAAAAACTCTTATTTTCAGTGAAGTAAGGATTACATTTATACCAAGTATAAATGACAATAGGGACAAGCAGGGTTTGCACAATATATGATGCATGAAGAGGATGAAAATCCAAGGATCAAATAGATATTATTTTTACACAAATCTTCTGAAAATGTAATAAAATAACATTGCAAAATATACAACATTTAATAATTGCTATACAATATAATACATCATCATACCATATTGTCATACAATAGCATACATTGTACACATAACAACTTAAAAATTTCACATCTAGAATCATAGAATCACAGAATGGTCTGGGTTGAAGGGACCTTAAAGACCATTGAGTTCCAACCCCACTGCCATGGGCAGGGACACCTCCCACTGGATCAGGTTGCTCAAAGGCCCACCTGACCTGGCCTTGAACACTTCCAGGGATGGGGCATCCACAGCTCCTCCTGGCAACCTTTTCCTGCATATAAAATAGTCATTACTTGCTCCTCTGATACTTCAGTATAATTCTAGTATTATTTTTATCATAAACACTCTGAAGTAGCTTTAGGGGAAGACTCCAGAATATGAGAAATGTTGAAGAAATAACTAAATTTCAAGAAAAGTGTATATAAAGGGATGTGTTCTGTCCCTAGAATGTAAAAAAAGGAATTTTTTAATTTGGTCTTTTTAAAATGCTTTTTAAACAGCCAAGTAGATTAGAATTTTATTGCCAGTGACATAAAGTCTCAAGTATTTTATAAAAACCAGAAATAACTCCACCAAAAGAAAGACTTTCTTCTTTCTGTAACATATCTTGTCGTTGTCTTGATCAAACATTTACTACTCACAGATACAAATATTTTGCATAGGAAGTATTAGTGCTGTACAAGGAATTCCAATAAATCCATATGACCCCCCATAAAGATACAGTCATTATGCCACAAACATACACTGAAGAGTCATCAAGGTATTGGGGAAAAGTGAGAAAAATAGAAGTTACAGCACATGAGAAGAAGCTGAGAAGAATTTCTGAATTAATTACGGATTTGCAGCAACTAGAGCTGAGGAAAAGACCACAAGAGTTCTATACTTGGACCAGGAGGCAAAATTACAAACATTTCTGAAATGTTTGTTTATTCTCTCTTTAAGACATACCTCCTTAAGTAACCTACTATAGAGCTTGCTATTCTGCCCTCCTACCATGAGGCTGGGGGCAAGTCTCTTCTGCTAAAATGTAAAACCTTTGCATCTTGCCCACCCTAGTCCGGGTTCAGTGAACAAACTATTCCTTTTTCTCTTTCCAACAGACATTTCCACAGGGTTCAGGGAGCCATTAAAAGTTGGAAAGAAGGAAGCTATCACACAGAGAAAAAAGTTTAAACAGGACAGACCTTTGGGGGCAGAATAGCTGAATGTTATGTACCCAAAATAAACAAAATGACCTTTGAGGAAAAGCATTGTGAGTTACTGGAGAAATGAGTGGGGGATATTCTATGATTCTACGATACTATTCAGCACAGAGTCAGATGAAATAAGATCTGAGTTACCATGGAGCATATGGATTGTGAGGGCAGGTGAAGCAAGCACTTCCTTAGCAAGAACAGGGGCATGATGGCACACTGAAGCTTTCGCTGGAAGTAATTAATTTTTTTTTTTAAACATTAATGATTTTTTCTCTTTGGCATGCCTAGAATAAAAACTCCTCAGATAACATGCACAGCACCTGCTTTGCCCCATTGTGCTCAGATGCAAAGGGAGAGTAAACATTAACCAAACTCGAGAGGCCAACATTCACCTTAAAAAGCATTTGTCTGTGGGCCTGGATTTGGAAATCTCTGTGCTTACTAGATCTGTAGGAATGACTCATTTTTATGGTAACTACTCAGCGATGTTCACTGGACAGCTTCTTGTCTAAAACACACGTGCCTAGAAAAATGCTTTTTAATCAAAAAGCCTGCTTTAGCGGAGCCTGCAATGGGTAGGACTGCAATGAACTAAGTTAATAGCATACAGCCCCAGTAATAAATACTGGCTTATGAAGAAGATGCCGTATGTCTTATCTCTCAAGCTCTCTGAATTATGGATTTGTCTGTACTGTTCAGGGAACTTCTGGAAACTGATCCGTGCATGGAAAAGACAATGTGAGGAACCCACATGGTACAGGTTTTTCACTCAAAGTCTTTTGCACTGTGAGGATAATCCTTGCAGACTCTGAAGCTCAGAGCCCATAATCAATGGCTTGGCACTGTTATTACCACCTTTTTGTGATCTGCTCTGGGGAAAATAGTGGTTCCTGCAGCAGAGCTCCAGTGGGACCCAAGTTCACCTGTATACAGGGCCATGGAGTCAAATGCAGAGACCGAACCCTGTCCAGGTCTCAGGACTGATATTTTGAGATGTCCATTCACAGAGGCATCTAATTCTCACAGAAGCTAGAAAAACTGAACTTGAGAAAACTACACCTCCACATTTGCCTGGATTTCCTCCTCTCTTCCTCCCCGTGGGTGTCACAAAAGGCTTAAAATAGCTTGTGAGTTGCGGCACTTTTCCTGTACTATCTATTGCAGGTATTTGAAAAGGGTGGAGGGAGGGAGGCTAAGACCTGGGGTAGTATTTATAAGCCTATGGAAGTCATTATAATGATGCTAACCTAATTCAGGACCAGCTGCCTCTTGGTCAGGGGGTTAATTCCACATCATCTCCTGATTTTGCTGTTTCAGAAATCTGCATCATGTTAAGAAATTAGGAAGCTGTGTCTCCTTTTGTCTCAATGAATTTGGCTTTGTTCACCATTCTGGCAATCCTCTGTGCCCTTCAAAGAAAAACAACCCTCTTGTACCTGCTGCTATTTTTAGTGTGTGTTTTTGAAGAAATAACTCTGTCTACATCGAACAGATCCCTGAAGACAATTTCCAGTGCAGACACATAGTGACATGGGAAAATTAATGTAATGCTCTGAACGTTGTGCCTCTGATTCTTAGGCCAGTTCTGCAAATCTACCACAATTTGTGATTCATGTAAGTTTACCTTGTCCTTAGACACAGAATACTAATTTCATCATTCCTGCGTCAACCAACTGAAACACTAATTCTTAAGGAATGTAACATTGTCCATTTGCTGATGTAAAAGGCTCCTAGTATGAAAAAAGCAGCTTTTCCTCTAACGCCCTACAGTGGGAAGCAGACTTTGCACAGCAGGGTGATGTATTATTATAACCAGCAAAATCCACAAAATTCCTTTATGAGATTGAAATAAATTCTGTTTTGTTTGTAACTGTGTTTGCTATTTTTGTTAAACTGCCCCCTCTCAGGTCCTATCCCAAGAAGAAATCCTGTCAAGAAGGATTATTTTTGGCCAATTCTTCTTCAAAGAGTCACAATCAATAATCTCTCTTATAGAAGGCAACCTTTGGGAACACAGTAAAGGATGTTAATGGTAGTTCCTATGGACATCTCACTTTCTCTAAAGGCAACAAATGAAATATTAAAAACTAAGTAGCATTTAAACAAGTCACTCACCATGAAGACTGTCTCAAAGCACAAGGAGTAATCAAAACCAGAGCAACACAAGGGACCCTGGCTTTATAAAAATAATCTTTCCTCCTATATCGTCAATTTCATAAAAGGCCTTCAAAATCCACAAGAGTAAAACTGTTTCTCACTTAGAGAGAAGAGAAAAAAAAAAAAAAAAAGAGTGTGTGAGCATTTCAGGCTTTTTAAAGGAAGTAATGTGGCAAATTGTAGCCATGTGTAATTCCATTTAAGTAAGCCAAGTTAAATACAGATGGCCTACAAGGTTGTGGGGTGGGAATATGGTAGGCTCTAGAAATTCAGAAACATTACAGTCTTCTTACTATCACCTGTAAGTGGGATATCACTCCATATTTTTTCAGCACTAAGTGGCTTATCGATACAGACTCTCAAAGAGAAGCTTCAGATTTTATTACATACCCTGAAAACCTTCACTTTGAAACAATGCGCGCTGTTTATCAGGCAGCACCATAACTATATATACAAATATATATATATATATACTTTTGTCAAGAAAGCATAAACTAAAACACCCCATAATATCTTTCCTGCCAATATCTGCCTATAAAATGATTAGGAACTCTGTACAAATGTGTGTAGGTCTGTGATCTATCAGGTATTAGAAGTAATAGTTGGGGTCATTTGCCTCTGCAGCTGTAAGCAGTTGCAGAAGGAGGTGCTGGAGATGCTAGTTCTCAACAGTTAAGCCATGTATGAGACACACTACAGCAAACTGCTTTTTACTCTCCTCATTCCCTTTCTCACCCCAGAGCCAAAATATAGAGCTTCTCTGAGTCAGGAACAGGCCTGCCTCTTCATTGCGGGAGCCAAGGCAAGATCTTTCCTGTTACAGTGGGTGCAACACTGGCAGCCACACAACGAAGATCAACCAGAGACAAATCTTCTCTCTTGCTAGGCAGTGAGGTACCACAGATCCACCTCTCTTTTACCTCAAAGAGATGGCAATGACTTTTCCTTCTCCCTCTTCTCCTTTGCTCCTGGCTGCCCTGTGCGGGTTTCTCTGCATGTAACATCTGTCTAATCCACGCTGTGTTGAACTCACTTAAACTGCAGGCAGAAAAGCAAAGGACTACTCAAACAAGCACAAGGGACGTCAGCCCCCAGTGAGAGTCCCTCCTGTGCAGTGCATCAAGTGCATCATGTGCTGGAGAGTCAGCGTCGCACTGCATTCGTCATCCAGAACAGGACTTTAAATACTCCAGACGGCTTAACTCAGACTACAGCTAGCTACAATTCCACTATAATGAGTGTTTTTTATATATATATATCCTGCAGTCCCATAGTTGTGGAAGTCATTCCCATGCAACTGTGTTCTGGCATCTCCATTTAGCTTCTAATTGTGCTTCCGGCCTTTTCACTGTGAGGACAACCTAAAACCCATCAGCTGAATGCAAACCGAGATAGCATCACTGCCAGAACCTGCAGGAAAACACAGTCTGCAAGGCCTGACCTGTCCTGCTCCCCTCCTGGGGGGCTGTAGGCCTGTAGTCCTTGGTGGCTGCCCCCAAGTGCAGCCATGAGCACGGCTTGCTCTCCCAGATCCTGGCTCTCGTTGCGTGCGGCTGCTTCACTGGTGAACCACAGAAGATGCGGAGAGCTCTGTAGGCAGCCCAAAGGCAGCCTGTTCCTGTGTGTGCACTGGGGGGTACCAGGCCTCAAGAGGTGCCTGGAGATACAGGTACTGTGGGGCACCCTCCCACCCTTCCAGAGGCTATGCTTCCAGCATCACCCTCAGCGCTAACAGGTAAATCTGACCACGTCAGTCTGCACAGGGTCCCTTTCAAGAGGCAGCAAAGATATACCCAGTGAGTCCAGAGGCCATGCAGTGGGCACCTTCCCCAGTTTAGCCCAGAGCTCGCCATCCTGCTGGACCTCACTGCTGGGGCTCTCTCTTTCCCTGCCCTGCCAGGTCCTTCCCACAGCTACATCTCTATTTGCAGCACCTGCACTGCAAGACTGCAGCCTCAAACAAAAGAGCTGGAGTCCACTTTGTCACAAAGATCAAGAGGAGCCAAAAGCACCGGATGACAAACTTTCTTGCTTTGAGGTTACTGCAGCAGTTCTCTGCCACCTGGAGGGCAGGGGAGATATTTCCTAAAGAATGCTATAAGCTTTCCACTTTCCCAGCATATGTGAGGAACACAGTGGAGAACACTGAGGACCCCAAACCTGAAAGATGCATTGCTGAGAATAGGTACGTATTGTCCCTTTTCAAGGCATGGGGGTCTTCAGACGGGCGCAGAGAATGAGTCCTCATCCTCTCTACTATTCCCGAAGGAGCGAAAAGGAAGTTTCTGCCCACTCCAGCAAACAAATTAATTTACTGGACTCCTGTGTCACCTGTTGGAATTAGGAAAGAATTATTTGCCTGGAACATTTGATGGCAGAACTTATATCCCTTTTAATCCTAAGCATGAAAATGTTGTGTTAATCTTCAAAGCAAAACTTACCACCAGCAAATTCTTTGATGTCAGCTCCTCACTGACAAACTCTGGACAAAGAATTATTCGCAGGAATCCTTCCGTTGGGACATTTTCAACAGAAACACATTGTATTTGACTATTTGACTTGAATGGAAACAGATCTCATCCTTTCCATCCAACTAATTAAACACATCAAGAATATAACAATCATATCAAGAACATGGGCACAAGGTTGAGGTTTTTTAAATTATTTTAAATAAACTCATCACTAGTAAGGGCATGGAAACAGAATGTTCTGTTATCACAAACATCAGAACATCAGAAAGAAATGCAAAATTAACACACACAAATATTCTGGTATAGCTTTCCAGACCCAACTCGACTGAGGTTGGAGACAATACCAAATGGGCCATGTCCACCAAGTATTTGCATATGTTCAAACAGTAAAGATAGCAAGCAATTTAACTATGTAATCTTTGCTGATAATACACAAACTGATCAATCATGGTTAAAACTCATTCATAATCAGACATATGAGTTGGTCTCAAGTCACTGCAGAGAAGTGTATGGCTCTTAAAGCATGTGTTGACCTTACCACATACCTAACATTATTCACATTCTTAACTTTAAGCATGGGAATAATTCCTTTAATATGAAGTATTTCTGTGAGTATTTGCAGGACTGGATCCTAGCTCTGAGCTGTTCTTCACAAAGATATTCCAGAAAATTAATCCAAATTAACTAAAGGCTTAATTTAAAGCAGATTAGTTTAAATGCATTTAACCCTGTAAAGACTTTTCAAAATTAAAGTAGTCTTAATTCAGCTTTGTATAAAGCTTAATCCATTTAAAATTTATATTTTAAGTGAATTTGGACTAATTAAGATGAATGCCCTATGTAAATGAGCCTGAGGTCCCAATTCAGAACTGTCTTCAAACACAGTTATAAAACTATCTGTATTCAGAAAAGCATATCCTTGAAATCAGCTGTTTTCAATAAGATGCATACAGGTACTTAAATATTTTCCCAAATCACACTCTTAACTATTTTATATTCTTAAACCATTTGAGAATTATAGTTTGATGGCAGGGAAAAATCATAGCCCAAAGGGCTGAAAGGCAGATAAATGTATTTCATTTACTGTCCTCCAGATGATACCAGTTTCTCCAGTGTATATACAAGAAATCTTCAATCATTGTTTTCTGTAGGAAATCTCTGATTGACACGTAATTAAAAACTGGTTCTTCAGGCTGGAATTATTTTTTCATTAGAAGTGGGAAAAGAAGATTAACCCTTCATTTTCTGGGAAGACTTCATAAAAGAGTGTTTTCTTCACCCAAACTGGTAAAGCACCCTATCCATTCCCAATGGAAAATGAATTTCAGCAACTGTATTTATCTAGGATTTTATATCTCAGATTTGTCAACTCTTCTTTCAAAGCTCCCTTCCATGGAAGCGTACTCAAAGTGTTTGGGTCTAGACTATTTTCTTGCTGTGTATGCAGAAAGAAACGGAGAAAAACCCAATCTTTATAACAAGGTCTGAATAAACACCCCACTTCATATCTAAGTTTAAATATGTGCTTAACTACTTCACTGATGAGAAGTAAAACTGTACATTAGTATTATTGCTAGTGATGTAGCATCAAAGGCATATTAAGTGGCAAGTTGTCTGCTGGCTACCTAAAGTGAACTAAGAAAAAACATTGCCTCCAGAATAAAATTTGCCAACTAAATTAGGCATGGAGCCTGAAAGGCTATTTACAGAGGCATGGAGCCTCGGCAGACATCCCATGTCAGCTTACTCAGAGTGGGTTGGAGAAGTCAGCTCACACATGACACAGCTCAGCTCCTGATCCATCCAACTTACTGTCCAAATACAAATTCCTTCAGCTCCCCTGGTACTTTGAATAGTCATATTCACACAGCATAACAGAGCATCTATAGGACAGCAGTCTCCAAGGTGTTAAAGACCTGAGATGTTATGATGTATATATGACGTCCTGTATCCTAACTTAGAGAACCAGTACAGTTGCATTTTCATGGCACTGTGCCCAAGCGAATGCTCTTCACCTCTCAGCAAGACAGTACAGCTTCTGGACACAAGCTGGCACAGGTACAACTAACTCATGCATCTTCACCTGATCTTCCTCTACTAGAATAGGTATGGGTGGAAGCAGATTATGTCTGCACTACCACATACCCACAGTCCACCCAATGCAATGATGCAGTTATGAGTGACACTCATCTGATGGCCACAACAAATCTGAGATTTGAGCTCTGTACATCAAATTACCAAGTGTCTGTATTTTGGTTAGTCTTCCCCAAAACGAAGAGTCCAAAGAGATGATTTCTTCATCTTTTTCTAGTTCATGCAGTGAAAGAGAGAGAATTTTATCCTATGTAAGTTCTTCAGACGTGCTTATCGCTATGTTAGCTGAGCACTGTCCAGAAAGAGGAAGAGGAGGTATTGCAAAGACATCCAAGGGCAATTACTACCATCCTGCTCAATGACTACCTAACATTCCTGCTGCCAAGATCAGCAGCTTGTTTGACCCTCCTTTCTTCTGCTGCCTTTCCTTATGTTATTTTTCTACTGTCTGATGAAGTTACCACTACCATCTTTCCCACTTTGGTGGAAAAGGTGAAGAGAAAAGATATTCACAAGAATATAGACACAGTTACCTTCAATAGCCTTTTGCGGAATAGCTGTGTTGTGAACATGGCAGTCACTGGCATGATGTGGAGGGGACATTGCTTGTAAATGGGGCTTCTTTTAAATTTCACTATCATCATTTCCAGAATTTCCATGGCTCACTTCTAGTTGAAGCGGTGTTTCTGCCACATTGAACTCAAAGAGCTTTTCAGATGTGCTTGAATGCTGTTAGCCACCATCACATGCCAGCCATTCTCTCCTCGTGTTCTGTAGCTGCTTCACATCAAGCACCTAGTGATCTCTGCACTTGCTGCTATCTCCTCTTGAACCAAAAGCTTTTACTATTCTTCAGTTCACAGATGAGGTACAGATGAGGACCAGTGCCTAGCTGATGTGTGTACAGCTGATCACTCCAGACACAGAAACGCAACTTCTCCCATGCACACATAAAGCTGGCAGCATTTAACTGGCACCTAGATAATAAGGACATCTACTTCACTGCAAAACATGGCCAGGAGTCGCAGCCATGAAATGGACTTGATAGCCTTTAAATTCTGTTTTACTGTGCTGGCTTACAGAGATGGCTTCGAGCTGATGTGGCAGCTCATTAACACTCAGTTAACACTTCTCTATATAGCACAGCACTGACTTTCAAATTTTCTTATTTGCAGGGGAGCAATGAATGTGAAATTGAAGGGAGGGGTAATAGCTTAACACACACAAAATATTATGAACAAATCAGTTTTAAAAACATTGAAATAAAAAAGCTACAACGTACTGAAAATGTCACTTGTGAACAGAGTCCAGGAGAAGCATTACTTTTATCTCACCAAGTTTCCAATGCCCGTGATTTCTGAGTCCCAGCTTTGGGCACCAAAGACAGACAGAGGAGCAGTTCTTTATCTGAGGGAGCATTCATCTAAATCAGCTTCTGGTTTCAACCTTACAGCAGCATCTGTTTTCTTTTAAAAAACTTATAACCCACTTTTAACCATCAGGCTGCAATACTGGGGAGAGTGCAACTCACTGTGTTTGATGCTGTAGCCTTCAGCTCTGAAAGCCAGAATGTTGGCTTCTTGCAAATAAAGAAGTAAATGGGGAAGTGAAAATGTCAGGCTGCGTTTGATTGCCAGAAAACTGTTTCCCATAATAAAAGCCAGTAATCCCCACATGAAATGGGGTCTTGTCTACTAGTGGTCTCAGACCTCAGACAGCGCAGTGAGAGCATGCACGAGAGTTTAACTGGCAGATCATCTTCCAGCTCTCCCCGCTGCAACATCTGTCTGGTTAACATCTGTCAGCCAGTGCCTTTGTGCAGAATGTGCTGAAGTCCCACTCAGGTTGATCTCCATCAGCATGAATTTCAGCCTAGCAGCCACCCAGAGTTTAACAAAGGATTGGCAGACACCAACCTGCAAAGCGACTAATGCTAGCCAAGGAGGAGGAGGGCATGCCGAGGGTGGCCAGTAGATACACTGACAGCCTAAACAGTTCTCCAGGGAAATCCCCTCTCCCCACCTCAATGACTTTGACCAGACAGCCTCTCCTGGAGTGCTCAGCAGAAACAAAAGCTGCTTCTTTCTGTACGGGACCTTAGCAGGTGGCTTTTTCACTCTTCCCCCCTAGGTTGAGGCTGACAGGAGAGAACTGAACTTTTCTGACAGAAGGAGGTACCCCTCACGCTCCCCACCACCTCCAGGAGGTCACGAGTCTTTCAAAGGTCCCTCTCCTGTTAATCCAGGCACTCTGTGGACACCAGGGGGACCTGAGAGTGCTGCACAACACCCTGCCCTGAAGAGCTACCAAATTGCTTTTAAGAGACCTAGCATGGTAGTAGGGGCAGTATGGCTGCATTACTGCAAAGTTCCACCTGGCCCAATTACCCCCACTGGAAACCACTTTGGGTGTCTCCATGTGGCCTCGTTCTGTGCCAAGTAAACAAATATGTACAGGACATTTGCAAGGACAGCCTTTACAATGACACCAGAAATGTTCCATGCACAGATTGAGACATGAAGCAGATTTCAGCTGGTTGGCTGTGCATGAACCCTGGTGTTTTGCACGTGGAAGATGGCAGGCAACAACTGAAGAAGCAGTTCCTGGCCTCTCATGGCAGGTCCCATCTCACAATGAAGAATCAGTCCTACCTGTTGAAGCTAAAAGGCACTGAGCTCTCTTTTGGAAATGTGATTGTCAACAGAGATGGAAAGAAGCAGAAGAAGCAGAGAGATGATACATTCAGGTAGCAATCTCTCCAACGCCCAAGAGGAGCACCTCCATGTAATGCAACAAATTCCTCTTGGGTTAGGGGACAGATGGGACAAAGGCAAGCCTGATGTAACCTAGGGGTTTGCTGATATTTGCCAACAAAGCAACTGCAGTGTAAAGAGGACTTTTAATGACCTCTGCTCTTCCCTTTTCCTTTCTGCCTGGATGGCCTCACAAACATTCAGCAGCAGTCATCTTTCTAGTTGATCAGTGAATACTATGTCTCCTGAACATTTTCTTTCCAGGTATTTGATAAACTGTAATTCATCATAATAACATCTTTGATTTTATTTTTTCAGATCTAACACTAATTCAGTGGGGTATATTCCTTCCTTGAAAAGTGGTAAAATCCGTTGTATTTTTAATCAATAAATATTAAATGACAACTTATTTTCAACTACTACCTGACTAACATATTCAAACACTGATTCCAAGTATTGATCCTGATGTAAAATTAAAAATTTGACGTCTCCATGTTCTACATTCTCCTCTAATTCACACCTGCCTTATGTTCTGGACACTGGGGATGCAGAATTTCCAGCAGGAAGAAAAAACATTTTACTTCTCCCAACCACAGAAAAAGCAAAGTAATTTCACAGAACTTTTCGCATCATTAAAAATTCAGCTTTGCATCTCCTTTCACACTCCAGAACACCCTAGATCAGAAATACAAAAGATTTAGGGGCTCCTAAATTGGACAAATTTGACTCTTTGTACAGCAAAATAAAAAAAGTGCACCCTGCCACAGGAAGGATCTCCCCTATTTATTACTGTGTCCCTGCTATGGATGCATAGATGCACTGAATTTCTTATATAAACTGAACATAAGCTGTTTGACACAGAAAAGTTTTATAGCCAGTCTCATTTTGAAAGTGGCTAAAGTATCTTGTATGAAACCTCATCATCCCTGTCTCCCTCCCACAAAAAATTGTAATCAACTTGGGGTATGTGGAATAGAAAACTGCAACCCCAACAGTTAAAGTTTGGTAAAAAGTCTGAAAAAAGAGTTACGGTGGGAAGCGTTGGGTGAGCTTAAGTGATAGAGTTACTACCTGCTTCACCTGTAATGTCTTCATTATTGGGGCCCTGGATATTATGATGATAGCTGCTACTAAAACACTTCAGACTAATATCCCTGCATTAATCTCTTTTGGTGATATTGGAAAAATGCCTGTAAGCTAATAAGTGCTCAGCACATGGGAGGATCAGATTTGATATAAGTGAACTATTTTTTCTGGGGCATTGGCACTTAGCTAGATACGTAAGAAGCAGTAAATAGGATAAAACCAGCAAAGTAATATGAAAGCACATGATGGTGGTTTATTAAAAGACTTACAGCTGAAGAACATGAATGCCCCCTTTTTGTCTCTACACTTGATATACCAGTCCCTCTCCCGTAGCTCTTTCAAGGCAGAGAATCCAGAAGTAACAGCTGAATTCTCAAATCAAAAAGCCAATGAGCTGGAATATTCCCCTTGAAAGAGATGATGGTGGCTTTATTGAAATGACTCTTCAAGAAGTGGCTGGCTCCCAGAGTGTGGTGGGGGAGCCAGCCATCTTTTGGAACAGATTCGGCGTAAATGAAAAATAATCCAAAGCAGCATCCATGCCAGGCCTCTTGTCATCAGCCGATGGCACTGCTGGAATGTTTAGTCTCAGGACCCCTGGCTCCAGGAACACAAGCTCCCCTTCAGCCAGTGGTTTCACTGGTCTCATTCAGAATAAGGAATCAGCAGTAGCACAACCACGAGTTTCAAGAAGGTACTTGGTGGCACATAATCAGAGGGAGCCTGAGCCTCAGGGAAGACACTACAAGGCAGCATTGCCAACTAATGGTGCTAGAAACAAAGCTCTCGTGATAGCATCTCCTCTGCCTGGAATGAGCATGAATACCAGCCAAGCTTACATTCCAGCAGACTGCGGGGGTATTTGAGTAAAAAAGCCATCAGATATACCCTGAATGGAAGATCGCCTTGCTCTTGCCAATCTGCCCAATGTAGGTGAGCTGCTATATTTACAAACGCATTGGTTTACAGAAAAAAACAGCGCCGCATTTACCCAGTATAAAAAAACCCTCATAACAAACACATCTTGCACACAAACTGTTGGAGTTCTTTACTGTGCAGTATTGTGGCCGAAGACCTTGTAGAACAAAAGAAAACAGAGCACTTAAAGGATAGTATGTTTCACTAAACAGTACATATAACACAAACTTTGCATCCAAATTCAGCCATAAGTCTTTATTGCTTTCCATTGTGCAAATTGCCAAGTTGCAGATCAACAATTGCTTTAGTTTCAGAGAAAGTTGCACATAAGAGGTGGAATTATTTGCAAAATAAGATGAGGTGTTGATGATCGTGTCTTCACCATATGATAAAAGGATATTTCACTGAGCTTCAGGATGCAGAGTAACAGCATGGTCCCTCCTGTGATCTCACTCAGGGAAAGGTCAGCTAGCTAGAGAAATTATATTTACTTTTGGAGGATTCAGCTACATAAGCTACCAGCTGGGAAAAAAGTGTCGAGTGACTCAGAGGGAGATGCTTCTACAGCCCCAACATGAATTGAAGTTATGAAGGGTTAACAATGAGAAATGGTGGAAGATGGTTCAATCAACTGATGTGTGCCCACTGTTCCAAAAAGAAAGCCCAAATGTTCCTAAAGTAGGGAGGATTCTCCAAAGCATTTAAAGCCATTCTCTCTTTCACAGATGAAAAGGTGCGTACACATCCATGTTACCATGGAGAAAACTACATCTTTGCTCTCCCCTATTTGCAGATTTCAGGCTTTGAACTTTAGATTAATACAGGTCATTTTTTACCTTCACCTACCCTTCACCACAACACAGATGGTCCTGAAACTGAAAAGTAAAACCATTTGCTAATGGACCCATAGGGTTAGATTCCCAAACCCCAAACATTACATTAAAACTCTAAAACCTTTGGCATATTTAAACTTAGCACCTTTGGCATATTTAAACTTAGCATTTTGTGTGGTACCTATTTTTCTAACGCATTGGATCAAATTCTGAAGTTTGATGACTCGGGCCGGATTTTGCTACCTTTCACAATGAGTAGCATTTTTTTCCTTGAAAGCTCCAAACTAATAGAGTTTGTATGGAGAGAGAAAGGACTGTGACACTTTCTAGCATTCAAAATCTAGATAGAAATTAATATTTTACAGGTTGGGTCTAGCCCACAATCCAACTAATTTGGCAACACTTTTTCTTCTAATTGAGATATATAGTTCAGCACGAATGAAATACTTCCACAGTTAAAGACGACACTAAAAAGCCTTTTTCCAACAGTTAATTGAAATTAATTTTAAAGTAGTAAAAGTCTGATTATAGAATGATGTCATTTGCATGGACTAACTTCATCCTAACATTAAGCTAAGTCAAACGAACAAAGCTAATGAAGGTAAGAAGAGTAGTAGGGTTTTTAGCTGAAATTAATACTTTCAGCACTGTATGCTAAAACAGGTAATATTCTCCTAATCTTTACTCTGATATGTGCTTTATTTCCATGTACACATTAGTGTCAGGACATTGGTTAATTAGTAAAATGAAAAGGAAGATCTCTTAGGCAATATTAATATTTAAAAATTCAAACATCATTGTTCCTTACGAGGTTCTCTTTAATCTTAAGCTTTGCTCTTGGAAACTGCACCTAACTTCTCCAATGCATATATTGCTCAGGGCCCCCTGATGCTAATCTGACTGCTGTTCTATATGGGTTTCAAAAAAGTGAGAACACTTCAAGTATAAAAGCAGAACAGAAAACAGACAATGCAAAAATGGTACTTTCTCCTTCCTCATGCACCAAAACAGCAGGGCAAGGCAGCTTCACGGCTGAAGTGCACACTCTGATTCATTCCCCAGCTTCTCCCAAGGGACCTCTTGGAGAGCACCATGAATTCATCCCTGCCCTGTTGCCCATGGAATCCAGGGCTCACGCAGGGCTCGGAGAGGGAGGTGAGTTTCCGTATCTCCCCTCCACATGTAGTCAAGCCATCACCAGGGTGCTTATTCAGAGCCAGAATTTCAGGACTTGCCCTTGGATCCCATGCTTTAGACGTAGCCTGTATCTCTCCGCTTTCTAGAGAAGAGCAGCTGCTCACCACCGCACCCCCATCCCACTTGAGAAAACTCTGATCTGAGAAAATCAGCTGCCTTCTCTCCTGAGTCTTTCTTTATCAATTACATTTTCTGTTAATAACATTGAAGCAGAAAAGATCTCATGAGTCATTGAATTTGAGGGCCTTTATCATAGAAACTACATCAAAAAATCTCTTTCATAAAATTTCCAAACATAGTCTAATAATAAGCTAAACGTTTTCCACCACCACTCTTCCTGGGACACTTTTCCAGAACCTCGCTATTTGGATGACTAGAAAGCTACTTTTATTTTCTAGCTTTAATTTATATACCCCTGGGGATTTTTACTATGAGTAATGATAAGCAAGCCAAAAAGAGCTTAGTTTAATTCTCAAAACCATCATGAGCAAAGAAGAAAAGTCATTAGGAGAAAGTACCTCTTGGGAAGTAAGCAAGTTAAAATTTGAAGGTATAAGAGAAAATAAGCATCCACTGTTCTCATATTCACCACTGACAGGCCTTAATTGAATTTTCTGGACCTACATAAACCTTTATCTGGTTTGGTTTTATTACCAGGAACATGGCCTTATTATTTAGAACCAGGGGAAGCTGTACCTCCAACCCTCCTCTCAGCATCTAGCCAAGAACATGCACTTCAGATTTATGGATACCAAATAATTGAATGATGTTTCTGAGGACCATTAGCAATGACAAAAAATTGTAGATACGATCCAGCCTAGAAAATGTACTGATTAAAAATGTTTGTTATTTATTTACAATAGAAAGGGGCATATGCTTTCACAGATGAAAACCTCCATTTTCTAGCCAATTCTAGTTGCGAGCAGGAAAGGGTATAAAATCTTGAATTTAAGTTTAATTTCTGAGTTTACAAGTGACTCAGCCTGTGCTCTCACACCAGTCCCTTATCCTCTTTCTGTCTCCATTTCCTCATCTTTAAAATATGGGTAATAATACTTCTGTATCCCTTGAGCGTATCTTAAGCTTAATTAATTCAATGCTTTACAAAGTGCTTTCTGATCCAGAGATGGGAGTGCTACACATATCCAAAGGGTTCTATTTTAGACCATTTGTAAATAAATAAAACTGTACTTTCTAGATCTTATTTTTAATACCGAATTGGAATGACCTGGCCTCAAGCGATCTTCTCTCATGGAAAAGGCATTGGAAGCCAGGTCTGCAGCCAGCACTTTCTCCCAGGTCAGTAGTCCTCCCTTGCCTGGGGAACGCGAGAACGTGGCTGCAGGCCAGGTCTCTCGTGCAGGGAGGGAGGGAATTGGAGCACCAGGCCTCTGGCCAGCACTTGCCAACCAAAAGCTGCACTTTTCTCATAGAAAGCTGATGGGAAAATGCATGTGCGCGCCAAGGGGTCTCGCTGGGCTGAGAGCTCTGCAGCTGTCCTGCTAGGAAAGGGACGTGACGCAGGGGCAGCGAGTTGTACAACAGCTCAGAGGCCCCTTGTACCTTGAAGGAAGGGGAAGTGGAGGTCAAAAGCTCTGGCCAGTCTCCTACTTCATTAGGACTACGGCTCCGCAAATCAGATTGCTCAAGGTAGGACACAATTTTTGGAGCTGATGCTCCACTGTAAGGCTGAAGATGGGAAGCCCAAGAAGAGATCGAGGTTTTTCAACTGGGGTTAAAGTGTTTATATGTATTCAGCTGCAAATGTGTAGGGGGTAGGGAAGGAACAAGAATTATTGGCCTATTACTTCTTAGTCAGAAAGGGTCTATTACTCTCTAAACTGGAAGTAACCAGGGCAACTAGGATGCTTTTCCTGCAATACATCTGTTAAAGTTGGGTTTGCTCCTACACATTATGGTGAAAATTAATCAGAAGGTGGCTTCTGGCTAGCTGTGATGTTTCTTTAAAATGAAAGACTGGTTTGTCATGGAAAAAGCATGGTCAAGTGGTTAAACAGCAAGTTCAGACTCAGGAAGCCCTGGGTTCATCCCTCATCCTACCAGAGGCAAGAGAGTGGTTCTTGTATTTTCTGCAGAACTCCTCATTGGGAATGCAAAGTGCCTCGCACTATTTTAAGTCACCCCATCTCTGTGTCCCAGTCCCATGTGTGTAAAATGGGAAACAATAGCAAAGAAGTCTCACAGGGACTGTGAGATGCTCAGATGCTAAAGAAAGAGAGCCCATATGTGTTCCTAAAATAAGTAACAGCATGGATAGGGCTATTTTGGGACAATAGAGCTGTGCTAGCTTTGCATGCAACTGCCTCCACCACAGCAGAAACGAAATCTATAGGAGTTCTAAAAAACATGTATACACATATACACACTCCTGTATGTTATGTTTCTGAAGTAAATGATTTGGGGTTTTAGCCTGCTCAGGTGATAGCATTCAGAAATTCTGGGACCTACTGAACTCCACTTTTAAGAGGTGTAGATAATGCTGTGAGCTAGTGTCAGGTAGCAATAAGAGTTAAGGCATTACTGGTCGGTAGTTTTAAGGGTGATGTCCAGGGAAGGGGACAGTGGTTTGGTGACTGTCTGGGGTACCTGGTGTACCCTGGTTGCCCACACAGGCAGGGAGAGTGAGGTGAACGCCAGTGCCACGTGCAGGACCAGAGTGGTGCGATGAAGAAACAATGATGGTGTTAATGCTCTCTCATTTCAATAAGTTTCTGGCTGAGGCTCTAAATATCAGCATTAATCACCTAATGTGCCTAGTGGTGGCTTACGCCCTTCTGCCAGTCTAACATTTATACCTACCTCTGAACGATAAAAGATAAAAGCTTTGAAATATATGCCTATAAAACAAAGAGCATGTGGGGCACATATATAGCTTATGGCTGTTTGCCATAATTAAGGTCTTCACAAATTTCCTTTTCTGTGTCAGGTAGAGTTGTGCCCCAGACCATGCCATAATCCAAGTAGCAGGGAGAAAAAAGGACATCAGACAGGATTGCTGGAACTTGTAATCAGACTTTCAGCAACTGGAGATGAGAGCACGTCACAAGGGTTGTGGAATGTACGTTTGGCACCCAGGTAACCCATTACCCAGAAAAGGTTTAGGTATTTACTTAGACATGGACCTAGCAATTTGGCTTGTGTTCAATATAGAGATTCAAGTCTGATTTCATCAAACATACCAGAGTTTCACCTTATTTACTGGTCCTTTATATGTGCATATTAACACATATACCCATATGACACATTTCTCATTGTTGTCTAAATTAGAAATGTCTCAGTGATGTTCACTGCCTTTTAAATCCATGAACAGATGCAAAACCTACAGAATTGTGAAAAATTAATTTTGAAAATTAGGCATGTTTTCGCAAATCTCAAAAATACTCACATTTGTGTTAAGCTGTTTTACATATTCTAATTTATTTGGTCTTATTTATGGGTAGTTCCCAGGCTTCTTTGCCAGCAAATAGGTATGTATACATGCAAGATAAATTATTAGACTGAATTGCTACAATCATTATAATTTTCACTCAGGGCTGAGCTCCGAAATGTGCTGAGCACCATAGCCAGATGCACTTGAAGTCTAGAGAATGAATGTGCTCACAGAGATCAGTGTAATATACATTAAAGATAGAGATAATTGGAATGACTCACATTATTGGGCACAATCGCAAGGTTTTGGTAGGAGAAGGGGCCGCAGGGGTGACCTGTGTAGGAGGAGATGAGGGGCTGCCCTGTGCCAGTCACAGCCGTTTCCAGCTGGCTCCATAATGGACAAGACTGACCCACTTGTGTGCCAAGACCAAACCAGTGAGAGGAGAATTATTTTTTTTTCCTCTACAAAAATGTATTTAAGAAAGGTGGTAAGCACTAAAGAAGAGACACCAGAGAAGGAGGGATGCCAGAGCAGGCACACAACAAGAAGAGGTGCCCAAGCAGAGGCAAGAGAGACACCAGCACAGGGGAGATGCTGGAGAAAAAAGGAGGGATAAGAGGAGCCCAATCCAGGGCAAATCAGGGGCAAAGAAAGAGAAGAGGATTGAGCAGGGTGAGGAGTCTCTGAAGCAGGTACGCCTTTGAGGGGACTGTGGCCCGTAAGGAACAAGGAGCAGTGAAAGAAGAGGAAAAACCACACACTGACCATCTTCTGCTGGGATGCCCGTTGCCTCATCAAAGGGACGAAGCATGACGTGTAGTGAGTGGACTGGGGATGAAGAAGGGGAGGAGAGGTCTCACAGAAGGAAGTGGTATTTTCCCGAAGTGTTTATCTTCTTTATTTCACAATACTGGAATAAAGAATTAAAAGTTTACTTTGATCGCAATAAGCTAAAATCTGTGAAATTCCCCAACTCTGACTGTGCTTTTATCTGTGACACTTGGATAACAGAAGAATCAACCAAAACCTTTATGCCAAACCTGAAATAACTACCTACAGTTTAGCAAAACCAAGAACCTTTCCCCTCTGCTGTCTTTCTGCATGTTTTCACCATATTTACTCCAGACTCAAACAGGCCTGCATTTTATGAAATTGGACAATGCCCAATAACTATAGGAATTAAAAGATAATAATGTGCTAAAACACTGGCTGCCAGAGCTAGACAGACACAAGGGACAAGAAGAAATGTTTTTTCCTGACTATCCAGCTGCTTTGAATTCAGCTGAAACGCAGTCTCTCTCTGAGAAACCCAGCGAAAATGGCTCGCGCTGCGCGAAGCCGACCCGCCTGCTCACTCGGGAGGGACTCGGCCAACCCAGGACATGGAAGAAGTGACACGAGCTTTCTGAGGAGGGGGCCAGATTAATCCCCGTGCCAAGATAATGCTGAGCCCGGGAGAAAGGATGGGATGCTAGGGAGCCTGTGCTGATTCTCGGACGATGCTGGCTCTCGTCCAGGCTCTCTCATCAGGGGGCCCTTAAACTTGCGAGAACTGGACAGGATTCCCTGCAGGGCTGCAGCCAGAGAAGCACCGGGAGAGCAGAGTTTCTCCCCCCTCTCCAGCTCCATTTCCCTTGGCGTGTTGAGAATTCCCCACTGCCAGGCTGACCAGCCCAAAAGCGAGGAGGAGTTTGAGAATGAGCCCTGATTGTTGTTTAGCACTCACAGCAGCTAGAGAGACCTTGGAGTTTCCCACTTTTTCCATCCTAAATGCAGGAGTACTGCAAATGTAAAAGTTAAGGTAAATTCGTATTTTAACCACAGCCCCTACGGTTCTTCCCCACATACCCCATTTCTACTAAACATGTTAAAACTTAAGTATTTTGTGGAGAGAAGCTGGAAAGGGTCAGGAACTTTGCAGAAATCTCCTATGGATGATTTATAGACAAACCATTGCTAATTCATAAAGGATGTCCAATTTTTAAGTATGATTGACTTTTCAGTCACTCCACACAGCTCCAGACAGAACAAAGGCTGGGATTAGCACTTTAGGGAATGTATAATCAACAATCAGTGAGGCTGAGGTATGCAGACACTATTTATCTCAATGAAACTCTTTTTACGTTATGATGACCTGAATTTAATTACATCAGCTTCATCCATCAGCTGACATGCAGTTTCTCCAGTTAGATTGTCTCTCAGAGCACTGAACTTGCAGCACAACCAAGAAGACATCAGCCTTTAAATCATCTTCTCTAAAGCACGGAAACACACGAGTTCTTTTAGGTAACAAAATACATTTTTTTTTTCCTGCAGTAGGGCCTCTTAGGCATGTTGAGTCTAGTATACCCCTGTCCTGTGAAACTTTACTGGCTTATTTGTTTTGTGCAAAGTAGCACAACACAGCTGCTCTTTATGGACTGAAACTTTTACCTGGCACTGAAACGATCCTTGGCTTTATTTTATAAAGCTGTGGAAAACCTCAACCTGTGATTATTTTGTTAGGTTTAAAAACGACTTTTGTTTTCACATGCCTTTAGTACTCTCTAATTGTGCTAGGGAGTTAGCTGCATAATTTCCCTGTGTTGATTTGGAAACTATTCTTTCTGCCATAAGATCCATGTGTGTGTTTGTAGCATGGAAAGTTCCAGTTTGTGATTCAAAAGCTGCCATTCAATTAGATATGGACATTTCAACTTCAGTCTGGCAAAAACACTACAGTGATTTCCCAACATCACAGATGCTTTATCTGCACACAAACCCTCCAGATGCTCATGCTGTCACATACATACCATTGAAGGCTGTCCAAACAATGCTCCAAGATCCTAAAAGCATTTTCAAAATCAAGCTCAACTGCACTCACCAATGGAGAAATCACACTGAAGTGTGATGAGAGTGAGGACATTGCAACGAAAGCAATGACCACAATGGGCAGGCACCAGCAGGAGCTGAGCAACTCTGGACAATTAGCTCAGGGTGGAAAGGGACCCCAAAAGTCCCAGTTGTTTTGTTCTTAATTTGACAGCCAATCCTTCACTTGATTTTAAAGACAGACAGGAACAGGTTCAAAGCATTTAGAGCCTGAGTCAAAGCCTCCCTGTAATCAGAAAGAAAATACCATTGCTATAGGGGTTGGTGTTGGTGGTGTAGGTCTGTGATGTGTCTTTGAGAAAACATCAGTTGAAATACTATAAAACACAACAAATTGCCCAATTGCAGGTGGAAAACGGCTTTATTTTTCGTATGAGTTTTAATTTTGCTTGTTGTCCTTTCTATTTGTTTGAAATTTTGCTGCTTCTATCCATGACCTAGACCCTGGAGAATGGAGCATCATTACCCTCAGCTGCAAGGAAGATCCATCACAGACAAGCCCTCAGCATTGCCCAAATTCAACTCTATGTTTCTTAGGCCTCTCAGAGAAAGACCACAGCCCCTCCCTCATAAGTAAAGAGGAAAAATCACTTGCTGTAATGACAGTTCAGAGCAAGGTAAGAGGAAGAAAAAAAAGAATTGTTGCCTGAACCCATCCATGGGGAACACGCAGTTTCTGCTGGGGCTTCTCTGCAAGGAAGGTCACCACCACTACAGGGATATCCCCTGCAGCAAAAGAAATAACCTCCAATTCTCCCTGTTGAGACTGCACTTCTGTTAAAGGCATCTCCCTGTGGAAGAATGGAGCAGCTCATTGCCCCGGCTCAATACCAGCTAGAGGGAGAGAAGAATTGTCACTCGTTATTATCTAAGTTCTGTTTCCATCAGGGAAAAGGGCTCTGGAGCATTCTCCAAGCCATCAGTAAAGGAGGGTGGGGTTTGCTGTGAAAAGGAAGTGATAAGCAATCAAAATCAGTCAAATCATGTAAAAACAGTGTTTGGAGGAGTTTGGGGAATTATGAGGGGCTTGTCTCAAAATTCCTTTCAATGCAATGTGTTGAAAGGGAAATAATATCTGACAGAAACACCAATTCAGCAAAACATTAAGAGGTTACTTAAAGTTAAATATAAAATAAAAATTAATTGAAGGCAAGTATAATCCACAAACTTCCCATGAGTCCTTTCAGCTAATTCTTTGCATGTACTTAATGCTTACTTGACCCAAAAAACCACCATAACCAATCTATGCCCATTTTTCTCTTCTAGGAATGGGCCAAAATCCTTTTTTTCCCTTCCCCCCAAAAATTACTTTAGTAAAAAAAGAAATGTTCCCCACCTCCTTGCTCATGGAGAAGATGTTTTGGGGTTATACCATGGACTTCAACAGATGCTCATAATTACACAAGTGTTTTCCTGAATCAGAGTTTGGAAGAGAAAATGGTATATAGCAGTAGAATGCTAATTATAACCTACTGAAGTCACTGGAGAAGGCTTGGCACTCCCATGGTTGAATTGGTTGGGCATGCACATATGTCAAGAGTTTGTTTTAAAAGCACAGGATTACAGAATGTCAAAAGGACAAAATTAGTATACTCTAGACATATTCTTGTCTCAGAATGCTGTGCACAGGTTCTGCACTAATGAGTTTGATAAAATCTCTCAGGTTCATCTGTGCCATCCTGTACTCTTTAGAGGCACAGGAAAAAAATATTTTCCAAAGCCAAAGCAAGAGTAATAAATTTTGGATCTGAAAAATATTTAGCTCCCAGGACAGTAGCTATGCATCCAGATATAAAGGAGAACTGAGAAACATGTTAATCTGACCAACTTCTCCTCAGCCCAAGGGTGGGAAAGCTTTTCCTTGTTGACGGTCAGAGAGCCATCTAGTCTTCTTACCACTCACCTAAAGATGAAAAGAATCCCACAACATGAAATTAAGTCACAGGTCACAGCCAGCCAACAGCCAATATTTCCCATCCTTGCCCTAGATGAAGCTTTGTGGAGTATGAACCTTATCTTCTTGTCTGTAGCTGTAAAGCCTAATGCACATATATATATCACACTGTAAAAATTGCAATTTCCATAGTGCAACACAAAAGGTTCTGAAACGGCCCACATTTTTATAAGTACTCTTCTGTTCATAGCCTTGTTTATGGAATGTAATGTCTAAAGACTTTTTGCAGACTTAGGAAAAAAAAGAAAGAGCATGACTTAAAGATTTAACTAGCATACAGATTTCAGAATGAGACAAGAGCCCTTCCAATCTTCCTGATGTAATTCCTTTATTTGCCTGATCTACAAAATAAGAAAATTGATGCTCACTCTTCCTTTATACTCACTAGGCTGCTATGAAGCCCATACATACAGTACACTGAAAATGCAAAGTAGCATTTAACTGTGATATTTGATCTTGCATTCAGTAATCAGAAAAACATGTTCCTTTAAATTCCATCTAGTTTATTGGAAAATTATTTGCTTGAGAAAATTTGTTTCTGGCACTTTCAAAAACTGTATTGTGTGATAACTTTGTTTTATTCTCATCATTTATTGGCTTGTTAAGCCATTTCATTTAGTGTTAATGATGCAAACCATCTTGTTTAATGCTTTGATGCTGCCCAACACATTATTGCTTTGGTCTGCATAATAGGGCACTTTTAATACCTCTCTTTTAAAAAACATTATCATTTTTAAATTTTTATTACATAAGTTTTGCAAAAACGCCATCTCAGAACAAGTAATTTATAGATTAACTAATACCACAACAGCTTTTAAAAATCACTGCAGTGTTCCAGAGCATTGGCCTAAGACCTCATAGCAAGAATTTTATGAGCTCTTGTGTTTGGGACAAGTACTGTGATTTATCCACACTACAATGTCCCTTTTTAACAGCCAAATGCAGTACAGTGCAATGCAGTGTCACTGCAGCATCACTTCGCTGGAATGCTGTGTTTATTGACACAAGAATGTTCTAGGCAGAAGTTTTCCGATGAAAGAGACAGCGTAGCTTTGGGGGCAACCTTTACCTGAACAAAGTTCCTTGTTCTGTGTCAAGAGAATGTGGCTTTTCTGATTCTTAAGAGACTGTTGACAGTAAAAACACAGGCTGGAGCAAGCAGCAGTGGCAAGCTGAGCTGCTTCAGGGAAATACTGCAAACCTCTTTTATGACTGCTACCAACCTGCTGGTGGGGCATCAGCAGGGCTATACTGAGATTCAGCAACAGAGTCAACAAAAAATACAGTCCTCTGTTTATTACTAGAGGTAAGACCAAGCCTTTGCAACCCTATATGGGAGAAAGAAATGGGAACAGGTTGAAAACCCAGAATTCTTGCATGGTGGCATAGAAACACAGAAGAGGTACTCAGGAGAGGTATGTACTCAGGCTGCAGCCACCCCTCACAACATCACCACTATCTACACGTTAACTTCAGTTAGAAATTTCTTGTTACTTGAGTAGTTCTTCAACTTCAGCAGGTAAATATAAAGCCTCTTTGGCACCAGAATCGCTGTGACACGCTTTAGACTCGTTGTTCTGACCTCACTTATTCCTTTCAGGCAGCCTTTGTCGGAGACATCACAGACTGTCAGCCCTGGCTTAATGTTGCTGCTGACATTTCTACCCTCTTCCTAATAGATGTAGAATTTGTTTGGGCTTCATTTATGTTTTGAATACTTTATAAGGAGGTAAATATTTTTGAAGTGCTCCAAGAACAGACAACATAGATATTCAAGAAAAAAAAGACACTGAATTCTGCAAATGTGCAACAGACATTCTCTGTTACACGATTAGTATACATTAAAAATAGTATACAGTGTCTGCGCAGTAGGGTCCCCCAAAAATTAACTTTCTGTCAGCAAGGTCCTTGTTTTCATGGTTCTTACTGTGGTTGGTTTTTTGTTTGTTTTTTTTTTAAGAACTAGAATAAACAAAATTTAATCAGAGGAGTCGGTCTACAGCATCTTTTACCCACCCTCAAAGTAGGTTGTACTTTTTTTGGTGTGGTGGTGTTGTGTTTTTTTTTAATCCCTTTGCCCACTATTCCAGGTTACAACAGTTTATTTTCCATTCCAGTTGTTCCAGTAACCGAATTGTTTAATTCAAGGCTCTGTTTCTTCCTGCATGATTCTCAGCTTCTGTTGCACCATTATATGAAAGACATTTTTGTTTGGCATTCCATAGAGGCTTATGAGAATAATACACTTCATGCATCATCTTTGTATTTCATTTCAATCCACTAAAAGGTAAACTTCATTCAACCCCATTGAAGTTATCTGTCTTATCCCAAGTCCATGGTGGCTAGGAGAGCTCTTTCACACAACTGCTCAGGCAAAGCCCTGCATTTTCCATTGCTAAGGCTGCCTCCTCACCCACAGCTCATGGCCCTTTTGACCAGTTTTTCTCTTTCACTATATGAAGAGATTTTTTTCTTTCTTTTTTAAACACAGGGGACCCCCACAATGGTTATTTCAAATCTGAAAACAGTTCTCCAATAACCCAATGACAGACAGAAAACCTTGAGATGGAAATCAGCTGAACAAGTCTATAATCAGTTTGTGAAACGACTAGGCAAAATACTCAAAGCAAGCATCAAAACTTACTGAGAGAAATTTTTAAACGAGACAAAGATATTGCAAGCTTGAAAAGCCTTTCTGTGGCTTAGAGTTGAAATGCTGAATCCTTCTTTACCCTCCCAAATATGTAAGAATTTTGGTTTCAAATTCCATGAGGTAAGATGCAACGGGAAAAAGGTCATTTTCTCATATGGTATATTACCGAAAACATTCTCACTACATCCCTTAAGTTCACTGTTT
The DNA here is from genome assembly GCA_025769975.1 of Gallinago jamesoni. NCBI lineage: Eukaryota > Metazoa > Chordata > Aves > Charadriiformes > Scolopacidae > Gallinago > Gallinago jamesoni. Next base: position 117,355,197 of record JAOQGH010000001.1, on the reverse strand, counting down.
GGCCTTACAGATGTTAACTATTATACTGCCATCCCTTCAGCTCTGAAGCATGCTATCTCCTCCCACAAGAAGTATCAGTAACAAATGAGACCCAGGACACAGTGCAACCGTGTACGAGTAGAACTGGCCTGGTTTTCCCAAACATGAAGTCACTACTAAAGAAAGCGTGATTAACAGGAGAACGGTCAGCATGCTTGTATTTAGGTGTCTCATTTGGAAGCCTGATTTGATGGGCTCAGAAAAGAAAAATCTGTCTTAAAGCTATGGATACGTAGCCACTTAATTCAGGTATGAATCTGCACTGGTGCTGAGACGGTCCCACCTCCAGCCAGTGGCTCCTGCCTCACTACTTGCAGCAATGCTGATGTTTGTATGGCCACACCATGACCTGGCTCACAGAGCTGATCTCACCGAGGAGTGACCCACTCCAGAGGAAGAAAAGCTGGCTCGGCTTGAGCTTTACGATGATGGAAACAGCACAAACAAGGGGAAGGAACTGGGAATTTTTCTGGCAAAAGCAGCAACTGGATTAAAATGACTGTTTAATCATGGTCTCTGACCCTAGATGTAAGGCTGAGAGGCGCAATGCAGCTTGCTCTAATCAGTTGCTATCAGGGCACTGAAACACAGAGGAACCTCACTTTCCCTGCTCCTAACCACACACTGCTGCCTCTTCCCTTGCCCTAACTTTGATACTCATCTTCCTCTCAACAGGTCAGTTCAGCTTCCTGAAGTTTAAGAAAACCAACCCCACAAAAGACCTGGGTCTGAATAACCCACAGTAAACTGAGAGGAGACCCAGAGCCAATAGGATGCAGAGCAGGGGATAACCAAACCTGAGGGAGAATAGAAACATCACCCCTTTCAAAAGCAAGAAGCTACAAGCTTGGCTCAGCAATCTTCACACTAATGATTGCAATGATTACCTTCAAAATATAGGACATATCCAAAGCACCTGGACTTTTCAACAGGAGCTTCTATTGAGCTTGGGATAGAGATAACATAAAGCTTAATGACAACAAATTATATTTTAAGTCTTAACTACTCCATTGTTAACCATTTTAGGAGAAAGAGCAAGCTAAGGTGTTTATCTGCTGGTAGTGACTTCTCCCTTGGGTGAATTTCAATTAAACCTCTTCAAGCATAAGGGGAAGAATGTCAAATTTAACTCTCTCTTTCTTACCACATCCTAAATCTTCTCAAACGGGAAGAAGAGGTGCACTTCCAGAATGGCTGAGTAGTCACAATAGGATATTAGGTTTGTGGGGCTGCAAAACACAAGAGGTGAGAGCAGAGGCCTCATTAACCAAAAGTAGAAAAGACTACATTTGTCCTTCTTAGTTGGAAAAGAGATAAAGGTATATTTCAGAAGCCGAATCTTCAGAAGCCAAACCTACCAGCTATGGAGAAAGCATAAAATAGGTTTACTCTTTGCTGAAAGGGGGCCAAAGCATCCTGCCCTGCTGTCACAGCTGTAGGTACTGCTGAGTACCTTCAGCTGACCTGCCAGAGAGTCATCCCCAATTTACTATGTGGCAAGTGGCTGACATGCTTACACCTAGAAGCTCAGGTTGGGGTTTGATGTTAATATTAAGCAGCTGTGCCAGAGAAGGGATAATGCTCTTGGTACATTGTGTATATTCTGCGTTTAGGACAGGAAGGAGGAATGCCATTTCACAGTACCTAACCAGTCACCCAATGCCCCGGTGTCTCCTCTCTATCTGGTTAGCTTCTAGGGTTTTCTTGGAAATTGGGGGAAAATTGTAGAAACAAAATCAAATATCAAAGTTGCAGGTGGGAGACCAGGTAGAGAAAGAACTGGATTAGAACAGAGGATTTGGGGAGAAGAGGTTTAGTAGTGTTTGCCTACTGCATATGACCAAGGCCTCTCCTACTTTACAGGTTTTTCTCTCGAGAGCTCAGAACCACGATTGAAAGGATGTGGGAAGGATTTAAGGTCTTTCTAGAAGGTGCTCAGGACCTGTATGAATGGCTGCATGACAAATAAATACATGGTCTAATTTATTCTTTTAGCTTTTGGATGACTAAGGTACCAGCTTCAGTCTTTAACGAGAATTAGGAACAGAGATGCTTTAAGCATTGTCAGTTAAAATGTGTGAAGCTCCCCGCGGTGAAACTTATGAGATTTTGCAGATTGTCAGTAAAATTTAGCCTGGCACTACTGAAGGCAAGTTCCCCGTAATAAGCTAATGAATTGTTGTGAATGACCTTCTTACCTCTTATTAAGCCATGTAAGCTCAAACAAGTGGGACAGAGTAACTTCGATTCTCCACTGACCCGGAAGGAAACAGTGAATGCCGATTTCACCCCAGTTCCCACCAAAGGTTTTGTGTTTCCTTGTTCTGGCTTACTTTCTGTCATCCACTTCAGCGATGCTCTTAGCCACTGTTTACTAGAAAGGCTGGGCAGTGGGACAGAACAGGAACCTGTGGAGGGGACACCAAACGAAGAACCCCCGAGAGGTTGCGGTTCATTGAACTTCTGGTTGGGGTTCGAGAGCACAAAGCCAGCGAGGCTGCAGCCATATTTTTGACCACCAGATGGTGCCAACAGGACTAGCAGGATCTAGGGATGCTCATTCAAAATACCTACCGCGGGCTGCTGGCAAAGCTTTGCTTTGCTTAAGTCCTTACTGCTAAAATTATTAAGAAAAGTTGAGTGAAAACGTAATGAACAAATCAACTATAATTGATAGGCATCACAGACCTTCGTTTCTCTCCACAATTTCAGGAAAAGACTGGGTTTCTTTCTCCCGAGTTCCCTTCCTCATTAGTGCGGCAGCCTCAACATACAGAAACTGTGAACTTCTAATTATATCCAATATCCTCAAATCCATACTCTCCCCCTACAATCAAAGAAATTTAAAAATGTGTTTTGATTAGGCTGACTTAATTAAAAGATAGTGATTGATGTGACTTCGAAACTTCTAAAACTAAGTAATCTCTTCTGTATGAATTACAGATGACCATCTTCCTCAGAACTGTTACACCAAAAATATATTCTTAGTGACTGCAGTGTTGTATACAGGAACAAGATGTTTGTAAAATACATTTCTAAAAACCAGCTATGATCACTGAAGGCTGAGAGATCCCTCAGGGGCCAAGAGGGCAGCACAGGCTGAAGCACAGGCAAGAAGGGCAAGGTCCTCCTCATCCTTCCACTGATCTGAGCTGAGTAGGAGCTCAGGTGAGTCTGTCACTTCATCAATACACTGTTCCAGCCACTACTGCTCTTCAGACTGCAAACTCCATGGGACGGGGACCGCCTTCTGCGATACATGTCTACGGTAGCACTCTTGTCTCCAATGGGCCCATAGGTGCTGGCAAAGTCATAAAGAAGGCTGTGGAGAGACCTGTTAGAAAACATCAAGAGTCTACAGGAGCTGCATCACAAGATCATGATTCTGACATTGCGACATTTGTACTGATACACAAAAAAGAGGCATAGTTCTCTTTATATGATGTGCTTATAGAATCTAGCAAAAAGAACCCAAAAATGTGCTTCTCGTGCATATTTGGAGGCCTTAACTGTAGCTCGGTCCCACAGATGAGAAAGCTGGCAATCTTCAAGTCCACAAAGTTTTCCATTGACTGACAGAAGTAAAAGAGAAAGGCATTTTTTCCTCCTTTCACAGAGAGGCATGGAAGACACCACCTTTCAGAGAAGCCAGCACTTCCATTTTGCTTATGATTTGAGTCTTCATGAAATTGGCTCTTTTTTCCTTTTATTTTTTTCCTTCTTTTCTTCTTGGTTTTAGTTTTTTTTCCAGTAATTTAGAAATTATTTGAGCTGTCTTTGATAATTTAGCCTTGGTGTCCACAGGACAACTGTTTCAGCTTACACAGATAGAGTCTGCAAACAGGGACAGGAGAGCTGAGACCACAAAGCAATTCGGCGCTAAGGACTAACAACTTCTCACATGAGATCTGTCTGTCAGTTGCAATCAGTGTAAATCACCAAGCCAGGCACAACTGCCTCCAGTCTCTCACCTTCCACTCTCCCAGTATGTCAGGAGCCCCAAAACTAACTGCCCAACACAGAGTCTTTCAAACTTGTCCCTTTCCCCCACCACACGAGGACAGGGGTTGTCCAACTAACCGTACTGTGTTAAACACATGTTCCATTAGCATGTCCAGGTCAGCATCACAGAAAACAGTGTTTTATATTGTCAATTATATTTTAAAAGCTTACACTTAGCTTCTGTACATACATTTTCTTTGAGACTGTAAAGTCTAGAACCAAAGGGGATATTGCTCACTCCATGTGCTTCTGGACCTGGCAACTCCAAATAGTACCTGCCACTGGGAATTCATTCTTTCCTGTAGGAAATTCCCTTGTGTTTGCAGCAGTTAAGCAAATACTCTCCAGTTAAAGCACCATTTTGGAAATAATGGTTAAGACAATTAACTCCTGCTAGCAACTGCTACTAAATTTAGCAGCAATACAATGAAACCAAGCGATAACACACAAGTCCAGTACAAATGGCTGGCTCTTTGACTTCGCCTTTTCCTCATATTCCCTCTTCTACCATCGTTTCATCCACAACGCTGTTAGTACAGGCAGGGCTATGGGCAAAGGCAGCATCCCAACACCACATGAGCAATTCCGGCCGCAGACATTTTTGCACAGCATACTGTTAAAAGAGCCAGTGAATACTGGTATTTTGCCTACAGCTGGCACTTTGATTTTGTGACTGCTACTAGCAGTATATGGCCTTAGAAAAAATTATTTCTGACCTAATGTGCATGTTGTCTCATTTTTTTTTACTTGCCCTGAGTGGAAGTTCAGAATGAAATCGGTTTAATACAAAAATTTTACTGTGTGTAGATTTTGTCACAAGTGTTGCTTACAGGATTACAAAACTCACTCTCTTCAAAGCACAGCTGGGAGCTAAATTAAGCCTAGAGAAAATAGCTAGAACTCTGCCAGCCTGTAAAGTGATGGTATTATTCTCTTACACTGGGCTTCACTGACATACAGATATACCCAGTGGGCACTGAAAACCAGCATACAGAGTTAGTGAGACTTGACTGTTTCATAATAAAATTTATTGCTTCTGTTTATTATTTTCCCAAAGAAGAAACCAAGATGAGAACAGGAAAACATAAGATAGAAAAGAGAATTCTTCACAAACCATATTTCTATTGTTATTTCAAGAAGAAAAGCAATTCAAGTAGCAGACAAGGAATATAAGAATATCCAAATGTATAACTCTGATTCCTCTTCTATTTCTAGAATTAAATTATAGTATTGCCAGCACCAACAGCTCAGAAAAAAAAGGGGGAATGTGAACCCTAAAGTCTCAAAAATACAATTCCTTTTGCAAATATGAAAAAATAAGATGACACTCTTTGGTTGCAGCATGACTTCCAGAGTGAATACTTCATGGGAAACAGCATCAAGATAATCATAACTAAGTTTGAAACGACTGCTATCACACATGGATATGAAACATAGAGATAGTAACAGATATAAGAGAAACAACTCATTTAAAACAGTCTTATTCACCTGGACCCCTTCTTTTACACATCACATTTATAAGAAATCCATGATTTAGACAAAGGGAGAGACTTCTTCCCTCACACACACCTTTCCTTGCTCTGCACTTTCTGCTACTTTCCAGTCTAAAAAACACCACCACATCCCTCTAATGCCCTCTAGTAGTTTCACAAACACATTGCCTTGAGCCACCCTTCTTGCCTTATTTCTACACACATTTTTGGGTGTAGACCCAATCTGTACGGAGGGGAGGCGGAGGTTGAGGATGACGATGCAGCTCTACAGCTGCTACTGTGACAAGGCAACCCAGTGTATACCCATATTTGATGTCCTATGATCACCTACTTCAGACTACAAACATCTTGGTGCAGGAACCATATCTTCCCAGATAGGTAAAACTTTGTGACATGTCACCAAAATATACACAATAAATAACACACTATGCTTGCAAAGTCAGGCACCCAAGAGCCAGTAAATGCCAAAATTATGGTAACCCACAGAATCTTAATCCAGAACCCATGGGCATATGCGTTGTAGTATTATTGTCAGCTTACAAGACAGGATACTATTTTTTTAATGTTGTCCTGCCTTGCTCAGTGCACAAACAGGCTGGGCTCATTGAAAAAGCAATCATTCAATATCTTTGTTGTTCAGTAATCCAGGCCTTCTCTCTTGTATGCTCTCCTAATCCTGTTCTGAAGGCAGAAAAGCCGATAAGGAAACAACTATTCTGATCATACTCTGCTACAGTATCCAGGTAATCTCACAAACCTTTATTTGCATTTATTTTACAAAAGCTGTTATGTGGTGCTGGTTTTGTGATGCACAATACAGAGCAAAGAATGAGCATTCATTTGAAGTGCTCATACCTTGCCTGGCTGCTGAATTTCAGAGTACTTTACACATTTGGCATGTTTTTCATATTCAAAGAATAGTTTCCACCTGATAACAGTGGGAGCAGCAGCTCCTCTTCATTTATGCAAATCACGTTACAGACAAGGAACAGACTATTATTGCCACGTATGAAAAGATGTGTTTAAGTGATTTGCCCATTATCACACACTATCACATGGCAGATGCAAAGATATAACTCTCTTAAATAACGTTCCGATTGTTGTACACACACTTTCATTTCACTACCTGCCATTCCCCAACTCATTCACTGATTCTCCTAGACACAGTCCTCTTTTGGTACAGAAATGTTGCTCAAGCAGATTTTCAGAGTATTTCTATAGTTGGCTGGAATTTCTAAATACATAGCAGAATAGCAGTGGTCAGATAGCTTTATGGCTAGTAATCTCTGGCATGTTTGGCACATAAATGCAGTCTTACCATGTGGATATGACACAGTTGCTGTGTTCCAGCAAAGCAGAGAAAATACTCTCTAGCACTGCTGGATTTCTTATGAACTTATGCACATTGTTTTATGAGGAATCCAGACAGAAATATGACCGCTTTATTTACAGGATGTTCTTCACTATGGTACATGGCAATTCACCCTCCAAGCCCAGTTTTCTGTCTCAACTTGCAGAGAGTACCCTCAAGATCCCTGAGCCTCAAAATGTACAAAGACCCCAAGAAACACTTGCAACTGAATTGTTCATGGTGTATTAACAGGAACACTACACATACACTGAACAGCATGCACCCAGCTGCCTGCTTCTATTACAAGCAAGAACAGCTGAAGTGAGATAAGCATGGCTAGGGCAGGGAGTATGTAAGTTACTGTAATGGATCTCAACAGCAAACCTTCAGGGAAGTGGGCAGGGATTTTCCAGACAAACACTTCATCTTGGCCCCTCTCCTCCATCAGCTTAGTAAACCGTTACAAGCCTAACAGACCCAGTCAAGGCCTTGAAGGCTGCTTCCCCCATACATACCCAAACCACAAACTATTCGACAGAGCCCAACTCACTAATTCAGCTCCCTTGCATGCCTTTCGGGCAGGCGAAGGCATAAACACACAAATTTAGGATTATTTTTTTTCTTCACTATTTCAAACCCCATCAAAGAGAGAAACAAAAAAATGAAACCCAACAACCACCACCCTTCCCTCCTGAAATAAACCCCCTCAGCAAAGGGAGAATTCCCCCGTTAACATGGATTCTTCTCCTCCCCTCTGTGCCTCCTCAGGTACACTGCCAGAGGGGGAGAACTAGAATACCAAGCACAGTCACTGAAGCTGAGGGTGGAGGCCAGGGCCTACCCCCAAAGCCAAAGCCAAAGCCAAAGCCAAAGCCAAAGCCAAAGCCAAAGCCAAAGCCAAAGCCAAAGCCAAAGCCAAAGCCAAA
>JAOQGH010000001.1:117321781-117347286 GCA_025769975.1 Gallinago jamesoni | reverse complement strand
GCCTCACAGCCAGAGGGCCACGCGCTACAGAAGTGCAAAGAGAGTGCACCCGACACCCTTGCTCTCTGAATGGTGCATTTAACTGTCAATCAGACCTCTTTCCCGCCCACCACCTCCCCGCCGCGGCTGCCCGAGCCAACCGCGCCTCCCACCGCGCTCATGCTGACGAGCGGCGGGAGGGGCAAGGTCCCGCTACCTCGCAATCCGATTGGCCCAATCAGCCGTCAACTCACGACGGCGAGGCTCCGCCTCCTCACCGCTCCTGTCTTGGATCTACGGTGCGGCGAGGAAAATGGTGCAGAGGTCTCTCACGATCCGATTGGTCAGGAGGAAACGCCAGTCAAGCTAGGACCCCGCCCTCCCGGCGGGACGGCGTCTCAGCTGACCGGTCAGCCCCGTGACTGGGGAGGGGTGGGCCTCGCTGGAGAATGGTCGGTTTCGTCAGTCACTCCTGCAGCGTCCCGCCCAGCCGCCCTGAATCTCAGCTGCCGATTGGCTGCGACGGTTGTCCTTCAGCGCTGCCTGGTGGGCGGGACGCTCGGGGTTCTCTGTCCGACGGTGCGGCCCGGCCTGGCTCGTCTCGGTGCCTTCTCAGGCGGGCGTCTCAGCAGCGCGGCGGCCCGGCCGGTGGTACGGTGGAGATGGGGCGGCACGGCGGGGCTCCCTGGGCCCTGGAGGTGGCGGTGCTGCTGGTGACATCGGCTTGCTTTGTCGGTGAGCTAACCTGGGGCGGGGGGAGGAGAACGCTGCCGCAGGGGGCGGACGAGGGGGCGTTGGGCGCCTCAGCAGGCCCGGCCGCAACGGTTGGAGAGGGGCGCGCGAGCGGTTGCGGGTGAGGGGGAGAAGGGGGCGAGCCTGGTGGGGGGTGGTGTTGGTGTTGTGTAGATACACGTCGTTTAGTTACCTGGTACGGATTTTGCCGTGGCTGGGGATATTTTGTCAGCCGTTGTCAGCCAGGCCCCATAAGTAGTTTTCAGTCACCCTTACCTCGGTTCTTTGGTCTAGGCCCGCGAAAGCTTTTGAGAGCCGAAGCTCTCCCGAGATACCACTTCGTTAACGTAGGAGTGGGGTTAAGTTTTTTCTGTAGGTGGGTGGGCAGCCGTACGCAGGATGAATTGCATCTCGGGATTGACTCTCTGGACTTCACGGAACCTGTGGCCCCGTTGGGGTATCATGGTCAAGCAGTTACTGCGTGTCTGAGGGAAAGGCTTATGTTCCCAAGTCCAAATTCAGTTTTGCTTATTGAGAACTTGCAAGGCAAATTTAGTAAAAAAGGGTAATGATCTAATTTTCTAATTCACCTGAGCAACTGTGCCCCAGGTAAGCCAACTTGTCGTAAATAACATCTGTGGCTGCCTTGTAAGCCTTGTGGAAAATTAAAGGAGCTTGTGAGATCCTATGGATTGAGCACAAACATTTGCAGCAATTTTATAAATTCATTTCTAAGCAAATTGGTCTGGAAACATTTCCATTCTTCCATATGTGGGTTGATACGCTTAAAATTGATAGCAGGCTATCCAATGAACATATGCCAATTTAAAAGAAAAAACTCTTGAATCTCCATATAGATCTGTTGGTTTGGCCTGTTTCCTTCCTTTTGCCACCCTTCCCTGACCTGTGTCTCAGTACTTTGTTCCTTTAGTATGTTTATCATAATATAGCTCAGGTTTACTGTCAACATTTGTATGCGTGATCATGATCCAGGCTTTAAAACAGCATCTTCAAGGTCAGATTGGTTAAATTAATGTTAGGGAAGATTATAACTGCACAACACATCAGTTTACTATTGCATTGTTTTTGTAAATAGCCTTTAGATTTGCAGATGCCCTGGAAAACTGTTTTATATAGCTGCTTAAATTGATAACTAATTTTCAGTGATCATATGAGTAAATACTTCTTTTGTTGTTGTTTTTTTAGAGGATTGTCTTATTCATGTAATTTTGGAGTATGTAGTCAGACTGATTATATAATTAGAACCTTAACTCAGATGGCCTGTAAATATTTATTGTTCACCTACTTAATTTTCTCGAGTCTTGTATGAGATTAGTTTTCTTGTAGAAACATACACAGATTGCACATTGGGGTGGGTTTGTCTGAAGTTTTGCATTATGCGTATTACTGCTTCTATTCAGCAAATACATATTCAAATTTATTTAGGTAATTGTGCACATAGTATTGCAGTTATGCTTAAGTGACTTAAGAGATGGGCTTATTTCAATCTAGCTTCCTATTTTTATTTCATGGAGTGCTCTCTGACTCTATTACACAATAAATTGCTGTTGTCATAATACAGATTAGAAATAATGCTTTTAGTCAACTTTGCTATTCAAGGTAATGAGGAAGAGAGGTAAGGGAGAATGGCAAATAAGTGAAAACTCAAGAAGTGTTACAGACTGTGGCTACACACTATCAGCTTAGGTCTGGTACGGCATCTGAGGAAGAAAAACGTCTCACGATGTCATGTGGTTGAGAAGGCAGAGCAGAGACACCGGAGCTGCTCTGCAGAAGGCAGATTGTTCCTGGCAGTACTCTGTTTAAGCCAGCACCAACTCTGCTGATCCTCCTGACTCTGGGTTCAGTAGCTCGGGCTGTTGCCTGCATGAAAAGAGGTGTCATGCCAAGCAGTTCTGGAAGCAAACAGAACCATGTTGGTGCAGAGCTGCTTGTGAGCTAACAGGATTTTGGAGTCTGCCTGGCTCTACTGAGAGCTTTCCTAGGTCTGAACTGGAACACAGCTTACATCCTGCTAGTGAGTATGCAGCAGAGTACTGTGCTGTTGCTTGAATAATTGTCCCGCTTTTGTTAATTTGGATTTGTCCATCCCTAGTCATTGCTGTATAGAAACTTTATGTTGTATTCCAGAACATTAAAATGATTTTTCTCATTACTTGTATTACATAAATTGATAGGTGTGAGAGGGAGGAGTAAGGAATCTTACAAAACTCTAATACGCTCTTTTTCTGTGATGTAAAAGAAAGATAGGGAAAACTCTGACAGCTTTTTTTGTTTGTTTTTAGGTGTGTGCGGTGATGAATTTAGCGTCTTACGATCACCTCAATCAGTTGTTTTTCGAGATGGAAGTTGGCCCATTCCTGGCGAGCGGATCCCAGATGTAGCTGCGTTATCCATGGGCTTTTCTGTTGAAGATGTATGTTTTGGGTCTTGATTTTAAACTGCCTCTAAAACTATAGACTTGCTCACTTAACATGCAAATCTTCCTGTCTTGTGCTGGAATTTATAAAATATCATTCTGTTTGTCTTGAGGAATGCATGACTTGTCAGAATGTGGTTTCCAATCATAGAGCTGTATCAGTCATATGAGCAGCAAAAGGCTGTGCTAGCTGGCTAATTTGAATCATCAGCTAGAGGAGGAAGCAAGCCAGCCCATGGAGTCTTTACTGTGATACTCTTCGGTTCCTGACACCCAACTACATGGTATATCCCCTCCATCTGTAGTCACATACGGAGATTCTGTAGAAACCACTGTCATTTTTTGCCTATGAGCTATATCTGTAGGGCTCTGCTCTTGGTTACTCTGAAGATTGTAAGAAATGGCTTGGCTAGGCAGGTATTTTGTCAGGTCAGCAAGCTTGTCTGCTGAGCATAGTTAATAAGAACAAATAAACTGAATAGTTAAGAAGTGATCCAAAGACTTGAAAACCTAATTTGTGGTAGTCTTTCCCAAATTAGGTTTTTGAACATAGCTTTAGTGATGTTTAAAGCAGGGCACATGAGTAGGAACCCCTTTGATTGATTCCATCACGTGTACTGAATTTTTTGGTGGGCTTTATCAGGGATGAGTGGCTGTTGAAGCAGTTCATGAAAGCTTAATAGCCAGGTGTCTCTAGCAGTGTCTGTGTGTGGTCAGATACTTAAAGCTACAAACTGGCATATTCTTACAATGCTGATGAGGGATACCAGTTCCCATTTCTTCCATACTGCACTTAACCAAGAGGTTTGGTTTGAATGCAGGTCCATTTAGCTTGTGTTTTGGAATTTGTCTGAAAACATCTTGGTATCAATTAATTATGTTGTTTTGTCATTAAACTAGTAACGGAAATTCTAATGAGTAGTACTCCTAAGAAGTATATTTTGATTATTTTATCAAGGAAAAAGCAATACATCAGATGGTATTGTGCACACTGCATGTAAAGACACACAGTGAAACAGTGATTTTTGGGCCCATTTTGAATGCTAGATTTTTGGCATACTGGTCACCTGGAGGTATAACGTGGTTATCATGGAAAAAAGTGTTTCAGTATTCACTTTGTGCCTTTGCCAAAGTTTGGGATTCATTTGTTGTGATGGATCCATAGCATCCTTTAAAAACAGTTATCTATTAGTGCTAATTCAAATCCTAGAAGCAGAGAGGGAAGAAAGTGTTTAAATTACTTTTATTCAGTTAAGCCCTTAAACTGAAAGTTATCAACATTGTCACCAAGGCAGAGATCACCATGTAGGCAGCTTCCAACTCTGGTGAGGTGAATACTGCAGGGCCCAAACACTCATTTTGCAGTTTACATCAAGGCTGTAGTCTAGGAACTTAAAACTGACAGTGCAGTATGTGTACAGTAGACAATTAAAAATTCTTACTTTATTGCTTTGGGGGTTCTCAGAAACGATCATTCAGTAGTCCTCCCCTGTTAAGGCAAGATAATACAGAAGCTCCTTTTTCATCCCTGTTGATGCTTTAAAAGGTTTTTCTTTTGTTTCTTTGAGGTGATAGAGATCATAATGTCAATGGCATTTAATTCTAAAATCCAAATAAAATGGTTTCATAAAACTTACATAAGCATAAGTTATGTCTTTTACACAAATTGAGAAATCTGTTTTAATTCATTCCAAATAGATGAATTTGTATTTTGTGCATGAATAAACCAGCCAGGTGGCTTTCACTGAGCTCTTACTGATACGTAACTGTAGTAAGCTACTAAGTAACTTTTTCTGTTTCTATGCCAAGTTCGAAGTTTTAGATGAGTAGGCTGTTGGTATGATTGACACTCTCCCATCTCTTCCTCCACCCTAACCTGCCCCCGTTTCTTTCTGGTACTGAAAATATCAAAATGTTAAGTATCTTAATGTGCCTAAATCTGTTTCTGTGGTGTTTTGTGAAAGGCGGGGGGGGTGGGGTTTTAATTTTATTTTTAAATTCAGCTTTCACTTGTTAAATACAGATTATGATATTTCTAATTTAATTATAGGAAATAAGTCTTGATATATCCAATATGTATAAAGCTTTCTCAGTGTAGACTTTGCTATGAAGTTACTTGGAGCTTTTAAATTAGCAGTTTCTTGAGACAGCGTTATTCAACATGAAAACATTCTAGTATTAACTTACTTTGCCATGAAATTTCCAATAGGAAACCAAAAAGAGATATTAACAGTGAGTTATTTTGCTGTAATGGTAGGGGAGGGCTCCTGTCTTTCTCCTTGTGAAATACAAGCTTTTTTACTGTTTTGTAATAGGATCTTTCCTGGCCTGGGCTTGCAGTGGGTGATCTGTTTCACAGACCACGAGCTACTGTGCTGGTAACAGTGAAAGGAGTAGACAAGCTGGCATTGCCTGTGAAAGGGATTTCCTATCCTATTGAGAATGTGAGTATCCATATTTGGAACTGGCACATGATTTCTGTGACTCTGGTGATCTAATGAGAAGTAGATGACTGTACCGTAGCCCTTCGTGTTCTCTTACTTTTTACTTTGCTTGAGGTTCACATATTCCCATAGAATGATGGATCAGGCCGTAAAGATAAATAATCCAGTCAGACTCCTATAGAAGGTGAGAGGCCTCTAAGCTCAGCTAAGCAGAGAATCTACTGCTTCACATGTTAACTTGGTGATTCACAGTCAGAAGCATTTGCTTTTTTTGCTTTTGCTGTGTGTGTGTGATAGCATTTTATATGATGATGATTCTTTGATGTACTGTATTGCCCTCTAAGCAGTTTTCCTCAAGTACTTGAATATGAAATATAGCAGTTTGAGAAACAATTTGATTATACTGTATCAAAAAGAAAACAACCAACAACATTACATTTACCTGCCACTGTCTGTTCTTGCTGAGATGCTTTTCTCACACTTGTCATGTCATGACAGAATCATTTAGGTTGGAAAGGACCCCATGAAATCATCTAGTCCAATTCCCTGAACAAGCAGGGCCAGCTAGAGCAGGCTGTCCAGAACTGTGTCCTGTTGGGTTTTGAGTATCTCCACAGATGGAGACTGTACAACCTCTCTGAGCAACCTGTGGCAGTATTTGACCACCCTTACTAAAAACTGTGTTCAGATAGAGTTTCCTATTTTTAAATTTATGCCCCTTGCCTTTTGTCATGTCATATGATTTTGTCCACACACATTTTAACAGGAACACAGTAACTTAAAAAATATTGGTAACTGTACACTGTCTGGTCCTCCTTTATAAATGCATCATCTGCTTTAATCTGTTTTGCTGCAGTATTGGACCAGTTCTTCATGTTGAGCTGTTGTCAACAGCTCAGCTGTTGACCCTGAGCCCAGAAACCCTTTTCAAATAAGTTGATTTTCATGTTATTTCTAGTTAGTTAATTCTCCTTCTGCCTGTGTTGGAAAACTTTGTTTTGTACTAGTTTACCATGCTTTTTGGTTCTGTGCAACTGCTGTGCTCCAGTTTAGAATTATTATTTATCATTTTGTTATTTCTGTCAAACTGTGGAATCATCAGTGACAGTGTTAAATAGAGTTTTGTTTAATATTGACACCCTGTTGCACACCCCAAGAAGAGGTGATAAAATGACTTTTGCAGCTATTAGGCAGGCTTTTAATCTGTTTTAAAATATCAGCATTTAATTGGAACGTTACGTGCCTTTACATTGAACTTGGGTCAAACTGAGCTTAACACAGATCTGCTTTCACATCATCACTAGTTCAGGCACAGCTACGTGTTGGCATTGCTGAAATGGTATCTGGACCAAAACTAATTTAGGATTGTCTGCACTTGAGTGTGTAGGCATTGCTAATTTGCAGAAACCTTAAATATACTTGAAGAAGTCTTCAGTCATATTTGCGCTTGTAACTTTGATAAAGTTTTGATGTGTGCATAATATGTATTTTCTTAATTTTCCCATTAATAGAAATTAATATTCCTAAACTTTGATTGGCTCTGTTAACTGCTGCTGTGTCTTCAAATGAGCTGCCCGAAATGTATGCTGTCAAAGTACTGGTTCTTCGATATTCAAGAATAGTTTCAAATGATCATCAATGAGTCCATGTTCAGGACTGCTCTGTACAAGTTATTCTAGCTTACAGGCTTACTAAAATTTATTAAAAAAAATATTTTTATGCTCTTTAACTAGTGAACAGAAATGTACCTCTTTTTAGATGAAACCAAGAAATAAATGTTTAGAAAAACTAACATTTTATTAGTTGCCAGTAATGGAACTATACGGCGCTAGAATTTATTTTATTCTTAGCAATTTTTTATATGGCTCTCTTCTTTGGTGTTTCAGCAGTTGATCTTTCTACTGGTGTGTTTTCATTCATTGGATTTCTGTGGTTCAGAACTTTCCATTAGCACTAAGATTGGTTTTTCCTTTTGTATTGCTTCTATATTTGTTGGTCTGTCTTTACTGATAAAAAAGGCTATACTCCTAGCTTAAGTAAGCCTCTTAATTACACAATCGTGGCCACTTGGAGTTCTTAAAAAATATATTGTGTCCACCATATATACAAATAAATTGTCTGTTTATAGATGCACAGTTGATGTTTTGTTTTGCATATTGGCTCCAATTATTTGTTGTTATCTCTTGGGAAACACTTGTACTCTTTGCTCAAAAAGAGGTTGTCCTTTTTTTTTCCGGACTTCTGTAGTTAAGCAAATTATCTCCTTTTATATCATTAGGCAATGTTTTACCCAAAAATCTAACTCGATTTTGTCTTGTAGGCTGTGCCTTTCAGTCTTGACAGTGTTGCGAATGCTATTCATACTTTGTTCTCTGAGGAAACACCTGTGGTCTTACAGCTGGCCCCCAGTGAGGAAGTGAGTATTGCTGCACTGCTGATTCCAGATGTTCTAAAGAGCAAACCTCTTGCCACTTATGTGGCTGGAGCAAGCCCAAATGATGATATGAAATATTTTGCATTGGAGAGAGATTGCAAGTATGATTGATTACTAATGTGTGTCTGAAAAAAACTAGAAATGAACCTCTGTTGTTATTAAACCATGGCTATTCCTGCAGAGAGTGTACATGGTGGGCAAGGCAAACTCTGTATTTGAAGATCTTTCTGTCACACTGCGCCAACTGCGAAACCGCTTATTTCAGGACAATTCCATTCTCAGCTCCCTTCCTCTCAACTCCCTCAGCAGAAACAATGAGGTAAAAAACTTTAATTAGTGGGAACTTTTATGTTGGTTTTTTTTCCCTAATATTCTTAGTTAGCTTGTCCTTTTGCTTTTTTTGTTGTTGTTTTTTCCCCCCCTTGCTTTACCTAGGAGAGTCCACTCTAATTTTTTCTGACTGAATTCTAGGAACTAAGTTTTAAGGTTTTTTGTAAGTAACTTTATTGAAAGCGTAATTTCTTTCTTGCGTGTTTTGATGCTGTAACAGACATTACCTGTTATAAAATACTGAGACTTGAAACAAAATGAGACTTCCCTAACTTTGGTTTCATCACAGGAAATCTCTCTCTCTCTCTTTCTGTCTCTTCCCCTAGGTTGACTTGCTTTTTCTGTCAGAACTACAAGTCCTACATGATATCGCAAGCCTGGTAAGATTTTTTGAAACACTTTCCCCATCTTGTGTCACAAATCTTCAGAGATCTCCTTAATAGTAGAGAAGCCCTAGCCAACATACTTGACAACTGGTGATATATATATATATATATATATCCAAACATGTCACCAGTTGGTTGCATCAGTTTAAATACAAATAGCTTGAGAGTGAATCAGCCCTTTCACTGGCAGAATAAAATAAGAACCGTAATCATCTGTAGTTTCTTTTGTTTGGTGAGAACAAAGGGAATTCTGAGTTGCTATTTCTCCATACCCAAAGACTTAATGAAGAATTTGCCAGGGCTTTCCTTGTTTTCTTACTTGAGAAGTGTATTGGTAGTTGAAAACATGTTATTTGCTCTGTTCACCATTTTACTTCAAAATATTGCCATAACATTTTATCTGAAATGACTGCAGTGACTTTTGTAGCATGAATAGTGATGGTGATAGGAAGGTCCCAATGGAGGGGTGAGCTTGTAATTTTTACCATCTTTACTGAGAAGCTACTGGCTTGTTGATGTAGTTTAGGTTTTGGTTTGGGTGTGGGTTTTTTTTTCCTGCCTTTGAACTGCAGCCCCCAGCTACTTAAAGTAACAGTCATGGAAAAGTTCCCATTAGGTGAAGGGCTAGTAGAGAAATGAGGCTTTTGAGAAAATGAGGTAAAACAACTTGTTTTTGTCTTGCAAACTAGAAATGCTAAGCTTAAAGTAGATGGGAAGATAGGAACTGATTAAATTCCTTGCTTTCAGAGACCGTTCTTTTGTGCAGGAAATGCGAGTGCTGCAGCTTTACACCTGTAGAAGTGCAAGAATATCACTACTCCCCTTTGAGATAATTTGCATTATATTGGTTGGATTTTATGACAATGGGATAATACTCCTTAAGTAAACGACTTTTGTACACAGGCAACAGCAGGGTAGAAGTTGCAACCTACTTGGTTTCTCAAGGGCCAGCTTCAGTGAAGGGAATAGTAGTATCCAGGTATTGTAGTTATGTGGGGTTTTTTTTCCCTCCAAGTTTTATTTTTGTGACAGGTATATAGCAAAGATTCTGATGTTAATAATTATAATGTTTCTTTTTAGTAGAGCTCTATATTACATGTATATAACATCATGTTAGGAAAAGATGCTACATGATGCTCATCTGCTTTCTTCTGTAGAATAAGAAAAGACACAATTGTGGATGTCTTCTAGTTAAATTGGCAAGAAATACCACTTCCGAATTAATATGGAATATGACTGTGGAAAGTGAGGCTGGATTAGTCCCAGCAAA
The DNA here is from genome assembly GCA_025769975.1 of Gallinago jamesoni. NCBI lineage: Eukaryota > Metazoa > Chordata > Aves > Charadriiformes > Scolopacidae > Gallinago > Gallinago jamesoni. The sequence continues at coordinate 117,337,271 of JAOQGH010000001.1, read as the reverse complement.
CTGGTTTTGTGAAATGCATTTTTAAAGTAACCTTTGTATAAATTAATTTCTTTCTGCCCTCAATGGTGTGCCAAAGCTGTCTCGGCACAAGCACTTAGCCAAAGATCACTCTCCAGACCTGTATTCTCTGGAACTGGCTGGTTTGGAAGAGGTTGGAAAACATTACGGGGAAGACTCTCAGCAGTTCAAGGATGCTTCTCAAATTCTTGTAGACTCTTTGCAAAAGGTACAGTTTCTACTTAATTAACAAAACTCACAGGAATACTAGGAAATAATCTTTAGTGTTAACTATAAAGGAGTTAGTTTATTGACTGTCTTCTGCTTTGAATTGTCACTTCATTAGTGATGGCTTAACTGATGCTTGGTTTTGTTGTTTGGTTTTTAAAATGTAGTTGTTCCGTTATAAAATTGAATGTTACAATTTGTCACTCTGGAAAGTATTGATATGATTCTACAATGTGTTAGGTATTTTATGTAAAGGAGTATGGGTATATTGAAACTGTATATCAGCATGATTCAATATGTTTGTTTTTCCTAAATTGATATCTTGCATTTAAAACTGCCAGTAAGTCTCTCAAAAACTGATTCTTGGAAATTTGGAAATATCTTTATCCCAGGGTACAGTGGTTAGTTTCCCCTTGCCCACGAAGTTGTACAAATCTAAATTTCCAAGAACCTAAAATAACTAGTGTTCATCTATCAATAAGCTCAAGAAAGTAATTCTTTATCAAGTCTTATGTAATCATTAGATAAAATCTTAAAGGCCAGTCATTTTGGAGAGTTCCAAAAGCATGATTGAAAAGTGTTAAAAGCATGAATTTGCTAAGCAAAATAACTGTTTTCTTTAAACAATACTCTTTGGCCTCTTTGCAGTTAAGCAAATATATTTAAATAATAGACACATTGGTCTTCGGACCAGATTAAAATATCCAGGTTCATAATTTCCTATTGAAAGGCCGAGAGCCTAAGTATTTTGATGAAACCGAGAGACGTACAATTGGAAACTACATGGTGATGAGCCTTTTGTAAAAGGAACGAAAGAATGAGTTTCAGCCCAGAAAGCAGTCATAAGCTACAGTCTGCTGTACAGCGTTCGAGAGGTTTTAAAGAGATATTGTAAACCAGGTGAAAGTTGGCACTTTCTTAGTGAAATTCTAAGGTGAAAGTTGGCACTTTCTTAGTGAAATTCTAAAATAGTGTAAAGTTTTGCAACTTTCCGTAAGCTTCTTATTCCTGAAGCTGTCATCTTATGGTTTAGTGCATCTTGCTAACAAAACTCTTCTTAATTCCTAGCTACAGTGTAGGTTTTAAATTAAATCACTTTTCCTTTCCAGTTTGCAGATGAGATGTTTAATCTGTATAGCGGGAATGCAGTAGTAGAAGTGGTGGCTGTAAAGGCATTTAATTCTCCCCTCACAAGGAAGACTCGCTCCATTCTCCAGTCTTCAGAGGTAGTTAGTAGACGTATATTTTTATATATAATTTATTAGAAGTGATCCATCGCTTCTTTGCTTGAGAGTAACTTTTTTTTAAGGACTGACTATGATTTAGGCATGGGTGGGAAGTTGTCAGTTTACCTGTCTTGATCTTCTTTTAATCATATAGTAATTTTGGTTGAATACAGCCTCTGGGGATAGTCTAGTCCAACCTACTGCTCAAAGCAGGATAAATTTAGGAGTTAGATCAGGCTGCTCAGGTCCTTGTCCAGCCAAGTTCTTGAAAAGTCCATGGCTGGAAGTCCCACAGCCTCTCTGGACAGCTTGTTCCAAAGACTTAACCACTTCCACTGTGAAAACTTTTTCCCTTGTGTCATTAGAATTTGCACTTTTGCCATTTTCTCCCTAGTAAAATAGTGCATGTGAGTCTTGCCTCCTGTTGGGGAAAAATTATTTTCCTCGACTTGCTGCCTACACTCCAGATGCAGTCCAGGATGCAGTTGCCTTGTGTCATTGCAGGGGCACGCTGCTGACTCCTGTTCACCTTGTCTACCAGGACCTCCAGGTCCCTCTCTGCAGAGCTGCTGCCCAGTTGTTCTGTCCCCAGCCTGTGGGGTTGTTCGGTCCCAGGTGCAGGGCTTTGCATTCATCCTAACTGAATTTAATGAGGCTTCTGTCAGCCCATTCTTATGGATTCCATTAATGCCAGTCACATAATCACTTTTGCATTTTGTGCCCTAGCACCAGAATTGTCTAGACAAAAACGTATCTTTCTCTCAGATTTTTAATGTACTCAGAATGTGTTTTGTATGCAAGCTAACTTTAAAGTAATACTTTTTTTTTTTATTACAGAGCAAAACGGAAAATCCATATAACCTTGCCTATCCATATAACTATAACTACTCTGTAATCTTCAACATTATTCTGTGGATGATGATAGGTCTTGCTTTAGCTGTGATAGTTATCTCCTACAACCTCTGGAACATGGATCCTGGGTATGACAGCATTATTTATAGGATGACAAATCAGAAGATAAGAATGGATTGAACTGCACTGTATTTTGGCGCAAGGAAATGATGAAGAGTAAGGTCTTCTTTAAACTGTATGGGAAACATATTCTGATATGGTTAATTGTGGATTTTTTTAAAGGTGTATTTATTTCTAAGGTCTTTTTTTCTTCCCTCTCAAACCTATTTTAAATGTTAGTAGTAGCACCAGATGGGATTTAGAAATTGAAATTTGCTTGTTTAAAAAATAAAAAGCAATCTCCAAATAATTGTTATTAAAGTAATATCATTCCATTTTTTTATCATGTAACATGAGTTTTTGAAATGCCCTGTACTGCCTGTGACTGTGTGCAAAACAGATAAATTGAAATTATGATAGCAACATGTTGTTTGAAACTTTTACACTGGAAGATTAGAAATTATAGCTCAATTGTTGTGTTGTATATTATGAACCAGTTGTAAATGTTTGATGTAAATATTTATAATGGCTATATGTAACTTCAGAGAGGATAGTAATTATTCTTTAGTAAAATACTAAATATAGAAATATTTCTACAAGACCACAATTCTAGTGGCGCAAATGGCATTTTGATCTCATGTTGATGGCTCAGATGTGAGCTGTAGACAGAAGGATCCTTTACATAGAACTTCAATAATTTGGAGGTAAATAACACTAGTGTGGCTGGTCTGTACAGTGGAGAGTCTATAAATTTTGAAGTAGCACCAGTCTGATCATGGTCTAACGTCACGTACAGTTGAAAGTTCCTATTATGATGCTTCATGTTCCTTCCATTTGTGTTGATGTTATTATTAAAAAAAAATAATTTCTTTTTGATGATAAAAGTGGACCAACACTTGACTTAAATATACCTGGATTATAGTCCTGCTTCAACTATTCAATAAATCAAAGAACAGTTGTTCTTGAATGCATTTATTCTTTGTGGGTTCATAGGTGTGGCTACTTCTACCCAGTAGTAGCTCAGCTGAATAGAGTAGGTGCTGGCAGCCTCCTGTATGTGACAGTGGGCCTAAGTCTGTAACAGTTTAGTTTTAACTGTCTTTCAGACGCAAATGTTGAAAGATCACCTTGTATGGATTAATTTTCCTAAACCAAATAGTGAGTGTAAACAAGCGGTTAATCTCTGATTTGAATCTCTTTTGAGAACTACCTACTTTTCAGGAACTCGTTTGCTCTTCTGGTAAAAGGAATTCTTCCAGACTACAGCAACATGAATGGAAACTACTTTTATTTTTATCTTGTTGTACTGTAATGTGCTTAACTTCCCCTATTGTTAGGAGAGATTTTTTTCCACTTTGAGAAAGGATCTGCTCATTGAATTAATTTGTCTCATTTATTGGGAATGTCAGATTTGAGGGGTTGAAAATGTTCATGTCTTGGAGATCTTGGACAGTGCTTCATGTTGAATTGAGTAACATGCTGCAGCTTTACCCAAGTCCAGGAAACCTTGTGTAGTATATGTTACAATCATTTGAAATTACCTTTAATTGCACTTAATCTGTGTGATTAAGATCAATAGATGGAAGAGTTGCATTGCCAGTTTCTCTGACTGGAGTGTGTAATCAAATTCTTGAACATTCTGTAACACATTTGCAGTGTTTTGATGATAATCAAACCCATTGGGTGAAGCTGTACAACTTTATTATGAAAACACTTAAAATACAGGTCTGTCATTCTGTTTGATGGGCACGAACTGTATTTTTTTTAGGTAAACTACTGTATGATGGACTATATGTTGGTTTATATTTGACTGTTTTGAGACTGCCCAATAGGGAAGACAATACCCCAGAACTTCAGCAGGAAGCATGATCTAGGGTAAGAAATGGGGTAGTACATTAATAGTGGAATCTTTCCAACTAAACTATACCTTAAAAAAAACTATATATGTGGCAGGAAGAAGAATGACCATTGTCAGATTGCAGGGACCAGTTGCAGTGACAGGCTAACAAACACAAAGGTAAGGCAAGGGTAGATGGTTGGGAGTATTTAGAAGCCTGTGTTGCTTTCAGCTGTCCTGGACGTAAAGCGATTGAAATACAGTAAGGCACTTTATGGGATTCTGCTTGTCCTAAACCATACTAAGAGGTTTAAAACGTTAAAATACTCTTTAAAAAACAGTGTTACACTAGGTTCTCTGATACTTTAAATCACTTTTTGAAACTTCTAATTGCCCATTTACGGTTGTTAAGTCTTTTTATATCAATTCCGTTATTCCTTAAGGAGATGCTTAAGGTCCATTTCTGAGACTTGTTGCATGAACTTTCTGGTCAATTGCAACATCTTTGCTACAATGTGCAGCTATCACAAAATGTGCTAAGGTGATCCTATCTACTATTAGAAATGAGAAGCTCAGCTCTGCAGCAAGAGTGAAGCTGCCGTAATTCATTTAAAGTAAATGGAAACCATTATTGTGACAGACATGCTCTGAAGAACTTCTCGTAGAGGTTCTGTCATATGGAAGATCAATATCTGGGGTAAAAATACGCTACACTGTGATCCGGGTATGCTAAGCACTGCAGTATGAGAAAGTTTGAGAGAGCTCACTTGCTTTTATCAGCAATAAGTAACTCAAATTGCAGCTTTGTAGAGAGCGAGTGTTTCAGCAAGGCCTTTTAAGGAGGGGAAAAAAACAGCAGATAAAACATGTTGTATATCTGCTGTCTAGTACTAGGACTCCCAGTGCTTCTGCATGATTAGACTCTCTGGAGCATGTGAAGTGCCAATTGCCTGGTATTTAGTCATGCTATGGACTTCTTGGTGAGGATTTACTTCAACTTCCTACTGGTCTATATTGAATTAACACATTCCTAGTTTGCTTAATTCAGAGGTTCAATCAGATTAATAGTCCACTTCAGATACTGGTGCAGAGTTTTACAGGAGCTAGTTGTTTAAAGTGTCTGTATATAAGTCTTTAACATCTGCATGCCAGGTATACCTAGGTAGCTATATTGTAATCGGTATGAAGTTGGCAGTATAGAGTTTGTTTAAGCACATGACCTGGTGTTGAGATGGTTGTCCTGTCAGCTCTCTTCCTCTGCTTCCTGCTGCTGTAGGCTTCTATTTTCTAAGACCAACTTTCTAAAGCTGGTTTTAGACAACTTTGAAGGGCAGATTTGATTTCCCACTTCTGTTAGTACCACATTGGTTCGTTCTCATGGCTGCAGGCCCCCAGCTAGTACTGATGGTGCTTTTGAGCACTCTAATGCGTGCTGTTTCTTAAATACCAGTTGCTTTGTGCAGCACAGGCTACTTTTTAAAACACTCCAAAGCCAATGTGCTTTAGTTTGAGCTAGCCATGTTATATTGTACAGCAGTACTGGCCCTTAACTGCTTATCAAATAGAGAATTGCAATAGTGATCCCCGAGCCAGGAATAGTCTTTTCATATTTAGAATTCAGTTAATTAGAATGAAAGTGCTGTCAACACCATTAGACCTGCTATTGGTCATTCTCTTTATATTTTTGGGAAGAATAAATTTAAATTGTAGAAAGACTTACATGATATGGCAGAAATTGGAAGTTCTGTGTACAGTGCTACTAGGAAAGCCATGAAACTTACGTGAAGCTCTGGGAAGGAAGACAACAGAAGCCCATGCATTTGTTTTGTTGTTTTTTTTTTTACCAAAGGGAAGTTGTTCTTTTGAGGCACTCCTGTGAGGCCAAGGGAGGGAGAGGGATGTGAGGACAATGTAGTCTACATTGGGATCCTGTCTGCTCAAAGCAAGAAGGTCAGGAGAATCATCGTGCGATATTCAGCAGCAAGCATCTTTCCAAGGCTTGGAACGGTGCTGCCTGTAGGACTGAGGATGAAACTACTACAGGGAGCGGTGCTCTGGTCACTAAAGAGAGTTTTTCTGTGGGGAGCTTGGCCTCTGGCAAAAAGGGTGAGATGTATTTGATTATGTTTGCTTCAGAGCTCAGTTATATATTGTCCAGTGCTTGGATTGGGGAATGCCTAGAGCTCATGTATCTATTCTTACGGAGTGCAGACATTTCTGGAAAGGGAGAGAGTTCCGCGTCAGAATTGAAGCCTGAACTTGATATTTAGATGGAAAAGAGAAAATAAGCCATAAAAGAAAAGGTTCTTATAAGAGCCAGTATGTTGCTTTTCCTTAATAATTCCCCGGAGTCTAAACTTGGCAGAAGGGAGGTATAATCAAGACTTTACGATCACCTCAACTCTCCAGCCGTCTCTGTGGCAGGCATGGCTACTTTCAGTGTTCTCCCAGCCAACGCGCTGCTGTCGCAACATACAGGCAAGGGAGGCCTGAAACAGATCTTCAGTGTGTAAACGTTACGTTTTAGTCTTTAAAAGGAAGTGGAAATGAAGAAGCTATGTTGAAATGCAAACGTTGAGCAACTTGCGAGTGATTGATGCAATTAATAGGTCAGCCTTAATGGAGGTCGCAAGGACACTGTCAGAGCCTAGTAAGGAGAGAAGCATTTGTCTCAAAACAAAGCAAATCAAAACCACTGCAATAACCATAACCTCTGGAATCCTATTTTTGACTATGGTGAAATGTGTTTTAGCTTTGAGCTAAAATTCACAAATATTCTCTAGGAAAAAAATAGATTTCTTGTTTTAGCAAGGGGCTGGGGCTGTCCTGCATTTAGTTTTGGCTTCTGCACACCCTGAACTATATTCTTATGACTCATCTTTGTAGACTCAGGAGAGGGATCCACACAAGAATATTTAGAATGCTTCCTAGGGGAAACAAAATTTGTGGTCGCACCAAATGTTTTTGTACGGCCAGTCAAATTACACTTTAATTATGTTCCAGTGCATGGGTTTCAGAAGACAAATTTACATGCCCTTAATCTGTTGAGCATATGCTTTTTCATTAGGCAACAGGGACAGAAGCAATATGGCTACGATAAATTCGTAGTAATTTAGCTGGTAGCTTATAGCCAACACTGCAAGGTCATTGACTTGAAAGACTTCGACGCTGCCTACCTACTTACCTGCTCGACCCCCTTATTTTAAATGTCACAGTACCCCAGGAGTTGATAAAGAAAAAAAAAAAAAGTCTATTGCAATACCTGTGTAATCAATTACAGCTTTCAGAACACAGCAGAGTTAAATGGGAGCTCTAACTACACCCTACAGTAGGTCATCAATTGAAATCTTGATTAATGTACAGCCTCAGCTAGGAAAGAAAAAACCTTTTAAGTGATCAGACAGCTCTCAACTCCTAATAATCTATTTCTGTCACTCTTAGCCTCTGATGCAGCAAAAAAAGAAAAAAAAAAAAGAGGAAAAAATACATAGAACCAGATGCACCAATTATTTCCATTCGACCTATCAATCATCTCAGATGTTTCAGCTAGTTGACAGAGTCCAGAGGAGGCAGCTGGACTCCACTACCAGTGCTCCCCATAGCAGGGCTGCCATTTCCACAGCTGCTGGAGCACCTCTGACTGGGGGCAACCGACACCGAAAAAGCCATCAGCTTTGCAAACAGGTGAGTTGGTGTAACCTAAGCCGTGTTGGTGAATGTGCAGCTCTGCCACCTGGAGATCTTCAGGGAGGTGAGCCCTGGCTTGTTATGTATATGTATCCTTAGGAGCAGGGAGGCTCTGTTTCATGGCTAAATGTGGTCTTATTTCCAAGGGAAATGCTGGTCTTTACAAATGAAAAGCTGGAAGAAGAGAATTCCTCCCCCTATTTAAAAAGTGGAAATCTTTTTACATTCTTTCCATATTATAAAGGAGAATTAAAGCAAAACAAAAAATTTCTCAATAATTTGTAAAAAATGAGGATTTATAAACTCAGAACGCTCACAGGAATACATGCACCTAGAAAGATGTCCAGTAAAAACATCCGCAGGAAAACTGTGCCCGTACCACTAACATCCCAAAGATGATGCTGACTGCCAGAAACTGGATTTGATGGGTTTTATTTTTGGAGAAAAAACAAAATAAGCCTACCAAAAATAGGCACAAGTGAGTCAGGAAAATAAGTTTGCTGGGGCACAAATGTCAGTTGAAGCATCATGGCCTCAGTGTCAACCTGCAGCACTTACGGTCACTTTAATTTTGCCTTTGTCCCCCAACTACTGCTTTTTTATCCAAGGGAATGGAGGAGTCGGTACTAAAGGGAATGCAGCCCGGCACAAAACCGAAAGCAATGGTATCTCCTGCAGGCAGCTGCTGGTGCCATGGGACACGTGCCAAGCCTGTGGCCACTAGCCCCTCTGTCCTCTTTCCTGACATTCAGGGACTCCAGCGGCACAAGCTGGGGACACAAGCCCCCCCACAGGGACCCCACACTGCTGGGCACAGGGAGCCCCCAGCCTGCTGCCCCCTCCCCCTGCTTCCCCACTGCCCTGCAAGAAGCAGCTTGTCCCAACAGCAGTGGAAAGCCTGAAATTTTAGAAAGACGTTTCAGGGCAGCACTCCCTCAAAGTCTGTCTTCCCTGGAATCTCAGGACAGAGCTGGAGCCTCCAGTGCTCCCAGTGAGGAGCTAGCTGCTGGGACACGCTGCTCCAGCCCAGGAAGCTTGCTGGGGAAAGCACCCTCTGACATGTCGCAGTAGGAGTCATGATCATCCTCATGAGGCTGACTCCCTTGTCTTGAAAGGACAGTCTAGATTTGAACATCACAGCCAACCGGTCTGCATTTTAGTTCCTCCTCTGCTTCCCCCCACCCCTCCTTTTTTTTTTTTTCCCTTTCTGTTAACCCAGAATTTCCCAGGAGTTCATCCACACAGGAATCACCTTTATTTCTTCTTTCCACCCCAGACCTGATTCTTAACAAATTCCACCGCTGCTGAAATATTCAGGTTTTTGGCAATGGTAAAAGTCGTCCCCGGTTGCTACCATTTCCAGCACTGTGTAGGAGGCATTAGTTGCTGTAGCCTAAATTAACTATTTGGCAGAGGGAGGAAGAAACTAATCTTAAAACCCTTTAAGCCCTATTGCCTGCCAAATTCCTTTATGAATTTCCCTCTAACACGCAACATAATCTTAGCTAGAAAATAAATACATCTATATTCTTACCTTCATTTTTTTCCCTCCTCGACCTCTTCTCCAGTCTGTGTTTAAATTTGGGTTCTATTTTTCAAAGCATCGTAGCCTCTGCACTCCTTCCCTTCCAGGAGTTCTTTATCATCTGCATCTCTTGCAAGTGCAGGAGCAGCACAAATAGACAAAAATATTCTAATGGAATGAGTGCCTCATTTTCTTGATATCTGATGTGTAACGTGAACCTGTGTGTTACCTAGTCAGAAATAAACATTTCCGATCTTGGTCTCTCCCATGAGCTGCAAAAAGATAACAGTGGTTAAATTATTTTAAAAGCACAGGCTTCAAATCAGAGTCGGGATCTAGAAAAGACCAAGCTGCAGGAAACACCTGGAACAAACAGGTTATGGGGCTGGCAGGTTGTTTAACACCTCCCAGTGTTAAAAACCACCCAGGCTGTGACTGGCCAGCTTCGGGGACTTCGCCATCTTTCCTGGGAAAGCGGGGGCTCCGTGAGATGCAGGACGCTGATGTGAAAGACCCAGGTGTTTCCCAGCCCAGCGACGTCAGAGCAACCTCACAACGACACCGCTTTGCTGCAGCCCGAACCCAGCCGCCCCGGCACAGGTCATTCATCATCTCTCCTTCGGATTTTACACCTGAAATCAAATGTACCATTGCACACGGAGCCCACCCCCACCCCCCTCAACCAGAGAAGGGGGGCACTATCTCAGCTTCCCTTGCTCCATTTTCAGCTGTGTCTCCTGGCACCCGACCCAGGCTGGCCTGAGCCCTCCCCGGCAGCTCCCTCACCTGCCTGGGCACGCGGGGAAGGTGGGCGAAAGGAGAAAGAGAAAATCAGTCTGCAGCCCCACAATCGCATTGTCCTGGGAAGCAGCGAGGCTGCTGGGGACGCCAGCTCTGAGGAACACCCACTCGGACCTGGGAAACCTACGGCTGCCCTGAGAAACTCCCGCTACCAGGGCCATTCCTGGGGGCAGCGATGAGCTTACGCCATGCGTACGTGTTGGGGGGCAGTGCTGGACCACATCTCCATGCCCCTTGAGCGCTTGAGCAGAAAGAGACAAAAAAATTTCTGCCACGTCCAACAGCGAAACAAACACCAGAAGGATTTTGGTGCTGAGAGTACGGGGCAAAAAAACCCAACTTTCCCTGTCAGAAACAAATTTATGAATATAATCTGTGAAGTGAAACAAAGGTTCTGGGAGTAATGAAATGCCAGATTTTTGGCAATGGAGCACTGATGGGGCGGGGGAGGGATGGAGGGAGGGGACCATGCACAGGGTGGGCATTCTCCCTCAAAGTGGACAAGGAGGAGAGAAGCAGAAACTCTCTCCAATATACAAATCTTGGTTTATGAAATGCTGAAAATATTCCATCTGAAGGGGTGCAACAGTGTACAACAGAGACAGATAATAAGTAACGATGATATATCAAATAGTTAAAGGAAAAAATATTAATTTTCATTTTCTTACGGATTCAGGTATATCCCACATAACCAAGAGGTTAAAAGTACTCATATAAATTGAAAGCCTATTACAAATCTTAGGAAAAATATGCGAAACCAGAGAAAGCCAGGCTACATGATGTTTTTCCCCAGAAAAATCAACACTTCATTTAAAAAAAACGTTTCCACTGTCATTATAAGAATTGCTGTTTAAAGCAACAACAGGAAAAAACCCCAACAAAAAATACCCCACTTGCTAAAGGTAAAATTAGATTTGTTCTATCAAATCATCTGTGACGACAAAAGAGTGGAGGAGGAGGAAAGCCACATTTGCTTAAAGCTTTATTTTAACTCCTCATCTGTGGAGGAAAACAACCAAGAGAGGTGCAGGGGGGAGAGGTGGAGGAAGCTGGAAGCCAGGCAATAGCAGAGACTGTCAAAATCAGGGTCTTATTTAGAGCAGGAAAACGGGATTCTGACAGCACCCTTTTTCTAAGTGCATATCCAAAATTAAAGGTCAAAAATTACTGACGTGGGCAGCGGTTCACAACTGAACCCCAGCTATTAGTTGCTTTTTGCTCCCGTGTCAGCTTCTGTCTGAGAACTTCAAGACAAAAGAATGAAACAGAGGTGCTACAGGAGAAAAAAAAAAAAAAAAAGACCCTATTTCTCTGTATAAAACATTATCAAAACAGTCAAACAGCCAAATATGGGACAACACTGTGAGGTCCAGGGGGTGGATTCACCTAAAGTAAAAATAAGAGTGTACTTGCATATGTTAAGCATCCTCCCACAGCTGGAAACTAAAGGGTCTAGCACATCTTCCTTTCAACCTAGGTTTAGAACTACATTTTTATTAAAAAAGAAAAAAAAAAAGAAGTTTTTCCCACAGCCAAAGTGTTTATGGAGTTCAAAAGGACTCTTGGGCGGTCCTGGGTCCAGACCTGTTCTTGCTGAGGAAGGTGTCCACTGGTGTGCTCCCGCGGGTGCCAGCCAGAAGCAGGCTCCTCAGGACACCTCTCGCTCAAGAGGAGGATGTGAATTAATTCTCCGTGGCTGGCCTGCTCCGGCACAGCTTGCATGATCTTTGTTTCGTCAGCTTTAACCTGCACTCTGCCAATCCCCCACCCAGCCTAATCCTGCGTGTTTTAGCAAGCGGAGGCACCTGGGGAAAGTTTGGGATGGGATGGAGAGGGTTCCTTTGATTTATTTGTGTATTTAAATGTCTGTGCAACCCAAATGAGGAAGAAAATTTGGGAAATCAAAGAAAATCAAGGTAAGATTTTGATGTCTTTCCTTAAAACCTAAGGTATGAAAAGCACTGAAGTAGAACAATGATAGAGGCTGGTCAGCCTCACTTTCTGTTTGTTATTGTTGATTAGCACAACGTTGCTATATTCGGATTTGCAATAACAGAATGATGTTCACCTTGGAAAAAAACCCCAAACAATAAAATCCAACCCCAGAACTCAGTACCTCATCTCAGCTACCTCCACTGGAATTAGACTTTGTCTAAGAGACTAATTTCATAATAACCCCATTGTAAACTTTTAAAATGTTTAAAAAACTTTAAATGTCTTAAAATTTTCTCATGGTGTTAAATCAAACTATGTGGATGCAAATAGGCTCTCAAATAATTACATTTACTTCAAAACCCAATAATGATGTGTTGACTGTGTTATTTTTTTAAACCATTTCCTTCTATAAGCCTTGCTAAGTCCTCCAGAGTCATAGTGTGACTGCAGGCAGAAAAGCTCCAAGGAACAGTGGGGAAAAAAGCAGAGAAAGATAAATTCATAGAATCATAGAAAGGTTAGAATTGGAAGGGACCATAAAGATCATCTAGATCCAACCCCCCAGCTACGAGCAGGGACATCTTGAATGAGACTAGGCTGCTCAAATTCCTTTTAAAGTTCTTTTTTTTTTGAATTTATTTTGGTTAGTTTGGTTAACCGAGGAGCCCTGCTGCTGGCAGAGGCAGGTAAGAAGCGTCTGAGAGCTCTGAGTAACTGTACCGAGGAGCAAGGCAGCAGCTCACAAATGCCAGCAAGAGAGGCAGAGGTGAATGAAAAACCACCAAGCTGGACTAGAGCAAGAGAGTTGTGAGAAGATGGAGAACATTTCTCTTACCCTTTGGATGGACTCCAAGTTTGTCACATGGCAATCTAAAAATCTGCCTTTGCTTGTGCAGGCCTTCACCAGCAAATGCTTTGTTTAAGGTCAAACAAGGAGTCCTACAGAATGATCTGCCTGCTGCTTTCCTAAAACTAACCTCTCTAAAATGATAAACTGAGTTCAACAAGGAGGGCTGAAGTACCCTCTCAGACAGCCTCTCCTGCTCTTCTAGATCTCTTAAGTCTCTCATTTACTAATTCCTGCTCTATTTCATTTACTTGCACAGAGATCAAGCAACCTCACATCTCTTCTTGCAATCCACCTCATGGATCTGCTGCCTCCTGCCCATGGACAACCCAACCTGATGATCTGAAGGGAAGAACAGAACAGGCAACACCAGCAGAGGAGAGGGAGGGGACCCCCTTCTCACTGGGATCCCCTCTGCCCTGGGAGCTGCCCTGTTTTTTGTTTTTTTTTTTTCAGTTTCTGACAAATTCCCCCTTTAGCCTCTGCTGCCCAAAAGAAAGCCTCTGGCCAATGATCTGAAAGGTCCCTTCCAACCCAGACAATTCTAGGTGCAGCTGAAACTCCCCCACTCTGGTATTTGCAGCCTTTTAAAAACACGTTTTTAGAAGGGAATCATAGGAGGAGTAAAACCACTCAATGGCAAGCCTAAAATCACGCTTTTGCATCCCCAGGAGAGCCCTATTTCACAGCACAGAGACCATTTTCCCTGCAGCACTCGCTTATGCCGGTCACTCCCAGCAAAGCACGAGGGGACGGTCTTGCTTTGGGGGGGGGGCTCTGCCTCCTCAGATCCCTCCAAACTCCTTTTCTTGGGGCAGGAATTCAAGCCGGGCCAGGTTTAAGCTGCCACAGCCCTGCGCAGCCCCCGACCAACATGCGTTTGAGCCCCTTCCTCCCTCAGCATCTCTTCCCTTTGGGAGCAGCAGCCGGGCATTTCCTGTAAAACCTATTATGCGGGGTCATTTACCAAACAAGTTAATTACTGCTCTGGAGGAACGCGAGGAGTACACGGGGAGAGCGTCACTCAGGGAAGGGGCAGCACAGCCCTGCTTCCCGGGCCTGTGACGCTCCTGGAGAAAAAGTTAAGTCTTAAGAAGATTCCTGGAAAATTATGATCTACTCATTGTATGTCAAACCACCAGCAGCTGTTGGCCCATCTTCAGAAAAACCCTGCAATATTGGAAGTCAATATCATTTAATCTAAATACGAAGCTCTCAATTACAGTGCTATTATGGGGCCACGCAGCAGTTGCAGCTTTCTGACTACAGTCTAGATGTTACCTAAGGTTAATACGTTTCAATTACACAATAACTTATTGAAAAAGATTCTTACCTTAAAGACATTTGAAATTCTGTGGTACGCGGAAAATTTGGGCCAGCGGAACAACTATAACCATTTGAGCTGAAATAACCAGTATAGTACAACTTCTGAAGTGGCATCTTCAACAGTTTCATCACAACTCTGAATAAAGTGACCCAAATATCCTCCTAGCAGTCTAACTACCATTTTTCATACAGAAGATTTTGCTTTAAAATGCCTGCTAACTCCAGTAACTTTCAACTAATAGTGGAAACTGGACACAGGAAACTTAGAGAGAAACTAAAGGTCTTGAAAGAAAAACAGCTACTAGTTTTATGGAGCTTTGTTTTGTCTCAGCTACTTACTATCAGCACTTGTTTCCTGCAGTCTTTGTAAACTCAGTTAAAACACCTGCAGTCTCAAAGGCAACGTGCAGGACACTCAAAGACAGCGACTAATTTAAACTTTGTTTCAAGCAAAAAACCTTCCAGAACCTCAGCTCAATTCAGCTCCATGTCAGTATTTGCAGGGCTCAAAAAAAGCCTCTCTCCCATTTTCTATACTAGGAAAAATCTCTAATGCAACTTGATCGGTATTTGTTATCTGGAAAGGCACAGTCTATTGCTGTCATCAGAGATGGCTTTTTGGGTAGTTAAGAAATTGCCTGTTCCCACCTGACACTGGCTGATGTTGCTGTGCCAGATCCGTGGATCAGTTCTCACATGTGTCCCCACAGGTGGGTTTATCAGGAACACTCTATGGGTACACTGTGGATGTGGAGCCACTGCGGTATTTTTTGTGAAATAAATGGATAACCAAATCTCTGATAACAATTAAAAGCTACAAATAGTCCGAATGTAGCAGGAGGATATAACATTTGGCTACCAGAAAGCTACACTGAACGCATGAAAAATGAAACTTAAAATTGCACTTGTAAACACACAAGTCATTTCTTTGAAAGGAATGAGTGTCACTGGTTAGTGGGAAATGTTTCCTTTCACTAGTAGCATTTTCCCTGAGAATTTAACTCTTCAGGATCATAGAATGGTTAGAGTTGGAAGCGACCTTAAAAACCATGAAGTTCCACCCCCCCTGCCATGGGCAGGGACACCTCCCACCAGACCAGGTTGCTCAAAGCCCCATCCAGCCTGGCCTT
>JAOQGH010000001.1:117294906-117321681 GCA_025769975.1 Gallinago jamesoni | reverse complement strand
CCAACAGGTCCATGTCCTTCCTGTGTTGAGGACTCCAAAGCTGGACACAGTACTCCAGGTGGGGTCTCACAAGAGCAAAGCAGAGGGGCAGAATCACCTCCCACAACCTGCTGGCCACACTTCTCTTGATGCACTTGGCTTTCTGGGCTGCCAGTGCACATTGCCAGATCATGTTGGGCTTCTCTTCTCATCCACGAGCACTCCCAAGTCCTTCTCCTCAGGGCTGCTCTCCAGCAGGATAGAGGCTTAAAATGTGGTGTTAAGAGAAGTATTATTTCCTCTCTGACCTGTGGGGAGACCTTCTCCCCCTCCCCCCTCCTTTTACTTTCAAAATCCTGAAGCTCTCAAGGGGGTGAGCCTTTGCCCACCGGCGCACTCACCTGCCCCGTAGCACAAAGATCAGCAGACACTTCTCTGTGTATCAGAAAGCTGCTTTTAGGCACAGGTATGTTCAGACCTTGAATCCAGACGAGTAGCCACCATAATAGCCAGTCTTCTTCAGACATGCTTGTATCGCCTCTCAGTTTTAAAACATTGGTTTAGTTGTGGAAAAAATAGAAATACAACATCTTTCCAACTGAGTAGCAGCAGCAACATTTAAAGATTGCCAGGGTTTTCACTCCAGTGGATGAGTTTTGTACTTCAGAAGCAGAAACTGTATATGCCGTTAATTTCAGAGAGTGTTGTTAGTTAGAAGAGACTTAACTGAAAAGTAAAATTACTGAACAGAAAATTGGTTCTGTTTTACCTCAAACCAGGACACCATCTGTTAGATACACAGAGGTCAGAGAACTACAGATACAGTAATACCCAAAAACACAGGCTCAAGGCTGAAATCTGAAGTGGACACCAACCAACAGATTATTTCTAATGGCAAGAGCTTTGAAAGAGGCTCATTCATTCATAGGGAAAGAAGGGTTGCAACAGTTGCAGGGGCAATGGGCAGCCTTCAAGCCAGCCAGGCAGGCTAGAATGCATCCACCAAAAGATTTTGAAAACCAGTTTAAAACATCCTTCAGCTGAGCAGGGAGCTCTGCCAAGGGAGTAAGGCAGCACAGCAGAGAGCTCCTCTTGTAATAAGTCAGGAAACCAACCTGAATTCAACAAAAATTTGAGAAGACTGATCCATGAGGACAAATGGTTAAATGACAGAGTAATTCCTAACGATGGAAATTTTATTCAATTACAAGAGCCTTCGGTCATCACTGACAAAGTTATCTTCATACACTCAGTTCAGAAAGTTAAATGTGAGGTTGTCTCTTTTATGGATCAGCCTCTCCAATGGTACACAGTTCAAGCTTCTCCCTTACCTGCCTTTACAATAAGGCAAATAAGAGTCTATTATTACGGAAGTGCCTATAACTACAAACTCCATGACAGTTGAAAAAAAAATGCTTTCGTCCAATAAACTTTGCTTTTGGGACAAAACAGATGTAGTTCCTTATGACTGTAAGAAACAAAGCATTGTTTAAAGTAATTACAGTTCTTTTTCATGATTGTATAAATAACCAAATTCTTTTTCCTATGACTTGGAAAAAAATCACATGCACAGAATAAATAAATAAGGGTTTAGGCTTTTTGGTTTTGTTTTGTTTTTTAAAGTTAGCAGCACAGGTATGTGTGTGGAAACAAGATCATATACAGAGATAGCCAAGTAAGTGTGAATACAAGAAATCTGGCCAGTGGCTACAGTAGAAAGGAATAAAGTTTAAGATTATACAACATCCAGTTTAAGATTTTTTTAATCCAGTTTATTAAATATTGCTTTTTGGGGACATGTTTACAACAAGCCCAAATAAATTGTTTAAGGATTCAAAGCAGTCATATTAAAATACAGCTTCAATATAAAGTTTGTCACAGTTTTACAGTATTCAAAAATGACAGACCTGCCTTAAAAAAGGACTATTACACCAAAACATAAGAAAAACAGAAAAACAAACAAGTTTGGCATTTTCATAATCTTTATAGTATAAAACAGAATATTAAATCTATTACCAGCAAGCTGATACTTCAATCTATTACCTAGTCTGAAGTGTCTCCCATTAAAACACACTATACAACAGCACTATACAAAAGTCGTGGTGATACTCATTTGATGAAAGTGCATCCCTGAAAGTTTGCCAGTTTATTAGAGTTAGCTCTTAATAAAAAGGTAAAATTAAAACGTCCTCTTTTAACCGAAGGCTTTGCTATTTTTTTTTTTTTTTTTGCTGTTTTGTCTCACTTTCAGCCTTCTTTTAAAAGTGTCTACGGACGCCCACCAGGGGGCAGCGTAAGATTAACCATCAAATCACGAACGGCTGCAAATATTGTGCATTCACCTGGAACAGGGAAAAGAGACAGGTTAGCATCACCTCACAGACAGGATGTCACTCTAACAACCTCGCGAGGCAGCGTGCTACAGCTTGGCTACTGCCCGCTACGGGCATGGGGGGACCACAGACGGTGGCTGCGACTCACAAATCCCAGCCACCTCCAAGAACGTTGGGATTTGTCGCTATTTTAACCGAAGTAACTCTGGCTCTCCCAGCAGGACCGCTCTCGTTGGTCACGAAATTGCAAGAAGCTCTTAAGTTTTAATAGCTTTGGAACGTCAGGTTCAATCTATACTAAAATTTGCCGTATGTGGCACTGCGATCCAAATTTTTCTGGATGTTACTATTTAAAAGCTCTACATCTTATATAAAAAAAACCCCATACTTTTCTTGAGGTCTATGTGTATTGATTAAGCGCAGAAACTAAACATTTCAGAAGACTTGAGGCTGAAACAGCTGGAAGATGTTTTCTGCCTTAAGCCTAGTCTTGGAAACATTTCTAATTCCAAGACCGGGCAAAAGTCAGAAATCTGTTTCTTTCAACCAAATTGCTCTGGCTCTACCCTCAACATCTAAACTGCAAAATAAAATACAGAGCAAGTGGACTTTTGTTTCAAACAGCTGAGGTCTAATACAGAGAGGAAAAAACAGTCAACAGCTGTCTCAAATTCTGCATACCAGCATTTTTTGACAAGAAACATACACACATTCTGAAATAGCTTTAAAAAACAAGTTAAAACTGATAGAACCAGAAGAGTTTAATTAGAACAACAAAAGGTGAAGCATTAAGCAGCTGTGACTTTCAACTACTATTTCCTGATAAGAGAATACAGTTAATAACCACTATCACACCCTTGTCACTGCAGGCTGAATTTTTCGTGCACATTTCAAGAAACCTCCATTAGAAGACACTGAATTTTGTTGCTAGAGGAGCAACGGTGTGAGCAAAGAGATAAGAGCACAGCCTGTTGGGATGCATTAATCCTAACTGCCAAACCAGGAATTCCCAAGAATATTCTGGGCAGGTTATTATCGTATCAAAGCTACAAATCTGGACTAAATACCATCCACTGGATCACTGAAAATCAAATACTGAAAAATGCTTAAGTCATGAGGTACTTTAAGAAATATCACGAGTCCCCTGAGCTCCTCTCTAAGGGTCACCTCCAATATCTGTAGGGACATGTTATTTCCTTGCCAGATTCATGTCCACTACATATTGCAGGCTATACACTTACAGCTCAGGTTTAACCCTATTATTCCAGGGCATTGATTCCATCTCAGTTCATGTAATTATTTCCCCAAAATACATTTTTTCCATGGAGGCATAGGTAAAATGATTTCAGAAAGACAGTGTACTCACAATGAGTCAATGTTTTACTACTAAATACAGCAGAATGTGTTTGCCCACAGATCTGAAAAGAAAACTCTTCCAAAAGAACTTACTTTTCAGGCACTACCATTTTATTAAGAGGAAAATTAAACTGAATACAAAATACTTTCTCACAAAGAGAGAAAGGTAAAAAAGATACAGCCAAAACAAGGCAACACTGATTATGGGTTACAATGAAAGTGCCAGTGGTATCATACGTGCATGATGGGAAGCCCTGGTCTTTTCTGACTGAAACAGTGAAAAATTCACTTAATCAAGCAATTGCAATTAGTGCAGCAGAAAAGCTAACACAGGTAGGAAAATCCTGGGTACAGCACAATAGCACCACAAGGGAAAGGATATGCATCTGGGATCTCCCATGTACCGCTCTTGTAAAATAAGTCTTCCAACTATCTACTTCCATCTGTCGGCTCTCCTATGACCTTTCACCAGCAAAGAAAAGAAGGTATCTTGTTCTCTTTTTTCAGATATAATAATGTAAGTTTTGACAATAAGAACACAGGAAATTGCATTTTAAGTGTTCTCAGAGACGACCCTACTTTATTTCCACCACCACCACCCAGCTAAATAAATAAACAAACAAATCCATACAGACTCATTTTTTCTTTTAGAAGTCAGAGGAAAGACTACTAGAAATGTCCTCTGCTCAGTTACCTACATTCTTCTTTGCCTAAATAAGGTCCTGCTTGGGACCACAAACTCTTTTTTTTCTCTGTCTGTATTTTTTCTCTGTCTATACTCTGCTCCTTGTACTGCCCCTCCCACACTACTTCAAAACCCGTGTGACAAACAAAAATTGTCAATCCTGGTCTAATGATCATCAGAAGACATCTCACCTGCGATACTCAAGAGCAGCCTTGACAATTACTCCCTACACGGGGGTATTTTGTGGAGGGTTTACCTTCAAACACAACTCAGTGCAATAACAAACAGCAAAACAAGTATCTATCCTTCCCCACACTATGGGAACTCAGTGGGGAAGCACCTTCCAAAAGAAACACCTGCAGTTTAGTTAACATATCTTGAAATAAACGTGCTACACAAACAATGGTTCTGTACCAGATACAGAACTCTCCCACACGCCCTCAAGGCTAGTCTTTCTCCTATTTACCTACGCTATTACCATATCTTAACCAGAGAATGCATATTAATTTAATCTCATCACAATTTTCAGAAACGTATGCATATCCACACCAATTTAAGATAAACATTGCTCATGTTCTAGCAATTGAAATAAACCATCAAGCATAGTTAAAATTACCGCATAACAACAAGATGAATAATTATACATAAGAGAAGTGGAATTCAACCTCTGGATTCACAACTTCAACCTATTTTCACCGGGTTATTGGAAAAAGGCTTTGTTCTTCAGCATGTAATTACAGCAGAACTGAAAGTTATTATTCTTATGAGCCATCTGTGTATTAGAATCCCAAACCACTACTTACAGATAACATGCTGCCCAAAGAACCTGCTACTGTTGTTCTGTTTCAGATATTTAAAAAAAAAATAAATAAAAAGCATGACAAACGAGGGAAAGCAAAGCACAACCTTGCTCACAGTGCACTACCTACAGGCCAATGAACAATCAGAACAACCTATTTAGCTCAAGCACTTCACAGCACGTTTGGTGGACAGAACTGTATGCACCTTTGTTAGTGCACACACTAATCACTCCAATTACTTTTTAATAATTCACAGCACGTGGACAAGTCGTGATAACTATTTTAACATCCCTTTATATTCTACTGTTAAGCTTGATAACTTCATAATTAACCATGAAAACTGACATTTAAGCATAGTATATTTCTTGTGACTCCTTCTGGGCCCATTTGTTAAAAAGTAGGACTCTTACTGTGCAGTAAAAGTTAGGCCAACAAGAGCTGTATTCTATCACTTTGACAGAACAGCAAAATCCAGCCTGAATCATCAATACCTGGCATAAATGTCTGCTGTGTTGCCAGTACTTGCTATTAACTTATCTATTGCCTATCACGTCAGGAGTTTGTAATCGCTAAAGAAGTGTAATAGAAACCAGAAATCAGACTTAAGAGAGATTTAGTTTTACACTGGAGATTTGTCACAGAAGTCTGGGTGAAGAGAATATATCTACTGGACATGTACAGTACCTGGTCGCGGTGAATTCAGTTCAGCAAACCTCTTTAGAATATTGCTAACCATCATTGGACCAGCAACAGAAGAGTTCTGCTGCCTGGGAATGTCAGCCTGTTGTGTCGTACCCGAAGCCATATCATAAATAATTGGGACAATAATACTAACAGCTTCCTGTGGGACTGTTGTTTTCTGTGTTAGCTGGAGCTGCAAGAAAAACAAGAACGTGTGTTAAATTAAATGACCATGTAGTTCAGTGCAACTTCCACTACAGTTAAACGCTCTAGATCTCCAGACAGCATGCACTTCCACTCTGTCAGTTTTCAGACATCAATTCTGTAACAGAGAAGTTATCAATCAGGTATAGACTATTTTATTCCCAAAAGCACCCTACAGTATGCATTGCCTCAGAGACAACACTTAGGTAGATCTGTGCTAAACATCTAATTCTCTCTACCCTTTCCCAGCACCATTAATGTGCTCATTACTTAATCTAGGCAGTTTGTATCTCAGAGAAGAACAAAACACCCAGAAGTTGAGCATTCAAAGACACCCACAACCCAAGGGAACTGAACTTTAGGATACATAGTCAACATCTCTCTAAGAACACAAAACACAAACAGTTGCTGTGTTTTTGTAGAAGGGAGAACAAGGAATACCATCCGAACTCATTAAAAGAGATGTACATAAACCTAGGCTTCCAAACGGCAGAACATTTTTAGCTATTATGGTTGTCAGATATAGCATGCTTATGTTTTGCTACGAACTGGTGATGATTTCAAAGACATGCAGCCCACAACATTTTAAAACAGATAGCTCTACTTACAAAAAACAACATTTTGGATTTCAGCACAACAGCAGGTGTTCCTGGAGGCGCAATTGGCGGTGCACTGGGAGGAATTGTTAAGCAAAACTGCACATTCCATTTCAGCTGACTTGCCTGATCAGGGAACTGTTTAGAAAGAGCAGCACAGAGAAAGAACAGCAGAGATCTCACATCAGTGACATACATAGCTATGAACTAGGGAAGCATTAGAAAGTAGGATGTGCTTCTCTAGCTACACTTGCAGATGCTGCCAGGCTTAGCACAAGTCAGAATAACTCTGAAAGAATTGAGCATGTGGTAAACAAGAATACAAACAGAAAGATTCCAGCCAGTTTATGCAGGGGCCCATTGTACAGTAACATGCCTGCCATTTCTCAAAATCATCAGTTTAGAAGAGAATTTTTGGGAGTTTCCAGGAGAGCTAACAGTAAACTGAAACTTCCATTATCAACACTAAGTAACATTTATATAAATTTATAAATTAGGTGTTTCTACATAAAGATACCACACTTTTTTTTTTTTTTCTTAAAAAATAACTGAAGTTGGGTGAACTAAACAGAATGGTTAACTTACCAGCTCAAGTTTCATGATGTGTACGCAGTCCCTGAGGATATGCGTTGGAGCCCCTAGTAATTTTGTGAAGGCTATTAGAGTGTTCGCTTTAAAAGGCGGTCCTGCAACCTAAAGAAAGACACTATTTAGTACTGCCTATTTAGATAATAGCTGTATTATTTAATGCGATAACCAGCATGCACAGCTGTTACTTTTTCTTTTTTTTTTATCTTTTGCTTGGCATGTGTAAGGGCTGCAAAGTCAGCAGAACCACTTAAAACACCAACAGAGATTAAAAGCAATGCACAAAAATGTAAACTTTAATGATTTGAGTACATACTCTTGTTTCAAAGAACTTCTCCAAAACTTGTAACTCCTCCGATTTCCACTGTCCTGTATTTTCAGGTGTTACTTTCAGTTGCAAGGTCTGGTTGGTTTTGGGATTGAGAGCAACCCTGCACTTCAGTGCCTCCGTCTTAAACATAATTACACCTGGTTCATTGGAGTTTATTAATTGTAACTGCATAAAAAAAAAGAAGTATCACATTCAAACAGCCATTCATTAAATATCATGAACACACACATTCACTCCCAAGACTCTAGTGATCAATCTGCCCTCTTTCCAGAAAGAAACTTGATATTTAGATACAGGTAAAAATGCCTTGAGAATGAAGCTTATGCAAGATTTGGCTTCTTTCTCTGTCACTGAATCAATGCCAAAGAAGTGAAGAAGTAGATGTTGTCTGTCCCAAACCCTAAAGTAACATTCATGACTGAATAGTTCAGTTATTCTCAATTGGTAACTAATTTCTTGGGCGCTGCTGCCAAGTTAGTGGAATCCATAGTAACCCCGAGGCTGTTGTAGGTAATTCCCAACAGTCATAGTACAGCCATGATCATATCAATTATCATATTTCACCTGGCCAAACAGGTTTTCCAGTTGCAATTTGTGTGGAAAAGAAGCAGAACTAATCATTTTCTCTAAATTTTGTCCCTTTAGATGGCAAGATTCGGAACTATAGCACAAGTCCAACAGCAAATACTTAATGTATTCCAGTTCGTGCCTGATTTCAAAGACATTTCAAAGACAAAGAAATAGAGAAGCATGAAAGAAAAGCTGTGAAGTCACACTCACGGGTCAATATTAACCTAAACCATACCGTTTCCTGTTGTATGATCCTCTGAAGATGCCTCCTCATAATAACTGATCCAAGGAATCGCTCAAGAGGGGAGCAAAGATAGCTGCCAGCTAGTCCCGGCACAAGTCCAGGGGTAGGAGAGGGCAATAGCAGAATATTCAAGGCACTGTGGGTGAGGATTGTAGGTATGGATGCAGCCCAAGAGCGCTGAGGTAGTTTACGAGGTGGAGGCATGCTAGTTGGCATTGCTTGGGAACCTATTGAAACAGAAAAAGTACTTGCAGTGAGGAAGGATTTTAACTGAAACATAAGGTATCTGTTCACTTTTATTGTTGTCACTCTACAAGGAACGAGTTCTCTGGACCAAAGCTTAATCTTTCTTATTAAAGAATTTGGCTGCCTAGTGATAGGCAGCAGATAGACAAAGTCACAGAATTAGAGTTTTCGACCCTCCACCCATGCAAAGAGTTTCAGTAACACTAAAATCTTATTCCCCTTTCCTCTTTCTGCAGCATGCCAGCAGACAGCAGGTTTGTACAACAAACTCAATGAGATGTAAAAACAGCTAAATCAGTCATGCAAGAGCAGCATTACAACTCTATGATGTGAAAAGTTAGTATTTGGGTAGGCAAATATGCCCATTGTTGCTTTCATTCTGAAGAATTTTCTCTTAGTATGGAACTCAATAGTTTAAGACTAACTTATGCAGTGCAACCTCAAACCAGGAAAGTTATCAATCCTGCTGAAGTTTATGCTGTATGATTTAACTCATTTTCCAATTTGTTACAGAAGACTTGAGCGAGGACAGAATAAAGGCTTCATTTTCTTAGATATTTTACTGCACAAGAGCAGTAAAGACTGTTACGCTGATATGCAAAACTAACAAAAAAACCCCAGAACTAGAAATGTTAAACATGTGTGTTTCACAGTCATAACACTGATAAAGAAACCTACTTGTTCCAGCTCGTGGGGAATGAGAGGCATCTGGGACAGGTGAATGAAGGGAAGGATTGGCTGGTGACATTCCAGGCATTCGTGCTGCTGGTGACGGACCAGAGACCTGGGGAGATCCTGGCCAGTTCCCTGCACGCTGACTGGGTGACATCATGGTGTATGGTGAACTTGGGTCTATGGTACCTACAGATGTTACAAGACTGTTATTTTTTTTTTTTTAAGTCAAGATTTTCTAACCTAGAAATCTGAAAAAAGGCTTAGCAAAATCTGTAAAGCATGAAAGTGTCTACAAGCTTTTAGACTACATTTTACAACCATATAAAAAAAATAATGAGGGGAGGGGAAAAAAATTAAAAAAAAAAATCAAGATACAGATTCAAGGGTTTTCTGGCTGTGTTTCTTAAAAGATAAAATTAAATTGAAAGTTAAGGCAAATCAGTAATGGGGTCTAAACTAAAAAAGAGCTCTTGCCTATATGCTTGAACTTCTCCTGCTCCTTCACAAATGAAAGCCTCAGCTAGACTGTCACTTATCTATTCGGTATCTTGCAGTCATCTCTACAAGAGTCCTTGTTTTTATACACCACTATAAAGACTGTCCAGAACAAGCTTCTTAAAGCTGTCTGTTGTATATCTACATCACTTTGTTCATCTTGACATTTAAATTGGTGTGCTAAAATTACAATCTGAACTGTTCATTTATTGTGATCTATGGAATGGTTTCCAATGCACTGTGATTACAACAAACAATTATTTTGGCAGCTTTCAAAAAAAAAGTCTTAATACAGGAAACAACCAAAAGGCATGCTACTTACATATAAGTATGTCAAACCAGCAAGACTCTGTCAACGTTGTCAAATTGCAAGTATTTGAATTTCTAACCTGTTCCAGTTATTTTTCCAGGAAGTGTAAGCAGTGAAAATACATTAACTAAACTAGCAAGAGCCAATGCTCATTAAAAGCTGCAGCCATTGTTCTGCTACAAGACCACATGGAATTTCCCCACATTAGTAAGCAGGAGTGACTGATAGCCAATCTTTAAAATGTTAGAAACACCTCAACGTGCCATGCAGCTACTTTTGACTACTGTTAAGAGTTACACCCACTTGTATGAAAACAGCTCCTTAAACTACAAAACACAATTTTTTTTCTCAATTAAGTTAAGTCTGCTTTGGAAGACTTAATTTCAAGACGCAAATGTGCTCTCCCAGTCAGTATACATAAACCTGCCAGTAAAGAACTCACCATGCGGGCTGGCAAAGTTAGCCGTTTGTCCCATTGTGATTCCAAGAGAGGAAGGTGAAGGAGTTGGACCAAAGGATGCTGGTGATGGTGCTCTTAAAGCTCCACTAGGTGAGCTGGCAGCATGCAGATTACCTAATCAAAGACAACATGTCACTCCACATACACATCTCCCATTTTTCTGTTATAATATTTCCTATCAACTGCGACAGCTATCTACTTTCTACAGAGCCAGCAAACAAGACTCATGAAAATTTGTTTTTGCACTCAGAGGCTTTATTTTGTACATGCACGAGCATTAAATTTTCCAGATTGATTCACCACAGAAAGGAAACTTTCCAAGATACTTGGCTTGAAGAATGGCTTTCCCCCCCAGTCCAACCCTTCCCCAAATTTAAGTATTTTCAGCTGTTGCACTATAACAGCTGAAGCAGAAAGAAGAGCTTTGGTGATGAAAAGCTTTTCGGAAGAAGCAGGTATTTAAAATCAACAGATTTTGATCCAAACAAGTTTTAAGACCTTCCCCAAATTTAAGTATTTTCAGCTGTTGCACTATAACAGCTGAAGCAGAAAGAAGAGCTTTGGTGATGAAAAGCTTTTCGGAAGAAGCAGGTATTTAAAATCAACAGATTTTGATCCAAACAAGTTTTAAGACGTAAGAATGAAAGAGTCCCATACATACATAGCTAAAAATGACAGTTTCACAGAATGGGTTTTTTTTTTTTCAGCTTCAAAATGTACTTTCCAAAACATGAATAGCAGGACTTTTCTCTGCTATTCTTCCACAATATAAGGTGCATTCTCCTGGCTAACTTGGAGCTAAACACTGCTCAAATCATAGAAAAAACACAAAAAGCTGTGTGTATACTACCAGCACATGATCAGCACACAAACTCTTACCTGGTGACTGTGTGTGCATCATAGATGGAGATGGCGTCACTGTGTTGTGATAGGAGGTGGGGGGTGAAGTAAGAGGATATGCTCCCGATGCTCCTGCCTGTTTTGCAAATGGCTGAAATTGTCAACACAGGACAATGAAAAGTTTTTACCATTTTGTACTAAAACTAAAGTTGAGTATGTGCAGGAGAATACTAGAGAGTTTGGTCGCCATCTGTGGAATCTTACAGGTTCATCAAAATAGTTGATTGATTCTTTATATCACCTTATTCAGTACTATTTTTTTTTCAGTGACTTTTTGTAGTTCCTCCTCAAGACATAATACCTCTGGCACCTCCTTTCTTTTTATCTGCCAGCCTATAACAGCAAAGCTTCTTGACTCCCCTCCCCATATTTTAATCTTAAATAGTTATTTTCCCTCCCTCAGTCCTCCTCTTCTAAGGCAACAAGTCTCATGTGACCTTCCAAAGCCACTGTTCATATGCTATGGGATGTTTACACTGCAATGAGAAACTGCCAAATAAATTAATACGTTTTGCCCCCAGGGGAATTCCACAGCAGAGCAGTTTTATAGTCTCCCTTTCCATTTTTTACTGCTAATCCTTTTAGAACATAAGTTCTGAGAAACCTCCAGTTGTGGAAGACAATAAACATTTCTTATTTTGCCTGAAGGGTACCTGTTGTTGTGGTTGCTGTTGCGGCTGCTGGGGTTGAAGCTGTGATATCAAAGAATCCATCATGTCTCCTCCAATAGGAGAAGGTGGGTTATCATCTTCATTTACAGATCTTCTGCGTGCATCCTGATTGCTGTCAACAAACATGTTCAAGAATGTCTGTGGAAAAATCAGTTTTGTTAGAAATTTCTCCATTTAAATTTTATTACATAAATGAGCACGGTATTTGCTGAGCTTTAATACTATGTTTATCAGCTACAGCACATAAGCAACAGGCAGGTCTCTAGAATAAAATACTAGTGGGCATTCATTATATACAGTATGAATAGTTTGCAAAAATCTATCAATTCATAAACAAGAGCTTCTCAGTGGATATTTAAACTTAATTCCCTTTTCCTTTTAAAAAAGGGGTCTTAACACCACCACCAAACAAGATGCCTTGCTCACTGACATGAAATATCTCTAGTTAACTGAAATACCAACATTCTTCTTTTTTTCCTTAAAAATAAGGGAAAACCTACACCTGGATAAAGATGCTCCAGAGCAACTCATCAGTATACAGAACCTATTGGTCTGTCATATCATACCTACCACTGCCCTGTTTGGGTAAGAATGCCCAGGTCACCTCCTCCACAGCATTCTATTGTACTCGGAGGAATTTGCAAGCCCTCTCTACCTTCCCAATTTCATTCTCTTACACTTTGCACTGGTATCTACAATCCCCTTCCTCTTCCCATTAGCCTTCCACTTGGAATTTGTGAAAGAGGTAGATGTTTAGGATCAGCTAAATGCAGTACCAGAGAATCAGTGTCTGGTTGCAACTGTCAGAAGAAAAAGCTAGCAAACTATCCCGTTTCACAACGGGTGCCACTTTCCAATATTTCAGTAGGACTAGTACCGGTACAAGTTGCCCTCAGCTAAGGTATTCTGTCAGTGTGCACCGATCCATTTGTCAGGAAAAGCAAACTCAACACTGTATTCAGAATCAAAGCCACAGGCTCCTGTCACACTCGGATGGAAACTATTTTAAAAGATAATTTTTTGTCCAGAATCATCTAACATGGAGCATTTCCTCACCTGCAATATAAGAGCACTGTCCTGTCACACAACTTAGTTTGTGAGCAGCAGATGTTGTTAATCCTGGAATACATCTAGCCTAGTCACAAAGCTTCAGTAAGTTTTAACAAAAGGATGCCTGAACTAGCCTCTACATTATCTTATTACATAGATAAGGAAAAAAAACCCTGACACTAGATGCTAGTTTTCTTAAAGGAAATGTTTTAATTCAAACTAATTAACAAATCTACTGACAAATCAGAAAATTCCTTCTGTACTCAGAACATTGGAAGGACTGCAGCTCTTCACAAAAAAAAAAACAAACAACACCTTTGTAATACTCTTCACGTCACAACCATACTTAGAGTAAGAAGCTTATTTATTTACAACATGCCAGAAAACACAGAAACAGTCACCTTTAATCCAGGAGCAGGGTAAAAACCTTCAACTATTTTACTGTTGTCAAAGAGACTGTACGCCCCATCACGTATTGCTACAACGCCACGACTCCGGCAGTAGATGTCAATGCAGTACATATTCCTAAAAGCCAGCCTGATATGCGTGGGTGACTGTGGCAGAATTGAGAAGCACTGATAGGCAGTGTTGGTGCGTTGAGTCAGACCCAGCATGGGCACAGTTGGAAGTTTGTTGATGGCATTTAATGGAGCCTGAGTGTCAAACAAAACCTGAGAGAGAACAGATATTGAATCAGGTAGCTTAGCTTTAAGCAAAGGTAAGGGAAAAGGGGGCGTAAGTGGGATATCATCTTCCCCATGCCACCCTCTGCCAATGAGATCCATAAACAATCATAACCACGTATAATTTTGAAGAGAACAGTTTCATCAGAATTCAGCTCTTAATTATCTTGCACTTTTCTTGAGAAAAATCTTTAAAATGTTACCTGTAGCAACTGCACCACATTTGGTGTTTTATTAAACATCTCCTGGAGCTGGTGCAGAATTGTGTTGTGACAGTTACTGCAACCTGAGTTTGGGCCAACAGTTCCCAGTGAAATGTGGAACTTCTGAAGTATGGAGTTCCACTGAATGCTGATCTGCAACGTCAAGAACATAAAATGGTCTTGGAAAGTAGAATAACTGCAAGATTATAACAAGAAATCTGGTCTGCTTCAATTTTTCTCCCCATTTTTCCTCAAACTTCAACAGATTCCTCACTCACTTTCCTCAAAAGTTGCTGAGGTTGGGGGAGAAGAAAGCTTTAAGCATTAGCTTTAACATCCATTTAGCTAACTGGATTGTTGGCAACCACAAAACTGGGGAATTATTTTAGCAAGTCAACCAGAAAGAAAAAAAAAAAAAAGCCTTTTCTGCCAAAGGTGAGATAGGGAAAATTAAACTCAAAGGATTCATGCTGCAGAGAACTGATTCATGAGTTGTAGAGGTGGACTGGTTTTCTCAGTCATATCACACAAAAACGGGAGCTGGACTGCTAATATGTAAGGAAGTGACATGTAAAATCCACACTGCTCCTCTTGCTACTTAGGAACTGTCCCAATAAAATGCACATAGTAATACTCTTAAAAATTCAGCTTACAACACAAACACAAAAACCTTCCAGGAAGCAAATTTGAAGTGCATCAGCTGCTTTGCAACAGCTGCACACAAAAACATATTCTTAGTTTGTAATAAGCGTGCGTGTATTTCCTCCTGTACCTTGCATTTATGGCAAGGGTGTGAGCAAGTGCTCAGTTATCAAAGTAATTAATAAGATGTAAATTCAAATACTACAGAGTAAGATAGAGTTCTGAACAAGGGAACAGCACTGCTACAAAATAATTAAAGACCACCTCATTTGAAGCATAGTACTGCATTTAAAACTTTGTTAGAGCCCTTTCTTCTAAGGCAGCAGTGACTAGTAGCAGTGACTAGTAGCAGTGACTTACCATAAGTTTGTCAGAAAAAGGCTGCCACACTAGCTTTCATCAAAAAGGAGCATACAACTATCCCTCCCACAATTTTAAGCAGTCTCAAAAATTCTGAACACCTAGTAATCTAACAAATTAGCAATGTGGCACCCTCTATTTCTGTCTTTTCTACATTCATCAATATTATTTCCACAATAATGTAATACAAGGAAATATTTTGTAGCACAATTCTGAGAACTCTAAGCTTATCCAGTCTGTTTTCAAACATACATTTAAAGTACACTTAGGAGTTACTTACTGAGCTCCCCTTGGTAGTTCCATAACAAAGGATAAGTTTTCGGTAATTGTAGATACGAACTTCTGAAAAAATGTTTAAGTGGTTGGGTATGTCTTTGAAGAGAGAAAGGAACAGAGTTAGACTGAGAAAACCATATTAAACTGTAAACACACCATTTTAATGAAAAGGAGGTGATTTCTGTACCTGGTAAGGATCGTGCAAACTCCAGGACACATTCATACAGCCGAGCGATACTGTTCCAGTCATTAAGGAACATCTCAACAACTTTGCGACCTCCAACTGGTTCAGATAACTGGTTTTCATACGTCAGGTAAACATGACGGGTTGGTCCTGCAGTGTTAGGAGATGGTGAATACCGATTAAACTACTGGTTCCTAAACCATGGTTTACAGACTAGGAGTGCTGTCGCAAGTGACCAGGAAACATATTTAAATAATAGAAGTGCATTAACTCAGCAATCAAAATTTTTATTTAGGTACACTGTGGTTAATTACAAATCTTAAGAGCAGCCAGTTGTCCAGTAACACCAGAACATTAGAGCTATTGGAACAGACAATGTAAACTTCAAAGAAACAAGATGTACCAGTCTTCCTAAATAAATCTTACCTTGCTCCCTGGATGAAGTGCTATTTAGTGGACAGTTCGCAAACACCAGCTCAGCCACCCATGTGCGATTATTTCTACCTTGTAATCGGAAAGTGCAATCAAGAAGAGATCGGTCCAGAGCCTTCTGCGTTTCCTCGTTTACACCTTTACAGGGAGGAATTCTATTCATGATAAAAAAATAAATAAATCACAATCTCAATTATACACAACACAGCTCCAAAACAAAAAAATACCACCTTCTACAATTTCTTGAAGGACATCCAAGTCTGGACATGAAAGAATGAACAAATCAGCAGCAAAGACAGCTGGACTGCACAGCGAGATATCCTATTCCTCTTCAAGGACTGTAATAAGTGTGTTACAAAAGCACTCTGAGTTAAGACCAATTTTTGCATGGATTCAACACCTGCAAGTTACAGACTGCTAAGGGATATGTTGAATTGCCCTGATCCCCTGGTGAAGAAAGAGCATACAAATAAAAACCTTTTCTACAGAGAAACAAGCCAAAAAAGATGAAAATAAGTATGTTCTGTGGCAACCTGAATTCATGAATCAGCTTGCCTTCTAGAACAAGCTCACTCTAAATGCAATGATCAACTTCACAGTTATCTTAGTACCCACTAATTTATTCATATCCCAATGTGAGAACTGAGCTCAGGGGACAGACTAAATAAAGCGTAAGTAAAAACATATCAAACTTTTTCAAATCCCTTGAGACTCTATCCAGAAATTTCATGGCCCACCCTTAACTCCAGAGCACAAGTTCTCAGTACTTCTATGCTCACATGTAAAGTTAAGAAGGTGCATTTAGAGACTGCTGCTTTTATATCACTCTGCATTTCGGCAGCATTTAAAGAAGTCAAGAAGCTTTTACTTGAGAAGGCATCCTTAGGTTTGAGGGCTTTTTGTTTGAAATTGATATAACCTGGTTTACTTTATAACACAAACTAAAGTTTAATTGGCAAGGCTTGAAGTAGGCTTCAAGAAGTGTGAAAAACTGGCTGAACTGACAGGTAGAAAACACTGTGGTCAACAGCTGTGTGTCCAATTACTGGCTGTGATCCCTCAGGGTTAATGCAGAGGCCAATACCATTTATCAATTTCAATGACATATGCGATACAAAGGAATAGCAAGTTTGCAGATGATGCCAAACTAAAGGGAGCGCTTAACATGCTGGAGAACAGGGCTGCCATTCAGAGATACCTCACACGACTGGAGGAACAAGTTAAGCTCAATGAAAAGAAATGAAAAGTCCTGCACTTGGGCCTAAATAACCTCAAGCAATAGCACAGAGTGTGGACTGACCAGCTGGTTAGCAGCTCTGCAGAAAAAAATCTTGGGAACCTTGGAGACAGACTGAACAACAATCAGCAGGGTGCCCTTGCAGCAATGACAGACCATTGCATTCTGGGCTGTATTAGCCAGGCAATCAAGTGACTACCCCCCTTCTAGTCAGCATTTGAGATAGCTATGCCCAGGGAGGGGACAAAACCCCTTGGAGATTGGAAAAATGCACCTGATGAACCCTGCTTTAAGCAGAAAGTTGGATCAGATGACCTCCACAGGTTCCTTCTACTCTTAAATTACTGCAGGAGTCTCAGATGTTTCCTTCAAAAGTTTTTTACTATGCAATTGTCTTTTCTGGCATTCCTTGCCTTTTCCTCTGCAGTATCAGGTACTGATAATTGTCAAATAACATATGGAGTATGTAGGCCTCTGATCTGATCTAAAATTGCAATTGCATATTCATCAATCATCACCATAGCTTCCTTAGCACTGCTTGGATTGTAAGACTGATGACCGTCAGACTGTTTTCAGAGTTCCCCAATTTAGGATAATGAAGGAAACAAATTAGAGTTGGCTCTGTGTCTACTCTTATTTTCCTCTTTCTCCAGCATTGCTTCACTGAAGAGTGCAAGATACACAACTGAAATAATTTAAAAAAAAACAAACAAAAAACCCAAACCCAGAAATCGCCCCCGCCCAGATATTTTTAGTGCTACTCTCCAAACAATTCTTTTTTTCTCTCAAGTGTATGTACAGTAATAAAATGAAAAAACAGGAGCATATCCTCTTACTTTAATAAACGTATTGCATGGCTGAAGCCATCTCCTTCCACTTGTACTCCTTGGTGAGGAATGTCCATGTTAGATAACTAGGAATGAACAACAAAATGTTATCCCAAGCAAAAAGTCAAGAAAAGTAACTGCAACTTTTTCAAGGATTTTTTTTTTTTCCCCCTAAGGGTGACAGATGTTTCACATCCTCAAACGCTGGAAAGCCAAAAAACAGTCTGTGCAAATCTGGTAAAAAGTTGTCTCCCACCCCCTCCCAGAAATGTGTCTTTCATCCTCTCATTTTCCTTTGTCCCCCAACTTTTCAAGCTTTTTGCAGTGCTTGGTATTAGAGAACCAGCTCTAACAAGCCTGGAGCAACCCAGTGTAGAACATCAGTCACCAAGGCTCAGCTGGTGGGGGAACTCCAAAGTAAACACATGACCACAGGTCTGCCGAACTGTTGCATCTAAACAAGAGAATCCAGAGTAGTAGAGAGGAAGAAGGAAACAAAATATTTTTTAATACATACCTCTATACGAAGTCCTATAAATGGCATATTTGTATCACACATGGCTACAATATGAGCTAGCACTTTATTGAAGGCACACATTTCTCCCGACCGTTTTGGCTTCTTAGGTTCTATGGAACATGGATCACCAGATAACTAGAATTAAAATAAAGACAAATGTACTTGCACATTTGGAGTAAACATATTCAAAAGATGTCAGAGAATACTCTCATTCATCCAAGTTTTAAATTAATCACACCCTGAGCACAAGCTCCTGAAAGGATCTGGTCCATTTCAGGACTGAAACAATTCAGTTTAAGTAATTTTATAATCACCTTCTTCCCTGAAATAGCATTTACATATTGCTAAACCATGTCAGCCTGACCCCAAGAAGTAACCCTTATCAGACCCTGCAAGTCTTTCAAAGACTACACCTACATGGGACAAAGCATGTCACACAGACACCAGTGCTCTGTGTATACAAGCTACTCTCGATACCTCAGCAGAGTGCTCTGCCGTGGCTCTTCAGAATAGCTGAGGAGGCCTGGCATGAATTAAAAGGCAACAGCTGCAAAATAGTTTCCCAACATCTCCCTAGGGAAGCAGTCCAGGGAACGAAGTCCCAACACAATTAAGATGTCAACCATACAAACTTTTGAAACAACACTACTAAAGCCGGTATTGATGCTCCGAACATGTGTTTAGCTTTCACGCTCTATAACTAGCCCAATGGCTTTTGAAGTACATACCTTACGTTTTACACCACTTTTCATTTGTTTCCCACTTTTTGTGTCTAGTACCAACTCTTCAATGTTTGGTTTGAACTGCTGCAGTAAAAGTGCAGTAGCAGGGCTGTCATCTCCTTCGGCATAGCTCACAGAGAGAAAATGGTACTTGTACTCTAGTTCTGTGGGGTTGCCAGGAACATCAAACATCTCTACAATCTATATTTAAAAAAAACAACAAATTTAGAAGACCCTCAAGCTAAGAATGCGTCTACATCAGTTCCCACCCTCTCCCCCTCAAGAAAAAAACATTAGTCTTTTTCAGTATATTAATATCGTGGCTAAGAAAGGGATCCAAGAGAAGAAAATCTGAACTTTTGGGAAACAAAGAGAATCAAAAGGTTGCTGAAAAATAAAACTTTCTGTCCCCCCTCTCCTCTCTCTAAGCCTGAGTGCTTAAAAAAAACACTGAATAAAAGAAGGGAGGGAGGGGGGAGAGTCAAGGTTTGCATCAATCACTTGGTTCCAAGTGTTAAGAGTTAACAGTACAACAGACAAACTGTCTGGTATCTCCATGACTGGGAGCAAAAGACAGAAGCATTTTTCAGTTACTTACAATGTAGTACTGTGGAAGGCGAGTGAGTTTGATAAACAGTTTGTGTTTGGAAAGGTTTCCCACTGGATGGCTAGCATAATTAGCTAGTTGAAGAGTTTCACTGCTCACTGTAGGCAGATGTTTTATAGACTGTTTGCAACGCTGCTGTCCGAGCCAGAACCTTACATTGAAATAAAGATATTAGTACCCTGAGACTGTTTTACATTATTCTAGTATACTGCTCTTTAGAGCATTACAGTCAAGAGTTAGTCATATTCTAAGTCAACATCTAGTAGTGCTTACAAGTTATATACAGAAAATCACATAGAAAAGTTAATGAGTTTATATTTTCTTGTTACTACCTTTACATATTGTCTTCAGCTTGAGTAACAGACAGCTGTTAATTTAAGAAGAAAAGCCCTGAAATTATTCACTGAATGAATACATAAATATTTTTTTCCCCACACAATATGAAATTGCAATATAAAAAAGAAGGGACAAAATAAAAAAAGTGCAGCTACAGTTATTTTATAATTTGCAATCTCTGATTTTTTTTTTTGGTATAGAAAAGAAAATCTTTGCTCCCATATGCTGGTAAGCAATACAGCAAAAAAAAAAAAGTCACCAAAGCTGGACATCACTCTGAATTATGGTATAAACAAACTTATTCACTTAAGTAAGTTTGGACATGAAGAAGCACATGCAAGACATCAAATCTATTCTAATGTTTGGAATTAAACTTTGTCCTACTCTAATGGATTTTGGTTATAGCGACAAGGCCAGAAAGCCTAGCTAGGCCTGAAAGGGGCTCAGAAATGTGTGGCTTGGTTTTTCAATCAAAATTCCTCTGAAAACAGCAGTGAAAAGTGTGGCTGCTCAGCATCTCTCCATGATAACACACCACATTTATTCTCGTAGATACATATTAGATATAGCTGTCCTAAAAGACATTTTGTGGAACTGCCTAGTTTCCTCAGCACTACTCAAGCCATTATCTCAAGTACATTATTTATAACAAAGGGAGGTTGATTGGTTTCTCCAGGGTGCCAGCACTTCATGCGTCATCATGCTTCTTTTAGAAGCAAAATTCCTCAAATAGAGGTTTCACCCTGCAATTAGCTCAGAGTACTGGGAATTTCCAAAATGACAGAGCAGGTGGAACTTAGTCTTCATGCAGATGCAAACTGTATTTTTATTATTTGCTACAACCACTTATGGAAGCCAAATGTATTTTGTGCTTAAATCTCACGGTTTTATGGAAGAAAGATTAGAGGTTTAACCCAGCAAGGGCTGAAATGTTAGAAGATAAACAGATATTATTTAAATCATCCTAGGCCATTTTCTGGTTTTTCCTCTGCGAACATGAACACAAAACAAGATCCTCAGGAAGCAAGTGGTCTGCTACTGACTTAAAATGAAAAGACTTCATGTGGAGTGTGCACATAGCAATGCATGAGGCTATGTGTAAAGGAACAAAGTAAAGAAGGACTATGGAATCAGCTCCAAGCAAAAGTGGAATTTCCCCCACCCATTTAGAGAAGATGGCAAATACTCAAGGTAGCTTAGAACAGTCAGAAGGTATATCCCCTACAGTGGTAAAACACAAAGCCACATGGTAAAACACAAAGCCATGCAAGTATGATCATCCACTATATGGATATGCCAATCCATTCTATACAAATGAATCATTCAAGTCCCTTACTTGAGCTGCTGAAGCCAAGGAATGATACGCTTCATATCATCATTAACAGACTTCTCTATGTCATCAAGTGTCAGTTGATCTGCAAGAACATTAGTTGAGTGAATGGTCTTAGCAGCTGCTTTTCAAACAAAATTTCGACCTTTTAATGAAAGTGTCTTATTTAATTTAACAAATAATTATAGAACAGACCACATTGGAAGGGACCTCAAAAGATCACCTGGCCCAATCCTTCGTGGGAAAGGGAGCCTAGATGAGATTATCTAACACCTTGTCCAACTGCATCTTGAAAATCTCCAGTGACAGGGACCTCACCATGTCCCTGTGGAAGGGGTTGTTCCAGTGATTGACTGTTTTCACTGCAAAAAATTTCTCTTATATTGAGATGAAGCCTTCCCTGGTGCAACTTGTAATTGTTGCCCCTTGTCTTCTCCATGTGGCTCATTATGAAGAGAGAGATTAAGATACACAATAAATGATCCATAACACTTGTAAAATCACAGCAGCATGTTATTAGGCAAATAAACTAGAAGAACTTCCTTCCCTCCTTTTCTTAAATAATCTGAAACCTGAAGTTAAGCTTTGAAAAGTAAGTCAAGATTTACAAGGTCATATAACACAATATTCAATAAAGGCCATATGAAATGGCCACATCCAGTAGCAGCATAACCCAGGAATCATGAGTGATAAAGAATATGCATTGCAATGATGCCTAACAGTATTTAGTCTGTTCTCCACTTAAAATATACCTAACTGAACTGTGACCATGAAGCATGAAAACCCACTTTTCTATTCCTCAAATTCAAATACTTAGATGACGACCCAAGTGCAGTGTTCATTTGCGCTACCCTTATTTACTTACAGAACTTCACAGATTGGACAGAACTGTTCACACAAAATTACCTCATAATGCAGGATTCTTGCAAGATATTAAATACGTGGCTTTGCTCCTACTTACCAACACCATACAGCATCAGTTGAAACATTCCAGAATGGAGATCAACAAATACGTGCAGGCACTCTGATCGACCACATGGCTCCAAAATCGGAATTACAAGAGTTGGAAGAGCCGTCTCAATGAATGCTAAACAAAAATTGATGTTGATAATTTGATACAAAATTCAAGCTCATCTTATTAAAACTTAGCTCATTATAATCACAAAACCTGTTTGTTTTCATAGAAGCAATCTTCACTTGCACATTATTACACTGTTAATGTAAAGAGGGAACTGAATATAAGAATGTCTCTGTGAAAATAGTGCTAGTTAGAAACCAAAAAAAAAGACAAAACAAATTTGAAGGAGATTAATCCTTGAGTATCTTTGAATTCACTGCTTCATGATTATAAACCCAATTCAAATCACAATAGTTTCAGCAACAGTTTAAGCAAAGTCTCATCCAAAGCTAGCTCAAGAGAATGAAGAATTTGCTTTCAATTCTGAACGCTTGCAAGTTTTACAGCGGACAACAACTCTTCAACCCCGACTATAATGCTCTACCAGCTTCACCTGTTGTTTTACTGCATTTAGAGATATGAGTATTTTACAATTATCAATGCAGAATAATTTAAAATTAAGTCTTGTTAATTCTGAACACATCTCCCTTTATTTTTTCATATTTTTATTTGAAATAATGAAAACAAGAAACACCAAAAAAAAGAAACCATTCTGAGGCACAAATGGAAATTAACTTGAAACAAGCTTCAGTAGAAAATACATACAATTGTCATTAACGTTGTAGCTCTTAAGAATGGCTTTTAGCTCCTGGAGTTTTTGATGAGATCTTGCATGGACACTGTCTATTAGGAGTTTTTCTATTGATAGGTGGTCAATCTGCAAAAAAAGGAATGTACCTGAGCAAGTTCAAATTTGATGTGTAGACTTTATGCATTAGCACACTGGAACAAAGCTACCTAACTTAATAAAACAATCACTTCAGAAAGAATTTGCTTAGAACTATGGTGAACCACATGAACTATTGAGTATTTGGATCACTATAAAATACAACAAACTAACATAAGATTCTGTCTATGCAGTAGGCAGCGGCAGAGGTTTTGAGAGAAAACTAGAAGAAAACGTAAAAGAAAAGTAGTTTCACAAACTGCTGTTATCACTCCCTGTGAAGATCTACTTGTTCTGGATTAAGGCTGGAGTATTTTCCATCTTAGCATGCTTAAGCTTAAGCTAAGGATAAAAAGACCCAACAAAACCCCAAAACCCAACACTCTTAGAATATGGTTGCCCCTATACAAACACATATAGTAGCTGTGGCATGAAACACAAACCACTACTTTTAGTCTTGCTAATGGGGTAACAATGTAGTGAAGATGCAGTGGCAAACACTGAATATGAGCAACCCTACTGAACCCAGGAATATCTGGAGCCTTGCATCTAGAGGCTGTTGCACTGCTGAAGTTTATGCCACCACTTATAGTCACTGTAGCTTACTTGTACAACCTGAATGAAAGCATTTACATTTATATCCATTCACATTACAGCCATATTATTTACATATTATGCATAAGCAAAGCTACAGATTACAGCAAAATCTTTTTCTAGTTAACCTCACGTTAATCGATCTTGAACAGTTTTCAAAGCAAACTCAAATTTTATTCTAGTATAACAGGTAAATGCAGAAGTTTATACCAGAAGAGAATTACACAGAATTTTGGTACATGCTCTCATACCAGAATGACCTTCCCCTGAAGGCTAGCATTCCAAGACAAGGCCTTAAAAATCAAGTTTATCCATCCACAAGAGCATTTCAACTCAGCAGCTGCTACGAGTTAAATCTTCTTTACAAACAAGTGACTACAGGTTCTACAGCTACATCCAATTTTTGGTAGGTTAATGTATAATTACCTGCTTAGACAAACATATTTGTTCATGCCAGTGTTTTATATAGTATCTTGAATAGCAGAAACAAAATGTGCTACCTACGTCATTACAGCTGAGATCATTACTCAAACACTAGAACAGCAGCGTGTATACCATAGATGGTAATTTTTTTAAGCTCAGAGAAAGTAGTTATAAAGGGAGTCATCATTAACTTTGATAAATCTCAAATTTACAGTGGCCTTGTAACTTAATCTACAGTCTGTAAACCTGATTCAGTGAGCTTAGATTGTGTCAGCTCCAGTAGAACTTCAGCAGATGTTCTAGATAAAGCACATTTTCCTGGATTTAGGGATAAATACATTATCTTCACTAAATTTACTGTATATTTAGTAGCCTAAATATGCCAATTTAGGCTATTAAATGAGTAAATTCAGTACATATGTCCTATACTAATGGCTGGGTAGCCAACTCAAGTGACATAGGGAAGTTGACTTTCAGAGGAAGTTTACACAGCATCTCCAAGACAGGAAAAGGAAGAACTGGCTCTCTGTAAAGCATCTCAAGCCGAATGCTAAACATAACTGAAACTTTGCTGTTGTTTCCCTCCAGCCTCAGCATTCTGTCTCCTAAGTGGTATATAATGCACTGTGAAGTAGAGGTAATTTTTAAGATGAAGTCAAGGCCAATACTTTGTAACAATAATTTTAGGTCCCAACATAAAAATAGCACAACCTAGAGTAACTGCTGACTAGAAAACTTTGAAACAGCTCTTTAAATAGAATCGAAGTGAAGCAAACTGACAATGCAAAGCATTTTTAAGTTTTTTGATTTATAAAACTAGATGCCTATTGCAAAGCAAACCTTTACCTTCATGGCTCTTTCCATTAGTTTGGAATCACAGGCTGGCAGTGGAGGCTCATGAGATATTTGTAGGGGTTTTGAGACATCAGTCTCATCAATTTTAATAGTGACCTTATGAAGAGATGCAGTCCCTGTTTTCCTGCCAAGCACCTGTTGACTTAAAATAAAGAGAATAATTAAACCATGTAACTGGAATATAGAAAATATGCTTTTCAGTACCTAATCCTTTATTCTGGTTAAGAATAAAGATTATGTCAGCTGAACTGAAAACAGCATTTGTTTTAGTCTATATTTTAATGTAAAACTGTTGGTAAACTATAACTAGATAAAGAAATTTTAGATGGCTGCAAATTCAACACAGAAGAGCACTTGCTTTTTAAAATTTTATCTAGTGCAAGTCAAGCAATAAATATAGTAAAAGATTGACAAAGAACTAACTAACTTATTTAGATGTCTACATAAACACAAGCTGATTTACAACTGTCTCGATTTTTCTCCCAGATGTACATCAATGTACATCTCTCACTTCTTTGCAAGCCAAGCAACACATTTAACTACAAGAATTTAGGAGTCTCACATCAAAAAGAAAGTACAACTCTGAAAATTCTGGCTCAAGCTTAGTAAATTAAACCCCTCCTATTATTTCATTTATTGTTAACGGCCCCTTTAAAATTAACTTACTTCCAAACAGAGAGTGAGAGACATTTCCCTGCATGATATCGCTCCACTTGCACAAGGTCACCCCAGCGCTCTCGAATCAGCATTAGTGTTTGTGAATGCAAGACTTCCAACTGAAGTGCTAAGCAGAAGGAGTCTAATGAACAGAGTTAAGAAAATACAAGACATCCAAAAAGCCTGTACACTACATAAATCCATTTGTCAGTCAGACAAGATGCTGTCTGAAAACCCACTTATGCACTAATTCAGAGATAAAGACATATTAAAGACACATTCCTGCACATGCTATATCTCACGTTATTATTCACACAGGTGCAATACAGTTAACACACCATCATCACCTCACTGCAATCCTTGGTATCAACAGCTGTCAGCTCCCAATACCTTCCAAGTCAGCACTGTATTCTATCTCTGAAAGGAGAACATGCAGCCAGCTGCTGCTGCACTGACTTTCCACACAACCTGCCATCTTGAGTACCTCACCTTTACCTTTGCTGATTAACATCAAATTTGTGTAACATCAAATTTTACATGCTGGCACCTGAGGATAACTGTTGCCAAGGCCATCACTTTTACTCCACATCCAGACATTTCCCCCTGGCTTAACAGGGAATCATCTTTCTTGACCTCCACCTACTAGGAATAGCAAGGCTACATTAAACAACTTATTTCACTGAATTTTTTAGAGTTGGAAGGGACCATAGAGACCTCTAGTCCAACTCCCCTGCTGAAGCAATATTGCCTAGAGCATGTTACTCAGGACTGCATCCAGACGGGTCTTGAAAATCTCTGGGCAGCCTGTTCCAGGGCTCTGTCACCCTCACTGTAAAGAAGTTTTTCCTCATATTTGAGTGGAACCTCCTATG
>JAOQGH010000001.1:117249481-117294806 GCA_025769975.1 Gallinago jamesoni | reverse complement strand
CAAAAGCCTTGCTGAAGTCAAGGTAGATGACATCTGCTGCCCTCCCCTCATCCAACCAACCAGTTATAGCATCATAGCAGCATATTCAGAAGCAACTTTCAGAAGGATACGCAGACAGCTGTACATGTCCTGAAGTGGCTTTTCATCAGCAAACAGTCGTGACTGGACCAACTGATGGATGAAGTTGATCTGCATGCTGTGAACCAAGGCTCGACCATCTTTCATGAATTAAAAATAATTCACGTTAGACATAAGAAACTAGGTATTTAAAATTAAATAAATTAATAAATTAAAAAGAAAAAAGATATGCAATTGTACTGCGCCATTTCCATACCAGAATTTCTAACAAAATAACAAAATCAATGGTTTACTCTGGAAACTTCAGTCAGTCTGCACTGTCACAGTCTACCACTGTTAAGGTATTAA
This sequence comes from Gallinago jamesoni, assembly GCA_025769975.1. Lineage (NCBI taxonomy): Eukaryota > Metazoa > Chordata > Aves > Charadriiformes > Scolopacidae > Gallinago > Gallinago jamesoni. The sequence continues at coordinate 117,294,380 of JAOQGH010000001.1, read as the reverse complement.
AAGCACATAGAGCAAGGTGAAAACAGGACAAGTATATACAGCTTCATCATCTTAAGCTCTGATATTCAAAAGACCCAGTATAAACAAGACTTATACAGGTTCAGAGATTAACATAACGTTAAAAAGAAAGTGTGAAGGTTTGATTATTTTTTTTTACCACCAGTTTCCTTGTCTTCAACCAAAATTTCTAGTTTGAGGAGGCGCCAAGGGATGTCAGGGTCATCACCCATCACTGTCAAGGTGGCCTCAAACTCACCCTCAACTCGGAACTTCACACGGCCATTGGCTAAGGCAAAAAAAAAAAGTTTTATTTCACTCAGTCTCCTAAGATGTCTCAAAATATCAGTGTGGTAGCTCCTGGCACTCACAATAGATCACTTCCCTATGGTTTCTGCTCTGTTGCATCTGTTTCTGTGCAACTCTAAAAGACTTCACAGTTTCTTCTGCAACAGAACCAGTGGCAATAAGCAGCATGGAGAGACATACCAAACTGTTCTGAACAGCAGTACCTTTAGTCATGATGACTTGTTAACACTTGTGCTGTTATAATACAGAGTAACACTGAGCTAACTACCAGCCTGACAAGTCACACAAACAAAATGTCTCACTCATTTTTTCCAATTCTTTGCTATATCAAAAATGAATACTTTAAGCAATATTCAAAGGAGGTTCAGAACATGGCTGAAATGTAGCCCTAGAAAAAGGTCTCACTGCAAACCATTTATTTAACATTAAAATATCATAACTCCATTTTCATGCGAGGAAGATAATCTTTTGCATAACGTATATATGCACACAAGCAAAGATTACGTACACTATTTATCTAATTGACATACTTATCCTCACACCTTTGAGAACACTGCTATCAGTTTCAAGAGCTGGGAACAAAGTTCTGCCAAAGATATGTAAGCAAGGTCATAAAAAGAATGAGTGGCAGAGCAACAATTTAGTACAGGTCCTTACTATAACCTGTGGGTCAACCACTTTCTCACTCACTTAACAAAATATGCCATATACCTTTGTAATTACAGACATATATATAGACATGTTCCTAAAGAAATTTTAATCATTTTAACTCCCAAAGTTTTGTTTTCAAAAGCATCCCAAACATGCTCTTAAAACAAACCAAACCCCAAGTCAGAAACTATTAATCACTGAAATGCTTAGTTAACTGAAAAATCTGAGGAGCTCAGATATACATTCATTTACACTTCCATTAGGCAAAAATGACTTTAATGCTGATATTGTAAGTGTTCACATAGGGACCAGTGAAAACTACTACCAAGGTTTTTCAAAAACATCTTCAATCCAGGTCTGTGGGCTATAGTTTAAACGTGGCTAACTTTGTCTAAAAGTATGGACTAGATCCATTCCAGCCCTATTCTCTGTGATTCTGCAATAGCCTAGTCCAGTTTATAGACAACCTTCCTGTAAAAAAGGTCATCTTAATGACTACCACTACTTGGGCTAAAGGAAAACAGAGACCTGAAAACACATTAAGAGATCTGGCACTGCAGTGAGCCAAACAACACAAGGCATGCATAAATATGAACAAATTATATGCATGAAGATGAATACCAAAACAGATTAAAAAAACAACATTGGAGGGACTTGTAAAGTTCAAAGAGTTTCTACAGAAACACCTCATAGTTTATTTAAATTGCATTTTAAAATTAACTTAAGATAAAGCAGTTACATTGTTTGGCCTAAGATTCTTTTGTAACACATTTGCTGAAAGAGCAAGATAATGTCTACAACTTTTGCCATTATCTGCACAGGATTTCTTCTTGAAAGTAATTAATATTTCAGCAATATTATCAGTGTTCTCATTTTTCAATAGAGGAAAACACATATTTTTATGTCATACAGAGACAGGAACCCAGAGACCCCAGTCTTAATAGGTGAAGCATGTCTAATGGTCTCACTTAAGCTATCTTTTAGCTTTACTTTAGTATTAAACCAACCATTTTAAATCATCCTGCAGTAATGTATTCTTCAAAAAGTAATTCCATTTCTTACCAACTGTAAGATTTGCCAGCTGTGGAGGGAGATCTGTAGTCACTAGCCGATGTCGAAGAATCTGGTTTAGCTGATGAAGTGTGGTTTGCTTCTCACTCTTTGTTATTGGGTCAGGAGGGATTATTTTATCCTGTTAAAATAAACAAAACCAAGTCTATGTATCTCAAACATGCACAACACATGGACAGTAGCAATGGTGAAAACTAACTAGACTAGAAGTCTGAAAATATAAATCCTAAAGGCCATTACACATAAGCAGAGTTTTATATCTCACACCAAGATTTGTCTTTTAGTTGATTTCATTTTACCTGAGACTGACGACTGAATAAAATTGCTCAACTAGGACCAATTAAATAAATTCAGTCCACTTCCAAATACAGGCAAAATTTCTAAGAACAACACATATTAGAACGTTCTTTTCACATTTTATTTTTCTAGGATGGTGGCATAGCGCATGAAAATACCTAAAGAATCAAGGAAGAAGAGCTGCTACTATACTCATTCTGGAGCAGAACTAGTTTAAATGGAGAAGGTGTTTTACCGGGAAACCAGAACTTGTTCAAGTAGGAAGTGCTCTGCATGACAAACTGACACTGGAGAGACTTGGCACCTGGTCCGCATTAAACTACAGACCCATTTGCACACAGACAATTAGTTTCATTAACATGCATTTGATAGTGTACAGGGCATTTCCCCACCACCCACCCGTAAAACATATGGTAGCATTATTTACCCTAATGCAGGTAGGCAGACGTGGGTATGATCCAGTTGTCAGAACATCAATAGCATATGGGATAGCAAAACTAGGTAGACGAGCATGAACCAAAGCATCTCTAGCTAGTGATGCCAGGCGATCAGCAGTGTCCACAAACAGAATGGCTTGCTGATCTAAAAAACTTGATATCATCTGTAGAGGACAAGGAAAAAAATAAATAAATGCATGTGTCAAAAAAAATGCACAAATCAATACCCCTTTATATTCAGTTCTAGTGCACAACTGACATGATTTCGTTACTTCCAATCTATAAAACAAAGAAAGAAAGTATATTCTGGCCATTTCTTACATTCATACACAAGGACACTTTAAATCCACATGTCATTTCTGACGCTGGGGAGGATCTGGTAAAGCCTCACAGCTCTTTATCTGATGATTGCTACTGGAATGCAACCATACTTGTTTGCAATGACTTGGGGCTTGTTTTATTTGCAACATTCTGGACTTTATTCTTATTTAACCAAAAGCAGGATGGAAGTGATAATAAGAACTAACACACCAAGATCACCATCTTTCCTGTCCTATTACCTAACTCCAAAGCACTCCTGAAACTGTGCAGAAAAGCCTTTCATTTTTTGCCACTGATGAGTTTTCAGGAACATGAACAGTTGAAAGACAAGATTACACCATTTCTATATAGGAAGAAATTGGCTGTAATTTAATATTCATTTGCCTATAAAATAGGCTTTAAAAAAACCCCACTTCTATAGTAATGATAAGTTAGGTTGTACCAAAATCTCACATCGTCTAGAGATTATTTCATACCAAACTCTGTTGCTAACTTACCGCACATTTTTCCACTTTTCCAGCATTATTAGCCCATTTGACTAAGGCTAACAAACGAACAAACAGTTGACGAGTGCGACTTGCAAACTGCACTATTTCTATTTTTCTGGAAAAAAAACCAAATGTACATTAAGCCAGCGCTCAGATATATAATAAAGCAGCAATTCAACTCCGTGACAATAAAAAACGCTGTAATGATAACTTTAATTGTGTTAATTGAGACATCACTAATATATGGCTTGTTTGATTAGAACATAGGAAAACAAAAACCTCACTGTTCTGAATACCTACATGCTAACAACATACATGGATTCTAAGCAACCAAGACTGTCCGGGGAAACAAAAAAAGCATACTCACATGAATTGATCAGTGATTTTAAGAGAAACGATTCCATAGTGAAAGGAACTGAATTACTTTTATACCTTTTACAGGATTTCCCTGCAGCTTATAATTAAGTTTAAACTAGAAAAGGCAATATACCTAGGGGTTACAGGACCTGGCAGTAACATTAGACTGACATTAATTAAAAAATAATCAGATACTAAACAAAATATCACTCTAGTAATTTTAAGATGTCGTTACACTGTATGTTACAGTATCTACCATTTTGCCTGGAAGTGGGGTGGTGGTGGGGAAGACCAAAAACCCCCTCATCCTTTTACTTTCCTCTCTATTCCTGCCTTGCAAAGACATTGGGATAAGCAGAAATTACTGACAGTCAATATTCCTCCCATTCTGCTTTGTATGAAATAATCAAACTGAGGCAGTGTATGGTTACATGTCTTAAAGAGTGATTTTTTGAAAAAGACAAAGTAACAGGAGCACACCCAGATTTCTCCCCTTCATTACAGATCTACAGCGTAGATGCATTAGACAAGACATGCAGATCTACAGTGTAGGTCTGTAGTACTATACACTCTGAAATACCATTGCATCTACTGTTTATAAAGGTTTTCCTCCCTTTCTACACATTCAATTCACTAATTTCACCATGGTTTTCTAGTTACTTGGAAAAAAAACAACCCAGAACCAAACCAAGACATTTTCCTGTTATGATTTTCTAAATCAACAAAAACATCTGGACAAAAATTATGTTAATCAGTGCAACAGATACTGGCCTCTACCAAACAGAAGCTGCATCTCCTCCTGATCCTAATCTGTAAAACACACACCCATAATATAGATAGAGCCTGTTTTTTGCTGAAAGTGGTGGTGTAATGAGGTTAACTCTTTTGTGCAGTAAGTAAAGCATAATCTGCTTGTAGCAGGTGAACATTTAGGCCAGAAGCACAACTAATACCATCTGGTCCAGTTTCTTGCATTACATGCTACAAACCTCATCCAAGAACTTGGGCATTAAGCCAATAGCTTCTCTGCATTCTAGAGCATATGTTTTAGAACGGCATTCAGCCTGGTATTAAGATTTCAAGTGGTGGACAAGCCGTGGACACGCACATACTGCTCTAATAGTAATCACACTATAAAAACAAGATCACAGAATCGCCTAGGTTGATGTTGAGAATTTTGAAAGATTCAGAAAAAACTTTATGGGAATGGAAAGATGTCTACAGCGAGACTTTAGAAAGCCAGTAATCTTTTGGACAAACTCCATGTTGTTGGATAAAATCTAGTAGTTCTATCAATCAAGCTTCTGTGGTGAAAACAGCACGATAGCAAGAAAAATTCAAACGTGTTCTGTGACTGGAAAGCAAAGGTAGACATCCCCTCCAACATCCCCAAAAAAGCAGAAAAGAGCACAGCAAATTAATAATGAAAATTATTGATAAAACTAGATACAGTATTCCAGTAACTGTTCCACTAATACCACATGTATGAAGTTACAGAAGACTTGCTACTTTGACTTGACAGAATCCTGCTTCTAGAACCACCACCATCATCCCTGAATGACAACTGCATTGGGAATTCACATCTATCTACTTCTCTACTAGAAACCCAAAGTCTTTCAATTCTGCTGCACTCCTTTGTCCTTCATTAGAGATACAGGAACTTATGCTGGGCTGTACAAAAAAAAAAAATTATTAAAGGAAGATGAAACGTAGGGAAAGAGCAAATTTACAAGACCTATAAATGCAAAGCAAAACAAAAGACATTAAAAAGCTTTCTAACAACCACAGTACTCAGTGCATTCTGTACCTTGGTCTTTACAGATAAGTTCTGATCTCAGGGGTTTCAGATCCTTCAGATCTGAAGTAGCTGAGTCTGGGGAAGTGAAGCCTTAGCTACAGTAGAAGAATATAAAGTTAAGGACCACTTAAGCAAGCTTGACATACAGAATTCCATTGGAGGGGATGGGATGTATCCAAGGGTGCTGAGGGAACTGACCCGTGCCACTGTAAAGTGGCTCTCTATCATTTTCAAAAGGCCATAGTGATCAAAAGTCTTCATGACTGGAAAAAGGCAAACATTGTGCCCTCTTCCAGAAGAGGGTCAAGAAGGATCTAGGGACCTAGATGGCAGTTGGCCTAAGCTCAGTTAAGAAGAAAATTTGTAGAACAAATCTTTCCAGAAGCTGTGTCCAAATAACAAACATGAAAGTAGCCTGGGACCAGTCACTACAGATTTGCCAAGGGCAAACCATCTCTTACCAATGCAATTGCCTTCTACAGGATGAACAGCTCTGTGATCAAGGGGAGAACAGACGCTGCATTTACATTGACTTTTGCACAGCTTTTGACAAGATCTCCCATAATATTCTTATAGGCAAGTTGGTGAGATATGGCATGGGCAAGTGGACTACAAGGTAGGTGAAAAACTGGCTGCACTGCTAGGAATAAAAGGTTGCAGCTGGTTTACCAGATGGTTTTATTTAATGCTGGTTTCTAGTGGTGTTCCTTTAGGGTCAATACTGGGGCCAATAAAATTTAACACTTCCATGAACAATCTGCATGATATGAAGGAATGCACTCTTTGGAAGGCTGCAGGTGATGCCAAACTAGTGGGTGCAAAGACAGTGACCTCAGCTGACTGGAGGAACTAGTTGACAGGTGTTTCATGAAGTTCAGCAAAACCACATGCAAAATCCTGCATTTGGAACCAAACAACTTCAAGCAACAGCACAGGCTGGGCAGCAGCTCTGCAGAAGTGGACCTGGGGGTCCTGGTGGACAACTGAATAGGCATGAGCAATATGCTGAAGAAGAGAAGGCTATGGTGAGATCCTACTGCCATTTTTCAAATATCTAAAGGTGTGTTATAGAGAAGATGGAACCAGACTCTCCTCAGAAGTGCAAAAGGTTGAGGGACAGCAGCCACAAACTAAACCAGTGAAAAACTAGTTAGACATTTGGAAAATAAACAAAGAAACACACAGCAAGGCAGTCAAAGACTGACGTAGGTTTTCAAGAAAGGCTACAGGATTCCCATTCTTGAAAATATTTAAAACTCAACCGGATATGACTCTGAACAACCTGAATCAACTTTACAACTGTCTTTTACTTCAAACAGAGGGTTGGACTAGGTATCTCCAAAGTACCATTCCAACCAAAACTATTACCTGTGTCTATGACATAAGTGAAGTAACAGTCATTTTGTCATTAGGAAAAAATGGACCTCAATGTTTCACAAAAATTAGGTGTGTATTTGCACTATTGTGGAAGCAACGAGTAACATGTTTTTACAACAGTTCTGAATGCTTTTGTTTTTTAACCATGTGTAGCTGATAGAGTGTTCGCTGCAAGTTTGAGAAGTAACAGTTTTGCTCAGCAACTATGGCAAAACAGCCTGTTTTTAGGAAAACAGTATATGTTTATGTAGTTCTTCGAAGTATTTTAACAATAATTCTCTTTTAAATACTTCTCAGCAGGAACCATTCATTCAGGAATGCAGGTGTAAGGTTTTACCCTTGATTTTCCCACAACAGAATATAGGGCCTTGCAAAGCCATTATAACCCAAGTTCCAGTTAAATCTTATACAACCATTACTGTATTTAGATATATTATACTTTATTGGAGGATATAAAGAAAAAGGTAAAGAATACTGAGCAAAAAACCATCTCCATTATCAAGAAGCAAGCCCCTGGATTTCCCCCAGAACTCAGAACTATTAATTTTACACCACAGACAATTACATTCTTTATAACCATTGAAGGCTGTCTTATTTTCTTATACCTGTAATCCATAAGGACTTAAATTGTTGCTCCAGACCTGTGTGGCCCACAAGGTAGATTCCAGCTTTACCAAGAAATGCTAAACATCTAGATGGGAGAACCTCCCCCTCCCCAGTATGACGGAGCTCTGGACCTAAGCTGAATGTAATTTCCTCAGCAAAGAGAGTGATAATTATAAACAAGCAAACAAACAATAAAAACCAGATTGCTTCTCTTCACAAAATATTATGTCTAAGGAAAAGGGGCACACGGAATCATCCCACATTATGATTCCCTGAAAATGGGATTAATTCTACAACATGTTATTAGAGTTTGGAAGATTTGATATAACTGAATTAATGTCATCCTGGTACACAGAATTCTTTATCAACATTCTTAGGAATATCCTAGATGCTATATTTCTCCAAAAAAAATTAGGTCAATCAGCACATCAACACAAATAGCAAAGGAAACAATTTTCTGACAATTTCCACAAAATTTATTCAATGAAACAAAAAAGTAAATCACGTTCTTTCATCACCTTGGAGGCAAGGTGGGAATGGGGTGAGGGTTAAAAAAAAAAAAACAACCAAAGGACTTTTCAGGTCTCTTACATTTGTTTTTTAAAAATCTTCACACTTCAAAAAGCCACAGAACAGAAGCAAAAAACAGTGCTCATAATAAGAAAGACAGGTAAAATGGAAAAAAGCAGAAAAGATATTTTTACCTTGTTTTAATTGCTGACATGCTTCTTCTAGCCAAAAAGTTTCTTTATCACACTAACTAGAATCTACTTAAGTTCTCCACTTCCCTTTCATGTCAGCGTCACTGTCACTTCATTGCTTCAAGATTCATGAATTTATTTATATAATCTTAACATCCTAATCAAAGTTCTATATTTTAACATGCATTACAGACTGTCTATTGTGACTTACCTTTCCATATCAGTCTTTCTTGGTAATCTATATTAAAAAGGAGGGGAAAAAAAAAGAAATGGGTATTATATACTGTTCTATTACATTTCAGTCTACAAGAACTTGTTAGTAACCTTCAACTAAGTACAAGAACTTCCACATACTTATAAAGAGCACTTCAAAATTTCTATGATTGCAAATGTTTACTAAATACAGTGAAATTACATGTTTGATAAAGAAAGTAGCTTGACAACTCTAGAAAGCAGTAGTTAAGGGGGAAAAGAAAATAAAATCAGGTGTATAATAGCACCACAGGGTACCGACTGCTACTCTGTACCAGGTAAGGTGGATCTTAATTTAAAATCTTGATAAAGGGTGCCAAAATACTAAGATATCTGCTAATCTAGTAAGTCACACAGTATCACTGCCTGTGCTTTGTCATTGACGATTCTCACTAAGCAGCCATGAATAGAGTTACTTAATCCATAGTACCAATCCTAGAATACCTGCAGCAGGTGTTAAAATTGGCTATTTCCCAACCTGCCTGAAATGAGTCTCTTTTCCCTTTTTAACCAATCCAGAAGTGGAGAAATGCCATAGTCCAGAACTTTATCAACGACCTCTCTGACAGATGCTACCATAGAGACAAGACTGTATTTCTGTAATGTTCTACAAGTATCATATGCATCTCATTTTAAAAGGTCTTTTTTATTATTATTTTATTCCACCTGGTGCTGGCAAAAGAATGAGAAAATGTTTTGTTGGAGGGAAGGAGGAGAATACTTTCCAGCTGGGCTTTCTACTAGCTAAAACCATACTTTATGGAGAAATACAGTAGAAAATTCTAGTTTGCTCTGCTTTTGGAGGGGGCATCACATAATCAAAGTTATTCAAAGTTCACACTACTCATTTTGTTTTGTACCTTTATTGTCAGTAAGTACTTAATGACTTAAGTCAAAAGGACCTGTTGTATACCTCAAAACAAGAATAAAAGACATCACAGGCACGTGCTCCTACAAGAACACATATGGTATCAATTACTATCTGCTCATACTATAAACACGCAGGAAGACTTCTTGACAGACATTTCAGAAGTTCTTCCAAAGCTAACTAAAATTCTAGAACTCCTCATCCTTTCCAGAGTTAGAACATTCTTAAGCCCTAGTCAAGAAAAAACTGTTTGCGTACTTACCAGATATGGTATTTTGCAAGAACTATACCTATTTTTTTTCCATTTGTTCTGTATGTCACTTCTTAAAACATACAGGTTCCCCACAAGAACCTCTAAGGTTAAACAAACTAAAAGCAAAAGAGGTTTATTCAGAGTCCAAATGCTTTCATTAAAGTTTTTCTTGGCCCAAAACCATTCCTTTGTTTTGCCACTTCAAACACAACAACATCAGCACAGCAGATCATAGAGCAAATGTAAATAATTTATTTTCTTTCCCCCAAATAATCAAATGGTAATTTAAAAAGTACACAAGTAACTCAAGGAGTTGCAATATCTGAAACAGTTTCACATGTTCTAGTTTCATGTATTTTGTTATCAGCACAGCCACTACGGCTGGGTTTTTCTGACAGTAAGTTGGGGGAGAACTTAAGTGTTTACCCAGACAATCTGCGCTAAGCTGCTCTGCGTTCCTCATTTTCCCTCTTAATGACAGATCACCCAGCAGCTTTCGCTAGGCCCCTCAATACAGCCGGATCCAGAGACAAACCTGCACGAGCAAGGGGTGCGTTTCCCCGGGGTGGGAGAAGGGGAAGGGACAACCACCTCCCACTTCTCCAGCGCGGGGGAGATCCCTAACGAGGCCTCCTCATCCTGCCGGGATACCGGGCGGCGGCACTGCTAGCCCTGGCAACCGGGCCGGAAGAGGGGCGGGAGTGGGCCAGGGGGAATCCGGGGGCACTCACAGGTCGGCCAGCACGGTGAGCTCGGCGTAGGTCCGGTGCAGAAGGAAGTCGATGAGGGTGCTTAACCGGTAGCCGGGGCTGGCGGCGGCTGTCACAGCCCCAGGGGCCGGCGGGGCTGGGGCTGACGCTGGGCCCCCACCGGCCGGCACCAGCTGGTTGCTCTCCAGCTGCACCGGCGCCATGGCGGCAGCGACAGCAGCAGCGTCTCAACACCGGGCAGGAAAAGCTGGGCGGCCCGGGGGCGGCCGGCGCTCCCAGCGGCACCAGCACCCGGCCCGACTCGCCCCGCACAGAGGGACGGGGAGGAAACCGGGCGCGGGCCCCGGCGCTGGGGGCGGGCGGCGGCACCGAGAAGGGCTCAGCAGCGCTCAGAGCCCGCTTGGCGCAGGGGCCGCCGCCATGTTGGGGGCACGGAACCGGAAGCGAACAGCTGTGGCGGACCGGAAAGAAAACCTTTCCGGGAAAGCCTAAGGACCTTTCCGGGGCGGTGGAGGGGGGCGCGAGACCGCGCTCGAGCGGGCGGGGCCGGCAGTTGGCGGCGGCGGGCGGCGCGCGCCGGCCGGCAGCCGTTGGGGTGGGGCCTTGCTGCCGCCTGAGGGCTGGCGGGAGCGACGGCGGGCTGGAGCGTTTCCCGTCCCGGCACACCTCTCCCTGAGGGGCTCCAGGGTGTAGGGGGAAAGGCGGCCCGCGGCGGTCTGGCGGCGAGGAGGCTCGGAGGGGCCGAGCCCGGCTGTCTCGTCGTGGGGCACGGTCGGGGGTGAGGCGAGGCCGGGAGGTGTAAATGGCGCCGCCCTGGGGAACAGGCTGTCGGGTGAAAGGCAGGAGCCGGCCGCTCGTCCCCGAGGCGCTTCCTGGCAGCGCCGGGACTGAAGCATCTGTAAAAGATAATAGGGGTGGGGGGGAAATAAAAGGAAGATGTTTCTCGCGTTGTATCTGCCCGCGTTGATGGAAATACAGGGTGAAGGAGAACCGGATTACAGATTTAGCGCCTCGAAAGAGCCTTGATGCGGTTCTTTAGGCTGTCAAGGGAGCAAGAGTCTGTGTTAGGCGCTGGATTGGCTAATCCCTTCCTAACGATTTGGGAAATGTGAGGCATTTGGAAAGGGTGCAAAGCGATGCCGGGCATTCGAGGCTAGCAGTAGCTAGCTATGCATCCTCCTTTCAAGTCGCTGTTAAAGCTTGTAAAAGGGGCAGTGAGCAGCAGAGTGGTCGCTGGGATCTAGTAGTAAACATAAAACTAAGGGAACTTTTGCATATTCCTGTTTTCCAGATTAATTGACACTTCTGGAGGGAGAGGAAAGGTCTGCAAACAATTGCAGATGGATTTCTTTTGTGCACTGGTTAGCAAAGTGTAAGGGAAGGAACAGCATAAATCCTGGGTGGTTTGTATCATGATTAACTCAAATGTTGAATCATAAATTCTTTCCTTTTGATTGCAAAGAAATTCCTGAAAGAGGCACGTCGTAGACAAAGTTTAATGAAAAGAAGAAAAGGTCCTACTTGTCTTGTATTAAGTGTAGACTTTTAAAAACCTCTTAATCATCTCCTTCCAAGGGGGACGTAAACAGTAAAAGGAAACATTTTTCAACTAGAGAAGTGTGCAATCAACACTTTAGTAATAATAATAACAACAATAAAGGCATATATGCCAGCAGCAAGAACAGTCAATTCTGTTCCTACAGGGGAGCATGTCTCTTGCTCCAGGTTACGAGCCGGTTGCTAACTGACAAGGAGCAGCTTTGCTGGCAGGCAAGCTCTCCCATAGCCTCCCTGGAGTATAAAAAGGTGTAATTGAGCACGATGGACTGTTGGCTCCAGGTTTGCACGCCAGCTCCTGTGTGGCCATACAGGGAGTTTCAGAGGAGGGAAGAGACACTACCTGTAGCGGAGTGCTGTGCCTTACCCATCCGGGTGGGAAGGGGCAAGATTATACTTAGAAATAACTTAGAAATACATGTGATTTTTTATTATTCTTTTCCTTTTTTCCCATCTCTTGTAATATGGTTCATAATAAAATTTCTGTTGATTTCAGTGGCACAGGCTCGGGCTTTGTTGGTGACAAGGCAGGTGGGAAATTGTTGTGATGCAATTTGATTTTGCCACTGTTAGAGCTATTTGTGCTCAGAGAGGCTCTGGTCTTGGTGAATTTTTCAGCCTTGGCTGGGGAGGAGGGGAATATCCTCAGTTTGCCTTTCTTCTCTGATTAACCTCTCCTCTCCAAGTGCTGTGGCAGGGATCATGCTGAGCTCCCCTCTCACGATGCTGCATAGCAAAGAAGCTCTTGATACTGTTTGCAAAGAAAGGAGGAGCAATCGTAGAGAAATTTCAGAAGCTTGAGGCTTGTGTGCACACAACAATCATGCTGTTGGGAGATTTGGCAAGATTAGTTGTTTTAACAGTAAGCTGGAGTTCAAAAATCAGGTGACTGGCCTACATAATACGTGTAGAAAGAAATACATACGTTTCTTTCTTGTTGCCTTTCTGAGGTTGGCTTTGATACAAGTGCTTCTAAGAAGGATGACCATTGTGTCTGAATTCTAATTCCCAGTTTGCAGGAATTGGAAATAGGTTTCAGAAGTCTATCAGGGTGGCAAAGGCAAAACTACAGGAGGGAGAAACCTGGGGCAGTGGGGTTGCTGGAAATCATAGCAGGAATTCTCCTTGTGCAATGCTTTCACGTGGACCTGATGAATTTCCCAGTTGTTAGGTAGACTGCAGATAACCCCTGTATAATGTATCATTCTCCCTAAGGGTGATGAACAGAGTTGGATTTTTCAAGCTTTAAAAAAAACCCATAAAGCTTCACTTCTGATTGGGGCTGTTGGTCTCTGCAATCTCATAGATCCTCAATTTCTTAACGTTTAAGTGCATGGATGAAAAATGGTATATTTGATTGGACTGCTGTAGTGGACTGCAGGTCCAGCCTGCAGTTGTTTTATGGGTAAATTTGTGGCACAGAGATAACAAAATGCCTTAAATTAATATGTAAAGGTAAACAGCACTTTCTACATGCAGTTCTCTAAATAACAAAACCAACACCAGGTACAAGACAATGGTGCATTTCAGGAGAATGCAGAAGCAATGAATAGTGCTGAAACTAAATCCGAATTGTATTTGTTCATACAGTAGTGTGTGTCACTAGATTATATGCCCAGGAAAATTCCTGTTGAGATACAAAATTTTGCAGTTTGCAAGGGTAAGAGGATAATTCCCCATAAAATATAATCTGATTTTATTTGATAGGTGTGGTTTATTTTTCTGTTTGTAGGTGATCAACTATAGTTGATCTGTTTCTATGCTGCCTAGTTACTGGGATTATGATATTTTATCAAAACTTCTGAATCTGCTGTTGAGCCCTTTTTAAAAGCAGTGACATTTTAACAGTCTTGAGATTACTGTCGCGCTTTCCTGTTGGCTCTTTGCTAAGAGGTAGGCAGTGCCCATTTGTGGGGCAGAGAAGGACGGCTGTGTTCACTTGGGTTTTTCATGCTACTTAAATACAGATTGCTACTGTATTTTCATTTGTGTTAATTCTCTAATTTCAGCAGGTTTAAATCTCCTGCTGTTTAAAGCTGGTGATGAATTTTCTAGTAGTAATGAGAACAGGCCTGGTAAGTCTTTCTTAGAGACAGGCAATACCTCACACACACACATACGCAATGTGGCATTGGGATCCCTGTCCAGCTAAGTCACCCATGGGTGGCCTGTACATTTAGCTTCATGATTACCTCTACCCAGCTTCTCTCGTCAGGGAGCATGGACAAGAGAAGAACCATGGGAGAACCAGGGAAGTGCTTGGCAGGAAGATCTGCTAGGAACACAGGGGAATCAATGTGATGACCTCTCAGCAGGCTGCCCAGCATTTCAGCCTGTCTCCAGACGCCAGCCTGGCCAGCTCCTGCTATGTACATCGTGTCCTCCACTGTGTGACAGATATCTGTCAGGTTGCACAAGCAGCATGGTGGTCTGCTATGTTTGGACTGTACTGCTGGTGTAATGCGCTGCTTAGTCTGTCTTAATGGAGGTTTGTGCTCAAGAAGGGCTTGGACACTTCCAAGCTGAGGAGCAATACCAGATCTTTCCAGTGCAGACAGCACTGAGGAATCAGAGCGTCAGCTTCTGCTTCCAACATTGTTATTAATATACTTTGTGACTCCAGGCAAGCCATTTCTTCTCCGTGCCTCAGCTTCCCCACTTGTGAAATAGCTGCAGTAGTGATTCCACCCCTCTGTACATAAATACATATGCAAGCATGCAGCCAAATGTTTTAAATTGGCTCCTCTTTGTTACCATATTGGGGAACCTAACTTCAGATAGGGATTTGTTGGTCGATCAAAACTTGTTGATATTTAGCTGTGGAGCTAACAGCATTATAGAGCTAATGGGAAGGACAGCAGATGACTTTCTGTTTCCAGAGAAGTTAAACATTTACTGTTCTTTGGAGCTGTGGGACAAATGTTCAGTGGGAGGGAGGTAGACCTTATCGTACTTTCCAAGACAGCCTCCTACCTGTCTTGTGTTTGTGTGTTTTAGAGCTTGGTCATTCCATTTTTTTTTCCGGGTTTTTTTTTGGGTTTTTTTTTTTTTTTTTTTTTTTTTTTTTTTGCTTTGTGGGGTTTTTGTGGTTTTTTTTTTTTTATTATTATTATTTTTAATAAAACTGTTTAATCACACAGGCACCTCCTGGACTTGACATTTAAGCATTCTTTTAATAATAAAAAATAGTAGCACACAAATATAGTGCTAAGATTTCTTGTGAATTACTTGATTTATGAAGTGTTGCAACATTTAGCAATGATATATCCCAATGCCTATATAAATTATGAGTAATAAGAGTTTGATATCTTTCGTCCTTTTCAGAAGACGTCAGAGAATCAGACATGGTGTGGGAGAGTTCCCACACATAATATCAGTTACTGCAATCATAGAATGGTTAGAGTTGGAAGGGATCTTAAAAGATCATCTAGTTCCACCCCCCCTGCCATGGGCAGGGACACCTCCCACTAGAGCAGGTTGCTCAAAGCCCCATCCAGCCTGGCCTTGAACACTTCCAGCGATGGGGCATCCACAGCTTCTCTGGGCAGCTTGTTCCAGTGTTTCACCACCCTCACAATAAAGAATTTCAATGCTGCATATTATGAACTTAAAAAGCTTCGACCTTGTGTTCAATAAAAATTCAGGTATACATTTAAATACTAATGAGATTTCATGCATCATTATACATCATGTACCAATAGCCAAAAAATATTTAGACTTTTCCATTGTAACACTTGTATGAACATAAGACTTTTTCTATGATGTTATGACAAAAGTCCAGTTGAAAAATATTTATGACCTTTTAATCACAAATGATTTTATGGTCTGTATCTTTATTAATGATTGCATTATTTGTTGACAATTCCATATTTCATGACACATGTTGATGGTTTGTAAGTTTACAGGACTATTGTATATACATTAGAGCATTCTGTGGAAGAGGCTGTTGTGCGTGTTAGAGGAAAGGAGTTTGTAGCTGGCTACTGCACAAATGCTCTGCTTTTTTTTTTTCCTGTTTACTAAAAGGGCTACAAAGGGAACCAATCTAAAAACAACCAACCTATAGGTTTAAAAATGATAAGTTATATCTCTTTTTATCTACTTTGTTCATAGGATTAAGTTTGGCAGCTATTTTTTGGAATGGTAGAAAACATATAGTAATAGATTGAGAGTTCTCTGTCAGTCACTCATGGTTTATGAGGCAGCGTGTCACTGTGAAACAGAGAATCTCTTGTGCAGTGTGTAGTAAAGTACACTACAGTTCTAATTATACTTTGTGAACAACTTAAGAAAAGAAACATTCTCCGAGTCATAAAATAGAATCTTTGATTTTATTTGAATTTACAAAAGTCCCCTTTCTTATAATAATGCAAAATGGATTATTTTTTATATGTTTCACTTAGCCATGTTAGTCTGAACTTCTTTTTGTGCTTCTTTACTAACAATGTTGGTATCCACTGTAAATTTTAAATTGGTTTGTCTCTGTCAGACTGGGACTAAAGCTAGCTAAAGATCTTGCTGTCCTCAAAAGAGTGTATTTTCTTTATTATTGTAATTAAGTTAATTACAACTCAATTTACTATTTCAGCCATACAAGCTGCTTTTTTTTTTCCTTTGGGTAAAAAAGTGCTTTGTTCCCAAGTAATTCTGAAATAGAAGCAAAACAGTAACATCCTTTCTGGACCCCACATCTTTGAAAAGCTAACAAAGGGGAAAGAACCCCTGATCTAGCGCATGGCAATGAAGTGATGAATTGCACTGTTCAGTCATTGACTTGAACAACTTGACAGTACCATCCATAACCTGTGATTTCTCCCTGTCTAACAGTCCCTGAGTGTTACTCACAGAATTTGAAAAAATACACGTATGCTGGGAAAATACAAAGTGTGCACTTATTCTGAGATGAAAGCATTTTTTGCCAAAAGTATTTATCTGTGCAAACACCTAAAGAGATGGAGAGAATATCAGAAAAGTAGATCTGATTAGTCATACCCAGTGGGAGAAGGACTGCAGCTGTGAAGTATTCTGTCCTAAACTTAGAAGTAGACAGCTCGATTGTATTTAACTGCTGCTGGCTAATACATTCAGACAGTGCAAACTCTCACGCTCTTCTAAAGACAAGGGTGGGTACCAGAACATTCTTAATTGCAAACGCTTTGTAGGTCTGCAGCTGTGGTCAGATAGTGTTTAAATGCTGACCCTTGCTTTCAGAAGTAGGGACGCACAAAATTATGCCAGAGCTGCCATTCTCCACCCAGACTTTGGATGTGAAGGAAGTTTCTGGGCTAAGATGCTATCAAAGAATTTTCCTTCTTGCACAGCCTCTAAAATGGGATATAATTAATATTTTTTTTCAGAGAGGATATACCAGCACTTTTTGTAGCAGTTAGGGAGAAACTTATTTAAACTCTACCTATGTCACGAAGCTCTAAGACGTCAGCTTTTACAAAAGGGGAGGCCAGAATAGGTTTGGCTCCAGGGACTGAAGATCTGACTACGTATTTAGCTGTCTGGCTTCAAACTTGGTTAACTTAGTGAACTCCAGTGACTACTCTGTTAAAATTGACAGAAAAGTACAGTGAAAAGCCAGAATGTTACATCTGTAGCAATGCAGGAATAATGGTCCTCTGGTGGATTATAGGATATTTTGGTTATGGGCAAGAGGATCCGGTTGCTCTTGAGTGCCATAGGGTTGTGCACGCAGGCAGCAGTTCTGGCCAGTGGTAGTTTTGGAAGATCAGATGATGCAGGTTGAGGGTGGAATCACCTCTGTGCCAGGATCCTAATTCTCCCGGAAACACAATCTTCTTATACCTAACTAAATACAGCTTGTTGTGCCGGAGGGATATGCAGCACTTTTTGTGGGGTCAGGGACCACGTAGCCAAGCAGTTGTTTAACAGACCACATTCTGAGATCTGTATATAGCCCACAATTGGTGCAACTTAAATTTTAGCTTAGTTTCCCAGCCCCACTGATTGCAAAGGTACTTGACAGCCTGTGGCTTGTTGCAGTGCTGTCAGATTGTGCAAAATGCTAAAAATTGTTACCTTTCTGCACAGCTGTAGAATGCAAAAGACACAGTAGAAACTCAGTAAATTCTAGCAATGTTTTATTTTAAGTTGAGATTCAGCCGGGCAAGCTGTAGCCCCTTCTGTCTTCTGTATGTTTATTTTTTTAGAAAATAATCCGATCCTGAAAATGGACATTTCTTGTGAAAACACCTTCTCAATAGAAAATACAGCACTGTACAACAGCGCTGTAGCGCACGCTGAATAAACCGTATGGGAAAATGACTGAGCTTCACCTCTGTATGTCACTTATTAAAACTGGTTCCTTCAGGCTTGAGAGCATGATTGGAAAGAAGAGCAATACCAAAGCTATCTCTCTCCCTCTAGTGCCTACAGAGCCAGTCTTTTCAGAGTGTGACAGCTCAAAGTACAACTGAAAGAAATGCAAAAAAAAAATCTCTTTTTGCAATGTATTTAGGACAAGCAAAAGCAGATTCACAGCTAATTTTAAGCAGCCTTCAGAATGTGGTATAACACCTTATTAACTCACTTGTATTTAATCCTTGAATTCTGGTATTTTTAGAAGCCATCATGCAACTCAGCAGTACTTTTAGCCCATATCTCCTTTGTAATGGATGACACTGCTCTATTTCTCATTTTAATATAGAATTAGCTTTCTGACAATAAGCCTTGCTCACACACAAAAGTGGTACTGATTTAACTAAATTAATTTAGAAATGGAATTAGTTTCAACATGCACACTCTTCCTTCTCCTCCCCCTTCTTAATTTGCCTAAAGAGTGCTCTTTGTCACAATTTAGGTTGAACTGGTAAAGGCCTGCCTTCACCGTTTGCCCTAGTCCGATCCTCCGCAACACAGTGGGAGTTTGGTCTAGTTGAACCTCTTGCAGTCTGAAAGCGTAGGAGGGTAGGTCACCTTCATAGATTTAGGGCTCTTTGCTATAGGGCTACCTCTCTTGACCACTTTTGTAGCACAAGTACCCCTGCAAGTAGTGGATCGCAGCAAATTGGATGGATGGAGTCTGAGGCTTTTGAAGACAGCGCCTCTTCCTTCGGTGGCTTATTATTTTTTTGATCACATGGGAACTCAGGGTACAGTGGTATCGAGTGTAAACAGTCCTATTTTGTCTGCATGTGGTTTTATCTTCATCCAGGATCTCCCAGCCAGGAGGCTTAAGTTAGCTTTGGGCTGCCTCTAATGAACTGCAAATGAAAACAAAGTCCTCCAAACCTCTCTGTTCCGTATTATCTAATCAGGGCTCCCTGGAACAGGCCTTTGGAAACCTGTACTCTGCACAAGCACACCAGCTGGACTTATCAGTACTTTGTGTTAAGGCTGCTCTGAAGCAGAGAAAAACTTAGAGAGGTCTTTTTGATTTATTTTTTTTTTCCTAAATGTATAATGTGCTTACTTACAGACACATACACCAAAAAACTTTCTCTCTTTAGTGTCTTGTAGAGCACTAGTCAGAGGTACAGTGCATAAAATACCAGTACAGCAGGAGATAAGAATTTAGAACAAGGGACAGTAATGTCCCACTAAACATTGTTGGAGGAAAACAAGGAATGCAAACCAAACCCACTTCTTCTTTTGGCTTGCTGGATTGTAGGTAAAAAGAAAATGTTTCTAGGAATGAGTTTGTGTACATGGGAAAGCTGCTGGGAAATCAGTGAACTTATGTACTTAAAACAGGATTATTCTGCACCTTTCCTCACATAGATCCTTTCATTCCGTGCAAAGAGTGTCCTTTTGCAGTTTAGCTTTATCTGTTTCTAAAACGTTAAAGAAAAGAGACCACATGGTCCCCTGCTGAGAATAGCTGGTCAGACACATTTCTCTATGCAGAGAAGTTCCAGCTTAATTGCATTAATCCAGTCAGAAAAGAGCAACAAATCTCTACGCATTAGAGGTATTTATCAGTCTAAAATGTGACAAGAAAACAATGAAAACTTCCCCAGAGTCTGAGCCCTCATCTGGAGCTCCCCCTTCATTTTATTCCAAAGTTTGTCTAACAAAGAGATTCACAATTTACTTATGTCTGTATTACATCACTGCTTTGTTTGTAAGGTTACATTACATGAGGAGATTGTTCCTAGGACTTCACTTTGCTGGTAAATTGTATACCCACCTCTTGGAGAGGGAGGAAAAAACGGACAAGTGAATGACACAACGAGTGTTTATCAATTTTAAGTATTTTACAGGGGTGCCTGAGTGTGGGAGGACTTAAAACTCTTCATATTCTCTGAACTGCATCTCATCTTGATGCCCAAAGGAGCTGATGTAAACAGAGCTCCTGTGCACACGCACAGATACAGGTACGAGAGGTGTGTGTCTGTGTACACTGTATGTGGCAGCAGGGAGGGCTGAACGTGACCGAGGCCATTATCCTCTCCTATGATAAGAGTCACAAACCATAATATTCAGAAAGTGCAGAAGTAGCAAAGAGCCCCGAGGATGGGGGCTGTCATCCTTCCTTTGCCCCCCATTGCCCTCCCAAGTAGGAAAGCCTGTCTTCTAGTGCAGAACAAATTCGTTCAGTAGTCTGCTTATCCTTCCCTTCAGAGCACCACTTCATTTTCAAATACAAAAATCAAACTATCTTGAAGTTAGTAACTCCCCTCTGACTTCAGTATCTTGTCAGAAGGTCTTCCCTGCTCTCCTAATATTTTAAGGAGTCATCTGAGCCCTTTCTCTCAATGACTGATAATCTACAACTTACAAACAACTGTTCTTAAAATGGGTCCATCGCTGAACAGATGTGGTTTGCCTTAACACGTGGGGTGATGCAACAGGAAACCAACTTGCTACAGAACCAGACTCACTATTTAGAGCAGTCCTGGACCATGGGCAGAAACTTGTGACGAAAATATGTTAGTCATAGGCTAAAGGGAGAAAATTAGAGAAACGAAGAAACTGGAAGAAGGCAGACTGCTTTTAAATCGAGGCAGGAGAAATGTGATCCATAACTTGTCATGAATGATGGGAATGAGAGCTAACTAGAATGCTGATTAGGCCACTGGAGGACTCTGGTTTAATCAGTCGTACAAAAAGGTGCTTTTTATTGAACTTATTGCTGGGGCAGACACCTACCACTTTAATATCCGTAGTTTAGACTACAGACTATTTTTCTGCATGCACTCTGAATATAAAAAGTCACAATGAAGGTAGGAAATGAATGCATTTCTGCTTAACCCATGAAGAGGGGCTGAGAGCCTCACTGAAATAAAGTATGTTCTACAAATTTTGTAATCAGAATAGAGATTACATTTTGAGGGACTCAAAGATCTCCACTTACTATGTAATCTTGCACCCTTTGGAGTGTGCACTCTGCATGTGCTTCCGTCACAGCCTGAGCATGAAGTGCTGGGGCAGAGGATATAATTTCTTACTGTCACGGGAGAAGGAGAAATGACAAAAGCATTTCCAGCACATTGCTAGGAGAATGCTGAGAGGCCACATGTACATTCAAAAATTACTCTTCCAAACAGAGAGAGGACCTGCAATTTTGGTAATTGCTGGTTCAGTGTTTGTGTCCACAGATCAAAAGAAAGTAAGCTCTCCTCCTGTTAGGTAAGGGAGGATGGTGGTATCAGTAGGGACAAACTACTCATCCAAGATGAAGGACATAGAGAGAAGGCCTCTTTGTTTTGGGATAGCAATAGGAATTGGTTGTGCTCATTACCCAAGAAATCTTGCTTTAGTAATATTTTTTTCTTTGTGTAATCTGAACTTTACATATTTACGGAGTATATTTCCTTTGACCTTCTATTTATCACAGACCCTTCAGTTTCACTGAACTAACCCTATTACTGCCATAACATGTTTGATGATGTATACCTTGTCTTTGATATAGCAGATCTTGAAGAAAGTGTCCAGTCTTGGCCTGAAGATACCAAAAGATGGAGCAGCCCATCTTCCATTTCAGAGAGAAATCACTTTCACAGTTTGACAACTGTGCTGCTCTTAGCTCCACTTATGTGCCCCTTCACTAGATGCCGTAACAAGACAAGGTCATAGCTGATACTTAATTGTTTTCAATGTTTCACATCTTTGCAGTAACATCCCAAGAGACAGATTTTCATAGAGGTATAGAGCATGAAGGGGTTCTCTATAATACTCTTATACTATGAATTGTGGTAGAACATGCCAGCTGAGTACAGAAGGGTAAGAAAATGAAATATAAATTCATTACTGCATATCTGGAACAGTGAGGATAAATTCCCTCTATTTGCAATATCTATATTAGATTTCCAACTATGGATATTATTAGTGAGGACAGAGCTCTTTTGATCACTTTCTCCTGTGAAAAGTGTCGATCCTCCTTGCTCTTCACACTCCCTCCTACATGATCCTGACTCACCCTTGGGCTGACTTTCATATTCACTGAGCTGATCCAGCTCATTAACCCATCAGAAAACTGTCCCTTTTTTACTTCTTTGGATTTATTTTCTGCCAGTTCAGTGAGCTGAATAAGCTCAGTGAGGGGTCAGGTGAGTATCAAAAGGGCTGTAAGGAAGCATGGGTGGGCAGCACAGAGGTGGAATTAGGGGAAGGAAGAGGAAAAAGAGGAAAAAACATGCAAGGTTAAGGAACAAGACTGCCGCTTTCAATGACAGAAAGCCTTAAGATCAGCAAATCTCACCTTGTCGGATCACATCTTTAGGAAGATAAGTTCCTTAGAGTTCCTGTGAAGTCAATGTAGAAAAGAGAGTTTCTTTAGAGAGTGGTTAAAAAGGAAGTGAAGGAAAGTGATCTAGTTTAGATGCATAGGTTAGGCAATGTAAACATGCCTGTTCTTTACTGCAAAGACCCCGTGGATTAAAGCTTTAAAACACAACTAATTACTAAATGCCAGGAAAACCAAAATAATGGTCTTTAAATGCAAAAAAAAAAAATTTCTCAGAGTTCTAAAAGGCCTCAAGTACAATCAGAAAGATCACGTATGTCCAGGGAGAAGACCATGAACACCAGGGAAATCAGCTGTGTGAAATCAGTGTTGAGCAAAGGTTGGTGAAGCTGATGTCACTTGGAATTTTGCTCAGGCCCTGCTTGAGGAGAAAATCAGGAATGATCCTTCAGCATACAATCAAAAAATCAGGAAATGATCATAGTTTTCAGCAGAGTTTCCCCTGCCATTCCCTGCATGCCACCAGCTCTCTCCCTAATTTTGTTTCTCTCTTGGTCCTTCACACTGCTGCCATTATTTGTAAAACTACTACCGAAAATGACCTACATAAATAAATAAATTGAATGAATAAATTATGAGAGAGAATGAATGTGTGAGTATGTGTAGGTGGATGACACAGAGAACCAGGCTAGTGGGAGCAGCAGGAGCTATCAGTTCCTTTGCTGTCAGCGGCAGAGCCCCAGGGAGGGTAAGGGCATTAAGTACCTGATTGTGCAAGGTGCTGAGTGCCTTCATCTTCTGTCATTTTTGGAGATCATTGAAAGCATTTCTGTACCTTGCCAGTAGAGGCTTCAAGGAAGAAAGAAGAGGACAACAGCCTGAACCTGTGATTTTCAGCTTTTTTTTTTTAATTTTATTTTGCAAATCCCTAAGGATTTCTTCCCTGTAACAAATCTTTTCACAACTACCTTTCATGGGGCCTTTTAAAATAATCAATGGACCCTCAGAGGCCTCTGCAGCTGAGTTGCCAGCTTTCAGATAAAGTGACACGGGAGAAACTTCCCTCTTGCAAGAGCGAGGTTGGAAGTGTAATTTCAGAGTAAATATTGGTTGTATCCTCTCAGGTACAACCTCTTCTCCATGGAAGACACTAGCCATTATGTTAATCAAATAGCTGAGCCCCTGGCCCCTTGCCATGCCACTGAATCCTGGGACATTTTCTGTACACAAGCATAAGGTGAACTCCTCAGTGCAGAAGGGATGCAATGCTCCCTTGAGATTTGCCACATTTTGCCCCAGACATGAAATGTGCCCATGGCACACATGCTGCACATGCTGACAGCTTTGCCCTTCAGGTTGGGGCAGATACAGCTGGAATTCAACTGGTTGCAGAAAGACACTTGTGTTATTAAATTGATAAATATAGGACAAAAAATATTTAATTATGAGTGGCATTTACAGTAAATACTTAGTAATCCTGATACCACAACAGTACTCTCCTTTTCTTCTGAATTAGTTCAAATCTTTGTGTGATATTTCCAGAGTGTAAGATTGTATTATCCTACATAGTAGGTTGACCAGCTTTTTAAAAAATGCTTGGAGACATGTGTCCATTGTATGCACACCATTTCCTCTCTTGCCTTTTCTAAGAATGTGGCTCTGTAGTGCTCTTCAAAGGAGTCTAGGTATCCCTCACAAATGATACATAATAGGGCTAGAGGTAAATAAATTGTCTTGAATTTTCCTTCAAAACAAGTGTAGCTTGTTCCTGATCACTTCTAAAAGATCCAGTTGTTGCCCTGACACAAAGTTACTCTATACTGTTGTCCATTTGAACCCTTGTGGGAGATCCAAATGACACGCTGTGCAGCCAGCCCTTAGGTGGATTATCCACTACCCTAGAGAGCACTGGAAAGGAAAATAGAATTTTTCCATTTTTTGCAGTATTCAGGATATAAAGGATGGGGTATTGTTGGTTGCAGGCCGTGCCTTTGAGAAGATGTGATATCCTGAATCAATTTTCACTTTAAAGTTGGCAATTGTATATGCAGGAATAGGGGATTACAATAATAAAGCCTGGAAATCACAAATACACTTACCTCACACTGTGGCCAAGTGCAAAGCCCTCAGATGGTAAGAAAGGGGCATGGTCTGCCTGTCAGTCACAGGTAGAACAGGTCTTCACAGATGCCTCTACAGTGATTGCTCTTAATCAACCCTTTATTCAGCTGCGAGATGCTGTTAACATATAAAGTAGGGCAGGTAGTCATCTGACTGTTATTGACAGTCAGTTCAGCGACTGAGTCTAGAGTTTGTTGCAGATGTGTGTGTAAGTCCAAGATTACCTAAGTTAATGCAAGGAGAAGGAGAGAATTAAAAGGAAAATCTGGGCAGTAGCACCAGGAACCTCATAAACATGAAACTAGGAGCCTCCAGAATGGCTTGTGAACGTCACTGCCAAGTCAAAGGACATCACCCTCCACTCCTGTAGGAAATACCACTTCCTGTAGGACCCGATTGCTCAACATCACTTACACACCACAGGGGCTTGCTTTGTGCCAGGGTGACCGAAGGGGCCGTGCAGCAGCACGGCCAGCCCTACCAAGTCATTTGGAGCCTGTGACCCTGGGCTATGGCCAGTACTGATGCAGGAGCTGTGCTCCTTGCTGCACTGAATGTGCCACCATCTTTCTGTGCCTTTTTTTGCCTTGGACATCTTCTCTTCATCCTCAGAGTGTTTTGAAGCAATGGAAGATGAAGTGGCTCTTGGCCATAGGCTGATATGGGCAGCAGTAAAAATGCTGTCCTGTTAGAGATCATGCACATTGTCTTTGATTTGATCACTTCTTCAGGTGTCTAAAAACAGTAGAAATAATAAAAGTATCTGCATGACACAGAACCCTGCACCCCATTTTCAGAGAGAACTGGGCCGTACAAGTACTTAAGGCCTTACTGACAATGGGCCAGCTCTTATAGAATATTTAGGGGGGAGAACAAACACCATGCTTAGTGGGATTTCATTACTTAAAGTTCACATTGATTTAAGAGTAGGTGCCTAACAATGTAAGCTCTTTTATAAATTTATCAAGTGTGTATTTGTATGTGTAGATGTCTAAATATTTATTTTTGCATGGCACTTAGTAACTCTGAAAATAAGGCTTACCAGCACCAGTCCAGAAGCCTGTACAGTCATGTAAATGTGCCACTGCTTCTCAGCAGGGGTTAAGTCTGGCACCACATGGAGCTAACTCAGACATAAGACTTCTCAACCAGAAATGCGCTTGGATGTTTTTAAAAATGCTACCTTATTCAGCTAGGACAACAGAAGTGGAGCTGGAAGACGGCCCTGTCAGTCCCCTCTGCTCCTTCAGGTAAGGATAATCTTCATGTCACTGTGTTGAATGTAGCATCCATGACAAACAACAGAGGCAACTGCTCTGCACACTCTTCCAGGTATATAATGGTGAGCTTCCTTGTATGTTTCTCAATTCTTGAATCTAAAAAAAAAATATTAAAAAAGCTTAAAAGGATAAGAGGTAGCATATTATTTACACGTCTATTTGAAGTTAAATAATTCACATTGCCTCAGCCACCTTGTATGATAATCAGGACAGTAATATGAAATAGTATTATTGCTTCTCCCTTTCACCTCCCCTCTCTCCATCATTGCTGCAATCCGGTACCCAGAGCACCATCCTGAATACAGATTTTCTTTTTCCTGCTATGCTTATTTCCTTTAAGGCATTTTTTTCCCTCTTGTGAATTGACAGACTTATCAACACCGGCTGAGATTCATTTAATATGCCTAACATAAGCCAAACGGTATCCTATCGTGTCTCTCTGTATTCCTTTCTCAGAAAAAAACCTGGTTTTAGCTGCAATTCTTTGCATTATCTGCTTAAATATTTAGCAAATACAATAGTTCGGTAGTCAGGCATTGCTGTAAACTGTTTCAAATTTTAATTCTATAAGCCAGTTCCTCAGGTGCCCCGCTGGATTTTTGTTTTTTCCTCCTGGCTATCATGACATGATATCCCCAGGAAGCAGGAGCACAGCAGCACCTGGGGCTGGATGCTACACTGGTGTGTGTGCTGCTCTGGCAGGGATGTGGAGGGGGGATCCACACACAGCAGGCCTGCAGAATCAATCCCAGATGCCAAACGTGGAGATCAGTATCACACAGCAAGGCTTTGAATTTTCATTTTTCATTCATTAAAAAGCAGCCAGAAAGAAAGAAGCTCCATTCTCATCCACCTAAGTGCTGTCACGCTCACCTGTATGCGTGTACATACTGTACACTGCTGCCTTTATAGTTCATATCAAGGGATGTAATAGCACAGTAAGGAGAGAACCATACCAAATTTACTTGGATTATGGAGTATATTTTTATGGATCCTGTTGCAGAAGGATCATTCCTTTTTTTTTTTTTTTTTAGGTTTTGGTATCTTGCACAAAATATTTCTTCTTCTTCTGCCCATTTTAAGATCTCCTCTGTCCTGGCTTTTCCCCACATCATCACAAACTGTTATTCTGAATGTGCTTATCTACGTGTAGGAATACTCTTCTAGGCAACCACAACCTTCCTATGGGCAAAACTCGATGGAGCAGCTAGTTGTCGGGCAGCAGCATGCACAGGCGCTTTAGCGTCATCCCTTTAATCTGAGGTTACAGGCCACTTCCAAGTGCTGGTGGACAGAGTGCAGGCAAGACTGTCAAAGGTGCCGGCTGAATGCAGAGCAGTCACAGGCATATCACCTCTTGGTGATAACAGCAGAGGAAAAAATGCCTTTATTCACTGTGAAGACCATGGCAAGACATGCCCAACTCACCCGTAGCGCTGAAATCAAATGGAGAAAATAAAAGACCTGCATTTCTTTCCCCTTTTTGCTGTTCATAAAACCTTCTCTAACACACTCCAGGGCTCCATGGTCCATTTCTGATAGAGACACAAAAGTCTGCAAAGGGTAACTTTGTCCAGCTGCCAAGCTAATGCAAGATACCTCTGGGACATCCTGATTTTTATGCCCTTGATATTGGCGCATCAGACTATGTGACATCAGAGGATATCCTGCCTGCAGCTTCCCAGAGCTACTGGGAAAGCTTTGTGGAAGAATGCATCTTTTTACAGAGTGTGTCACTGATAGCGGTGACACTGTCACTCTTAGAGAAGTGATGGTGTTCCTAACTCAACAGCAAGTTCACCTTGGTGCACACACTTCTTAGAGAAATTCTCTCAGCATATAACTGATACTGGCACACCAGGGACACAATTAACATTCCACTCGCATGGAAAGGAAATGTTAAAAAGTCCCCTTCAATTCACTCCTAGTATTTTTTATTTATCATTCACCAAATGTAAACTTTTAAAATGGTAATACTTGCCTAAGTATAGTATGTTTTTTAGATTGTTTTTAAAGTTTTTATTTTCATGTCTCCGGTTAGCATATCCCAAATTGCAAACAACCTTTATTTCATTCTGGTGGACTATGCCCAAATTTAACAGGTATCACCTGGGCTGATGGAGCCATTATCAGGAAGTACACATGCACACACTTCATTCATGAAAGTAGGAATCTCAGCTCTTAGCGACAGCCTTTTCTCTGCCATCAGACAAACGACTAGGGCAAGTCCCTGCACAAGGTAAGTCTCTTAAAGCACTTCTTGAACATTCAGAGCTACAGAGCAGCATTCACCTTCTTTGGAAAAAGCTGTCTCTGATCTTCAGGAGAGCATGTGGAAGTGCATACAGAGCAAAAGCAATGAGCAATTGCAGTCCTTGTAGTTTGCAGACAGATATTTGTTCCTGTAAAAAGAATATCCTTATGGTACAGGAAATCTGTCCCAGGAATATAAGAACCAGCAAGTCCTTGAACTATAGACTACTGGAGGCAGAAAAATGTTTGGAATATACTTGCCCTCTTTTTTGAAACTTTCCTAGGCATTCAGGTTTGGCTGTTATTGGAGAAAGGGGTGCTGGGCTAGATGGACTGTAGGTCTCAGTGGGATATTTGTTATTAGAAGGAGTTAATGCCTGAAAAAACAGGTGATCAGAAAACCATTTTTTCATATGTTTTTGCATCTCTGTTGGCTTCAGCTGAGATGACAGGTCTCAGATCAGAATGAAGCCAACAGCTGAGAAGTGTTTTGTCAGCACAAGCAAGTATTTTCTGTTCCCTTTTCGAGTTGTATGACTCCACTGAGTAGCCTCCATAACCTATTTCACCATTAAGAAGCAAGCATAAACCGCATACTGTGGATTACATGCTCTATCGTGGTTAGACAGCGGCAGATGGAGAAGAGAGTTGGCTAAGCAACCAATTAGGAGAAGGTGCTTGTCAGATAACAAACAGTGACTCATGACATGTCCCCTTCCCCCTCACCTCACCTGTGTCCAATGAAAGGTCCATTCAGTTTCTCAGTTTATGGATGACTTTTCAGTTTAAAAGTACTGCAGGATCTGGATGTTATTTAGTGTGAAGAGTTGTACAAGCTGTTACTCGGTTTTAGCATGCAGATACAGTACGATTCTACTAGAACTTTTTCTCAAATAGGCTTACTGTGATAAACATACATCTTGATTAGCTTTCATTCACTGCCAACACAGATTTTCCTCTACCAAACTCATTTGGTCCTCTCTTTTGCTCTGCCTTGTTACTTTTAATCGTTTGCTTCAGAAATGAAGAGCAAGGAAACCACATTTTTGCTGAAGGAAACAGTTCAGACTAATTTTAAAAGTGCCAAAGAATTGTAATTAATAAAATACTACTCTTCATGATATCAGCTGCAATTCCATCTCAGTTAGGCTAAGAGGACCATTAACTTTTTTTTTTTTTGCTTCTCCTTCACATTTAGGCTGTACTGACCTCTTTCATGTATCATTCAGAAGTTACAGGGAGAATAAGTGCTGCTCTGGAAAACTTCAACTTGTCAGAAGTGACGTGGTGTTGGTACCAGGAAGGCTTCTTTCATCCCATTGCCTGGCTTTTCCATGACTCTCCTCCTGCTCCCAGCCCTATCTATTTCCATATTACATGCTTGTTAACAGGGGCTGGAAGAATACGAGAAGAAATTAATCCTAGTATGGATTTATTTCAAGGCACATTTCTCTAATTCCCATTTTGTCCTGATGTCCTGTTAACTATCATAAGATAAAATCAGACAGCTTGACATTTTTATTGTGTTTTCTGCACCAACAGGTTGGGTTAACCTATGGGGGATTCCTGTTTGTAACTTATCTGGCTAATTTATGTGGAAAATACCAACTCTGTTGTCCTAGCTTGGATGTGAGTTTGAATTAACTACCTCAGTGTAAGAGCAAACCACACTTCAAAATGAAGACATGCTTTTTCCCCATCTGAAGTAGTTTGTCTTCCTGCACAGATGTAATGTAAGGGAACGTATATACCTTTCTGCTGTTTCATTTTCCTCTTTTCAGTTGTACACTCAAAACACAGGAGATGAATGGAAAAGAGATGTCCTGAAAG
Organism: Gallinago jamesoni; assembly: GCA_025769975.1. Taxonomy (NCBI): domain Eukaryota; kingdom Metazoa; phylum Chordata; class Aves; order Charadriiformes; family Scolopacidae; genus Gallinago; species Gallinago jamesoni. The sequence continues at coordinate 117,264,189 of JAOQGH010000001.1, read as the reverse complement.
GTCTGGTCACTGCCATTACCATACCTGCCAAATGAATAAGGGGGCAGTGAGGCTTTTAAAATAAGGTGTTTAGATTCTGTACATATGATCACGCTTGATATTTTAAAACAAAATCCACCTATCTCTGTGTGCATCCCATGCAAGACCGCACACATCCTGGAAAAAATCAATTGAAGGGTTTCTGTGTTATGAAACATAGGCACTTTAAAAAAAAATAAAAATTATTGCACTTAGCTCAAGGCTATGCTTCTCTGTGGCTGCCTAACTTGAATCTGTTAAAACTCCTTGTCAACTCAGAATTCAACAGCATTAGCAGTTTTGATTGCACTAAGTTGTTATTGGAAATGCTTGTGCTGAGCCTGACTTCAAATATAACTAAAGCCTGAATACAAATTGATAAGGATGTAATCCTCCATCTTTATGTAAACCAAATAAATAAATCAGTCAATCATTTTCTTATTTGGAGGGACCAGAAAGTAAGTTGTGGTGAATAAAGTGGAAAGAATACTTTTGCTTGCTGGGCTATTGGTTTGAGATTGAAGAATGTCATTGGCAGTTTTACCAGAGAGGGTTTGAAGAAACCCATCAAAATGTCTGCACACAGACTGGCCCTGCAGCATAGGAGCAGCAGAATGCACTGCCACAAGAGAGATCTGTCTAGGTATTTATACCGTGCTCATTGCCATGGTAACAGCAAGCCTTATGAAATGTAGACATTACATATAGAAGTGTTTGTGCTTTCCTGCCTCTCTCATACTCACTCTTTCCTTCCCCCCAACACTGGGCCTTTTATGGATGCTTTTATGATGACGAAACCCAGAGTGAAAAGCATAACTTGCACTGATTCCCAAAATCTTGGGATTCATGGGCCAGACTGGTCCAGTGGCCCCTGGTCTGCACCCTTCAGTGCTGGATCCGCCAGCCCGACTGTCATCCACTCATCACAGGTGCTCCTGAGACCCCTGGTGATTTCAGTGTATGATAACAAGTCCCTCAGCAATATCTGAAGCGCAAGCTGTGGAGAAGGATCATCAAGACTTAACTTACAGCGTGTCTCCTGCCTCCCCAGGGATGCGGGACTTGGCAGCCATGGAGCAGGATGCACCGACCTCAGACTTTGGTGGTGGTGTGTTGAGCAGGGCTGAGTACAAAAGTCATACCCTCATGAAACCGGAGTGTAATGCCATGCTTCTCTCTGGGCCTTAAAATGATTTAGAACATGGATGTGTCTGCTCCCATACAGATGAGTGTAGTTTTCAAACTGTGGACCAGCATGCATCCTAGATTTCCCACTTCTTTAAAGAAAATATTTTCTAGTTGAGCAGCCATATCCCAGAATCATTCAAGATGGCCAGTCTTCTTTCTGTAGTCATATCTGGCCCTGACCATGTGAATTTTAGGTAGGTATTTGCACCTCCACAGCCCACTGGCATGTTGTGAGACTTTCTTTCATTAATACCACTCTGAAGTGCCCAGGAGATTACTGAATGAAGCCAATACCAATAAAAGTCTCCTAACTGACTTTAAAAAGAAATTAGTCTATTTCTGTTTCTGCCTATAAATGAGATCCACCCTAAGAGGTGGGTAATTGTTAACCTTTGGCCCTCTTAACCCCTGTTGATATAATTTGGAAAGCTGTTTAACACAATGCTTCAAGTTAATATGCTGATATAACCTAATATTCTAAAGAAAAAGGCTGATTACAGGTCTTCAGAAGGAAATATTTATAAATGCTCTGCTTAATTTTATGGCAGTCTGTTGCACTGGCCAAGAAAAATGCAAGACCAGGTTTCGGACATTTTGGAGCAGTTAAGAGTCAGGAGTGCTGTGGAAGGAAAGTGCATGTTACCTCTTGCTTCCCATGGACTTATTCTCCATGCTATTAAATATTGCTCTGGTGGGTTTCAAAGAAATATACTTCACTCTCCTTGACCAGATGGAGAGTTTACAAATGGCAGGGAAATTAAGAATCCAGAAGATTCTGGAATGGGGAATTGAGTTGTCTAAAGCCAATGGAAAGGTGCATTGCAATTGCAGTATATTGTTGTTTTTCTGAATCTATTAGTGTATTGGTTTAAAAATGGTTGCATTGTTAACATAGTACTTCTTTTGCTGTAGCTACACACTTAAGTAGGCATGATACAACACCAGAAATTGCTACCTAGAGATCTGGTATTTTGTACACAGTATGATTTCTAATTGCTTGAATAATACTGCACAATGGAATAATTTCTTACTCGGTGAGAGTTGTTTCTCACTGCTTGAGATATAATAACCTCTTGGGAAGTCATGGAGCTGCAAAATATAATGATCTATATAGAGCATTTTTGCTCAGTCTGTGCTCTTAAACTGCTCAGCATTCAGAAAAAAATGAATCAGGAGAAACTGGTAAAGTAAGTTGCAGCAACTGAATGAGATGGCTTTTTAGAATTATATATAGAACCCTTTTTAGACGCCCACAGTCCCTATATTAAAAACAGTGATTCAGAAAATCAGCCAGCAGATTCCTGAACCAAAGTATTGTGCGTAGTTTTTGCAGTCCACATTTATAAAGACGCATTGTTTACAAGAATGAAATGAGCATTACAAGACACGTTTTCAATAAAGTCATTTTGTGGTATAGTCTCTTTACTTAGATAAGAGCTCTTCTGGTGTTGCTATTTTTAATATACGAGTTTAATTTGTTATATGCATCCATGCATTTATAAAAATAAATTAATTTTCTCCTCAGAAATATATATGAAACAATTCACCCATAAATGTACATGGTAATATTAAAAAACAAAAACAAACAAAAAAACCCCACCAAACAGGGCGGGCCTGAAAAGGGTAGCAAAGTCATACATCTAATGCCCACAGCACAGAACCTGGAGTTAGGAAGCTATTGCAGTTAAGCCCACCAGCAAGGCAAGTATTTGCCATCCAAATCCAGAATCACTTTTTGGTTTTTAAAAGACATGTATACCGCTCTTGCTGACCAGGACTGAAGGAGCTGCCTGCAGCCCAAACTCTTCCGGTCCTCCTTGCAGCTGAGGGGCCAGTTGAAACATTTCTGTTTGTTGGTCAAACCACGGTAGGCAAATGTTAGTTAAACTCGCTGGAAGAACAAAGCTGTTTTTTCACATCAGTGGCATTGAGCAAAAGGAGAGGCATCTCTTAAATGATACCACCTACTCTCCAGGCACAGAACCTCCCAGAGAGATGAAAGTGCCTTAAGACCTCAGTGCCAAGGACCCAGCTGGCATCAGGATCTTGTACAGGGGCAGCAGCTGCCCTGGTCCTATCCCTCATCAAGGTTTAGGATGCAAAGCAGAATAGGAGCTGTAACATTATTTAGAAAGATGCAGTTTTTCTGTATTAAGGCATTCTTGCACCATACCAAGCTGTGAGACAGGTCAGAGTAAGAAGTCTCCTGCTGCAATACAGAGCAAACCCTAATAGACAGGAGCCCCCTCAGGGGAGACCCACAGAGTGCCAGGAGTTGGACTGCAACTGCTCTTTGCGCAAGGAGCCAAGGGGATTGTGCCTCCTTTCCCTTCCCTTCTGCCTCATTCACAGCAGGGTGAGAGGCTGCTGATCCAGTAAAAGCAATACGGAGGGTGGCTCTGCACGTTTTGTAGGCTCTTCAGAAGGCTGGAAGCTAAGGCAGTCCCAAATACAAGCTAATGCATTTTGAAAGGTCATGTGCCCAGAAACAATGTTATATTGGTGTATATTGGTGAGTCTAGGTCTACTTTTTCATAAAGTTCTTAGTGTTATTGACCCACTTGAGCATGACTCCAGACTGAAAAGCCCTGAGCAGGCTGATAGTTTGGTACCAATGGTGGCTACCCCAGACTGAGAAGCCGTTGTGCAAGAGCTGCTGGCCCTGACAGCAGCTGCCCAGAGCAGCATAAGAATTCCCCAGAGGGACGGCTCCTTGTTCAAGTCCTGCTCAAAAGCCACAAAAGAGAGGAAGTACTTATCACAGAAACCCTCCTTCTCCACCAGAGAAAAACAGCATATGACCTTTTTGAATGCCATTGCCCAGCTGAGTACTTAATTTTTGTTCTGTATTCTAGATTCAGTATAGAGCAACAGTGATGGTGGCTGTGCATATCGTACAGGCATGTAAGTAGACTGCAAACTAAGTAACAATTAAAAAAAAAAAGATTTTCTGGGAAATCAGAGCTACCTCATTGGACTGAAGAACTGCAGCTATTTGTTCTCTTCCTGGCTTCTCTGCTCAAACAGCAGTGGAGGAGCTTTCTGATATATCAGCCAATATCTCACACACTGCTATCTGTGATCTTTCTCTGGACAGAATAAATGGTGGGAAGGGCTTTTCTGGATGGAAACTAAGAGTAACTCTAGTACTTCAGAGAAACAAAAAGCCTTTGTTTCCCTTCTAGTGTTAGCAAGGAAGAGAGGTCTGCCATATGGGATATGACATAAGTAAAAGCAGCAATAATACAGGATGAAAGTAGGGTCAAGGGTAAAGTACATATTGACAATACCTTTGTTGGCTGTTTCAGACTAGAAATCAGTGTCGTGCCATCTTCTGAGTTAATGTGGAGATCAGGCTTTGCTGGACACTAACATAAAGGGAGAAACCATAGCACAAGGGCAGTTCCTGGCAGAGTTCCTATAGACGTTAAGGAAAGGCAGAACTCATACAGAAGGAATTTAAAGCAGTCAGTTATATTTTGAGTGTGGCCTCCTGTATACTATTTCCCAAGTGCTTTTCAAAATTAAGCTGCTGCTTGCAGAAAGGGCTGTCTTGCAGGCCTCCATTCCTCTGCAGAAAATTCCCCAGCCATTCATTAGCAAGATAAGGCTTTCTACACAGTCTTCTTCTAGTCTGTCTCAGGTCTGTGCTGGAGCAACCTGCTTTTAGAGTAAGAGACCCCGTCAGTGATTGACCTCTCTCTCTGCAGCAAATGAAACAGCACCTTAGACAATTTGGCCCAGTGCAAGTAACTCAGCTAAGATCTGAGATAGTTATCTGTATATGAACAGTCCTGGGTGGTTTCAGGAAGCACTGGGCTAAGTCCACACTGGTGACAAAGATAGGAGATGTTGAGTTTTATTCTACTTCTGTCACTTGGGGGATTAAAGCCCTTGGAGGTGGCACCAGGAAAAAATGAAGTGTCCGTTCTCAGAGAAAGCTATGTTCAAGGAGAAGGAGATTCCCCTAATAAATCTTTCGCTTCTCTCTGAGATTGAGTCAGCCTGCCACAATTCTGCAATACTGTTCTGTAAAACTCCACGTAACCCAGAGCTAGACAAACAAACAACACTTCTACAAAACGCATGATGTCCTAGCAAGTGACAATTGTCTCGTTCATCCTATAGAGAATATGTCGGAGGTATCCTGCCTGTGTGTTGATTTGTGGGAAGGGTTGCATTTAAAACTGGGCTCTGACTGTATTAGCTGACCAGCGTGGGGCATTGTGCAGGGTTGTATAATCTGAATGAAAGGCCTTGTTGTAATGAATGCTGCTTATGGCATAGAAAATTGTTGTGAGATTTTCAGGCTGAAGCCTCCTGTTAACACTATCCCAACACTATGCTATTTGTGCAGAGATTGTGCTGTGTTCCCTTAAGGAGCTTTTGGAAGACAATCCAAATGAAAGATGAGTATGCTGGGAAGGAAATAAGAAAAGAAAACCAAGGTATGTATTGCAAAAGAAAAGGTATACTGGAACCCCCACCATCTTTTACTCTAGCCTTTCTACAATGTGGGGTTACATCCACTGAGCTTAGCATTTTTCTTTCTTCTATTATACATTCTTACCCAGCAATTTTGCATTTAATAATAAGTGCATGAAGAATATTAATGCATATATAAATTAGACAAAACCCTAAAGTTGATAAAGCCCACCGTAGACAGACAAGAGCACTAAAGAAGAAACTAAAGGAATAAACATACAAGATCAAAACCTGAGTTGGACTAAAAATGGCTTAAACCTATGTCTGGACTACCAAAATATCTACAGTCATGTTAGATCACTTTTTAGATATTTGGAAGCAATACAAAGTTTCCTCTGTTAGTAAATTATTCCCTTAACTGTCCAGTACAGTGTTTCTTTCATTTCCTCTCCTAAACATCTGGCAGTAGATGCTGCAGAAGCCCACAGTCAGCAAGATATGCAAGCAGGGGCCTAACTTTAGTTCATGACTCATCTCCGTGGCTCCAGTGGGACAGTTCAGGTGGTTAAAGTTAAGCATGTACTTAAGTACTTTGCTGAAACGAAATGAATCTGTGCCAGCGAGAGGTTACTGCCTAGGTGGGGAACTGGTCGGCTGCCTAATGGCATGTCCTTAACCATTTATAAAGGGGATTCATTAAAAACATAATTAAAAGATGCACCTCTGCTGTGAGAGCAGTGATTCCTAAAGACTTTAAAAAAGCGGACTGCTGTTAGCCTTTACAGTCTCTAGCAGGCTCCCCCATTATTATTGAGCTGTTAATTGCAAATGTTTTAATCAGCGTCAGCAGAGCAGGCTCCAATTGCTCATCCTCACTTTACAGGGCTCAGCGAGCCTGCAGGTCACAGATGGAAAAGCCCTGCTCCAGAAGCAGGATACCTGTTCTGTTGTAGAAGTTCTGCTTTTCTGTTAATAATAGTTCAGCTGCTGACCTATAACTTCATTTCCATGCAAAAATGTCACTTGATGGAGTCATCATTTGTGACCAGTCATTTCCACTGCAGGGGCACAAAAACAGAGCGCTTCCTCTCCACCATCCAAACACTCATATATCTTAAAAATCCTTATTTATTAAAATTCCATTTGGAACCATTTTATCCATGCCACGGTGAGCATGTTCTCTGAAGCCCTGATCACCACCACACCTGTAATTAATTCTGTTCAGGCTGCAGTCCTGTCTCTGTGACACCCGAAGTGTTTGCTTTCTCTCTGGCTCTAGCGCTACAAACCCAACCACAGGTAACCAGCTGGTGGGTTAGGTGGCTTCATGGTGCTCATTCAGAATATAAGTCTTGTATTACCATCCCTACACAGGAGCTGCACGAGGCTTCCAAATAACCCCCTTAATAAAACTGGATAATTATGTGTAACTGAAAGAATGGTTTCAAACCTCTTTTTCAGAGTATCTGTGTCTCCAGTAATTCCTTTTTTTCTGAATATGAAAAATGAACTTTAACTTGTGCCAAATACAGAGCAATTTTTCCTAAGCTCTAATATCTATGTAGTATTTCTCCTTTCACATTTCTCCCCAACCTGTCAAAAACATAAGACTGAAAATTATAAAGCCAGCAGCTTTGCTAGAAAATGTCAGCCAGACAGACATTTTTCAGAACAACAGACTCTATTTTATGCTGGGCAGCATTGTTTAAAATTGAGTTTTGAAAGTCCCCAATTTTTCATTTCCAAGTCAAGACTAATGCAGAAATTTCACTTCCAAAGGTAAGATACAGAGCAACTGAAACCAGGGATTTAGAAAAGAACTGCCATCTCAGCAATCATTTTGAACATTAGTATCTTTTGACATTTTAATACCAGTGGCAGTGATTCACCTACAAGAGAGACTTAACTAGGATTTGTTTATATGTCTTTCAAATACTAAGCGTCAATCATCAGTCTTTCATGTCTCCATTTTTTCCTCCACAGGTTCTCTATAAGCTCTCAGGTTTTCTCTCATCCATTGAATCATCATGCAGTGTGGACTTTATTATTTACTTCCCATTCAGCATTAAGCAAACTTTTCTTTCCTTCATTAGTTTTATTCTGTGCCTATTGAGCATGGCCTGAAATGGGGGCATTTTCCTTGGGTAGAGGAACCGAGCTAATGCCATGTGACGTCTTCATTTCTACCTGGCTGTAAACTCTGCACCATGTAGAGGCTGAGATCATGCATGTGAAAGGTAGATTGTAGCACAATTGGTTAAGAAAATGAGTATGAAGAGAAACAACAGCATTAGTAGAAGCTACAGAAGAAAGTTTTGAGTTGTTATCTTTAAGAGAAGGGTCCTTCTTTTCACACAGTGCATGGAAAGGTTGCTTTTGGCCAGATCCTAGGGATGGATGCAAGAGAGCATTGTCACACACTAATGTTCTTCTGCTGCTAAACAAATATCAACGCCTTTATTTGAATACACATACATAATAAATCTTCAGTAAACAAGCCACAAAAACTACCAATGGTTTCCCTGAAAGTAAGAACATTCAAGTGTTTATCCACTTAACGAAATTTTCATTGCAACGCTTCTTTTCTAGCTGAAGAGCCTTTTCCAGTCCTGCTACACAACAAACTGCCCTTCTTCCTTTTAAATAGCCACTTGCAAAACCTGGGTGGCAGCCTGACATCTTGGGCTGGGGAGGTGCCTGACTTTATTTCAAGGAAGGCAGAGGGATGATGTGTCACACTGTGGGAGAGGAGCAGCAATGAAATGAAAAATGGAAATGACCCACTGTGGCAGAGAAACATAGTAGTGGAGTCAAGAAGAGAGGCCATTCTCTCCACAGAGTCAACATCTGCACCATTTAAATACATATATATTCCTTTGCAGGCATGTTTCCTGCTTATTTCAGCTAGAGGAAATAAGGTAGCAGGGTACAAAAGGGTCAGGCAAACCACCTGCCTCAAATTGCGGCTTGGACAGCTGTTCCTAGAACAAGACTAGGCTGCCCAAAGAAGACTACAGGGGAGAGGAAGGTTAGTCTAGTAGAAAAAATTCTTCTTTCTGCTCCCTTTCCTCCTGCATCTCTTTTCTCTTATGATACCTTTCCCATGATTCTTCTGCCTTGCTTCCATTCTTTAGAGTAACTTCAAAAAAGTCTTTGTAGTTTGTCACCAATCTTGTCACTATTTCCTGTGTGACCAAGCAGAGAGAACAGCTTGAGCATGAATGCTGAGTGTCTTGCAGCACAGTCTGGAATTAGCCTTTTTCATCCCCAGTTTCCCCTCTTGTCCCCATCCTGTCCCCATGCAGGTGCTTCAGACCGAATGTGTCTATGGCATGGTCACAAACGCTGCTGCTGAGAGTGGTCAATGAGCTCTTCTTCTAGCAGTCGTTTATCTATGATCCAACAGGCATATACTCCATAAAACAAGTTCTTTAAAAGCATTTTCCTTTACATTATCCAAAGTGATTGTTTAATAGTAGCCTAAATTTACTCACCTGAAATGCATAACCAAACTTATGCATCTATCACATCTGTCACAGACAGAATCACAGCAATCTGCTGGATTCCTGGTCTCTAGAGACAGAATTTATCACTCCAAACACTTGAAAATGTTTCTAGAGGGCAAACGCTTATATCCAAGCAAATTACTTATCTAATGCAAAATTTTCTGAGGATCACTTCCATTTAGAGAAGAGGTCAAAAAAAAAAAAAACCTTCTCAAAAAACTAATTTTCAATTGCTCTGTGTTAAAGGAACGCAAGAGTGTTTGACGCAGTACTCATATTAATGTGCTCTGTAAGTCTGTCTGGAATAGGAAAGGAATATAAACAAATTATTTCATACAGTGTTGTTCTTTCTCTGACAGAGAGGAAGTTAAACTATGCAATGACACTATTTAACCCTTGGAGGATCAAATATTAGCAGCCTGGTGTAAATGACAGCATTGTTTTTTACGTTTTCTCGTCCCAAGCAAAAGTAGAGACAGGGGGATATACACTCTTCTCAAAGAGAAAGAAGCTCTCAGAGTGTTTGCCTACCTCCTTTCAAAAATGTTACAGAAGGAGTGCAAGTTGCTTTGTGAAACCAGATAAATATAATTTTGCCATGGCAGTTGTGCCCCTTGTTTAAATATAAAAGCAGATGAAGCCCAAATATACATTGTATTTTTATATATATATATATATATATAAACATGTATTTTACACTTACATAAGCATCTCAGACATATTAAGAATAAATGTCATTTGAATATACTGCATACTATTTAATAAAATACTGCAAGGGAAGTTTAGCAATCTGTGATAAAGTGTGACTGTTTCAAAAACTCTGTGAAGAGTCTTTATTGCCATTAATATGCTAAGTAGCCCATCACCAACAGCTCCACAATGAGTGAGTTGAAATCAGCAGTCAAAATCTTTGCTGGAAGAAATAAAACGTACAGATATTAAGGTCAAGCACATTAGGTACTACTTCTGGTACTGCAGCTGTACAAAAGCCTAACCTGTGCACTCTATTGACACAACATCCCTACTGCAGATACTGCTAAATTGACAGATCTTCATTTCTCACTGCTCACTCATTCATTGGAGAAAATGAGTGCTATCAATGGAAGGGGCTATGCTGCTAGTGTAACTGCATCTGCTCAAGGGATTTCTTCTGGCAGCAAGGAATACTCCGCCTCTTTATACCTCCAAGAGACGTAGGTGTGTTGGCACTTTTTCATAGCTGGCAAAACACTGTAACAGAGGCCTGGGCTTCCACTGAACAGCACAGTGCTATTTCTGAACAATTATTGCCTTGAGGGTTTACAAAGCCCTAAATGTGGATTAATGTTCAGAATAAAAATCGAGTTGTGTCTACCTTTGGCTTTAAAGGGAGACAAATAATGCTTTTCTAAATAAAAAATACATCTGAGAATTCTAATGGCACAATAAACCAAAATAAACTTCATTACAGGTGTCAAGGCTTAGCTGCAGAGAAGCAGCTGTGTGGTCAGCATCACACTGCATAGAAATATCTGCGTCAGTCCAGAACAAAGCTGAATTTGTGGCAATTTTCTTCTTCTTTCAAAAGCTTTTTGTTCTTTGTCCTTTGGAGAATGGAATGCAGTTCCTTCTTTCATCACTACCTTTCCCTCTGATTCTGATGCAATTTTTAGTTATTGCCTTGCAATGAGAATATGTTTATGATTCTGCAAACATGGAGAAATATGTTGCTGTTGGAGAGAAATGGTGGGATTCCTCTGGTCAAGCGTGCACTCCAGCAAGCTGCTGAAGGCTTTCTGCAGTACCAGCTGGAAAGAAACAGGTCCTTTCAGGGCAGGACTCTCCCATTTAAAAATAGCTGCCTATGGAGAATTTAGCCCCTTTAAAATTTCAGAGAGGTATGTATCACCTTTACATGTATGTATGTGATTCAGGGTGGGATGGACTGCGTCCTACAAGGACTTGCTTCTCTACAGTTGACTCCAAAGGGAGCCCTGCTGGCTACATCAGCACAGCTGTCTGCCCTGTAGGTGTCTAAAGTTAGAAGAGACCAGTCTTCTCCCAAAATGTCCTTGTGCCTCAGCCTCTTCAGTAACGCCACTCCACAGGCATGCATGCTTAGCGTGTGCTTTATACTTCCGCGATCCTAGTTTAGCATCCCCAACTCCGCATTTGACAAGGGCCCAGCTGCAGGCTGGCCAGCACACAGAGGCCTACAGCCTGCAGCCCATTCCACCCCTGGAATGGGAACGCTTCCTTTAAGGCTGCAGGTGAAGCCGGCCTTGAATGAGAAGTCAATTGCATTAACAGTAGGTCAATAAAAGAGAGCGATGGCAGGTGGCCATGATACCGCCTGTCAGGGGAGCTGCTGGTAACCCATCCCACACGCTCACACAGCCAGGCTCAGCAGTGGCATGGTGTAACTCGAGGTGTGGTTTGACACTTACAGGGAAGCCTGTCTAACAGCTCGGTGCAGCTGAAAAGGCAGGCTGTCCTGCTCCCCTTCTGCTGTGCCCAGCTCCTGTTCCCGCCCTTCCTCCTCTTCCTTCTTCTCTTCCTCCTCCTCACTGACACTGGGGCTCTTCCAGTGCTGCTGGGAGTCAGTTAAAACTCACCCTTCAAGAGAAGGGAACTGCTTTCTGCCATTTTGGCTCCTTGGTCTGGCTCACATCAGTGTCAGAGGAGCGCTGATGGGGAGGGAAGGAAGACTCAGATGAGGCCAGAAGGATGGGAAAAGGCAGGGACTGCCCTGGCTGAGCCTTCAGAGAGACATTTTCGATCAAGGCACGATAGCTTTCAGTTGAAGATTGCACAGAACAAGTTACCTTACCTCAGGTGGTGGGAAGTAACATGTTCAACTACAGCAACTTTATCGCTTACCTGGAACTTCTGCTTCCCAGCGTCCTTAAAATTTGGAGCCAGTGCTGCCCTTTAATGTGCTAGATGTGCTCCCACCAGGCATGGGAGGCCTTCTTCTCTGAAACAGAAATAACAGGTAGAGTTCAAAATCCTGAGACTATTACATGCTCATCTGCTGCCTTTTCTACTTCAGAGCTTGCACTGACAGGAGATGGATGCTTATAAACCCTGCCCAGGCCTTCATCTCAAATTCCACCTGCCTTCAAAAGGACAGTTCAGTAGAGCTAGCAGGCAAGCCATGAAACAGCAATGATCACTAGACCTTTCTGCTACCAAAATGGGTTGTGGTTTTCTGAGTGCCCTTAATGCTAATTTACGATTAATCCATAACCTTTTCAAGTTGCTTTATCACCACTTCTTCATTATAAAGGACATTTGTTTGATTATTTTGTGTAATTTGAAATGGTCACCAGGCTGCGGTCCCTTTTCCTGTCCTGTTACTTTGGTATCTGGAATCAATAATATACCAGCAAAGTAGCTGGTGAGAAAACTGCATGCAAGAGCCAGAGTTTATTTTGAGTCAAGCCTAGGTCCTGTCCCAAGGACCTCAAATAAAGTTTCAGCAAAAAGGCAGGTATGCGAACAAAGACCATGCTGAGTCAGAGAGGCTTCTGTTGTCACGGTCATTATCATGAGCATCACAACTTCTCTGCCTTGATCCAAAAAGCACCAACACAAAGCCAGGGCTGGGGCCTTTTTTTGTTAAATGAGATGGCGCAATTTCTCTTCTATTTATGCACGTGATAAAGCCAGTCTGAAAGACTTTTAACCAAATTTGCTGTGGAAATAATTTGCCAACACTTGGTTCTCTGGCAGCCCTGAGGAAAAAAGCACATGACCGCACTCTGCTTCCCACGGGGCTGCTCTGTCTGTGCTCAGAGCAGATGGTGGTGGGGAGGCTCTCCCTCTGGAAGGAAACGAGATGAGGTAGATACTGCCCCTCATCCCAGGAGGTTCCCCTCAGATCCTAGGTTGCCTGGTAGCAGCTTCTGATCAACTCCACTCCGGAGCAACACCCAACATCCGTATCCTTCTTAGGAGAAGTTATGATCCCTAAATCCTGCAGGCTGCCTACCACTTATTAATGTTTATAATTAAAAATTAAGTGGGCCTACTGAGTTCATAATGAAGGCACCTTTTTAAATGCTGTAATCAAAGAACTTTCAACTGGATTAAGACTTCAGTGTGCTAGTTGTTTAATTACAAGAACATGTAAGCACAAATAAGCCTTTCGTTTACTTCTGTCTTTCAGACAGGCAACGGTGAAGTCTTTCTGCCCATTTGTTGTTACTGAGTATTTGACACTAACTGTGGGTTGAACTCCAGTGGCCAGGACTCCTACATGGCATCCCAGGCAGTGAGAGTCAGCCCCAGATATGCTCAGCTACTAGGGTAAGATGCCACTAGATGCACTTAGTCAACATGACAATGACTGTGAAGAATTCCTTAGGAGGAGGCATCATATGAAATAAAAGGTTGAACTGAAGGGTGTACTGTTTGACAAACTGTAAGCCAGCATGGCCACTGAAAAATATTGTCCTACTCTCCCCTTGCCTCCAACCATCATACTCAGCCATGCTACCTCCTCCCTTCTGTTGGCAAAGTTAGTTCTATATCCACATGACAAAGTAGCATCAGGAGACTGACATGGTTTAAAGCAATCTTTTTCCTCTCTCATTTTTTCCCAGCTAGCAACTGCACAAATATTTACAATAGCAGGAAGAAAAAGGGAGCCCAGGGACAGGGACAAGATGCCAGGGGTGAGCAGAACCACTTAGTGTGATGGGAATGCCAGCATCTGTCTGCTTAAATGTTGGTCAAGTTGAATCCTAAGGAGAAAGGTGAAAATGACCATCAGCAGAAGTTTAAAGGTGGTTATTAAGCGCAAAGCCCATAAAGACAAGTTGTTGCTAGAATTTGATGTTAATTATTTTTGCACTGTGGCTCTAGAAAGGGCAATGTATTTAAACAGCATTAGAAATTGTGGTCTATCAAATAGGCTTCAAATAGTCCCTGTTGGCAAGCCTCCCAATTTGGGGCATGGTGAGACATTGTACTACAAAGGAGATCTGAGCAATAAAACAAAACACACTGGGACTTTAGTTTCAGTTCTGCTTTGTCTTGTTTGCCACCCAGTTCTTTTCTAGTTACACCCTTTGAAGTTCTCCCAAGCCCACACGTGGACTATTTGGTAGGCAGGATGTGCTACATCTGCCAGAGAGATAAATTGAAAGAGAAGTGTAGATGAACACCATCAGCTGCACACACACATGTATCAATTTAACTACTTCAATTTAGACAAGATTGAGATAAATTGGTACAATCTTCTTTTTGGGCAAGACTAGAATGTATATGCCTTTGGCTTGCCAGGTGCAAAACCAGAGAGATTTTGAACTACACCACCACCAAGAAAGGGAAACTGCGGCTGTGACTCTATATCAGTTATAAGACGCTGTTATAACCAAATAGGTATAAAAATAGCTAGGAGCTGCCCACATTTTTGCAGAATTTACCTCTACATACAGCATACCAAGTTTAATTGTAGTTGACAGCATTTCTCTAGTAGTAAAGTAATTGTTTTATTTTACTGTGGGGTTGTCCTGGGTTGAGAGACACAGGACTAACTTTTCTTCTAATGCTGGGGAAAATTGCACTTCTAGAAGACTCTAGTGT
>JAOQGH010000001.1:117182081-117248261 GCA_025769975.1 Gallinago jamesoni | reverse complement strand
ATAACAGGGGTGCTTTGCTTCATTTGTCTAGGATGTATCTGCACTGATGCCCAAGCCCCATTGAGGCCACCAAAAAGGAAAAACAGTGTTTGTTTAATTGATTTGTGTTAGCTATGCCATATAAAAGTCCTGACAGTCAGATTACCTCTCTTAACAGGGCCATACCCTGAGGTGCTGAACCAAAACCATCACCTTCACCCAGGAGCCCCCTGAGGGTACGCAGGGAAGTTTCAAACCCATCCACAGCTGCTGGAGGGGAAGTTTAAATAAACTGTGTGCTTCCATAGCACTAAATCCTCCTACTCATGAAATGCTTGCAGACGATAGCGAAGTGGATTTTTCATGAGGTTAATGTTACTTGAAGGATTCATGTGAATCCTTCATGGGTTTTGCTTTCATTTTCAGTATGACTGAATTTTATGGTATAATCACATCAACGCTTTAATTTTAAATTCAGTTTCAAGTCTTGCACCAAGGGATGGTTTCAATCACTATGCCTATAGTTAGTAAAAGGCAAGTTTACCTTCTGAGCTGCACAACAAAATGATACAATGCTTTATAGACCCTGTTTTCCTTTTCACATTATTTAGTTCCGCAGACAGTAAGCAAGTACTTCACTCTTCTAGAGATGAGTTTCATTTCCTTCTTATATACGTTACCTCAAGAATGATTAAACCTCGGGCTAATTTTGCATAATGTGGTTTCCGCTTCATCCAGCAGTTTTTGGTGGCTTGTTTATAGGGTTGTGTGGCACGGAGTCAGGGCTGGCAGCCCTGCCCACCCATGAGGATGCCCCTGCCACATCCCAAGGGCTGCATGGAAGAAACGTGCTACTTAACCTTTCTCAGAAGGATATTGCAGGAAAGAGGGGGCTCGGAGCTACCCTCTTTGGAAGAGCAGACAAGCCATCAGATGCTCCCTGAGGTCTCTCTGGGAAAAGCACAGCTCACAGGAGCTCTGGGTATTGTGGTTCCTCTCCATAACTGTTGCCTAAAAATAGAGCTGAAATGTGACTGTTCAAGATACAGCCCTGTGGTAAACAAGGAAATCGAGCACATAGCCATGCAAAGCTTTGTTTATTTTTCTGTCATGGTGTGTAAACTGGTAAAATATATTGATGGTAGCTTCTTATTTCAGGACCAATTGCCAATAAATTTAAGAAAACCTTCTGTTGTTCCACTGGTCCAGCTTGCTGCAGATCTCATGAGCTACTTGCATGTTTACAGGCATTTGTCTAATAGGCATTTTGATTCATTTAGCTTACAATGTAAATACATATTTTTGTAGATATATGCCAAGTATTACGAACATTTATATTATGATTGCCTAAAATTATCCATTATAGCTTAACTTTCAGTTGCCTATGACTTGGGTAGACGTTTTCCAGTTTTTACATCAGATTAAAAGTACAAGTCTGTTTTCAAGGAAAAAAAAAACAAAAAACCCCACAAATAGCTCAGCCATTTCAAAACACTGGAACACAAGCAGTTTAGCTAATGTTAACCATTTCCCTCTTTAAATTTTTGTTGCTTAAACATTTCTGAAGATAATCAGGAATCAGCAATTGTGGACTTTAAAAAATATCTTTTGCTTTCTATAAGAAAGCCCATTCACAGAGTTGACAGACTTATAAGTCTTTGATGTGTATGATGGACTTGCTCAGAGCCACAAGGCAGATTAGACACTGGACTTGCCGCAAAGAACTGAGCATCTCAGGGAAGACATGCACAAAATTGATGATGCTTTTCCAGGCTTGCATTGCCAAGGGCAACCATGATTCTGACATTTCCAAACCCTTGAACATCTGAATTTGCAACCTGAAGGATCCTATACCTCAGCTTGCAGTGTAGGCATTAGGTGTGTTTGCATGCATGCCCATAGCTGTTTGCTGTCCATACCTAAAGCTCTCCTGTGACAGCCTGGAGAAAGGCTGCCCAGGAGGGACTGGCAGGGCAGATTCTTAATGGCCTGGGAATAAGGGATCTAGAAAGCCTAATGATCAACTTCTCTCCTTTCCCAGCTTCCTCTGGATGTGCACAGCTGCATCCTCTCACTGGAGCAGGAGGAGGGGTGAGACAGAGCTGTGTGAGACAGTTGACCTCAGCTATCAAAAAAAGCTTGTTTAGAGATGAACACAGGCAGAACTTGCAATCCTTGCTTTATTGATACCCATTTTAACCTGACTTCCCACTCATCCATTATTTATTGTGAAAGTAGCATGGCCCAATTAGGAAGACTCAAATGCAGCTGAACCTTCTTCGGGACAACTTTCCATGTCTCCTGTACACTCCTCCTTAGCCTCTACTTCTTGGGAGCTAGGATAGTTTATTTTACCATATGTGTTCTTTAACCCTGGTAGCTGTTCTCCACAGCTCACTTGTGCTCTGGCAAGCTAAGGAAGTCCCCTGACATGCAGGTAGCCAGTCAGAAGACCATGCAGAGAATCTCAAGAATGCATGAAAGAAAGACTCCAGGAGCCTTGTTCTTTGCCACACCACCACAGTTCACCATTATTATACCATTTCTGGCACCCCTGGCTATTGACAGGAGTAACGATCAGCAGTGGGAGCAGATTAACCACACTGAGCAGAAATACTGCAAGGTGGAAGCCATAAACTGGGCTGCTTTCCTTCTCTGATGACACCAAAGCATCAACAATCCAGAATAGATAGAAAGAAGACACAAAAAAAAAAGAGCATGGAGTTTTGATCAGTGAGGATCCAGAATTGTTATTGTTGAATGATTGTAAAGGTCATGTGACCCTTTATAAACAAACAATGTCTCACACAAGTTTTATAATGGAGTCTGCATCCTGTGTCTTGCTGTCCTGCCTCCTCTCAGCACTCCTGACACGTTTCCCACCTAGCGTAGTTATCTTTGGTTACCTCACCACCACTTCTCAAATGGATATCTATCAGTAACCAGATCCTTCCATAAAGGGGGGATTTATTCCCTAAACCTATCCATCATACTCTGAGGTTCATCTCAGTTCTCTAACATTCTTGCTGTTTCTCCTCCCAGCTTGGGAAGATGATGCCCACACATTTGTCATGCAGCAGGAACGTCAGCCAGCCCATGAAGGTAGCGGGGGTGGGCAAACTTTGTGTTTTTTCCCCTGCAACTGACTGACCCTTCTTCCTGCTGATTTGTTGTACTTTCATCTGGCTTTGAAAAATCCTGGTTGAGTATTTCAGTGGGACTGCACACTGGTCTGAGGTGTTTGTTCTTTTCCTTTCGGTTTTTCACGGGCATTTGTCTTTAGTGTCTCTCCTAGAAAAGGATCTAGGAACCTAGCCTAAACATTAAAGCCTTGCTGGGTACCACCATAAAACCTGTGACATGGACACCCAACTTTACTTTACATTTAAAAAAAAAAATATCATGATGCTGAGTGCAGTAATGTTTACTGATGTCTTTTTACTAAATGCACACCTATAGTTTTTGTGCAGCCGATCTCAAAAATGACAAATATGGGACCTACTGAAAATAAGCTGAAAACTGCACAGAGGAACAAGGCAGGGGTGCAAAGGATTTTGTTGTTGTTGTTGTCTTTGTTGTTAAGGATGGCGTGAAGGAGGGGGAGCGATGAATGCACCGTCTTTCATTGCCTCAGCAGGACAAGAGCTGTGCAGGGGCATAGGCATGCTCAGTGCAACAGAAGGGAAAACAAGAGGGCTGCCGCTGACATGCTCTCCGGCATGCAAAAGAGGAACAGAGGCTGCAAGAAGATGCCACAGGGAAGGAAGAAGTAAATACAGAAGACAGTTGGAGAGTCCCTAGATCAGGGGAGGAGTGGGAAGGCACGAGGCTGGGAATTCACTGACTCCTCTGTGCAGTGGCTCCGGTCAGAGCTTCGCCTCTCTTCTCCCTGGGGTGGACAGTAGGAAACTGGGTTATGCTCCCACAACTTCTAGCTGCGTCTGCACATACCCAGGGAGAGACTGCAGCTATACCAGGCAGGGAACATATGGGATGATACAATGTGGATAAGTGGAAATTTTGCCCAGTTCAAACTATCGGGACAGAGAACAAGGTATGAGCATGTAATGAGGTTAGATGTACTCCTGACTATATACAGTATGTATGTTTTAAATGCCTCAGTCCTAAGAATATAGCATTCTCAAAGCATGCTATAAGGCAGTAATCAGAACAGCTATTATTCCTTGTCCTTTCAAATGGGCAGACCTTTTCAGGAAAGTCTGACCCTCGGGAAGAGGGGCCAAAGAAACTAAAGGTCCAGGGCAGCTGGAGTGAAGAAAGGAAAACCAAAGAGAGAAAAGGAATTCACTCCAGTGAACCACACGTAGTGGAGGCAGAATGGTGCAAGGGATGGGGCAGGGGGGAGAAAGTTATGATGAGTGGCGTGGAAGATGTAATTGTGTCATTGAAGGTCAGAGAAGAAAAGGGCAAGTGCAAAAAGAGGCCAACAGGGCTGGAGGAGGGGGAGACCCTGCAGGAATAATTGTGTGATGAGGTCTCCTTGGAAAAATGAGTAGTGCTGGGGTACTGGCTTTCCCAGCATTCAGGGTAGGAAAGTTTTATTTACAGCTCTCTGACTTGCACTTACATCCAATGGCTAAAACTGCCTTACAGTACAAACCAAGTAGCTATTATTTCTTCTTGGACAATAAAGAAGCTCAGAAGTTGTTACTGTTCATGCTGAGGAATTTGGCACTGGCAGTAGTTGTTCTCATGTGCATTTATAAAGGTCCCCATCACCCAAAGTACCCAAGCGCACAAGGAAGTTGACAGAGTCAAGGCAGCCAGGTACAAACCTGCCTACAGCATGTCATGTTCATTGCTAACACTTTTGTAGCTCATTTGAGACAGCCTCTGCTCATACTGCTGTATGCTATGTACTGAAAAGAGAGCTTCCAGCACACACATTTAATACACATTTGTAACAGGAGATTAGAATTTTAAAATATTTGTCAAGAATTATCAAGAGTTATGCCAGAAATTATATGTACATCAAAAGCACTTCTAAAGTGCAGGAGGCTGCTGGAAAAGCTGATTTTTAGATTGCACATACTGTGGTATCATGACAGCTTTTCACTGAGAGTTGTAGCATGTGAGCGTGTGTTTGCACTTTTATTGTGGATCCTTTTTCTGCTGCTGAAGGAGCTATAGCCATTCTTAGATTCTCTAAAAGATCTTTTTAATTCTCAGGTCTCTGTGTGGGAGGTTGGAGGCCAGCTATTCTTTCCACTTGAAGAGCAGGTACCTAGAATTCTTGACAAGTAAATTTCTTTGTAAGCAGACAAAAGTGGGCTAAAAGCAAAGACACTTGTTAAGAGCTATTTCACTACATATAGAAACTGAGAATTGTTGGGTCTTATCCTAACTTGTCACCCCTTTTCTAACACATGCTAAGGACTATTATTCTTGAAGAAAATACTTTTTTCATAAGCAAAAAAAAAAAAAAAAAGTGTATTTGTATTGGTCATTAAGACAGAATATAAAACATCCCTAATAAAATTATTCAACAAAGCCAAATAATGTATCTAAGTGCTCAGCTATGAAAATTTAAAATATTCACTGATTTTATGTATCAGTGGATGAAAAATAAGCCCTCAAGAATTAAGTTTACAGCAAGTTTTTTCTGTTTTTATGCAGAGGATGTTCTCAGGTATGTTCTGGACATGGGCAACATGATGCTAATGTAGAACCCAAACCTTCTTCCACAATATTGTACCCAAGGAGAAGTCACACCTGCTGGCAATGGCAGACCAGAAGAGTAGAAAACTCCTGAAGAGCCAGTAGCTTACCTCAGTCATCGTTGCAGTGCTAAGCTTCCTACAAAGATTTCCAAAACATTGAGCCTCCCCATAAAATAAAAAAAATTAGTAAAGATGCAGAAAACAACCATTTTAATTCCGTAATACAAGTATTATCAGACATTTAAATGTCCCTTTCAAACATGTCTGATTTTGGTTTTGTAGCCAGAGTATGTTTCTCAGTGGCTAATTTTATTTCAGACTTAGTCACCTAAATCAATATTTACTGCAACGATTCAGTAGAACCACTAAATAAGACATGTCTTTATAATCACAGTGTCTTAATATTTTATTTTAAAAGATATCAATTCTAAGAATTGGGATGTAAAAAATATAACCCTGAAAATGTCCACTCTAATTTATGTGCACTGGACACAGTTTAATGTAAGAAATATAACCATGAAATTGTCCACCCTGGTTTATACGCACTGGACAAAGTTTACTGCCATAAATGAGTGCCTGTAAAGCAACACCACCATGCTATTTTAATAATTCCTTTATATTGCATTAGGTGAACAAACCTTTAGGAATCATTGACTGCTTGTCATTTAATAATACACTTTTTAGGTTACGTGAATAAGAGAAGAAATATCACCGTTATCCACATGATATATTCGTTATGCCACCAGCTCTCCATTATCTGGGACAAACTGGGCCAGAGAGACACCATGGACAGGAAAACCCAGTGCCAGTACTGCTGCAGACCCAAGAGTCACTCTGGCATCTCTGTACCACATTCCAGTTTCTGCAAGTGCTCATTAGTCAAGCCGGCTCCTCACAGATAAGATATGGAATTATGACTGTACCAGTGACACAGTCTACTCATGGCTGAACAATCTTCCCACAGGCTTTTGGGAGTGAATGATTTTAGCAGTTAGGCTCTCAGAAACTTGATTTTTAAAATCTTAGTCAATGTTCTTGACAATGAGGCATCCTTTATTTTCTATTATTTTTCTTTATTTTGCTGCTTTTCCTGATATTACATTTTAAACTGGCCTTTAAGTTTATGCAGCTCTACACATAACTTGTATAGAGCAGCCATCCTAGAAGCAAATAATGAATCCATCGTGTGATTTTTCTTATTTTAATTGTTGTTTGATTTTGATTTGACGATCTGTTTGTTTTACATTTGTTGCGGACCATTTAAATTATTGTTTAAGCTGGAAGGCATTCCTAACGTGGCATAAAATATTAAACATGTTTATATTTTCATAGAGCAGTACTAATCCCCTTTCCAAGCCAGATCCTGTCTGTTAAGACAACTTCTTAGACCTTTCTCATGTACATCCACTTTCAAATCAGGATAATCAGATATTGCTAGTCCTACCCCAGCACGCAGAGGCAATGAGAGTCGTCGTCATGTTTCAGTGTGCAATTTTGTTCAATAGCAAATTACATTAATGTAATTTCATTTCCTGTGGGTTTGTGTCCTTCTTCTTTAGATCCTCTCTCCCACTGGGATAACCCCAGGCAGGTTGTCCTCTGGTCCGCACATCCTCTCCTAAAGGGACCTCCCTGGGACTGCCTGCTGGGCAGCTGGCCTGCTGGTGCCATGTGCCTGCCCTGAGAGACAGCCCTCTCCAGCACAGCCGCCTCCCCACCACATGGCACTCAGATAATAAGAGGGTTGCCATGAACACCCAGAACAATACTTTTGTGAAATGACACCCAAAGTACATGTCCTGCACCCTGGGTAAGGCCCGATTGGATACTGTTGGAAGGTTACATGGGAGTGCAGGATCTCACTCCTGCTGCTGGTAGTCACCTGCTCCTGAAACAAGCTATCCCTGACTCCCACAGAGGTTTTGTCTTGGAGGGACCTAGCTGGTTCACCCCAAAAAGACAGCTCCAGAGAGGACTAAGATGTATACCACACAGGGCAGCCGGGGAAGCAGAGCCCAGGAGCACCTGGAGAGCTGTGTGACTGGGTAACACAAACCCAGATGAGGCCCATGATGCTCACCATCGCACACTCAGCTCTCCCCACCTCCAACATCCCATTGTTTCACCCCAAAAAACTGCCACCTTCCCAGGTTGCTGGCTGAGCAAGAGGAGACCTGCAGCGGGCCTGGGTGTGAGCCATCACCAGTCATTGTCTGGGACAGGCATGAAAACCTGCTTCCCTCCCCCAGCAGGAGCTGAGCTGGTCACTCTCTTCCACCCAGTTGTGATATCGGCAGGAACAAGATACCTTCCTGATGTCTTTGGGCAGTGGGTTTCAAACACATCTGAGGGAGCTGGCTACAAGCAATCGCGCGTATCTGAGTTCCTCAGAAAAGTCAAATAAAATTAAGCCAAAAAAGGTGGAAATTAACTTTGACACCCCCTCCAACTATCTTGCAGTGCCTTTTCTCACAAAATAAAACAACACCTTAATGATAATAACTCATGTTTTTCTTTCTTTTAGCTTTTTCTGTGTTAGGGAGACGGTGAGAGTCAAGGAGATTTTAGAACAAATTACTTCTTTTTTGTTTGCTTGTTTGTTATTCAGTTCCTTCCTAGTACATAAGTTTTGAGCTTTTATGTTTTAATTGAGGTAATTTTGTCGTCTGCAAGTTCATCACATTAATGCTTTCATTAATAAAAAGACAAAACCTCATCCATTTCATTTTATGCTTTTTGAAGTGAATTCTCCAGGATATAAAGCCCCCCTCTTTGCTCGTTCCATTAGCAATATTTACCCTTTGCATTTGTCATTTATTATAACCTTTTCTCTTGCATCATCTAATTTCTTATTAGAAATGTGCACTTTTTAAATGTTAGATACTGTTTCTCATCATGTGTTCCATCACTGGTAAAAATACAGCAGGAGTGCAGCTGGTGGAATTCAGTTGTTTAGTTGTCGGGTTTTTTTAATCAAGCCCTTTGTTTTTCTTTCTTTTCATCCTTATGCAGAAATAGCTATTTAAAGTAATAAGCATTATTTTGAAGACATACTCAAGCACTGTGTGGGGAGTTCCCTTTGGTGATACAGTTCTGACTTGCATACCATTCTGCCTTGTCATCTATGCAGAAAATCATTAAGACCTTACAACCCACACCTGAGAAGATTTTCTTGGCCAGAAATCTCCACAGAGCTGTCCATCCTAGCTTTCAAACCATTCACCAGTACCACCAAGCATGTGATCAGAAGCAAACTCCTATAAAGTACACCAATCACATCTAGACTGTTTCTCATCAAACAATATAAACCCCAGAAACTCTTGTTCATCACAACTGCAGAGGAAATGCCAAACAGTAGAATAATCCTGGATCCTATCCCTGACTGTCCAGGAATACAATACACTTCATCCAGTGCATGACAGGAAGCAAAGGAAACTAAATAACCATTTTGCCCAAGGAAGAATTCACACAAAATACCTATAGAGGAAGAAACGCTTACTTGCCAGCGGGTGAATGTTTCTCACAAAGGAGACATTTCACCCTAATCCTTCAGTCCTGTCCCCCAGAAGAAACCTCCTGAAGATGAGCTTGGAAACTATGAGCTCATTTAATAACTCTGTGCTATCCCAGAAGCCAGAGACTTAAATATATTTCTGACATTTTATAAATTCTGTTCTCCACCACTAACCTCTCCATATTCCACAGGTTTAAAAGTATGAGTCTCTCCTTTTTCCCCCAGGAGGTAGCAAGCTTGAAATTTCTCCATCTCTTACGCATTTTCCCCTCTCCTGCAGTATGTTTCATACTTCACAGGTACCAATCAACTTTATTTCTAAGTGATAATCTAATTGGTACATAACCAGCTAAACTCTGAGCAATCATTTTCAATTCGTATTTGTCTTACAGACTTACATACAACCATGGAATTGGTTGGGTTGGAAGGAACCTTTAAAGATCATTCAGTCCAAGCCCCAGATCTTTGAAATCTGTTGCTTTTATTTCAGTCCTGAAGAATGGCTTCATATGTCTGAAAGCTTGTCTGAATTCTTCAACTATGACAGTTGGCACGTTAAAAATTATTTCCTCGTCCTACAAGCCTCATAGCTGCAGCAAAATATTATATCATCTTTATCTGACATTCCATAATCAATATATCTATGCATTGTTAAGGTGCTAGAAAAGCCACACTAGACTTTATAATTATTTCTCAGTTTTTAATTAAGCCTGCACGGTATGTAAACATATAACAATATATTACATACACATGTATGACTGGGAGGGACTTCAGGCTGTGAATTTTCGTTTCTCATTTACTCCCATGTGAACAGTTGTGTGTTTATACCATTGCATTTTAGACTTTTATATATTTATTTAATACTTCTAATAAAATTGACACTGATTTTGATTATCATGGGATAGATCTATTAACTATAATTTTCCTATGCTAAATACATCAGCCATTTTTACAAATGTAAAAATACATTTTACAAATGTACAAAATAACAGAATTTATAGATTATTCAATCTTGCAGTGCTAGGGATATCTGTGAAGTCACAAAAAATTCTCTGTGCACAAGGAAAGAATAACAAGTCAAAGCTAATTAGTGTGGTGACACCCAGGGAGGAGAATTTGCTTACTGTCTTAGAATTTTACACACCTTGGGTGAGCTGATCAAGCAGTAAGTGCATTGTGACAAGCTGCAAGGCTGATTATACGCTTTTGTTTGTATTTGTTTAAATTAATATTTCCATTCTAATATAAAGTCATTTCCTAAGTGCATGTGTAGTGCTTACTTAGGCAGGAATAATACTTTTTTTTTTTCTCATTTACAAGACAGCTGGTTTTAAAATTTTACATTCACAGAAGCTGAGTAAAGCACTCAACGTAAGTTATTTCTTGCCCCTTTAGTCTACAGTAGGTTTTAGTGGGAGAAGCTCCCTTAAGAGATATGTGCCAGAAGAGGGGGAAATGCGTTGATGTACTACAGCTATGTGGGAAATGGTTAGATAGGCAGTTGTAATATTTATTAAGCTTAATCTTTTATAAAAGCTAAAACTTTTACCTTGTACTTTTCTTTAATCAGATAAAGAAATAATGGATTTAGCAAGAATAACAGAGCTCTCTAGCATGTTCAGAGAAAATTCAGTATGTGTTTTGCTGTACCAATTTGGAATGCGGAATGACAGAATCCTAGCAATATTCATTGAAATCAAGCAACTTATTCTTCCTTTATATTTTTTCTATCCAGCCAGTATGAGAGTGAATATTATCAGTCAGAAATGTAGATGGTCTTTCATGAACATATGAAAGAAAAATGAGACAGGCAACAACACTTTTCCTGTTGTTTTTCTGCTTCTGATGCTGTTTCTCTGTATAATATGAAGACCTGAAGTCTGTAGATGTGCTCCAAGTTAAATTAAATAGAGTTACAATAGGAATAGTTACAATTTGTGAGCTTCCTTTTTGTTCTTTGACTAGGAGATTATAGACCTATGAAACAATATTCCTTCCAGAAAATTAAGAAACAAAGTTTGAGAAAACTCTTTTCCAATGGGTTTGAATGAATCAGGTACTTATCCCAGATAGTAAGAAGTACTAATGTGACTTAAAGTACTCAGTAATAAATTTTGCTATTGAGGGCATCTATATGGCTTTCAGGGATGACCTTTGCTCACCATTAAAAGTAAGTGAACAAGAAAGTATCAGCCGCATGTAGAAACTGGAAGAAAAACCCACAACGAGTATGATCTTGATGAATTCTTCACATGTATGAGGTCGGGCCAGTCTTTCATGTACTAGCTCTTGCAAGCACCATCGGCATCTAAATTCAGCATCCTTAAGCCAACTCCAAGATGCTACACCTGAAAAATGTGTGCAGCGCAATGACTCCTACATTCCCTGAGTCCACTTTACAATTTAAAAACAATTTTTTCAGACAGTAAATTTATGTGTGGCTCCCAAGAACAATTTGGACCCCAAATTTTCAATCTACGCATGGAACAATGGGCATCTTGTAATTTCTACTCCCTGATACAATGAATTAAGCCTTTGAAGGAGGGAAACAAGCAATAATGCTTGACTGAAGTCAAACAGTGAGTATCTTCATGTGCAGGACAGATACCCACTTGGAAGATCAGCCATTTCCTGAACAGCTGACCAAAATTCGAATCATACAAACGTCCATGGACGCTAAGCAAAGGGCATAAACACTATTGAATCAAACAGCTGTTTGCTATTAGAATGAGAGTTCTCAAGTACTACGTAGGTAATATTTGGACAGTGTATCCCATTGTTTAGGATAAGTTAAAGAAACTGTTCTCTGGAAATAATTGTTTCTGCTCAGACTCCCATTATCGCATCTCTTTTCTCACCCTATCTTTCTCTCCCATTAGCTGCCAGGGCACCTCATCTATGTCTGGTAAAACAGATAAGTGGTTGTCATCAACCCCACTGCATGAATTACTCATTATATCTGCTCTCTGAATACTTCAGATGCTCTGAGCAGCACATTTCTCTTCCTCTGGCCCGGGCAGTTTGTAATACCCTTGCAGTCTGCATGCTGACTAAGGGAAACGTGAGTTGCAGGGTTCCTCCTGGCCCTGACCGCAGGCATTCGCTTGTCAGTGGGCTCCTTGCTCAGCTTGCTTGCAGCTGCAAAACTTGCTTCTGGGCAGATGCCCCCTTTGTTGAGAACCCGACTTTTGTATCACCTAATGTTGGCAAGCTGAAAGTTACATTGCCATTTCCACTTTCATTATGCCAAGAAAGGGTGGAACAGATGATCCTTGAGGTCCCTTCCAACTTGCTATTCTGTGATTCTGTCTCCACTGCTTTGGGACAAAGGAAAACAGCTCCAGAGGGCAATGGTGGAGTTGGGCAAATCGTGCTCAGGGAGCGTCTGCCTTTCTCCATGGACTGCACAGGGACACCAGGCAGCCACATCCCACAAAGTGCCCCATTCGTAGGTGGGTACAACCTGGTGAGATGTATCCAGCTGAAACGACCATTGTTTAACATGCCAGGAGCCTCGTTCTCCTTTGAAATAGAGACTGACTTATGATGGATTTAGCCCACTAAGTACGGGCTAGATTTGTGCTGAGCTGCAATCAGCCGCAGCCTTTCAGCCATGTGTTTTTGATACTTGTAACATTCCTTGAATTAAGGTTCAAGGAAAACTTCAAAGTCTACTATTGCTCACTGAAATGAATACTACTAATGGCATTAATCCATGGACTTCAGTCAGACTATCCACCTGAGAAGAGTAAGGAATTAGCCTTTTCTAATGATGTATAGTGACAAATAAAAATCCTTAAGAACTGCTGGCATTTTGGTTCATCTACCAAAAGTCTTATTCAGAGAACAGAAAAAAGAACCACACAAAATATGATTTAAGATTTTTTTCTGTGATTTCAGAAACTAAAGGAGTAACTACTTTGTCTCTGGGAAGTTAAAACACATTATTTTGTTCATTTTTGGTTTGTTTTGTATTTTCTGTTAAAGATTTTAAAATACAGAAGTACACCTAAAGATGTATTACTACATGTGCATATAAAAGTACAAACACAAGGGAAAATAAACAATTAAAGGGACATTATGATCTGAAATTTGACTCTCATTTTGACTTAGGAAATAACCCATAATAAGTTTAAAAGCAGAACAACCACAGAATTCTAGTAGTTAAGATTTCAAAAAGAAAAGTAACTTGTTGGTATCAGATTTGTCCGTTTGCTCTCAATTTGTAACTGAGAGCAGCGCAAAAGATAGAAGTAGTGACAAGTCAGTTGGACTTCTATAGTGTACTTTTCTAATATTCAAAAAAAGCAAAACACAGAAATAAACTTTTGTTTACAGCATAAACTTTAGCTTTTGTCCCTTGATGTTATTTCCATATATTTAGATCTTGAATTATAGTTACCCTCCCAAAATAATAGGATGAAAAAATAAATGGAAAAGAATTAGTGTGCTGAGAAAAAGCAGATGCCTCTGGATGATAAGAGATCTACTTCTATATTGTTTCAGTAGACCAACAGATATGCCTAGTAAAAACAGATGAGCTTTGATGCATACAAGCCTGTTTTCAGATCTAATAAAAGATATCACCTCCTCACAAGTTCTGGCTTGCTTATTGCCTTATACCATCCTGGCTACACAAGACAGTGCTATTGCTCAAACATCATTACTACTACTAACCTCCCAGCTAAAATAACACTACTACAACAAAAGTCCTAGTATGAGTTACTTCATATTTATGAAACATATTGTACATGTATGTAATCTCTCAGAAAGGCTATCGGGCTACATAAAATACAATATGGCATGAAGTCAATCTGGAGTATGTTCTGAAGTGACCTGTCACAGTGAGATAATGGAATAGCAATACAATTGCAGTTACCAAAGTTCAGTCTTCACAAATCTGCAATGTAAAGTGACATTTGCTTACTATACTGTTTCATTAAAAGACAAATAATTATTTTTTTAGAGAAGTTTTTTGACAATGGGAACTATTTTTGCAGGTAACTGGCAATAAAACACAAATAGCTGAGAAAAACTTCTGCCAAAAAAAAGAAGATTGGAATGACAAACATGTAACTAAAAGTTCCAATCCCTCTTTAGACTGAACCCCCCCCCAACTCTCAATCCCAAGAATGAAAAAGAGAACTGATTTTACAAAATTACAAACTTCCTTCCTGCACATATTTTTAGATTTAAGCTTTTCTGACAAGCTCTTTTCTAAATCTTGGATAAAACCACTGATACATGTTTTGGTTCAAATCATGTTGTTTTTGTTTCGTATTTTGTGGTTTACTCTTAAATAATCTTTTTCTATCGTTTCTTTCTGTTATTTTTTTTTCCCATTTCAAAACTGCATAGTAGCCTTTCTGCTCTCAGACTATCCTGTTTTGAAACTTTTAATGGTTTCTTAATGATACTGGTTTAACATGATCCTGTTGTCTAGCTGTCCCTCTGCCAATCAGTTCCCCTAGAGCCTTTCAGCCAATTTCAATAAACTTTGAATGAGGGATAAGGACTTCCAAAAAGACATTAATTCCTACAAGTTTTAGGAAGACTTAGTGAGAGGAGGAAGAAACGCCAAAGAAGTGCCTACCTTTGGAAAGGCAAGTACAATTTAGTTATTATACCTCCTGCTTTCTATTAGCTAATTAAGCTCCTGACTAGTCCAGCGTATTTAACATAAACCACTTTAGCACGTGAGGTATGTAATTCAAGGTTGGGGGGAGATCAGGGTTGGAAGGGAACAAGATGCTCAGCCATAAGAAAACAAGCGTCTTTAGTTCTGGTGCACACATAGCAACTCTTGTGTTTAGAAACCCTATGGACATGAAAATGACCATCACATAATATGTAATGGATATAATTTTGTGAACAGCACTCCCCTTCAGGTTTATACTGGTGCAATGACAAACACTCTGCTTGCAGAGATGCATTCAGCAAAACTGAGAAAATGGCAGTAATTTGTAAATCTACACAATTTCTTGCAGTTTTTTGACGTTCTTATCTAGCACACTTAAGAACACCATTGACAAGTTTTAAGAACAGTTCCCTTCTTCTCTCACTTTACTTCTATGGCTGGAAGGAAGTCAGACTTCTTCAAGGTTCATGTGGATGAAGAGGACCATATGGTTGTCAAATCAATTTGTTGAACTCTGTCCAAAGCCTATGAGATGGATGCTTTTCACATGGACACCACATGGTTTATCCGAGGACAGTTCGGCTAGAAACCAACTAGACAGGAAAAATAAAGTATTTGGAATTGCTTCCTCTCCAAAAGATGGACGAGACACACTTTTGGGCCTGTAAATAGAAGTTTTCACAACCAGTCTCTGTGATATCTTCTAAGCATTTGGTAGACATACAGATTTTTTTTTTTTGTTTATGCTGTTCATTTAACCCTTAGTTGAACAACTAAAGGAATAACAGAAATATGTCCCACCATATTTTCCTAATCAGAAACCATTCTTTCTGCAATGTAGGAGACAACAGACCCCTACAAAATCTTCTTCTTACCAAATTTTTATGATTTCTATCTAAGCATACATTCTTTTGTATCTGTAAGTATGGAGCATAAATTGAGTTTACCTGCTTCCATGAGTCTCACTCACTCCAACATCTCATACAACCAGAAATCAAAAGTGGAAAGATGGAACATTACGACTATGAAAAGAAATCTTGTGTTGATGTGTGGAATGGTAACTAAAGCAGCCGTCTCAAGAGAGACTAAAATGAAATGTCCATCCTCTACCTTTATTAGTAACAGAAAAGAGGTATAGCATTACTTCTGAATGGTGTTTGCAACTTCTTGATACATTACTTCTATGGGATTTTTTTCTTAATTTTGAATGTTAAATTATATGCGCAGTAAGTAAGTACTGTCTGATACCTCAGTGTGACACTCCACCCCCATCCCCTGGCTTTATTAAACTCAGGACAGTATGTAAGGTAGAGATTACATCTGAGTTTTGGAATACATATATAATAGCTACATTTTTAAACTTGCTGCATTTGGATTCTGGCTTTGTTCCAAATAGAAAAGTCTAAATATATGGTGTCTAGATATAGTAATTATATGCTAAACACTTTAAACTGATGTTAATTATTTGTTATTGCAATAGCTTTATTGGATTTTGCTTATCAATTTAAGGGATACAGAGGGCAAAGTTCTCACTGGGCATTTTCCCATCAGATACACTAACTGCCTACAATCTCAGCTATTAAATATAGATATATCAGGGCACTAACAGCGCCCCTCAGCAGCAACCCTGGGGCCCTCCCCACACCCCTGCCCAGGACTCCATTCCAGCCCAGCCAAGTAGGGATGTGCCCAGTGCCCAGGGCTGGGGCTGCCCTGGTGGCACCGGCTGCTCCCAGCTGGGGCGGTAGGATGGATCAAGGCTGCCAGGGCCTGCTCAGATACCCTGGGGAGCCCCCAGTGCTCCCGGCCCTTGGGGAAAAGCTGGTCCTTGGGGTGCCCTGACAAAACCTGTTTCCCATGGGAAACATCTCTGCACATCTCTGGAATTGCCTTTCATTTTTGTCATGCCTTACCCAACCAACAGTACATAGCAACATGCACACTGAGTGTGAGTGTGAGATACTGTCCAGTGTGCATGTGTTGTATTTGGGGCTCATTATTATTCTCGGTATGAAATATCATTTAATCATCCATATAAATGTTCTGTGACCACTACAATATAATTACACTTTACATCAGAAATGAAAATGGTTAAGAACAGTTCTTTTTTGAAAGGAATGACATCTTACCATCCGATGTTGCACAAAATGGCATATACCCACATACCCACACGCCTTTATTGCCAAAATACTATCCAAAATATATGCTGCATAAACCAAAGACTTGGGCAAGTGCAAAGTACTCTTTTCCTTACTGGCAGTCAAACACAGGCTTAAATAAGTCGACAAAAAATTACATAAACCAAAAGCACTACTTGTGCTTAAGTGATTTACTGGATTGGGCCCAAAAATATTGAAAATGTTGCAAGATTGACCCTTGATGTGATCCCTCACAACAGATTTTAATGTCCAAGGAGTAGCTTGTTTGATTCTCAAGCTGTATTTTATCTTTCTAAAAGAAACCTTCCTTATCTGCTACACTACCTATTCTGTTTCCCGAGAGTTGATTGATACTATGTAATGCCACCTCTGAGAGACTCAACCGGAAGGAAAAAAAAAAGTTATTTCATGGGTCTGTGGTAAAATTCTGCTTTCTCTCTTCTGTTATTACTCTTTCACGCTACCCAGTTGCAGAGTTCCATGGCATTACTGCACCAGCAGTGTTAAAAGTTTCATTTCGATCTATGGGGCAGCGCAGCGTCAACCAGAGTTTAAGAGCTGGGCATAAATGCAGCTATTAACATAGAGATTTTCTAACTTCTGTATCAATCCCTCACCAAAAATGATTTGTTTTTCATTTCTTTTGGGCTAGTCAATGAGCAACATAACCAGCTGGTTTGTGACTGGTTTCACTTTTTGTTTGATGCGTGGACTGCAGTGCGTGAACTGGGAAGCCTATAGGGAAACGCTTCCATTCCCCACATTTTCGCACCGGATTAAAGATGTTACAAAAGTACTTTTAATCACACCAAGGTTTGTGTAAAGAGGGGAATTAACCAGGAGGACTACAGAGGAATAAATTATTCTGTCATGGTTCTCTGCGGGGCCGCTTGTTTTAGAACAATTAGTGAGTTTTCCAAGTGCCTACCGAGTTCTGTCTTCATACCACAGATACTCTTTAATCAGCAATTTACCTCTCTCGTATCCTTTCCATAGTTGCTGCACAAAGATAAACTGGTAGCAATAACTTGTAGTACTGGGGAGGGAAGGAAAACAAAGCAACAATCTTTTCCAAAGGCATCATACAAGACAAGCCGTGGCAATGCCCACAGAGAACTCCGGAAGCCCGAGTGAAGAGGGATGGGTGCAGATTTTTGTTTGGGAGGAAGAATTCCTCAGTCAGATGTCTGGTGTGCAGTTTGCTTGTTCAGTAACCACAAAGTGCCATTGCTGTCCCAATATCTTCTTTTATTTGGTGCCACAAATAGCTGTCTACTTCAGCCTATCGTGACCTTTGATTAGCACGGCTACAAACGACTGCTGGTCTGTCAAAGCACTTCAGAATATACTTTTAAAACACGAAGGAGGTCAAATACAAAAGTAAGAGAATAAACATGACGTATTTTTTCCTCATACAAATGCAAAATTCTTATTTCTCATTATGCTTCTGCAAACTGTACATAAAGTAGAATCCAAAATCAGAAAAATAACACCAGAAAGCTCAAGAGGAATTGGTTCTTAGTTTCTTCCAAACCTAAGGTTTCAATTAAATTAATCAGAGCTGCTTCTCTTCCTCTTGGCTGAAGGAACCCTTCTTCACAAGAGGGAATACTTGCTACAAGTTGTACCAGCATTGTTTCCACAAGTATTCATATTTATTTTTTTGTGTGTGGACTTTTATGTGAACTGACAGACAATTTCTTGGCGGACAATTGCCCACATTAAAAAATCCACTGATGTGTCACTGTTTGGCTCTGCCAAAAAAGCTAGTTAGAAGGAACACAATATTTGGCCCGTCATTAAACCAGGGGTCTACTTAACAATAAAAAGAAATGACCATCAATAAACACAGCGGTTCAAGGATAAGAAGTGTCAAAAAATACACAATTGTTCGAAATGCTCTTGTGCCTCCATAAGTCACCATGAACAGCGAAGAGCTCGAGTGAGAACCCTGTGGCACAGAAGGGAAGTTAAAGGCATTACAAGGACAGTAATTTTAAATGCTTTCCCAGGAGAACTGGGTAAACTGAAAACAGGAGGAAAAGCCCAAAGTAATTGATAAGGGGAAGAAAAAAAAAAAAAAGAGGACAAAAAACCCCACAATAACACGCTCAGGGGCATGAAAACCACGGAGGTAAGAAGGGCTGTTTGTATGATTACACCTATTTCCAACCCAAACATGAATAGGCTTACGCTTACACAGATTTTCAGCACAGTTATGGCTTAGTTTTATTGTTGGTGAAGAAAACTCATGTAAAACTATTCTCTTGGTAAACAAACTATTGCATTTTTACAGTGATGAAGCAGCTGCCATCCTTTGTTTTGTTTACAGAGTAGTTAACACAGAGATATACTTCAGATTTCCTTCCTAAATAACACAACCTAGTGATTAGCAAAAAAAAAAAGGATTAACTCCTAACTTTGTTAAAATAGGAAATAACAGTAGATATCACAACTTGGTTTTGAGCTCTAGCTTTTTACAGAAAAACACCCACCCAGAGCTCCTGCAATGAGCAACTGGTATTTTAGTCTTTGTCACTGCGTGGTCCAAAAGATAAACATTTTGCACAAGAGTTAAGGCTGTCAGCCCTAGCCTCTTGAGCAAATTCCAACCCAAGCGACCTAAATTCCTCCTGTGTTTTCAGATGGATACTGTATTTTTCACTTCCTGCTCTGAAATTCTTGAATGATGTTGTTAAAAGGGGACTTTAACCTCGGAATACAAACACAACAAAAAAATTAAGCACCATTTCAAGTACTCTCTGAGACGAAGTTCCCCATGTCTGCCAAATTTCTGTCCTTCCACAAAGCACACTTCCGCATTTCTTTCCAGGTTTTAAATCCATGTCTAAAATCTCCCTGATTGCTACGTAAAGTATCTACATAGTCTGGGATTCGAGTGACTTCACACTCCATAAAGCAGCCACATAAATGCAAATGTACCAAAAGGGAGAAACAGAAGCAACAAAGGATCCACTTGGCTTTTTAAAACGCTGGTGCCCCCCAACCAGGTATTTGTTCCGAGGGAGGCAGCGTTGCAGCGAGGAATGGAGTCACCCCTGCCTGCACCCATGTCAGCTCCGCGGGCCCTGTTCAAAGCCCGCTGCCAGACGCCAGGCCCGAGGCCTGGCCAGGGCCCGAGGCAAGGTCCGGCCGGAGCCCAGCTGACCACTGTGCAGGCCGCAGCCGCCGCA
Organism: Gallinago jamesoni; assembly: GCA_025769975.1. NCBI lineage: Eukaryota > Metazoa > Chordata > Aves > Charadriiformes > Scolopacidae > Gallinago > Gallinago jamesoni. Next base: position 117,228,096 of record JAOQGH010000001.1, on the reverse strand, counting down.
CACCCACCGCACCGCTCCGCCTCTCCCCCTGCGTGCAGCCCGGAGTGTTGCCGGCTCCGGGCGGTGAGCGCACAGGCCGCGCCACCTCGGCACAGCGTAACTGCTAGCGCCGCTGCTTTGTCCGCCCTCCCGTCAGGCGACCCGTCGGCAAAGCAGTCGCCGTTCAGAGGCCGTCCCCGCCATCGCCAGGCCCGAGGGGACGAGCCGGCGGAGCCCAGCGAGCTGGCAGCAACGGGGAGAGCCGGGCCGGGTTCAGCCAGCAGCGCCCAAGCTGACGTCATTATCCGGGCCCTCCGCGCGGCTCCCCCGGCGGGTCACAATAGAACCCGCTCGAGCCCAACCGATGTGAAACGGCCGCCGGCGCGCGTGCGCGCGCACCGCCTCTCCCCCCCCTGCCCCCCACCCCCACCCCTGTCGCCTTCCTCGTGCGCGCGCTCCCCGGCACACACAGGGGTGGGGGCAGGCAGGCCGCGGCCTGGGCCTCGCCGCCGCCGTGTTGAGTGACAGCCCCGGGGGGGACACACAAAACACACACGTCGGGAGGGGGGGCGGATAGCGCGTCACGCCGTTCAGGTGGCGGAGCCGCTGCCGCGCTAGGTCGGGGCCTGCGGTGCGGGCCGGGCCGGGCCGGGGCCGCCATCTTGCCCAGGGCCCCGCCAGACGGAGGTGCGCCGCCGCCGCGTCTCGCCTGGCTCCCTGCCTCCCTCCTCCCCCGCCTTCCCCTCCCCCCCCCCGCACGCACGGAGCCGTCAGCGCAGAGCTCCCGCCGCCCCGGCCGGCCCCACCGCTACCACCTTCCTGCCTGCCCCCACCCCCCCGTCCGCTGCCGCCCAGCTCAGCTCAGCTCCGGGTCCCGGCGTCAAGCGCCGGGGTTGCGTGTGCGCCCCCTCCCCCGTGTGCGCCCGGTCCCCGGACGGGGCGGAGCGGAGCGCGCAGGCCCCGGCCAAGCCCCAGCCGGAGCTGAAGCCCCAGGGCCGCCGGGCAGGAGCTGGTGACGCAGGAAAAACGCCCCGGCGGTGCCGCCGGCGCTGGAGAGAGCGGAGCAGCCAAGGGCCGGGATCTGAAGCGCGGGCAGCGGCGGCACCTTCGCCCTCCTTCTTCCCGTCGCAGTACACGGCGCCCGCCCGGGGTGGGTGTGTGTGTGAGGGAGGGGGGGAGAGACCAGGAAAGCGGAGCCGCCCCCTCAGTCAGCCGGCTGCACGCCCGGGATCGCGGGGCCTGGCATGAGAGTCTGCCCTGCTGGCTGCCTGGGATGAGGCAGTCCTCGGCCGCGCTTCTTCGGCAGCACCCAGGAGGGCACCGGGCCGTCGCAGCAGCAGCCGCGGGACAAGGGGAAGCCGTGCGGGGGTGAGTGGTGGAGCGCCGTACCCGGGCGGGGCCGGGACCGGAGGCCGAGGCCGGGAAAGCGGCGAGGCGAGCAAGCTGTTTGTGCCGCAGCCGGCCGCCGCCGTGCCGAGCGGAGGGAGGCCTTCCCCGGGGAATGGGGCTGCCCGGGCCCAGGGTGCGAGACCGCGGGGCGCGGCGGGGAGGAGGGGGCGAGCCGGGGGCGGCGGGGGGGAGGGTATGGGGGGTGTGGGGATAACGGGCGGCGGGTGGCGGCAGCACCTCCCTCGCAGCCCCTGGCGTGTGGCCCTGCATCGCTGGTGTTTTGGAGGGCAAGGGAAAATGGCTGACGGCTCCTCATCCTCTCCCCGGCTGCCGGGGGGTGGAAGCGCTCCCCGCCCCGCGCCTCTCGGGGGGCTCTGCTAGCCGCCGGGCCGCCCCTCCCGCCGGGCCGTGTGTCGTCGTCGTTTCCCCCCTCCCCCCGGTACAGCCGGGCGAGGAGGGCCCGGTAGCTGCCCGCAGCGCGGCACCCAGCTTTGCCTCCCCTGGTTCTCGCTTCCCTTCGCACCGAACGCCATTACTGAGGTGGAGTGATTGGAGCCGTGTAGGCCCGGGCGACGCCTGGAAATCAGGCCCTGCCGAGGCGCTTTTCCTACCGTCTCAATGAAAAGCACCAGCTCGTTCACGCCTGCTGTAAACATTATTAACACGTAGGCCACTCCTCTAGTCTTCGGCTTCCAGCAACCCTATTTCGACGCACAAAAAGCGTTCGTGGCTTTTTGCATCTTCTTCCTCTCATTCACCCGGCTGCTTCCCCTCGAAGTTATGTCTTGTCTGTTGCGATTTATTTTAGGTGGTATAGACCCTCTCCCCTTGTGCAAGGTGTGCAGCAGGGGTAGTTGCGTGCAGCTTGGCCACGGTTATTCTGTTATTGTCCTCAAGAAAACCGAGGATTTTGCCAGTTGGATGGGGTTTTTTGTGTGTTGGTAATCACTCTGTTAACGTGTGCTGTCCCACTTTGTGCAGCATTGTTTGTATATAGAGATAATAGCCTTTGAAAATATTTTTTTTTTGTTCTTAAGTGATTTTGTTCTCATAGAAGCATCCCAAACTATTGAGGTGTTTTTTCAGATGCAGTATTTCATTTTCAGGTTTTTCCCTCAGAAGTCCAGTAAAGTATTTTGAAGATTTACAATAACACACAGCCATATAGAAAAAAAAATATTTCAGAGAAGAATTGTTTTAATTAAATGGTCAAGGAACTCCCAGGCTTACTGTAGACATGTTGTGTCTGTCTCGGCTGTCTTCATGTTTGTACAACTTGATTTATCTTCACAGTTCTGCAGTTGTATTCCTATCACTGGACATCTGTATAAGTGCAAAGACCCTATGAAGTCACAGGCTCAAAGCTAGCACAAGGCCCACTTTTGCTGACCTAATTGCAGAACTGGGCCCTGTATTTTTAAAAAGTTGTTGAAATTAGATATTAATATGCAGTGCTAAGTATACTGGTGGCAACTCTAGTTATGACAGACAAACTAGGCAACCCATGTTTTTCAGCAGGTTTCTCAAATGCCTGACAAATGGACATTAAAATTGTTATGTTTAGGAAGGGACTATTGATGGGTGTTTGGAGGATTGACCTTTATTGATCATGGAATTGAAATGGTCTCTTTAGTAAGAAGGATTTAGAGGTGAGTGAAATCTGTAGGCAGCTAACTTTATTCTTGATCTTTCGAGGTTTTACTTTCAGAAAGGACTGGCAGGACTCCCCACCATAAATGTTCCTGATCAAGTAACATGTTTATTTCAGCAAAACCTAAGTCATGCATGAAGGTTTGGGGTTTTTTTGTTTGTTGTTTGGTTTTGGTGTTGGTTTTTTGTGTGGTTTTTTTTTTTTAATAATGCTTTTAATTCTTCAAGTTGAAGTAATGTTAATTCTTTGAACCAACAAAGTACAGTAGCTAATACCAAGAATTTTGGGGAAGCATATAACCTACATATATTGATTATTCTGTTGCAATACCCTGATCAATGGTGATAATTAATGATAGCTTTGAATGAAAAACATAAACATAATTGTAAAGCTGCAGTGGAAGAAACTCAAGTATCAGCATGGTTGTTTTTGGGGGGGGAGTATGTGGGGAGGACATCTAGCTAAAAATAAATGTGAGATTGTATCATAGTAACTTTTTCTTCCCTCTCCGATATCTTTTGTACTTTTCTTCCCTGTAGGTTTTCTAAATGGTGTTTCTTTTGGGTAGTCTCTTTTAGTCTTTCCAGGCTGCTGGAATTTGCCCTTGTGGTGGTCCTGCCTATTGAATTGACAGGAAGACTACATCTGGAGGTGGTAATCAATAAGGATAGTGGTAGCAAAACTGTTTACTCTTTCTGTATCTGTGGAACACCATTGCCCTTACATAAACACTTTATTTCCCACATTGTGGTACATTTGTACTCAGAAATAGAGCAGTGCAACTACTCTCTGTTCTAAATGTACACTTTTAGGCTTATGCATTTTATTAATATTCTGGAATCCTTACAAGTGAGGCTCAGGATAAACAAAAATAGTGGATTAGTGTCTAGTCAACAATATTAAATAGACTTTTAAGAAGGTAAAGGTACCTGTAATGCCTTTGTTCCAAGACAAATTCCATTTAAAATTGTAATTAGTTTAGGATTTTCCAACATGGATACAACTTCTGGTAAAAATAGGTAGGAATTCAGTTATTTGTTAGTTGAACAAACTACTTTTAAATGGCTTTAAAGTTACGTTTCTGTCAGGTGTGTATTGAAAATGTATTAAGTTTCATGGGAAATATTTCTCTCCTGTTTGTTTCAGGTATTTGAATGTCAAGCACTTTTGTGTTAGGCAGTTCTCTTGAGTTAGTGTATGTCTGTTTTGTATTTTTGCAGAAATACTGTTTTTTAAATCCTAAGAGATTTAAAAGCTGTAGATATGTTTTGAAAACATCCTCAGCAGGATGGCCTCATTTGTGAATTAAATGAATCATAGGTGTCCTTTACTGTTTTTCACTTAAGGCATAATTTTTATTTTTTTTTTTAAATAAGTGAAACATCTCACCCCGCAAGACCCCAAAAACTATTACACTTACTTCAATTCTTTTTCTTGTAATCACAAACATTGTTTAATCAAACCAGTCCAGCACTTGCAGAGGCCACTGTGAAGTGGTTGTCTGATGATATAAGAAACTTTGCTGGGTTTTCTGTTCACTTGAAAAACTGCATATGTGAAGGCTTTTGTGTCCTATCAAAAATTGTTTCCTGGGTGTTAGCATTGGTATTAATTTGAGCATGTGAACATGGTTTCTCTTGTTCAGGTATCTTAAATTTTTCTTAAAACATGGATATGTCTCCTCTCAAAACTCTGCGCAGCTCCATCCAGTTTTGTTATCCGTATCACCCATGTTTAAAATCAGAGTTCAGAATTTAAAGCTGTACTTGAGGGTATGTTTTGGGAATGCAGCTTGATATAGTCTACCTTTTGTTGTAGTACCTTGCCTTTTGCAAAGCTAGCAGTGCTGTGTGCTGTTGCTGTAGACTTGTCTTATATCATCCACAACCTTCTTTTTTTTTCCTCTCTTTTTGTATAAGTGAGCTTGGTTATGCATACTGTCCCCCGACACAAACCTAATGAAAAAAGAATTAAAAATCAATCTATACCGCTGTACCTGCCCTTTACCATCAGTGTAGTGGTTTCACCACAGTCCCTCTTTTGCTCCATTTTATCCTAAGAAGTTTTTTTTAAGAGGTTGTTATTCTGTAATATCCAGTGGTGATGAATGTCAGTTGCTTAGCAGTCTCACCAAGCAGTCAGTTATGTTGAGGAAGAGGATTTTAGTAAACCTTTGTATTGCAGAATGGTAGTTAAAAGAAAAAAGTCTTCCCATAGCAGAGGCAAGAGATGGAAAGAAGGTCTTTCATAAGCATATGCTTATATGCAGTGAGACACTAATTTTTCTTCCTGGGAAGTTTGATCTACTTTGCATTCATGTGTTAGAAAAATACAGTGATGTTTTTCATATATTAAGTCTAGGTTTTGTTCCCTTGTTAACATAGGAACATCTTAAAGTTCTTCCACTGTTACAATGAATTCCAATTTTATAATGATTTGAGATACCTTTTTAAAACAGTTATTTTTTATTGTCTATCTGTGTTATGCTTAAGGCTGTAGCATGATGTAGTAATATGGTCAACAGAGGTTCCCTCTGTACTTCGTGACAAAAACATGTTTTGACTTAGATGATCTTGTTTAGAGTCTTGGATAGATAGATCATGGCAGAAAGCCTTTCTGTCATGACTTTGCACCCTCAAAATGCCAACTATTGCATTTCCGAGACATTAGTGTCCTCTTGAGCCCATTGTGTGCTTTGAGCACTTTCTGTAGATCTGGTTTAGTAAAATAATTTAAAATACTGAGTGGTGGTAAGGTTACAGGAGAGCTGTTAATGGTTTTCTTTGCAATAAAAGAGAGGAGAAAAGTAAGGAAACTCTTAAAGTATCTGGTTGTGACTTAGTGTAAAATGTTTTTACTACTTTTTTTTTTCCTTAAGGGAGCTTAACAGCACAGCCAGTTCCTTTTGTATTTTCTGTTGTGAATTTTCTGATACTTGCTTCATTTCATAAGAAGCCATTAGTTACTCATTTGAGAGTTGAATTCAATCTGCTTGATACCAAGGCTTTTTTGTTGCCAGCTGTTGATGTATTTTCAAATAAAAATTAAAATGCTGAGAATAAAAACCATCTTGATAGGTGTATGTTCACAGGCTTGCTTTCTAAAGGAAACATTACTGATGCATGGTTTTCTTAAAGGATTAGTATTAACTGTGAGAGTGATTACTTGCTTTTGGTTAACTTCTTTTTTTAGTACAGCTCCTAAAGAGATCCATGGTATGCAGATAAAAAATCTAGTAATGTTTTGAATGCAAGTATTTTCAACTTTTTTTCATGAAGTTAAAATGAAGATTGCTTTAGAAGAAATGGATAGCTATCAGGAACGTTATAATGGAAAACTTTTATTTGCAGCATCCTTGATCTGCTTACAAAAGCAATATGTAACTCTGTTTTGTGATTTAGTTAGTTTTCCTTACATGTGTAACTGCCAACAAAAAAAAATGTGATTTTCTTGCATGTAGATCTTTGAATAGACATCTTAGCAAATCACACTGTTTGATAGTTAGTATTTAGCCATGAATTTGCTCATAGGAGGGGAATTCCACATTGCATCATTCCTTAAAGAATTACAACTGTGAATGGAGAACTCTCACAGAAGTCATTTTTTGTTTTCCAAATTTTAAAGTACATTGAGGGAATTTCAGGGCTAACTTTTCATTATACTTTCATGTAAAATACCCAAAACTCAAGTATTAGAAAGTTGTCCCTAGGTAAGCATTTAAGACAAGGGATGCTTTTTTTTTTTTGGTAACAGCTAAATGGCAACATAGAATGACATAAAAATATACATAATAAATTCCATAGGCTTGCGTTCTTACTTAATTGCTGCTTGATCTTTTACGTAGCTTCAGTGGGCCTATGTGGGGGAAGAGGAAAAGGTGGTGTTCTGCATTTGGGTGGTTTTGGCTATAATGCTCTGAAATGGTGAAAGAAAAAAAAAAGGAGCTTGTTTAGAAGTTTATTCAGTAAAGAAAAAAACAGTAGTGATATGTGCCAGGTAAGATCCCTCTGTTACCAGACAGGCTTTTTGGGTTGGAGGGGATTGTCCTTGCCAGCACTATGGTGTGGGATAGTGGTGATAGACCTGTACTGACTGTGGATGGAAACTTCAGTTTTCTTGTCCAGAAGTGAGAATTGACAGTGAGGGGAAGTAAGTTTCTCTTCCTTTTCTAATAGAAAATGAGAATGAACATTGTTGTCAAAATACACTGGCACCTCAGTAAATGAGCACTGCATCCTTTGGGGTTTAATTTTTCTACTCTCTTAGTAATTAAGTACTTCAGTGTGGTTTTGAGTAAGTTTCAACAGAACACGTCCATGAATTTGAAAGTTAAACAAGGAAGGTGGATCTGCTTAGCTTAATTGTTAGGTGGATATGTTGGTGAAAGACCAAAATTTTGATAAACTAAAAGCTTAAACTGTAGTTTAAAATTACATGTTATATTAGAGTTTGTATATTTCTAATTTAGAAATAAAATGTCAATTGTTCAGTGATTTCTGACATTTCCTTTTAATCCTGAATCCTCTAATTGTGAGGATTTCCATTTATTTCTTTTTTTATAAATTGTCACATAAACTCTCTGGAGCTTGAAGGTGAAAATTCCTGTGACTTGTTCTACATTTTCAGGCTCCAGTTTTGCACAGGCCTCTATATGTCTTGACCTGTCTTCCAGACAATGCTTTATTAATCACAGTAGGACCTTAAAATCCCAAGTGCTTTTCCTTGCTGCTTCTAATTATGTGTGCATGTACACAGACATGCAATGGGCTATTTTTTAAGATGATGTAGTGACATTTTTCCTTAGGTGAGGTAGTAATGTCAGATTTCTTAAGTGCTTTATAGCTCTCTTGCTGTGTCAGAGTTTCTTCATGATAGTTCTGGTAATTAGACAGGAAGATAACCTCCAGATTGCCTGAAAATTTTTACTCTTCTTATTCTTGTAGGAGTTTAGCCAGATTGCTGTGGTTGACAGTTTGTAATGTGTCTATGAATATGTAACTTGAAACATGGATTCCCCTTATGGCATTTGAGAAGCCATTAGTTCCTTTCCCTTTCCTTCCATGATTAGGATTGGGAAAACAGATTTTTTTAAATTTTTTTTTTTCATGAAATTCAAAGCTTTGAAGTGAAATGAAAAGTTTCGTTTTCATCAGCTGCAATGGATGCAGCAAGGTTAGTATAGTGGTGGTGAAACCTTGCTGGAAGCTAATGTGTCTTTAGCCATGCAAAAAAAAACAAAACCACCAAACCCATTTGATCAGTATCAGTCTCTGCTTAGCAGGTATGTGACTAAAGTTTTTTACCATCACCCTCCTGAGATTTTTGACCAGATAAAGGAGAGTTCGATAACGCGTCCTGTCACAAATTTTCTTTTTCTTCATATCACTTCGCTGATAATGGAATGAATATTTAGAACCAGTAGCAACTTCTGGATGTGGTGCCTAGAGGCAGCTGGATGAGGATAGTGACCAACATGATGTTAGTTTAGTTTTGTTACTGGCAAGTAGTAGCCAAAATTAGAGTTTGATTTGGAGATTGAAATGCACTGTGTTGATTGTTACTTCAGAAGACCATCTTTTTCTGAAATTGAAGTTGTACTCAATACTTGATGTGCTGTTTGTTTATATGCTTTATATTTACTTAAGTGCGAATATCACACAGGAAAATTGAGATATTGTAGAAATTCTAGGCATTACCTAGACCAGCAGCAAGTAACTAGCAGTTGAGAGCAGAGAATCAAAATCTATTCTGTGAGAGCTGCTTCATGCTTTTAAAGGTGTGCTTACACTATACTATACCTAAAATACAGTTTGAGGGGTTTTCCGTGTTGGTGAGCCACTGTGGTACTTCATGGGCCTGAAAATGTGATAAATAGTAGTATCTCACACTTACAATGAAGACTAACTCTTTACTTCTACCTTCAATTTTTCTAACAGCAAAATTTTACTTTAAATGTGAGTTTATTATGGTATGTCATTTAACTTCTAAATGAGTTGTCCACTAGAATTCTTTATACCATACCTCTTTAACATAATCAGCTTCTCTAGTGTAAAGTTCTTTTCTTAGAAATTCTGTGCCAGAAATGGGGGGGAAGGGGAGTCTTAGCAACCATGGTAATATTTAAACTGTTTTGCTGCAATGGTTTTTTGATCTACAGGCATTATGAAGACATTATTTTGGGGGTACATTTCTGTAGACTGGTACAGTATTATGAAAACTTTTCTTTGCTTCTTTCACAAGCTCTGGAAATGTTTGTTTTCCCTTAAGATACTTTCTCATGATTTTTAAGATGTTTTCTTTTAATAAGAAATGAGGAAATTTTTGTTTAATTTTTTCTGCAGTTTGCTCCTACTTGCCTGCTTGGTGTGGTGTTATTAGTCTGCTTTAAAGAAACGCTGTGGTGATATTTTATTGATCTCATAAAATTAGTGTCTGTGCATTTACCTTTATTCTTTTATGGCCTGGATGTTCTGTTTAATTAATTCTGTGTATTTTCCTGAGATTTTTCTTTGGAAATGTTACTTACAAATTCAGAGTGCCCAGTTGTTTTAGTGGGTAGCTTCTGGGTTACTAATGTTTTGTTTCACCAGAATGGTTGAGGTTGGGTATATACTTTGGAGAGACTTACTTGCTGGGAAGAAGGTGTCTTCTTTACAGATGACAACTTGTCACAGGGTGCGTATAATCAGTTGACTCTTTTCTTTGCTTTACTGAAGTCGTAAATATGAGGTTGATGTTTGAGGTACCTTATTTTTGTTCAGCTGCTTGATAAATGCAAGTGAAGCGTTTGAACCCCCCACCCCGAGCTGAAACATAAATTGAATTTGGATATGACTATTACTTTTTTTTTCCCAGCTAGAGTAGGTATTATTAATCAGGACTTGAGATTTGTAGTATTTCAGAGTGGACGACATAGTAGAACTAAAAGCTTGATTTTTAAAATGCTTCTGTTATACATTTTACAGTTAAATTATCAGATGGCTCAGTGGAGTTCCTTAAAAATTGTGTGCAGTGAAAAACAAATGATGAAGAGAACCTTGGAAAAATGTACAAGTTATGATCTATTTAAGCATTTTGCCACTTACAGTGGATACTTGAGCCACGGGTAATTTAAGAGGATTCCTCTAAGTTTACATAAAAGTGGAAAATAGGCAAATATGAAAATTAAACTTATCATTAAACCAGTGGTTTTTTTTCCCCACACCTAATTTAGAACTCTTCAGCCCGTTGGATCCTTGACTCATGCATATTGGAAGATGGATTGAATTGAATTTCATTCAGTATTTTATCTTGGGAATTAATTCTGTAAATACATATGTTACATTAGTCTAAATACCATAGTGAGTAGTTATTTTGTTTATAAATCTGATAGGTGCTTTTCAATCTCAGCCTATACATTTTCCAAACATTAACATATTATTTCTCACATCACTCTGTAAATTAAACAGCTTGTGTTGTCTTCTGTTTTATTGATCAATGAACTTCAAAATTACCTCTTGTTTTAAGTTTTCAGTGGATTTTTATTTGATGTTCAGGTGTTACAGAAACAATTTCTCTTGCCTTAAGTTGCTGTTGTGCTCCCTCACTCTTCCTCATTTTTGCCTTTGTCTCAGTTCCCAGAAAAATGAGAGGAGGATGAAGAGGTTAATCTGAAAAATCTATGATTTCTCCAGCAACGTATGTGAACAAGACAGAGACGATTAACTTCTCAGGAGTTCTATATGGCTGCCTTATAACCTAGAGATTTCCGTTTGACTTCTGCAATTCTTTTTCATTTAACTTCTGCAACAAATAAGATATGGACAATTTTTCTTCCTAGTGCCTCAGTTGCTTACTGTCTACTCAGGGGAGGTAGTTTGATGGAAATGAAATTACAGTAGAAACCAGATTACTCTGAAAATCCCAAATTATGTAGGAGAAAAACGACAAATTGAACCTTTGACAAATTTAGAGAGCATGTTCTGTCTGTGTGTGCCTCTCACACAGACACAAAATTTTGTTATATGAAAATTTCTTTTGCTAAAAAGTAGTAAGACATGAGCTGTCACAATGGATACAGCTGTTGTACTCAGTTACTCATACTCTGTCATCTCTAATTCCAGGTTTTTTGACCTGAATTTCCAGATAATATTTAAATTGTGCAGTCTTGTTTACAGTTTCATAACTCTGGCCTTTTTTTTGTCAGCAGAAGTAAAATTTTTGCCAGCTTCTGTTTCACATCATCTCCATTACCTGCTGTAGCTTCGTCACTGATTTATGTACTTGTGTCGCAGACGGAGTGATTGACTTCACTAGTTAGAGTGAAGCAGCAAAATATTTCTTAAGGTGAAACAGCGATTTAACAAAATCAGCAATAAGTGCCATAAAACCAGTAGTAAATGCAATAGTGTTTTACAAGATTCGATGTCAGGGTACACTCTTATTATTTACTGCAGAGAGGACAGGGTCAGACAAGCTGTCAGGGAGACCCTCCCGTTGAGTCATGAGGTTCAGAAAGGACCCCCTTGCTTTCTAAACTCCTCAGAGAGGAGTCTGGGTGCGGCTGGATCCAATCCTAGTCCCAGACTTGGTCAACGGTTCATGTCTAAAGGATTATATATGCGCAATCAACCCTTTACATTACTTAGCTAAGATTTGAAAGTTTAGCATGCTATTAGCCACTTACTGAGAATCTGTTGGGGCAAGGAATCTCTCAACCTCGAGGAGTAGAACCTTAAGCGAGCATCCTTACGAAAGGGGAGATCTGGCGTGCAGCCCGCTGCCATACAGGAGAGCTCAAAGGGCTCTCGTGCTGTCCGCTATTTATAGAGTAAGATAATTGATCTATAGTCATATTCTCATGGGAATAAAATTTCTAGGTCCCCACTCAGACGGTATTTTGACTATGCTGCCAGCCATCCCCCAAAGTCCAGATACAAGTTATCACAGCTGCTGTTATGATGGCCATGGTGGCCAAGGCCTGAGCAGGAGCCGGAGGGGGAAGGGGGAACAGGGAGAGCACACCGCCACAACTTGTGGTCAGAGTATTCAAAGTGTTATTGCTAAATTAATTTTCCTGACTCATGTCTGAGCCTGATCTGTTAAGTATTCTACTGGCTTTATCATAATATCCAGGGCAAAGACAGGTTTTTGCCTTCACTTTCTTCGACTTCTCGCACTTAGCCTTATTTGCTCCGCCTACTTAATATTTCTTTCATGACTGACCTTTTCCTGTTCGTGAACTGACATTCCTGGCATTTATCATACACTAAACAGCTTTCTCTGTGTGCGTTTTCCTGTGATATCCATTATGCTTGAGAAAAATTGTGGTCTTTTATGACACTTCTATGTTGTCAAGACTCTGCTCTAACGTATGTGAACCTTGGTTGCTATCATAACTAAATACGTGCTAACTATAATTATCCATGTTCTGTTTCCTTCCTCTTTCAGGGTGTATTTCATGGTAGATTTGCACTGACGCTAAAAGAGTTGGTTCTGTCCATGGTTACATATTCTGGCCATTTCTCATGCCATTGTTAGTGTTCCTATGGCATGAGAAGCAGCTGAAAGCTAAAATGATTTTCATTCCTTTCCCCCAGTTACCTTTCAGCCAGATTGGCTTCTCAATCTGGCTGACTGTGTGGTGACGCAAGGGCTAATACTAGTGGTGAGAAAGTGGTTAGGATGAAAGCGAGCAAGCAAGGTCCTCCTCCTCCTCTTCTTGTGACAGTGGAGACTTACCTGGGTTCACAGAGACTGAAGCTGTACCATCAGCTAAGGCTTGTCCACATGCAGAAATAGAATGAACTTCTGTCCTAAAATTTACTGGGATATAATACTCTTACTGGTGAACGAGATTGGTGGTTCTCACTGAGATTCCCATAGTGGAAGCACAAAAGATGCATGTACACACTGTTGTGGCAAAGCTACCTTAAAGTTCTGTCACTGATGCTTTGTGCTAGTTTAAGTGCTGTCCCTAAAAAGAACAGTTACAACATTCCGCTTGCTTCTCTTGGTCTGTTTAAAACTGGTATCTTTATAGTTGTTTTGTGTACAGAAGGGAGATGCTCTTTAGCAAGGGGCTTTATGGGATTTAGAAGTTAACCATTTTTAGTGCAGGGAGATTAGTAGTAATGTTTGTTTTGGTTGTTTTTTTGTGTGGTGGGTTTTAGGATTTTTTGAATGGTGTTTTGGTTTTCAGACATAGCTGCAACAGCATTTTTAAACCCATCCTTAGGATGTGATGGTAGTTGATTGTTATCTCCTGTATTTCTCAATAAGGAAGGTTATGACATGCTTTTAGATAAGTTTTCTAGATAAAGAAATATGAAGTGTCTGGGACAGTGGAATGACTTTTTGGTTCTATGGGACAATGGGTACAGTGGGACAATGGGTACTGCTTCCAACCCTGCTTGGTTCTTAACATACTTTCTAGGAGCTTCCTCACTTGTTCCTATCCAACTTCCTCTGCATTTACATTTTTGCATTTATATGAATCTACAGCCTTTTGTTGGCAGAAGGAGCATTAGGATAGAAGATGAAACTGCAGTTACTGTTGCTACTTCTTATTTACCTCCAGAGAGACCAGGATTTACAAGGGAAGTTGTTATACAAGTTCTCTGGAGCAGGTAGATCATTTTCAGTGTTTTCTTGAACTTTCAGTCTGCTTAAGCAGATGGCTTGTACGAGTTTAGTTGGAATGGAGCATGTTTAAGGCAGGCAATCTTAAAAATTAGCTATCAGTTTATAACAGCTCTAGTGAGCTTGTGCAAGCTTGATTTTTCAGAGCAGGTATCTTTAGACTGAAATGGTTATAAAGCAACAGGAGATGGCAAAAAGTTTCTTTGCAGATAGCTAGCGTGGAACTGTACAGAAATCTCCAGGCTGAGTTAGGCAGTTGCCACATTGAAAACTAGTTGGAAGTTGGGCTAAGTTTAAGCAGTTATGAAGAAGCTTATTGAAACATGAATTTTAATGCTAATATCACTTCAGTATTTGAGAGACTTTAAATTATGCTTGATGGTGATGATGGTAGTGTCTGAGTTCCCATGCTTAGTTTGTGCTTTCTGATGAAACATTACATGAACAGCAGAGTTTTGTTTTTTTTTTTTAAAAAAAAAGTGAAACTAAGGCTAATGGGAATACTTGCAGTATTTGAATTTGAAGCATTTCAAAATATCTAGGTATTTCACAAAGTTAATTTTGTTATGATTCAATGAAGTAAAATACTTCCAATTTAATATCTGGTTTAGATGATGTAACGTGCTTTAATTATTTGCAGTTAACCAATAAGTTGTGTTAATTTTATACTTTGATGGAAAATTTCTATTATGTGTTGATAACGTCACACGTTATTAGGAGTATAGATTTTGAATAATTTTCTTTAGTGTAATGTTTAACATAGCTTAGAGAAACCTTTAAATTCATAGAAAACATGAAGGGAATCAAAAGGGACTAGCCTGATTTTTGCAGGCTAACTTTGAACTTCACTTTTCTAACAGAAGCCTTATAGTATGATTATGGTAGTGGTATTGGGTACTGCGTGCTGTGATGGTATGTCAGGCACTGTATCCCGTCAGGAGTTAACAAAGAATAGCACACAAGTAAAATACAGGAATAACATTGTAGTAATAGCCATAATTCATTGGCTGAATAGCTTTAGACAACATTTCAAATATTTATAGTGCTGAGTTTTGCAAAGCCTTAAGTGTGGTGTACTATAAATAATTTCATTTTAAAGCCACAAGTGGAACGAACCTGGAAGATACCATTATGCTTCCATTCAAGTACTTGAGAAAGAATGAAGGTAGCAAAAACCATTCAGCATCTACCAGTAGCCGGGTAGACTGTATGAACCTCATCAGAAATAACAGAAGCCACAATTATTTTTATGTATCGTTGTGGGAAACCAAGGCTAGGGATGCCACTGAACATGAAAAATGATGATTTGAACATTTGTACAGTTTGGTGGGATGCTCCAAGGGTGGAATATTGAAGTGTTACTTCCTTTCTTGCTCTGTTCCCCAGGAAGAATTGAAGTTGTGTATAGTATTAAATTGCTCTAATATAGCAGATCAAAGGGATCTAATTTTTTTTTCATTAAGTTTTTAGATTTTTGTCTACAGTTAATGTTATCTGTAATCTTTAGGCAGTTGGACTAGATGATCATTGTAGGTCTCTTCCAACTGAAAAATATTCTATTCTTAAATATTCTATTCTGCTCGTTGGAGGAGGAGGTGGGTACTTCATAGCTTCATCAATCCTGCCTACAAAATTGTGCTAAAAAAATCAGAATTTCTTTGAGAGTCCTGCAGCAAAAGAAAAACAGAACTTCCAAGGAAGTTTCAAAGGTCATCAGAGCTAGAGGATAAAGGTTTCTTAGCAATCATTAAGGGTTTGAACCTGATTCCCCAAAAGAAGTGAAATATTTTGTGCATGCTTTTTGGAATTTACAAAATTCATGTTCTTCTCTGGTTAACTGTAGGACCTGGTTTAGAGAGAAATTATAGCATCTAATGCAACCTAAAATAACAATAAAAACTTCCTGCATAAGTTGCAGAACTCAAGATCTGGATATGTGTCTGGTTTTACTGCTACCCTCACAGTACGAACCTCAAAGCTTTTATGTAGTTAAAAGTCCAAGGATTTGATCATGAGGGAAGGAGGGATTATCTCTTCCTGATGATGGAATTGAAGGAGCTTCTGAAATGGCAAAGAAACTGGAGTTTGCAGCTTGGAGGAAAACTGTGTAGATGCATCAGCATTTGTTTATTTTTGTCAACCTGAATGTGAATATTGCAGACGACTTAATGGCAAATCTGAACAAAATTTTTAAAAAGCCACACATTCTTCACTGTGAAATGATGTAATGTCCAAACACAAACAAAATCAAGTAGGCTTAAGTTACTGCAAAGTGTAGTATTGATGACATTCATTTCTCAACATGAAGCGAAAGTGAGACTGGCAGCTTTCTACAAACAAAATTTTTGGCCTTGTTTTAATTTGCTCCGGTACTTTAAAAATGGGTG
This sequence comes from Gallinago jamesoni, assembly GCA_025769975.1. NCBI lineage: Eukaryota > Metazoa > Chordata > Aves > Charadriiformes > Scolopacidae > Gallinago > Gallinago jamesoni. The sequence goes on along the minus strand of JAOQGH010000001.1, from coordinate 117,212,070 downwards.
CTACTGCAAACCCATAAATATAGTAGGCCATTTTCTTTTGTTAGCTGAGTTGTGTAAAAGGTTACATTAACAAAAGCAGATTTGATTTGTTTGTCTTAACATTACCTTTTAGAAGCTAGTATACTTCTTGGGTTGTATGAGTTTGCTGAGTTCTTGCTTCCAAAAAAACCCCAGACTTTGGTAAAAATGGTGTTTACTGCACTTTCTCTGGCATGATCTAACTCCTTTTATCTCTTAAAAGACTTCAGCACTTGCTGAAGTGCTTTTTTGGGTTTGTTTTTTAATACTGAAGATTTACTCATATTCTTTCCTGTGCGTAGCTGGTAGGAATTTTTTGATGCTATGCTAGGACTGATTTTGTTTCAAACCTATTAAACCTAGGCCTTTGTCCCCAATTAGTTCTGTATTTTCTCTATATGTTATATCTGCTGTTGGTTTTAATTTTCAATGCAAAACTATAACAATGGCATGGTACTTCATTCCTCCTGTGTTGGAAGATACAATTCCTAACCCCTTTTAGTGGGAGAATTGCACTGGATGTAAATACTCCTTCAGTATTACTCATTACTTCCCAGTATTCTGGGAGTGCATTCAGCGTCCTCCTTTCTTGCTTGATATGAAAAGCAGTATTACTGAATGTATTACTCTTTATTATTTACACTTTTAAAGTTATGTTTAAAGATGGTTTCTGTATATGGACCTTATTTTTAATTGAAAGCGGCTATATATAGTTGGTAGTGGTATCAGCTGGTCTTCTTAGCTCTCTGTGCTATTTCAAACAGCCAAGAAGTGCTTTTTGTATGACTAGCCAAAGATTTGCAAAACACACATTTTAGATACATTGGTTCTGTTCTTGAGGTCTACAGCTTAAAAGCTCTTAGCATGAAATAATATCTTACTATATTTATAAATTTGGGCTTCAGAACTGAAAAGGAAATACTACATCACAAGTAGAAAATTGTGTAGCTTTTCTCAAAAGTTGTAGGGAAAAGGCAGGTCCTCACTGCTTTTTCTGATTTTGTTTATGTGCTCAATTGGCAGTGATTGCTTTTTTGAGAAGAAAATGTCAGTTAAAAATACAGTTCATATACTGCTTACCTGCTGGCTTCTCAGTTCTTTTTCTCCTTTGATAGGTCCAGAAGTTGAAAAGAGTAGAAATAGCAGTCTTAAAAGGATGTGTTTATTCCCTTGCTGCAGGGGAGTAAGGTAAATATCACTTGGAAACTCCAGAATACCTAGGCTACATTGGAAATGGATGGTTTCTGGTGTTCTGTTCTGTGGCCCGTCTTCTAAAGGATTCAGATATTTGATTCAGCATATTGCACTCTCATCTTGCTGGGGCAGCTAATTGGTGTGGAGGGTATCTTTGTTGCTACTTTTTTTTTTTTTCTACATGTAAAAAGCTGTAATTCACAAGTTTCTTATCAGTTCTGCAATTTCCCAATATATACAATGTTTTCATTATGTCCTTTTTTCCTAGGTGAGTGACCTGATCTTTGGCTAGGTTGGTGCAGGTTTTACTGAGCCAAACTTATCAGAAGATCCAGATTACTTTGTGACATGCTCTCATTGTTCATTACCCTATTAGTTTGTGTGACATGTGCAGAATTTATCAGCAATTTTATAGTTTTGTTTGTGTTACTCTTAATATTGAATAGTATGGGATTGAGAATAGATAGGTGAAGGGTTTGGCTAGGAATGTTGTCTCTGTTAAAATTGTGTTGTTAAATCTGTTTTCAGTCAGTAGAGATTATTTAAAAAAAACCTTTTATTTACTCTAAATATAGCCACATGAGCATGTAAAAATGCAGTACAGAAATGCACGTAGTCTCTAACATCTTCCACATTGATGATAAAGTATTAAATTGATCTTATTTATTACACTGTAGGAAGTTGCATTAGTGGCTGTGAGTTTCACTAAATGGCTTTATGACCAGAGATGGTAGCTTGATTTCTTCTCTCCATTCCCCTTACTCCCTACCCCCACCCCCTTCCTTTCTGTGCTATTTTGGACTATATCCTGTTTTTCAAGATCAAGTTATGTCTGTAGATTTCTCTGGATTCTTGATCATATCTTAAAACTCTTTAGTATAGCTTATCTGGGTTTTCTGATTTTAAAATATTTATTATAAGTTGTTTTAACACATTGCATTATAAATAATGGAAATTGAGGGTTATGTTTTTTTATGTTTTTGTTTTTGTTATGACATTGATGCATCTTTTGGGGTTAGATTCAGAACAGAAATATTACTTAATATCATGGCAGAAGAGTCTGAGATGTTTATAATGTAATGATTTATATAGTGGATGTTTTAAATGCATTAATTATAAATGGTAATTGTGTGTGCATTAGGAAATACATATTAGCTTAAAAATAAGGATAATTAAGATAACTAATAATTAAAAAAGAATAAATTTGGAGACCATGTATTAAGCAGATGGCATGAAGAAAAAATTACTTTGGGATACATAACTGTTTTGTTAGTATGTTGTGGTATGTTCATGCAAAACTAAATTTTGTTTTAAGTGCAAGAAAAATGAAGTATTGTTTTCTACCTGCATTAGTATACAAAGCTATATGTTCTTCTGAAATAGCTTTAGACTCATTCCACTAGGAAACTGAACCTGTTGCTTTTACTGTCCTATTGTTTTCTGAACCACTGCTAGATATTGTTATAAGTGATAAAAAAGAAAACTTCCAGTGCTGGTACAGAAGTGTTATTTACATCTGTGTGCTCTTATGAAGAACATTAATTGGCAAGAATTGTAGGCTGTATTGTATGCATCCTCATGCAGAGAAAACATGGAGATGAGTACTGCTGTGTGAACTTAGCTGTCTGCACTGTGTCTCTTTCAGGCTTTGTAGTGCATCCCATTCTCTGCATTTCCAAAGCTTTTCATTCTGCTTTTGTAAAGTGTGCTTCAGCAACTAGAAGGAAGCCATTGATACCTTAATGCTCAGAAATTTAAAAATTTCCTCTATTCCCTAGTGCTTTGCTGTAAAAATTTGGGGGATATGGTGTAGGGGAGAACTTTGTAGAGTAGTTGGACTTGATGATCCCAGGGGTCTTTTCCAACCAAAATGATTCTATGGTTCTATGAAAAGCCTTCATTACTTAAGTGAAACCAAGCCTATTTTTTTCTATATGTGTAATGCTGAGAATGTATTTTGACAATTTTCCCATTGACTTTTGAGCATCCAATAATAATGCTTTTTGTAGCAAAAAGACAGCAGAGAAGTTGAATATGAGTTAACATTAAAAGTTAATTATTCCTTTTTAAAATGAAATAAAATTAATATTTTTTGAAAGTCTTAATAGTGTAACATCTTGCAGTTATTAGCATTTGGATTAATGCTTTTAGGAACAAACAATGTTCTTAAAGTGTTCTGGACAGTGAACTTTGCTATATAGCTTGCAGAGGTGTGACTGTTATATCCATTACAGAATTGGATCAACCGGTTGAAGTATTTGATATGACCATGACCAAACTACAGATTTAATAAAGATTGAATGATGAGCTAAGGAACCAAGAGCATTTAATCAGTCTGTGGTGCAAACTTTAGACACACTATTTTCTTGCAGTAGTATAAGTAAAGATAACGTAATAAGAATTACTGCATAGATGATAGACTATCAACTGCAAAGGTGTGTATTCCTTTTAATCTAGAACTTTATTTAAATGTAAACATTAAACCATGATTTGTACTGCTGGCCTGTGAAGCTCTACTTGGCTATATTGCCAAGTAAACAGTTTTTTGGGGTTGGAGAAGGGCAGCCTCCTGCATAAATAAACTGTAGCATAAGTGGGGAAAAAAAGTATAGTGTTGTATTGCTTAGCAGCATGAGATTGAATATGACTCTGAAACAGATTTACATACTGAAGTTCTCAGATCTGATTTTTTGTAATTGTTTTTTTACTTTTGAGGTTTTTTCCCTGTTGTAACTCCTTCATTTAATGCAAGACAAAAGGAAGTCTTGCCCACTTCTTTGCATGTTCATTGTGAATACAAGAAAAGGGCTGCATAAGTAAGTCAAAGTCATAGTTCAAAACATTTAAACATTTTTAAAATAGATGTTAGTGTTTTCCAGGTAGAAGTGACTTACTAAGTTTGCTTTTCTTAGGCTATAGTGCATATATTTATCAGTGCTTTTTTAATTCACTTCATTCTGTTTTTGAAAATCTGGTTTGTTTTACTGTCGTGACCAAAATCCTCGTCTCCCAGCATAAAAAGCCCCCACATTATCTAGCTACTTATCTAACTACCTTGAGTGTAGTTTCTTAATCTCTTAAAAATGTTTAAAAGAAGAATTTAAATAATAGAATTGTGGGGGCTATAAATTTTACGTCCCTCCTCCTTCTGTCATTCAGGTATATTGAATATCATTGAAGATACAGTTCTGTACTAGTGTAACTCCCACTGAAAGCTCCTGAGAATGAAGGAATAGTCATACTGGGTCAGAGGCCCAGTCTTGCCCAGCGCTCTGTCCATGACAGCACTCTGAAACATATACCTACAGAAAAGCAGAGCCACAGCTCAGTGAAGGGGATGTGGTTAATTGTCTTAACATCTGCCGGTTTTGTATGTAAGGCACTGATTGCTTTTCTTCTTGCTGCTTTGCTTTGGCTTTCTTCTCTCTTTACTGTCACGTGAGCAAAAGACTTCTTCAATACAGGAACTGAAACTGACTTTTCTGTGTGGTAGCCAGAACTAAGTGTATGATCTGAAAACCCGCCCTCCTGTTACGTTATCTGGGAAGAAGCATCAGGTACCTTAAGTAACCAGTAGTACACTGTCTAACCATTAAATGCATCAAGGATTATTGACAAGTGAATGTCTTTTAGAGAAAGACACTTGTTGCTGCTGTCCAGTTCCCTTTCAGAGCCTGACCTTCACTAGTTAATGCCTTCAAGTAAGATGGTCTTTTGAGTGATATAAAGGATTTCCTTGGGTTTTTTTTGAAGTCTTTTGGGAAGTTATTCCATGTGGAAACAAGAAGTTACTAACTTTTGAATATGTCACCTTTGTTACCTTGATGTGCAGGGCCAAATATAGGGTTCTCAGCCTTAGCTTGAATATAGTTTGCTTTGGTTAGGTTTTCTTGGGCTCCAAGATTGGCATTTGAGCGAGAATTTTCTCTTGAGACTGAAAAGCTTTTGATGGAAGGGGGTCAGATTTAGCCAGAAAAGTCTGAGGAATGACTTTACTTCTAATCACCTGATAAGGGAATCTAAGAACCATAAGCTTAGGCAATGTGTTATACCAGAAACAGTTAAATGTAGTCAGATTCTGCTCTTCATCACTATGTCTCAAGTCCAGTTACATGAGAAATAAGTACCACTGTCCAGTTTTCTGTTTGGAATTATTTTTTTTCAAAAGATGAAGTAATCCCTGTGGTTTTGCTGTAACAGAGCTGTATTTAAAGAAAGAATTGCTCTTTGTATCATTAAGCCTTCTATGTCTAGTTGTTTGCGTTTGGTTTGTTGTGGTTTTTTTAATAGTAGTGGGAGAAATACTGAATTCTCTGTCCCTGTTCTTGAATTATGCCACATGTATGAATATTTTAGTTCTCTTAACACACAGTGTAAATATGGCATTTTCCTTTCTTTGAGGTTGTTGAACTTTGTTTTCCCCAAATTTCATTTGAATTAAGGCTTTAATCTTTGAATGTCCTCATGACTTTAAATTTTCAACCAGACTGCTGCTTAAGTTCCCCATCACTTTAAAATGCGGGTGGGAAACAATAGGAAGTCTGTAATACAGATAATATTCTTATTTGTTGCTTGTGGTGGACAAAAGATCACTGCTTAAAACTAGCATTTTCTGCAGCGTTACTCTGTAGTCTCTTCAGCATAGAATGCTGCGTATCTGGTAGTTGAAGATTTGAATGCATTTAGATGGGTCCTTTGAGACCATATTTATGGGATTGAGAGTTATGGTCCCTTTGCTTTGCCCTTGACCTGACAATAAACAGTGGTGCTTTCTTTTGGAAGTTCACTTCCTGTGCTTTTATTGCTTGCTTAAATTCACGTGAATGGTAGGTGTAGGGGCATCTTGTATAAAGTGAAGTCACATACTGTTAAGTAGATACAGCTTAGCTAAACTTGTCTCAAAACTAAGCTTCGAAGTGAAAAAAAAACCTGACCAACCAAACCTGAAACAACTGAAGTATGCTTTAGGACATCTCTATTTTGTCATATGATATTGAGAGCAAATTGAATTGTATGCTTGTGTGGATGTTCCCAATGTTCCAGAAACTACACTGTCAAGTGTCTTAATGTCAGATGTATAATGTGGAAAGATCAACAAAAAAGGCTACTTGAAGTAACCTGTTTTTCAATGAGAATAGTTTTAGTTCATAGCAATTACAGTTACTCAAAATCTGTCTTTCACTATATGACTTAAAAATTTATTGCTTTGCAATAATGTGTTGGTGTCTGCTACAGTTGACTAAGTCCCATGTACACTCACTTCTTTACTAGGAGAAGGACTGTAAATTAGTTGTCTTTCTAGTACATACTATATGAAATAGTCTTTTCTCAAGCTGCTTGTCAGGTATTTTTTAAACATTGAAAGTTAGACAGTTCTTGTTCTACTGAGCAGCAGCTTAATGACAAGTTTTTCATTAATCATTGAATATGTTTCAATTTTAGTGCATGTCAGTGTTAATGAGCAAATTGATGGGACCACCAGTTTTCTATTCTGATTATATAAATAGTTTCTTCCTTCCTGAAGGACACAAAGCACAGAGAAGAAAGAAAATTATAAATTTGTGGAGGTGTGTGTAGATTGTAACTACTGAATTAGGTCAGTGTTACAGTTTTGGAGGAGGTGTTTCTAGATGAGAAGGCGTTTTGATTGAAGTAAAGGAATAGGAGAGAAGGTTAGATTCCTAAGTCTAGAATCACGTCACAGCCCTTGTGATGAGTCAGTATTTATTAGGATTTTAAGAGGGGAGTTCCCGGAATCCTATATGAAACAAATCTGTGATGCCTTTCAATCTAAAATTTGTATTGCTGCAGTTAAGCTTTTTTGCAGTACAGCACTTTTGATGAAAAAGCATGTCTTCCATGAATCCTGTTAAGATAGGAATGTCATTCTATAAATAATGCTAGAGAAAAAAAGAATTGTATTTTTTCTTAGCATGGTTGTATGATTTTTAGAAAGCCCTGTTATTACATATTGAGTAGACCAGTATCCTGGCATATATCGTTACCACGCTGAGGAGTAGATTTTATGGCACGTATTCTCACTTCTGTATTACCAGAAAACTTTAAAAAGGAAAAATAGGTATGAGTCCCTAAATAGGGTTTAGATAATGCACAGGAATAATAAATTGTATTTTGAGGTCTGCTGCTGTCATCCATCACCTTGTATTTGCTTTTTTCTGAGACTATATTATAAGTAGCTAAATTAGGAGAAAGACTGTGTGTATTGGGGTATTTCAGTTACTTTTGAGGAGATGACTTTGAGAAACTTGGATGAAAAATGTTCTAGAAGTCAACTGTATTACAAAATTATGTGTGTTCCTTCATCATTATATGCTAAAATGCCATCCTTTGTATTTGCTGTTACATGTTATCTTGTGGCAGAGCAAATACGCACATATAAATACATTTGCTTCTTGTCTAGCACTCATCCAGAAACCTATGTCTAATGTTTTTTTTCCTGGCTTTTGAAAAAGGTATTTGATTCCTTTTTCTTCCTCAAACAAAATTAACCTATCGTGCTACACAGGTGGGAGGTTGTTGGCTGTGGAAGCTGAGGTGAGGCTCAGATGCACAGCTGCACTGAGTGCTTGAGCCCGGGAGCAGAGAGCTCTCCCGGAGGAGAGTCCTGCCCAGCGACCTCTGTGCAGTCTGCTGGTGCTCTGGGGGAATGCTGCTTGCAGCAGGCAAAGTCTTCTAAATGGGGAGCATGCAAAGTCAAAAAAACCTACAGTGGTCTTTTCCTCGTGTTACTAAAATGACAAGGAGACAGGTGAAGTGAAAGCTGACTTTCGCCTATAATCTAGTGGTGGATCAGGGTGATATAAGGAGATGGATAAAGCATGGCAAATCGGAATTTGCTCAGTTGGCAATCAAAAGCAACTGTCAGTGGGATTCATTTGGCTCAGTCTTCATAGCCTCATACATCTCTTGATTAACAATGGAGTAGTTAGTTTGTCATTTAATAGGTGTCTGTCTCTACCTTGACACTGTATCAAAACATCCATTCAAAGCTTTAGGTAAAGATATTTTTTTTAACAGGCTCAGTATGCTGAATCCAAAATCAAATACTGTAGAAATGAGACACGTATAAAAATTAGAATTCAGTTGGATACAGGCAGTTTGAATTGTGTTCATGTGGCTGCTTACTCAAAACCAAAGTGTCACAGCATCAGTTTATATTTGTTTATAAATAATCAACTTAATTATAATTAGCTGTAAAGGCGATTCTTGAGCTAAGCCAAATTGTGCCTTGCTGAGTTTTAACTCTAAAAAATTCAATAGTCTGAAATAAAGAAATGATGGGAATTTGAAATTTCATGGTTCTAGAGAGATTAAAGTAGTAGTCTATTCTCTGTGGGCATGCAATTTGATGTTTTCTCTGAAGCCTAAATGGTTAAATCAGTGGCTGAAAGCAGGACTTGTAAATTATTACTCTAGTACTGTTTAAAAATCATAAATTGGATGATGATTTGTGCTTACAAAAATGTGTTTATATACTCTCTGTAATTAGAAGGAAAATGCCTCAACAAGGATATCCTTGTAATTTAGAATATACAGATACTACGAAAAGCAATCAGACCATTTATCGGAAATGGAGTGGTTTTAGTTTGCTGCAGCATAACTTGAAATTACCTTTGTTTCTCTGAGGTCATCACACAATTGGGAGGGGAGAAATGATGAACTCATGAAGTTGGCCTTGTCTTACACACATCTCCAAGCCAAGTGAACTTCTCTGGAGGCCCTGAAATACACTTTTCTGGGAATGTAATTTAAGTAATCTATATGGAGTATCATGATTAGAATCTCAAGCAAACAGTCACTAAGTTAGAGAAATAAAAAGATAGGTTAGTCCTCTGTAAATGTTCTGTATTTACTAGTGTCTACAAAATTCTGTATCTTTTTGTTACACAGATTTTGGTTTACTCGGTGAATTTACAAGATTTTGAATAAGTTGGTTATTTCAGTAATAATTTAACTAGGCTATACAAGAAAACTATGTCACTCGCCTTGAGCAGAAATGAATTTACAAGAATGTTTTGCCAAGACCCTTCAACTATGCACTGAGGCAAAATCTGAGGGTAAATCCACACTAGTGTAACAGGAGAGCTGCAGTTTTGTCCTGGCTGCCTGGCTGGCATTTGGATGAATACTCTCTGGCCTTGCAGAACACGAGTTCAGGTAATTAAAGAAACTGAAAAATAATCACTGTCTTTGTAAGTTTTGGGGTTTCTCTTTGTTATTGTTTCCTTTAGTGCTCTGAACTGGCTCAGTTCATGATAGTTCAGCCAAAAGCATAAGAATAAGGAAGAGATGAGATTGAAGCAGCTTGCACTTCATGTAAATTACCGTGGAACCTCAGCTGTCAGTGGTCACTGCTTTCTGCAGTTTAAAGCCAACTTAGACCAGGATTGCTGCTGAAAGGAGCTGTTTCACCCTTTTCCTACTTCTTTTCTGCCTTACTCCTTGTACCAGCACAGTTTTCTGTGAGGCCAGATTATGGACCAGACCTGTTAAGGGGGAATGGTGGTGATTAAGGAACATTTATTGTGGTGGCAGAAGTTTGATTTCACTTGCTTATGCAGATACTTGGAAGCCTGAATCAAGTAGTGCAGGGGAATTGAACTGCATTGAACTGCAGAATATATACTGTATATCTATGTATGTGTATATATACATTTCTATATATTTTATATATATATATATATATGGCAGGAATCTTAGTCGTGCTAATACTTTCTACGTAGTGATCTTTATAAACATCAATAGAAAATGAATACGCAGAGGAAAGCATTTAAAATAGAACACCAATTGTTAGCTTTAGAAACTGCAATTAAAAAAATCACTTTCTTCCTAAAGTAAATTTGAGTTGGTGATGCCTGTTTTCTGGACTTAGCAGTTATACTAAGCCATATGAATATGAATTCTGAAGGATAGGGATGGATACAATTGACTGTGTTCAAAGAATACAGTTTTTTTCAAAAGTGAACATTATTTTAGTCTCTATATTGATCTCTAGAGATCTCTTAATTTGTTAGTGGTGTTAATACTATAGACTGGACAGGGGGGAAATAGCATATTCAGTCAAAATTTTTATTGTTTACATAACTGGGCTTGCAAATTTTTACAATTTAGGAAAGGATTTTCAAGTGTCTTGGAGAAAGATAGAACATTGAAAATAAAAATGAGATGAAACATCGTAATAAACCAGTTACAAATATGTGTAGTGTGAGTGAACTCAAAGCTTTTGCTGATTGAATCAGGAATTTAGTACCGTGAAATAAATCTTGCTGAAACCTCATACAATTCTTTCTACCACCCTACTTGGCTTTTGAGATTTCTGAGGACTGTTGTTGGTTTATGTACTGCTTGGAGTCTGAGTTGCTCTGGAAAATTATGGTGTTTTTTTTTTCTGTGGTTACGCAGTTCCCTGTGATAGAGAGTGGAATTACTGGTATAACTTAATACAAGTTTTTATTTCTGTATTTAAATGGTACACAGTGAAGCTGAAATACATAGTGATTATTGAACCGCTGGTATATCATGATTACAAGATCAACAAATAAATCTGATATTACGATTTTCTTTATATAATCCACTAAAATACTTGGTGGTTATCTCAGACATCCACAGTTGAACAGTGTCAGGAGAAGAGTGTTGGAAAAGATGACAAATTTAGCTATTTATGCTCTTAACCAGGTCATTTCTGCATAGACCTTGATCAGCACCTTGAATTCAAACTGAAAATCTGCTGTGGCATTTCAAGTACAGTGGAATCAGAGTAAACAGCTGCATTTTGTATGCATGTCAGTTTCTCAGTGGTATAGAGGTAATTAACAGTGTAATTTTTATTTAGAACATTAAAATAATGTTAAATATTTCAAATGTTTCCTTTTTCTGATGTCAGTTGTACTCAAGGAAAAGAAATACTAAGTCTAATAGAAAAGCTTATTTATAGCAGTGTATTTGGGTTTGTTGTGTTCTTTTCCAGGTACAAATTACTTTTATAAGTGTGTATCAATATAGCATATTGTCCTTTTTACTTTTTTTTCCAGGTTATGCAATGGTCTCTGCAAGATGGCATGTTCTTGAGTTGGAGCTTTTTAAGGCAAGCATATGCTGGTACTTCAACTTTACTAAGCGGACTATAATTTCTTCTCTCACAACAACTACATAAGCAGACAAAATTGCAAAGATCTGCCCTGTGTCGAGTATGACAGCCACGACTCGTGGCTCTCCGGTAGGAGGGAATGATAGCCAGGGCCAGGCTCCTGATGGACAGTCCCAGCCTCCCCTCCAGCAGAATCAGGTATGATATTAACAATCAAGTTGTCTAAAAATAAAGTTCTTTAGAAATAGTCTTTCTGAATTATTTGAGTTTGTATAGTCCTCAAGATGTCTAGTTAAATTAGGTATATTTTTTGTATGTGTCTGGAAGTATAAAAAGATTTTGAGGGATGAAGGCAGCGCTATTGGCAAAGTAGATACTTTTAGGGAGTGCTGCATTGCAAAATATGCTCCCTTTTCAGGCAGTGGCATAGTTCTTTCAAGCATATTTCCTTTTGGATAAGAAACCTTCCTGGAGTTATATCAGAAGCTTCCTCAGAACCACATTGTAGACTTACCTGCCACAGATTGGTAAAACTGCTCTATGTGAGTTCATTTTATGCTCAGTTCTGCAGAAGTACTTTTTCGATAAAACAGCTTACAAGCAGATATCAGCTCTTTAGGACCAGCTTCATCTAAGTCTCTGTTCGTTGTACTAGACTTCCTGAACAACTTATGTTTTTGTTGGACCAGGCTACCCTGCTTCCAAAAGACAAGGAAAACCTTTCAAATACTACATGATAATGTGATGAAACTTCTTTGTTGGGGAAAAAGTACCAGAAAAGATGCTTTTAAACAATGCAGACAAACCCATTTAAGAGAAAAGCCACACTTTGTCATTTAATTCTATATGAAGATATTATTTGTTTAATATGATAAGGTTTAATGGTTGTTACTTCATGAGAACGAATTGTTCTTTGAAACATGTGGTGGGCTGACCCTGGCTGCCAGATTAGTCTTCACCCCATTCCTCACTCCCACTGCCTCAGTGGAATTGGGGAAAGAATTGGAAGGGAAAAGTGAGTAACTGTATAGGTTGAGGTAAAGGCAGTTTAATAAGTGAAGCAGTAGGGGAGGAAATAAGTGGTGCAAATGCTGTCACTCACCACCAGCTGATGGATGCCCAGCTAGTCCCCAAGCGACAGCTACCTTAGGGAGAAAATCCCCTCCCCTCCTCCCTGTTTTATTGCTGAGCATGACACTATATGATGTGGGGTATCTCTTTGGTCAGTTCAGGTCAGCTGTCCCAGCTGTCCCCCTTCCCAGTCTCTTGCTTGCCCCCAGCCTACTTAACTGCTGGGGGATGAAGTGGGAAGCGCAAGGCCTTGAGTCTGTGCAAGCACGATTGAGCAACAGCCAAAACACTGGTGTGTTATCAATACTGTTTTGGTCACATATCCAAAACCCAGCACCATACAGGGTGCTGTGAAGAAAATTAACTCCACCGCCAACCAGACGTAGTACAACATGTGAAAAATGTTCTTGAGGTTTTGGTGCTCCCTTGTCATCCTAAATTTTGCTGTTCTGATTTGAATCTTTATTATTGTCAGTTCATACTATTTCTGTATACGAATAAGTGTGCATCTACAAAATGCATTGTTTTTGCATGGCCCACCAAAATGGGCTTAACTAATCATGTTCTCAGAGATTTATTAGCAGCCAGCTGTGGTAGTGTGTACTCATTTTTAGCAAACATTTTTGGAAGATAGTTTTCTTCTGTGCTGTTGCTGAAGTTTGTCGTTCTATCTAAAATAGTCAACTTTTCTGCAGAAGATTTGTGAAAACTGGAGCATCCCTGTAGTCTTTATTTTCACCTTCTAGGTAGGTGGTCTGCTGATAGTAGTAGTCTTACAAAAAACACCCACTTTCCTCACTAGGAAAATAGCTTAATTTTTAAACCGTCAGGATAGAAAGCATATAGCACATTTTATCCTCTAGTTTTTGTTACTAAATCTGAAATCAAATGATTTTGTTATATTTTATGATGACAGATATTTACTTCAAGTGATTATTTGAAACACAATGTGAAGCAAAAATATCAAAATAAGTGGCATGCAAGTGCAGGCACTATTTAAAGTATTTTCTGTACCAATTTTAGACTTCTTCACCTGATTCTTCCAATGAGAACTCCCCAGCTACCCCACCTGATGAGCAGGGCCAACGAGATGCTCCACCCCAGCTTGAAGATGAGGAGCCTGCATTTCCACACACAGATCTGGCAAAGTTGGATGACATGATCAACAGGTATTTTCACACCTTTTTCAGAGAGTGTAGGTTATTTGTGCATATATCTTGATAGCAGAATCAGGATTTTCCATCTTTGTTTCACTGGATTTCTTGAAATACTTTTTTTTTTTTTTATTGTATTAGCATTGTAAAAAGAAAGAGGCTCAAATCAGAAGGATGTGGTTTTTTAAGTGGAGAGCTCATTAGGGCCTTTAAAAAGGTGTATTCTTATCCTATATTAAAAGCATTACAAAGAGGCAAGGACTTTTTTTTTTTTTAAGATTTTTAAGAAGCACAATTGAAACACAGAGGGGTTTGTTTTGTTTTTGAATATAGGCCTCGATGGGTTGTTCCTGTATTGCCGAAAGGGGAATTAGAAGTTCTTCTAGAAGCTGCTATTGACCTAAGTAAAAAAGGTAAGCTGAAAAGACAGTTAATCTTAAGTATTGGGCCAGTGTGTAAAGTCTTTTCTTGTCTTTTTTTGAATCCTTGGTAGAGGCTTAAAAATACTTAATTCCTTCTGTTACAGCCCTAGTGCTGAAGATTGTGTCAAGGTGCTATGCAGGACCTGTGTAGATCAGAAATTTTAAAAAGCCTTCAATGTTGTTAGAAATTAAGTGCCTTAGCATGAGTAGGGAAGTTGAATAAGACCACAGCAATAAAAATCTTGTCATTCCTGTTCTACCTGTTTTTACATTCACTTTGATATCAGACCTAGGGGGTTTGGTCTTTATAGCAGATACTAAAATTCAAAGAATTATGTTTTTTAAAAATAAGCTACTAATCTAGCTTTCCAAATGTTTTGCCATGAATTTTTGTTCAAATTTGGCACACACGTACTTCTGAGAATATAAGAGAAAAGTTAGAATTTTGAACAGCATGACTTAGACTAATAATTCTACCATATTGCTTCCTGTGTCTGACTTGCTTGGAAGTAGGAGGGTTCAGTATCAGGACCGTGTATGTGTTTGCTAAATTGCACTAGTCATATTGACAAATTTGTCATGTGTTCTGGAAAGTTCTGTTCTCCTGGAAAGTTGTTTTGGTCTCCTGTTTCAGCCAGTATTTGTTGCCCCAGTATTTGAGTAATACCAGAAGTCAGATCAGAATATTTTCCTAGGAGATCTGCACTTAGCCAGTAGCTGTGTTTTAAATACAGTGACATACAAAGTGTCTGTTCCTTACTTTTGCATAGCTGCGCCAGGACAACTTCATGTTAATAAAGGTTATTCTTAGGAAGTTTTAAGAATAAAAAGCTGATTGTGGTCATAATGTTCTGGATTATCTCGATTTATTTTCTGTAAGTCTTTTTTTTGCGGTAGAGCAGTCTCTGGAGAAACAAAAGTTAGGGTGTACCCTTGTGATCCAAAGTAGGATAATGACATGTTGTTACTAACACTGATTTATCGGCTGTAGTTGCACTTGGAATTGCCTTCTTTGCATGTGGCTGGGTTTGGCAGGAATCTTAAGGTGAGTATAAAATTTTCAAGTGATTGCATCTGTTCAGGAGCAAAGAAAATGCCAACTTATGGAAAGAAAATGCAGTCATCTTTGTGTCTGGGCTGTCGGAACAGTGCAATAAAAATAAATTTTCTGCTTGTGATCTGTGAGAGAGGAGATGTATGTACTGCCAGCTGTTAAGTCATCTTTTTAAAAAAAAAACTAAACCCAAAAAGCTGTCAATGCAATGAAGTAATAAGAGCAGAATGAGATTTTTGGCTACTCCTAACATCACCGTACTTCTCCAAAGCATCAGACTTAGTAGAAAGTTCCTAAACAAAATGTCTTCTCTTTTTCCTCTTAAAGTTGTGAAAAACGGTGGAAATCTGTTCATATGCTTTATGGACTTCGATTTTTGTTAAGTTGTTGATGTCCAATTCTGGAAACGGCTTCTGCATTGCTATTTAATTATTCTTACTCTTGCACTCAAGATGAATTCCTGTGTGTGTACGTACACAAGGATTATTGAAGAAGGAGAAAACAAGGAAAGCTGTTAAAGTAGTTGTTTGTTAACTCTGTTATCTTTACAGTTACATCCGAGATATTTATTTTTTTCTCACTACTTGAAGTTACATGATGGCTCAGGTGGTTCTTTTTTAAATAACTGTCAGTGCTCAAGGAATATGATAGTGTGCTCACTTGGTGTAACTGACACTGGTTACTTCAAAACTTGGTGGACAGTTTCAGAGCTGTGTATATAGAATGAATATATATGATTCTGCTGAGTTCTGTTTCAAAAGGGAAGAACTAAAAAGAGAGATTGAAAAATTACATGAATTCTGTATTGCAGTCTGTAACTCATATTGATTGTGAAGCAACAAAATCTAAAAAGAGCCCACAGAATTTTTTTACCAAGCATCATTTGGTAGTAGTTAGGGTTCTTAAGTAACTTTTATTCATAACTTTTCCAGTGGCCATTAGCATTGGCATTCTGGAGCGAGTTTGGGATAACTGCTGTCTTTGTGACCCTGTCTATAAAATAAAGGTGATATTTGTGAACTCTTTAAATCTTTTCAGGAAATTAAATTGAAAGGGACAACCGAACTGAATTGAAAATACCCATAAGAATTAAATGTCATCATTACCACCTTCAAGTTCAAGGAGCAAATTTGACATAGTAGTATGAATCCTGTCTAGACTGTGACTTGCATTATCCCTGGCAGATGCATTTATTTATGGAAGATTATCTTCTTATCTGTAGGGATCGATGTATTATTCTTCATTAAATAAGGCATGAGACTATCAAATGATAGTCTGGAGTTACTTGCTAATAGAAGAAAACCTATTTGAAAAATAGCATTTAATACCAAGACTGATGTTTGTCTTCACAATAATTCTGGAATACTTATGAGGTGTTCTGAGTAATGAGATTTGCTCCAGAAATAAACATCAGAGTGCGTTGGATGCTATAAATTTAAAAGTGTAAAAAAAAAAAGTTTGTTTTTATTTTTTTAATAGGGTAGAATATTCTCCACTCTTTCTTTTAAAAGCCCCGTAACAGCTCTGTGCTGTTCCACCTTTGTCGTGGATTTTATCGATCCTAATGTTTACATTAAATTTTCAACATGCTGCCAGAACTTTCCAATGTTACATGCACAAGCAAGATGGAAGGCAACTTCTGGAATTTGTAGCTTATTTAAACTCGAGAAGTTTCACTGCATAACTTAAACCTTCAACCTTGATCCCAAATCTTTGTTTTCCATTAATTACACAGTGGGAAAGAGTAGAGACAGGCCCCAGAGCCTAAAAAAAAAAGTGTGCATGAGCATACATCCATCCAAAATCTAGTCAGCCCAATTATGGGAGTTGTTTCCAGCGTCCTTTCTAAAGACCATCTCTCTCTGGATGACCCATCTGCATTTCTGTGGGACCACTCTTGAGTTCCTTACTAAAGCCATAACTCCTTTGTTTTCTTCAAATGGTTGTTTTTAGCCATCTGTCTAAAGCAAGGACATCAAATTTGTGTCATCACGTTCCAAAGTTTTTTAGCCAGGTGTTTGGGCTAAAAACAATTCAATGAAATGAACTACTGTTCAGTGTCTTGGTGTAGAAGGATTCTCATACTCTGATGATTAAGAGTTAGTGAAAGTCTGCTAGAATCTGTGGGTGCCATGTGTAACCACTGTGCCCATGGGCAAGTGTGGGTTTCCCTAGGACTCATTAGCTTCAGGTCACTGTCAGTTCTGCATGGTTTGAGCTAGCCCTTACCAAACTGCTGAAATGTTTCTGTGCAGCAATTCCTGAGGCTCTGGGTATGGGGGGGCTTCACCAGCACAGCACCACACAGCCAGCGCTGCGGTTGCAGCTACAAAGTTGTATAATCCAGTATCCTGGAGAAGAGGAGTTGGGTGATTTTCCATGGGGCCTTGGTGGTCCAACCCTATACTGTTGATTACCCTTCAGTTGCATCAGAGTTTGTTAATCTACAGTTGAGAAGTTTTGTGGACCCAGAGTGTTTCTGCTCTTGTGGGCAGGGGTAATATGCTCTGCGCGGTTTATCTGGCAAACTGACCACCTTTGAGCACAGGTACACAAATCAAATGGCCTTCTGTTCTTCCTCTAATCCTCTAATTGCAGCTCCCATATATTGTGTGTTGCACATCACCTTTTCATATTTACTTTTCCTCACTGCATAATCATCTCTCTAACTTTTCTCTAAATACTTAGCTTAGGGCTGCATGCATTTACTTATCTCTTGTATTCTTTGTTATCTTTCTCTGCCCTCAGAATTTGGACAACAGGGAGAAATGTTACCTGAGAGTTAGTGATATGGAATCTGATTCAAGCAGTAGTTGCCAGGTGTTTAGTGTTGTTACTGTTTCTCTTCTCACTGTCTTTGGATAATTCTTGCTTCCTCTCCTAACCTGCATTCTCCTAGGACTCCTGTATTCTGCCTTTGATAATACTCTGCTCCATGTAGACACCTAGCCTTGGTTCCTTCCGTAAGTGTCATTTGTTGTTTCAGCAGTGTGCAGCGTTGTGGGAAAAGGCAGTAGGTGATTGTAGATCCAGGAGTCATACAAGTATCTTCAAGGGTCTAAGTCTTCCAAGTTCAGTGAAGTACAGAAAGGACAGTGTATTTTGAAACCTACTCTGTTTTGGTATATCTGAACTTGGTTTGAAATGTCTTGCTGACTGAAGCTGGCCGACCACTCTGGAGGAATATGGTCCAAAGAAAGCCTAAGAGATATTTCAGTGCAGTATACTGGTACTCCAAGAAGCATTAAAATCACTTGAGTGCCTGCTATGAATTTGTATTCAAGAATTAAGTTCACTGTTACATTTGGGATCAGAAAGGAAAGTTTTCCCTGGGTCGAGTTGAACCATGTTGGTTGCCTTCCCTGTCCTCTGTTTTGTTTAAGTTGTGAAGTTGTCACCTTTACCTCCTTGAGAAGTTAATTTAACAAAGTCCTTTGTTTGCTGCAAATGCCTGAGTTTTAGGCAGTATCCATCTCTCTTCTTTTGTCATGGTGTCATTTCTGTGGCTTATGGCTTTTTGTTATTGGTCTTAGCACTTACTATTGTAGTGTAAGGATGTCAGCTATCCAGACTGCAAGTTACATAGGAAGATAATGTGGATTTTTTTTATACTTGGCCACATAGAGTGTATATCGTGTACCTCTGGTAGTGATAAAAAGAGGGAACACTGGAGTAGTTTTCAAGGAAGTGACAGCAGCTCTCCAAAGATTCCTGCTTTACTCGAGTTACTTGAGAGCTGCACGTACCGTAAGAGTATAGGATAGCACGCCCTGTTACAGGAGTTTGGAACACCTTTGTGGTATTTACTAAAAAGCAGGGCAGATGTTCTGTGAACACTTCTGAAAGGAACCTCTGTTGTACAGTTGTTAGAGGCTAAGAGGAACTTGAATTTGATAACCAAATCACTTCTTCCCAAACCAGTGGAAGTTACTGCCCAGATGTCTCATTAAGGAAGTTGTGTGTGGAAGGTTGGGGGGTGATGGTGGTAATTTTTGTGGATCTGGATACTGTAGAATTGCTGAATGCCAAGATTCCCTTCCCATTAAATTTGTTCTGTAAAGACACAGTGTAGGCTAATGTGCCCGATGGCTTTAATTTTTTCCAGCGTGTACTGATACATGTTCAATTTTTCTGTTGAGTTTTAGCACTATTTCGATTTTCTAACTGAATTTTTGAAGGGGAATTACAGATTTCTTGAAATACTGGGTTATAAGTAATCATAGAGTTTTAAAATAGTTAAGAAAAGTATGGACTACCATTCTTTAATTTTAAAATTGACATGTGGCAGCTGCAAAGATTTATGGCATATTTGGGGTCTAGCTGTGTTGGGTCCTGGCAGCAAAGTTGCAAGAAACTGTACTTCAAGTAAGCGTGAGACAGGATTCATGTGTATTTTTGCGGTTTGATTAGCCCTGGACAGTTGGGCAGGTCTCACCCTTTCTTCTCTTCACTCACTGAGTTTTACTGGTAGCAACCAAATGAGAGAAGAACATAAACACATGTATACCAGAAGAATGGAAGCTAAAGATTGTTCTTATTGTTATTTTTGCTCCTGTGTCTTTGAATGTTAGAAGCATGGGAAAAAACCTCATCCCGTCACATATTTTTAAAAAAAGAATTTAAATTCTCTTAAGGGAGTGCAGTTTTTGAGGTGGCTTTTACAAGAAAATTAATCTATCAGTTTTTCGTGTGTTCAAGCTTGGATGAAGACAAATTTAAAAGGCTTCTCTTTTTAAAATAATTCTGAAACTTTGTACACCAAACCTTTGAAGTCCAGATCTCTACTTTCAATATTTAGAAGTTCATGTAACAATTGATGAAACTGCGTATCTAATAGTTTGGTTTTTTTCTTTTCTGTTTTAAAATAGGCCTTGATGTCAAAAGTGAAGCATGTCAGCGATTTTTTCGAGATGGGCTCACAATATCTTTCACAAAAATCCTTACGGATGAGGCAGTGAGCGGCTGGAAGTTTGAGATTCATGTGAGTTTTTACAGTTGTGTTTCTGAAAAGCATAGACATTGAAATGAGAAAGGAGACTTTTTGTGACTATGAGGAGACTGCAGAGACTGAATCTCATTTTTGAAACTCAGTAGAGAACTGGGAGAACTCTTGTACACATGGCTCTTGGGAGGGAAATAAAGTCGTCCTTCCATCATTGTTTCATCTTATTGCCTCTGGTGTTTTTGGAAGGAAATAAAATGTGAGAGATGATACGGGGAGGAACTGAACTTTGTATGTTCAGTAGTGCAGCTCTTGTTAGGCAGGCTGGCCAGATGACATGCTTATGTGCATGATAGGACATGAAAACATGCTCTTTTACTAAAAACTTTCAGCAGTCTGCTAACTTCTGAATGTTTATAGCAGCTGTTTGAATATGAAAACTACCTGTTGGACATCTAGTCACATGCCAAATTAGAAACTGTGAAGATCTTCATAAGCAAATTAAAATCTGTGACATAAGTAAGTCAAAGAAGGAAAAGTTAATAGTTTGGTGGTGATTAGTGGATGCCTCAAAGAACCATTATATTTGTGTCTTTTTCCTAAATTTCATTTTTAGCCGAGAACAGATAGTTTAAAGTCTTTATCGGAGGAAGTACAAATTAAAATACAACAATGTTAAATTCTTATGCAGCTCTGCATGCTAGGTACAAATGGTTCAGAGGTTATAGTTTGTATTTATTGTAGTCACCTGCCGTGTTCTTGGTGGTTGTTTTTTTTTTTAATAGAGATGTATTATTAACAACACCCATCGACTAGTGGAGCTCTGTGTGGCCAAGCTGTCCCAAGACTGGTTTCCCCTTCTTGAACTTCTTGCCATGGCCTTAAATCCTCACTGCAAATTCCATCTATACAATGGTACTCGTCCCTCAGAAACCGTTCCTGCAGGAGTCCAGCTTGCTGAAGATGAACTTTATGCCCGTCCTCCTGACCCACGATCACCAAAGGTAGGAGAGCATTTTGACATCTGTATTTTTAATTTTAGGCAGTGTTACTTAATTATGTAGAGAAGTGTTTTTGGGGGTGGGAGGAAATCAGCTGTTTCATTCTCTATATCACTAAGATGTTCTGCTGCTTTTGACTTGTACATGAAATCATGATAGGTTAAATTTCCCCTTCTAA
Organism: Gallinago jamesoni; assembly: GCA_025769975.1. Lineage (NCBI taxonomy): Eukaryota > Metazoa > Chordata > Aves > Charadriiformes > Scolopacidae > Gallinago > Gallinago jamesoni. Next base: position 117,190,928 of record JAOQGH010000001.1, on the reverse strand, counting down.
CTCCTTCAGTCTGGTCCATGATCAAAACGCATTGTGTTTCTGTGGTAAATTGCACAGCTCTATTGGAATGCCATTCCTACTGTTTTAATTGGCTTGCCTGTATTTGCCAGTTGACGGTCTTACCTTCTGACTCAACATGAATTTGTAGGTGACACATTTTGAGGAGGAGATAACGTGATAAAGTAGGAATTTTCTCTCCCTTTTTTTGTAGTTCCCAGTGATGGGAGAAATGTTTTTAATTGGACATGGGATGCCAGTGTTAGTTTGGTTTGCAGGTTTTTTTGTTGTTTCGGTTTGTTTTTTGTGGGGTTTGGTGGGGTTTTTTTTGCATGGTGGCTTTTTGTTGGTGGGGTTTTTGTTTGCGGGTTTTTTTTTAACTGACAACACAGATTAGTAATCTGCTATAGTTCTTGGATCTGAATTTTTCAGAATTATACTAGTGCTATTTGGAGTACAACTGTAGGAGCTAATCAAATTATAGTTATGTTGCTTTTTTTTTTTTTAGTAGAACTACTAGCTATGGATATTTAAAAACCAAAGATTAATAACTCGGTGTCCTTGGACTTGCTTGCATTGCTAACTGTGTTTAGAAGAATGTTACTTTGCATTCTTACTGCTTTTATCTGCAGCATTATCATATACATGCTACGAAAAAATACCAGAATTATCATGCTTTCTATAGTAACTTAGAATCCGAAGATTAACCTAAAGTGTATAGCAGTTTTTATTCCTATTATTTGATAAAATTCTTTGAATAACTAATATACAGCACCTGTTTTTTTGACATGATAACAGGAAAGGTTGTGTTGCTTATTTCTAAGCATTTCCTTAAAAGTATTTAAACTGTATAGGCAAATTCACTTCAATTCTGTTAGTTTCTAGCAGTTTATTGTGTAAGGACTTTTTTAAAGCAAGTTTTGTTACTGACAGCTACTTGAAAGCATGTCTAGCTGATAATCTGTAAATATAAAAATATAACTGTCTATTGTATTGCAGGGTTGGCTGGTAGATCTCATCAATAAGTTTGGCACATTAAATGGATTTCAGATCTTGCATGATCGTTTTATGAGCGGCTCAGCATTGAATGTTCAGATAATTGCAGCTCTCATCAAGTAAGTTTTTTAAAAATAATAATTTACGTATTTCGAAAAGTTGGAGTAAATAAAATAGTAAGTTAGTACAAAGCTTAGTCTTTTCTTGAAGTACTTCCCCTCACTCCATCTCTTTCAACTACTTGTGTTTACCCTTAACATTTCATGTACTTGTAAATAGACTTGAGTTTCTTGAATTAATTGCTCCTTGCTGTGTTAATATCATACAACTACTGATTATGACACTTTGATCCTTTTTTTTCTTTCTTTTTAGGCCATTTGGACAATGTTACGAATTTCTAACATTACATACAGTGAAGAAATATTTCCTTCCAATTATAGAAATGGTTCCACAGTTTTTAGAAAATTTAACAGATGATGAACTGAAAAAAGAAGCAAAGAATGAAGCCAAAAATGATGCCCTGTCCATGATAATCAAATCTCTAAAGAACTTAGCTTCAAGAGTTCCAGGACAAGAAGAAACTGTAAAAAATTTAGAAATTTTTAGGTTAAAAATGATACTTAGGTAAGATGCTAGTCCTAATATCAAATGCTTGTTCTGATATTTTTTTCATATTTCTTACATTTAATTTCTCTTACAGGTTGTTACAAATTTCTTCTTTCAATGGTAAAATGAATGCACTAAATGAAGTTAACAAAGTAATATCCAGTGTGTCGTATTACACTCATCGACATGGTAATCCTGAAGAGGAAGAATGGCTTACAGCTGAAAGAATGGCAGTAAGTTCCTCACCAGAATTAATTGAATAGATTTTGTTCCTCCTTATTACTTTATCTGTAGAAGTAGCTATATATTACAGATCCTGCACACACTGTTAATTTTTGTATTTAGTGTCATAAACCATAGGTATCATGTCATGGTAATAAGTCATTGTAATAGTAGTCTTTCTGTGAAAAATTGCTGTATTTGTTTGAGAATTATTTTCAGTGCTGCTAAAAACATGCTTTAAAAATGGATCCATGTATAGTATGGGGTTTACATAGGCTTTAAAAAAAAAAAAACCAAGACCCTCAAAAACCCCACCAGACTACATCCTTATTTAAATGAACTTTAGTACCACTGTACCTAAAAATTGAACGTTCATTTAAATAAGAATCTAGGCTGGTTTTTGTGCTCCAAGTAACTTTTTCTCATTAGAGTTCTAAGTGATTGCTCTGCTTTTCGCATTTCAGAAGCTAGATTCTTTGGTACAGAAAGTTCTAGGTAACACATTTTTATTTGATTTCTTTATTTAATATTTACATACTTTGACCACTGTTTCATGCTTGAGTGCATATTCAGGGAACTATTAAAATGAGCATTTATAAAGTAAGGATGGTTTTCTCTTCATCTCTGTGAAATTTAATTGTATTACAAGATTTTTGCACTTTTTCCTAAATTTCTACTCCATCTTTGTGACTAGCTATCTGTTGTGACATTTATAATCTGCAAAACAACTGCTGTCAAAAAAAAAGAATGACTGCAATTTGACTTTCTAAAGCAATAGGAGGAAATAGACATTTCTTTTTTATTTTTTTTTACATATCCCTATAGTCATGCTTCTCAGACAACCTCTGTTTCTAATGAATACTTCTAGATTTAAGTATTTCATGAGACTAGCTTGAATATTGTTAAGTCAGTAGTCAAGGACACTGCTGAAGGTTTGATGCTGTGTACATTTGGGCTTTTTTTCAGTGCTCAAACCACACACTGCTTTGCTTCAGTCAGAACAAAAAATACATGACCCTAATCTGACTATATCAATGGCACCATTGAAAAAAAATTGCATTTACTTAAATAAGGCTTGAATATTTGCCTCTAATTCAATTAGAAACATGTTAAAAAAAAAAACACCTCTCTAAGTAGCAGTACTGAAGCAATCAAACATTTTTATATTTCAGTCCTTGCTTATACCCTTTTAATGTGATATGCTGTAGGCATATCAGTAAAGCTAGAGGTGTCTTAAACAATATGGTTTTAACATCTAATGATTGTGAATTGAGAGAGAAAAATGGTGTTCCTTTAGTAGAAGAGTTAACTATTCTTGCTATTGGCTTTATATGTTTGAAGTTGTTAGAACATTTTTATGCTCTGAGTTTATGATTTTAATATGCCCAAAAAATATTTCCCCTTAAAATATCACAGTGACTAGCCTATTGGATTATTTAAAATGCTGGTCTCTTTTTTTTTTTTACGAGAAATGAAAGTTAAAAGATCAATATCTTCCTCTTGTGCTGCGTCTTACTTACTTCTCTCAATTAGAATATTATCTGTAAATTCATTAATCTGTAAGAAGTTGAAGTTTTTCTTTTTAGCTTAAATGTGACAATCTCAATTAATTTGAGATGGCACTACTTTCTTTTTATATTCAGGAATGGATCCAGCAGAATAATATTTTGTCAATTGTGTTGAGAGATAGTCTTCATCAACCTCAATATGTAGAGAAATTAGAGAAAATTCTCCGTTTTGTCATCAAAGAGAAAGCCCTCACTTTGCAGGATCTTGACAACATTTGGGCTGCACAGGTAAGAGTTCAACTGCTTGTCTGCTACTATGCAGGGGGATCTTACTGTGTGTCATGTATTGCGAAGACGATGACTTGTCTTTCTTATCCTTGGTGTTAGGCAAAAGTAAAGAAAATTTTGAAATCACATAGTGGGTTTTTTGGGGGTCCTGGATCTCAAAATTGTTTTCTCAAATTTCTTCAGTAGAAGGGATCGATTTTCTAGGTACCTAAAGTCTAAAGGAACAGTTCACGTAAGAAAGCCTCAATGTTGAAGAAAGTCTACATTATGAGAGAAAATGATACAATATGACTTAGATATTCTTACTGCATTTTAAAATATTATTGCTAATCTCAGAGTTCACCACAGTTGTATAAATTTATCCTGGACAGAGTGCTATTAATAAGATTTATCATAATGACTATTCTAGAAGTTGTTTAACAACTAATTCTTTCCTTTGTGTTGTAATGATTTTTGGATTTTTTTGAAAAATTATAATTTTTGCAATATTGGCTTGTTTACTTAAATGATCAGTGAAGCTGGGCTTCCTAGCTGTGGGCTACTTGAGTTTAGCACACATAAAGGGCAGCTGAATAGACAAAATCATTATTAATTATTGGGTAGACAGAAAATAATAGGTCATTTTAGGATAGAAACAAGCATGAGTACATGTATCCTTGTCCATAAGTAATTGGTAGTGAAACTCTGACTTAATTGTACAAATAGACCTTTAGTCTGTCAAGTGTGGGAAGGCTAAATCCAATTTCAAAAATAGAGGGCTGCACTGGTGTTGGCAGGGATAGTGTTAAATTTCTTCACAGTAGCTTATATGGAGCTATGTAGGTAAAGCAAAAGATATACCTGTTGAATTCTTTTATTTCAACACGTGAGTTTTCTCGCTTTTATCCTTTTGATTCTATCCTTGACCTTATTGTGGGGTTGGGAGTGAGCAAGTGGCTAGGGAGTGCTTGGTTGACATCTGGGTTTATACCAGGACAAAGGCTAATACAGGAATTGGGTAGTATTACATCCCTAGTTAACATGTGTTCATTTTCTTCTGAAACTGTAACAGTTTGGCTTAAGTGGATTTGGGACTGAAGTTTGGTTTGGGACTACAGGTGATGTAGTGAAGGGTTGACTTGAGATCTCTGGTCTTTCGACTAACTTCATAATCTCAAGACTTCCATTCCAGCGTGACAGTAACTGCACAGGCTGAAGCTCAAGAAAGTTAGTATTTTTTTTGTTAGCCCCAAATCCTGCTAGAAAATTACATCAAGTAACAAAATAATACACAGATTACCCGAATTAAGGTCTGGTTAAATACTGTTAGTTTTCAGCTTGTTGTCTGGAGACCTTTCCAGAGTGTCTTTATATGAAGTTTGTGGGGAAAAGAAGTGTTGAGAAGTTAGTTTGCTGTTAGGAGGCTTGTATTAGCTATATTAGAGCTTCACCGTTTTATAAGGAAGGAAAAAAAAATAATTTGAAATTTGGAAAACAGTCTTCCAAGCAATTATATTACTCATAGTGCCTGGAAATGGGACATAGATAAGCTGGTTTAAGCCAAACTTTTTACCCTTCCAGAAAAGTGTGAACAAGTGGTGCAAAAACAATCTAGGAATAAATCTCCCAAATGCTCTAAAATACCTGGCTTTCAATTAGTTAATTGCCACAGTGCACTTGCTGTAGTTTTACCCTGTATTTTCTTCTGTGTGAAAGTTGAATTCTGTAAGCATTATTCAGGTAGGCCATTTCACTGTGTCTTTGGCTGTGGAATTAAAATAGACTGAAAGGTACGAATACCAAAATCTGCTAATACAGAATGATTTTTACCAACTTTACTACTCTCGGTGTTTAGTAGTTTTTAAAAGTTCTTATTAAATGACTGCTTCTAAGAGCAGCTGGAGCATGAAATTCAGTAGCGAGGCGTTGATTTACTGTGTAGCTTTATATAACGGACAGGCTATTTTAGCTCTGACTCAGTGCAGTAATGGTGTGGTTTTGCTTTCAGGCTGGAGCCGTTACGTTGCATTGCTGCCTGGGTTTAGAGGGTGAACGTGCACAAACTTACAGTTGATGGTTTAAGATGTGCCCTGAGAATCTCCATATACAACTAGAATAAAAATTAGTAGTTTATGAAAAGTAATAAAATCATACTGCTTTTGCCTTCAGAAGGCAGCATGAGTTTTAAGTTTTTTTGAGGTATTTTCATGTCTTACAAAGTTAGTGCTCACAAAATAGAAATATATTTGATTTAAGGAATAATGTTGGAAATCCCTTAAGGCAAGCATTAAGTTGCAGCCTGTTGAATTGCAGGGTAAGATACAGCTGGACAAGAAAGAAGATTGCAGAGGCTAGTATTGGAGTCCCCTTCCTTACATTCTGGAGCATTTAACTAGAACTTGGCACTAGACACTTCCCTGTTTCAGTGCAGCAAGCTGGCAACTCACACACCAGGTTCCTTACCTCCTCCTACTGTCCTGTACTACTTCCCTAACCTTTTCTGTTCTTAAGGGCTTCTCCATGTCTATTAAAAGCCTCCCAGGACAAGGTTGTTATATGCTTTATTCTTACTCTTCTTGCCCTGCCTCCCCAGCAGCTATGCATACTTTTATTTTTTTTTATTTCTTTATTATCAGGGCTCTTTCTGCCCTGTATGCTCTCAGTTTTTCTTTCTATTCAGGAAATAGTCTGATCAGAGAAAAAAAATTACATGATGTTTTGCAAAATCAAGTGGAATAAGTGGTTTGGTAATTCCCTCTTTCTGACCTACAACATGAAAACTAGTGTTACTACTTAAATTCACTATTTTTAAAGAAGAATTTATGGCATACTAGAGAATTTACGGTACAGCATGAAACAAAGCTGTTAGTCTCTTTTTTTGTTTTTAGTGAACTTCTGATGCAACTTCTGATTTCCTTTGAGAAGGAAATGAGTTTCAAAACTGCTCATGTATGCATTTTTAATACTGTAAGAGATTAATTACATCAGAGTTTGTTTTCTAAGTATTTGTTTCTCTTTCTTCATTCTACACTTAGAGGAAATTTTTCTACAGTGAATCAGCTATTGATTCACATAGTCCAAAATTGTTGGTTGTGTGTGCAGATTTAAAGTACATGATGCGTTTTCCAGCCTCGGCCCATAGGAAGGAAATTTTCTTTTTGCCCAGAGTTAAAATTGAGCTGTCTTTTTTTTTTTTCTCCTTATTGTCTTACACCTTAAATGTCAAAAGTGTGATAATACAGCAAACTATTATTTAAAACAGTGTCTAGTACATAACTCAACATCTTGCCATTACTTGTTTGATTGTTAGACTTCGTAATTTTATAAGCTGCTGGACTTGAAAATGTTGTCTGCCAACAAGTTGTTTGTAATAGAAAGCTTTAGTTGTCCATGAATCCACAGGCACAAAGGAGGTACTTCAGCCTGAAGAACTATGTGGAAATACTAAAAATTGTTCTACAGCTTAAAACACCTCAATGAAATTCGTTAAGGAGTTAGATTTTGAGTCCTTTCTTTAAAAAAAAAATCATAGTCTTGTGAACAAACCTAAAGCACAAACCCCCAAAACTACATTAAAATACTGATTGTAAATTAAAATACCCTTTTAGACTTCATTGTCTACTGTCCTAGCATGATTTTGTTAAAAAAAAAATATTGTGATACTGCAGTATTTATATTCTAAATAAATACTTATCTACACGCACACAGAGCACACTTACGTACTTCCACATATGAGGAATATCTAAATATTTTGACTTCCCACTGAAGTAAGTATTCAGTTTGCCATGCTGCTCCCACAGTATCAGCTTTTCTTGCTGGCCACCTCAAACAGTCTTCTTGTGAAAAATTATGTAGGCTGTCTTGCTGCTTGACTTAATATGGGTTGCTACAAATGTTGGTGGATTCTTTTTGTTGTCTTAACAGGCAGGAAAACATGAAGCCATTGTAAAAAATGTACATGATCTCCTTGCAAAATTGGCTTGGGATTTCTCTCCTGAACAGCTAGATCACCTGTTTGATTGTTTTAAGGTAACTATGCATGTTTTGACTGTATTCAGAAAATAGATTGTGAAGTTGGGTACAGATTTGTGAGTCTTTCAGCATCTACTTACTTTGATATGGGCGGTTTCCTTGTGTTAAAAAACTTCTTAATGCATATAGCAACAGTCTGTAATATTTCATATTAGAAATACTAGATTGTGCTATTTGTTAATGAGCATTCATTGTGAGATTTTTGATTTCCTTCCTCTCTAAAGTAAGACTATTTATGCTAGTTTCATTGACAGTTTTGTTTTCCAATTGAAACGCTTTTGGATAAACAAAACATCTCATCTGTTGAGGTCTGTAGTATTAGTGACATTCAGAAATCCTGGGAATATGCAATTTTTCAAATAAAAGAAGTTATTTATTCTAAATACCTTTTTGCATTTGTTTCAAATTATTAAGCGTTGGTGGTTTAGTAGGGGTAGGTTTCTTCAAGTTTATTGGGCATTGCTACTTTTGATCTTTTGGTAGAGGAGATCAAGGACTTCCGTTCCCTGCTCCCCCAACTTCCTCTTTATCATGTAATAATTTTTTCTCTGGTTACCGTAGATATAGAATGAAACGGCCTCTAGAAGATAACTGTAAATGTTTATAAATGTAGAATGATACAATTGAAATAGCAAAACAACTTGTTTCTTAAAGTTTGTTATTCACTGACTTTTGATGTATGCTTGACATTAACATTTGTAGCTTCCACTAGTGGTGCTGTCGAGCTTTTCCTGTAGGAGGTGATGTGCTGTACTAGAAAATGCAAGCCAGCTTTGTAGACTCAGTTTTCTGTTTTTAGACAAATGCGTTACAGTCACATTTTTGGCTTATGTGCAGTTTGTGCTCCAACTAGTGGAGGTCTCATAGTTTGATAAATACGGGCCTAATGTTCTGTAATCTACATACTGAACTAAATACTCAGGAATTTTATGTGTAAACTTGTTGCAAGTCATGTCTGATCTTGAGAGATGTATATGAAGTAGTATTATATTGGAGATGTAATCAGAAAAAAGTTAACTTAATGCAGAGGATGTTTGTTTTGGTCAGATTCAGAGGCGCCAGGTAAATCAGGCTTGACCAATCCGATAGCCTTCTATGATGTTGTAACTGGTTGGTTAGATGAAGGGAGAGCAGCAGATGTAATCTACCTTGACTTCAGCAAGGCTTTTGACACTGTCTCCCATAACATCCTCATTAGAAAATTAAGGAAGTGTGGGAT
>JAOQGH010000001.1:117113673-117181981 GCA_025769975.1 Gallinago jamesoni | reverse complement strand
TGGTGTCCCTCAGGGGTCAATACTAGGCCCAGTCCTGTTCAACATATTCATCAGTGACCTGGACAAGGGGACAGAGTATATCCTCAGCAAGTTTGCTGATGATACCAAACTGGGAGGGCTGGCTGACGCTCCAGAGGGCTGCGCCGCCATCCACCGTGACCTGGACAGGCTGGAGACCTGGGCAGAGAAGAACCTAATGGGCAGAGAAAAACCAAGGACAAATGTAGGGTCATGCACCTGGGGAGAAAGAACCCCAGGCACCAGTGTACAGGCTAGGGATGGATCCTCTGGGAAACACTACTGAGGAGAAGGATCTGGGAGTCCTAGTAGATAACACACCTTCCATGCGCCAGCAATGTGTCCTTGTTGCCAAGAGGGCCGATGGGATCCTGGGCTGCATAGGAAAGAGTGTGGCCAGTAGGTCGAGGGAGGTCATTCTCCCTCTCTACTCTACTCTGGTGAGGCCAAAACTGGAATACTGCATCCAGTTGTGGGCCCCGCAGTTCAAGAGGGACAGGGAACTACTGGAGAGAGTCCAGCGTAGGGCAACTAAGAAGCACTTCCCTTATGAGGAAAGGCTCAAGGAGCTGGGACCCTTCAGCCTGGAGAAGAGAAGGCTGAGGGGAGACCTTATTAATGCTTATAAGTATCTAAAGGGAAGTTTGAGGGAGGATGGAGTCAGACTCTTTTCAGTAGTTTCCAGCGACAGGACAAGGGGCAATGGACTCAAGCTGGAACATAGGAAGTTCCATTCAAATATGAGGAAAAACTTCTTTCCGGTGAGGGTGATTGAGTCCTGGAACAGGCTGCCCAGGGAGTGGAGTCCCCTTCTCTGGAGATCTTCAAGACCCACCTGGATGCAGTTCTGAGTGATGTGCTCTAGGTGTTCCTGCTTTAGCAGGAGAGTTGGACTAGATGATCTCTAGAGGTCCTTTCCAACTCTGACAATTCCATGATTAAAATTTTACTCATTTAGTGATTATAAGTTACTTAAGTCTTGTGCAAGCACAGGAGTTTTGAGAAAGCATTTGCAAGAAACAGCTGAGTCTACTCTATTTTGACTGTTGGTATACTTGTCGATGGTAATACTTTTACAAGCATATCTGTGATCTTTAAATAGAGATTTATATTAAGTGTTATGGTGAATACACTTTAGTTGTAAACAATACAGGAGCTATTCTTTTGTGTCTGACACTGATCTAATGTGCTATTTATTTTTAATGAAAGAAATTAATGTGTTTTTTTTATATAGTTGCATCACTACTGTAGCATCATTTGTTAACAGTGCATTTGTTAAAAGACTGATTTTCATATGAAATAAAACCTTTTTTTTAGGCAAGTTGGACAAATGCAAGCAAGAAACAGCGTGAGAAACTACTGGAGTTAATTCGTCGTCTTGCAGAGGATGATAAGGATGGTGTGATGGCACACAAAGTGCTGAACCTTTTGTGGAATTTGGCTCATAGTGATGATGTACCAGTTGATATCATGGACCAGGCTCTTAGTGCCCATATTAAAATCTTAGATTACAGCTGTTCACAGGTGAGGAATCTGGTATGTTCTATTGTGAATTCAGTCACTGGCAGTTTCCTTCCACCCCTCAAACTCAAGGAATTTGGTAACTTACAAAAATGTTCCTTATCATAGATTTGTATCAACAACTGTTTGTACCAAAATCCAGGTATTTTTAAAATGTTAAGGGGCATATTTTAAATAACAAAACATTTTGTGCTTTAATTGGAGAGAGGGAAATGCATCAGTTTGCCTGTCTTGTTGCTATTGGTGACATACTAGAATGACCACAATGGAGGAATTGGAAAAGAACCCTACCAAAGTAAATTGGAAGAAAGAAGAATCAGCCCTCCTCCTGTCTTCGCTTTTTTCTGAACACAGTTGTGCTAATTTGTTTGGATGTCCCCAGAAAGTCCTTGTGTATCTTCTCTAATATTAGAAAAGACCTAGCAAAGGACAGTGAACGACATGCTGTCGTTCCCCGCCCAAACTTCTTTGGAAGTCTGCCAGAATAATAATTCATAGTAGTTTGAAATTAATCTATTATCTGTCTTGACAGATGCTGGCAGGTTTTGTTACTAAGAAATAATTTCTTATTGTTTCTTGATACTTTATAGCTTTTTAATCTGAGTACCTGTGAGTAGAAATAAATGAAAGAAGGGAAAGAGCAAATTATTTAAACACTGATGAGCCTGTGTAGCTACAGGTTTTCTTAAACAAGTACCGAATGCTTGAGTGCTTGAAGGCTGAGAGTTTGTAAGACACTGATAGCTGCTGCCAACGTGTAGTGCTGCTCAGATTCTTTTCTTATTCTTGTATGCTTTAGGACTCAGTATTTGTGTGGGTTTGTATGTTCTGTTCTATCTTGGAAACAAAATAAGGGAACAATGGTAGTTTCTGCGGTATTCTTGAATTTGATTATAAATGCTTGTTCTTTAAGGATCGAGATACACAGAAGATCCAGTGGATAGATCGTTTTATAGAAGAGCTTCGCACAAACGACAAATGGGTCATTCCTGCACTGAAACAAATTAGAGAAATTTGCAGTTTGTTTGGTGAAGCACCACAAAACTTGAGGTAAGAATGAAATGCAAGTAAAATTTTGTCTATTAAAAGTTGAATGGGTTGTAATGAGGCAAATATTAAATTTTTTTTTACAAGAGGCAAGGAGAGCCTAGGTGAAATAATAACCTGTGTTTGAAGATGTTATTTAGTTTGTTTTAATGTGTACGAATAGCTTCTAAAAATTCAGACACCTAGGTTCAGTAAGAGAGCATTACCTATTTCCTCAAGCACGCATTTATTAATTTTTAGACTAGTAGTCTGACCTGTGGAAGATCTGAGTTTGTTTTTCTGTTATCCATGGACATCCCTGCCTAACAATGGAATTAACTTTAAAAGTGTAACTATATTTTATGTGCATATATGTAGACACACACACACACACATACATGCTCACCCATCCCTATTCTTTAACAATAATTTTACACAGGCCATGTGGTTTGTTTACTTGAAATCAAAGGTGACTTTTTTTGTCTGGGAAAAAAAACTGATTCTGCCTCCTGAATGACAGAGATAAGAAATGTGTTGCGTTCATTTTATTGTGGGTTTTTTTGGGGGGTTGCAGGGGGATGTGTTTATTTGATTTTAAAAGGAAGAAAAAAAAGAGTGCAAAAGCCATTGTCTGTTGGGACTTGTGAAAATGTACGTGCTTGTTTTAATTATTTTAAATGTCTTCTTGCTACAGAAATATCTGAGATTCTGTGCCCCTAGCGTTTTTTGGTATCCAGATCAGAATTTTCACAAACTCCAGAAAAATGTTGGGTTTGCATAATTGTTCTGTTTTAATTCTTGTAAGCAGATAAACTATTCAAATCAATGTTGCTATTACAGTTTGCTTACAAGAAGGATCAAGGCAGGGAAAGCTGAAGAAAATAAGCCTTCGGTTTACACAATGCTGTCTTCTTACTGATATCATTTTAAGGAGCTGTGATAACATGGCATTCCTGGGTTGTGGATTTTTTTTCATTCGTTTAGTTTGCAACTTCTTTCTCAGTTTTCCCAACACTTCAGTCCTTTCCAGTTCCACGTTGATGATTGAATGGGGTTTTTCTGACAAGGTTACAAAGTTACCTGCTTGTTAGCAGACAAGTCTGTTTCTTGTCATCCTTAACCTTTTACATGCCCTAAGATGCAGGCGAATGTAACTACCTGGTTATTTGTGGTACTTGCTCAAGTTGGATGCTTTTTAGCACAGTGCTTTAGCAAAGAGATTCTGCTTTAAGTAATTATTGAAGCAGAGCTCGTTTAAGGCACTGATTAGGTTTCTGCTCTGAGTTAATCTTGGGAGGAACCTAATTTCTTTTCATTCTGGAAATTTAGGTTCCCTGTATGGTGTATGTACAGTTTAATCTCTTGAATGTCCTTTTTTAAGTCAGACCATGTCTTATATTCCTCAGATTTTAGGGAAGTCTGCATTGCAGTATGTGATAATACCTCTTTTTTGTGCAGAATTTGAAAACACAGATGGCAGGAAAGTAAACTTAGAATTAAAGGTTTTAATCAAATTATAAGGACCTTTTCCTTGCCTTTGATAGCAAGATACTGTTGAGGAAGTTTTTTCAGTCAGGTAGTGTTACTGAGCAGGTGACTGGGAAACCTAGCTAGTGACATTATCACTTTGAAGTAATCAGTGAGCTTCCAGTCCTCTGAGTTTTCTGATAGCTCTTAAAATTGATACAGTTCGGAAATTGTAATGCATAAATCTAATTACTTGTTCCTATCAGCTTACCTTATCTGACCTGGAACTTTAATCTCTAGCATTCTTCTAGAATTTGGATCAAAACCAGATCAAAACAAATGTTTGTAATGACTACCTCAAAAACATTTCACAGAGTTTTCTGTGTGCAACGTTAATCCCATAATCTGTATCCTACTCTTTTGGGTTAGTTCAGTTGATTGACATTTGGCAATTAAAGTTTTGGTCCAGAACGACTAAGGCTGCTGATTCTTGGCAAAAATAAGTATAAATTATCTTATGCCATTGGCACTGTAGAAATTCTTTGGAGGAGGAGGGTTTAATTGTTGCTAGGTATTCCTGCAGCTGAGCAGTGACATTAGTTATACAGTTGCTTTAGCAAAATTTAACTCCCTGACCACAAAGAAATGCTACATGTTTTGGGAGGTTAAACTTCACCAGAATTGCAACAGCATAAGATAATAATTCTTATTTAGGTGCAAGGATTCTTACGAGTGCAAAGGTACTTATTAATGTTAAGGAATAGTCAACTTCATTATTCAACATACTGACCTTTAGTGTACATATAATTAATAATCTTAATTTTCTCTGTGTTGGCTGATGGAAGTAGAGCCTCCTGTAGAGCAATTTCAAGCACTTAAGATTGACCTGTATCAACTCAAGCAGTATAAGATTGGTATCCTAAATTACTTACCCAGAAGAATTAACTGAACATTGAGGGGACCTTCTGTAAAAGTTCAGGGGGGTTGTTAGTGATTTAAGGCAACATAGCCTAAATAGTAGAATTTGCTGGGTCTGGTCACTGCTATTTGGACCTGTAATGTCTTCTTTTAATGGTACATAGCATTTATTCATCTAGTAGAAGAACTCTCAACTTTAAAAGCTGAATTACACATGTAGTATTATGTTGGGCAAGTTATATGTACACACAAATAATTTTTTAAAAATCCATTTTAATTAAGTTGTTTGGAATTTTGCCTTTGTCACTTTGCCAATATTTTTGTAGCATATAAGCATGCATTCTGACTATAAATGTCATTTTTAGTATTTCCAAAGTACTTTGGCACCACTTTCAAAGTGCTCATCTTTCTTATACATCAGCTTTTGATACCCGTTTAGTAGAAACACAATGGAAAGATGAGTTTTGCTGTTAACTGAGAAGCATGAATATGTGAAGTATTACTAAATGAATGTATCCGAATGGCAACATCATCATTTAGCCTAACGTCAGATGCTTAAAGAATAATTTTATAGTTGCATGTGAAGTTTGCTTTAATTCTAGAAAGCATGCCAGAAAGTCTCCTCAGATCAGCTCGTTTTCTGTGCTTAAAGAGAATCATCTTGCCTTTGACTCCATCCTAGCAGATGACCAAAATAACATCTTACATGCTGCTCACAAATACTGTGTTAAAACTCATAGCTCATAACTCTGGTTCTTAGAATTAGTCAACTTTTAGAAGCAGTTGCTAACCATGATGAATCCATGTGTCCAAGTTTAATATTTATGTGTGTGGGTGAGGAAGGAGAAAAGTAAAACATGTCTAGCACAGACCATTTATTTAGTCTTCTGTTGATAATGCTTTCCTTTTGTTACTTGCTAAGATTGATAAAAAAGCGTAATATTATGAGTATATAAACATACACGCCAATAGCTTGATTCAGCAAAATACCCTGTCCTGCTTCTGCTAGTCCTTTAGTTGTTTTATCATATGTATTTCCCAAGTAGTCAGTGTTCTTATTTATTGTTATCTCTCTAGAGGTAACATCTTGGGTAGCCACTGAAATAGACATCCAGTCTTTTGCTGTTTTTGCCGCTGGTTATGCTGAGCAAGGAGGGTTGACAGAGATGGAATAATGTGTAATTGGAAAGTTGAAAACAGGATGTTCTTTCTGGGTATATAAAGTCCTGTATGTTTTCTTCGTTTGTGCTTCCGTCCATTTTGTTTTCTCTCTGACAGATGTCTGGGTCTTATTTTAAAATATGATTTATGTCTTAAGTGCCCCTTTCAAGCTCTTTTGGAAAGCTCTGCATATGATGAAATCTAATATTCAGAAAACCCCTGTGCTTAGCAAGCCAAATTCTGTTGGTTGCAGATAACACAATTATTGGAAGGGTGTTGATGGCTTCTGTCATTTAAACCCAAATTGACAGTGATCGTTGGCCCAGTGAATCAATTTATCTGTTGTTGCTACATGTACAGTGAAATGTGGTTATCAGCCGCAAAATCATTATCAGCTGATGCTGGAACTGGGATTTCTTGCCTTCCCTGCTGTTCTCTAAAGATGTGGCAATACTGCAGAGTGCTGTAGGTCATCTAGTATGGAGGCCCTCTTTCCTAGGAAAGATTAGAGTTTCTGCCTGTAATCCATTCAGCTGATTCCTGGGTCTGCTTAAGTGTTGAAGGAAAGGAGAACAATTCTGAAATCACATATATATTTCTTCAGGGTAGGCTATGGGATCAGCAGAGTGTCAATACAACAGGGAGTACCTCTTTTTTTTCTCCACCCACCCTATCCTTTTTTTTCCCCCACTATTTACCACGAAAGAGCAGTGCAAGTTTGCATTGTTTATGCAGATAAAATCAGTGCTCTGGTATACAAAAGTTGAGGTATTTTGACACTATACTGAAAAGGTGGATTAGACTCTTAATTTCCAGAATGTGATGGTGTTGGTGGCATGTGAGTTTTGGACCCAAGCTCTGTGTTTTCTCTCTGCGGTTTACTTTTGTAATCTAAATATGGATATGTGGATTTCTGAACTGCTAGGTGTAAGGCTTCTCTGCTTTTCCTATAACACTTGTATTTTAATTTCAGTCAAACTCAGCGAAGTCCCCATGTGTTTTACCGACATGACTTAATCAATCAACTTCAGCACAATCATGCCCTAGTTACATTGGTTGCAGAAAATCTCTCTGCCTATATGGAAAGCATGAGGCAGTATGCTAAAGGTAAGTTTTAAAATAAAAATCACCTCATAAAATGTGTGAAAACTCCAGTTGAAAATGGAGTTAAAAGCGGATTCTCACAGTGAAATAACTATTAAGTTTATTTGATTAATTTTCAAGCATCTGTGGGGTTGATAGCCTTTGTGGTGTCTGATTGGGCAAGAAAAACTTAAAATATAAACTTTTTGTTTCATGATTGAAAATGTGGTGTGTTTTACAGCAGAATATGGGGAAATGGCAGCTCTTGTTTGTCTGTGGATTGATAAACATTACCTTGTCCTACTTAGGCTAGCATGGCTATTTTTGTGGAAAGTCATAATAATAATAATAATAAATCTTGGATTTTGTCCCATTTCTAGTTTTGAATTTTTGTAGGCTTCTTTGAGGAGTTCTTTAATCACCTCTATTTGAAACTAGTGTTTGGAATTAGTCAGGGAGAAGGACTTTTGACCACAGGGATACTGTTTCTTTTTACCATCCAAGTCCATTTCTGTTTAGTTTGCTTTCTTGCTGCATTTATCAGCAACACTTTGGCAGCACATCATATTAGGTATTTATATATTTCAGGCTAAATTCAACCTTTTGCTGATGAGTCTACACTCTTATTCTGCACTAGCATTCTAGTTACTGAAGTAGAAGTAAGGAAGTGAAGGAGAATGATGTACCAGGAAATTCATTGTTACACTGGACCACAGTACTTTATATATAGAATTAAGATAACAGAAGTGAGAGGAGATTTGCATCCCACCACATCTACGTTACTGACTGGAACTAGGGACTGTTCTACGCTGACATCATAACATCTTACCAGCCATTCAGTTACATGACAAAAATGATAGTATGTTATGTAGGAATTCAGTGTAGATTGTTCAGAGAGGAAGGATGTTTGCACATTATAAAGCACATGTGTGTCTTCCAGTGCTTAGGCAAGTTGCCTAGACACCTTTAATTTTGGAATTCGTTTAATTTTAGCATACTTGATAAAAGATACCCAAAATATGTGTTTGAAGAGTTTGAATAGTGGTGCTACATGAAGATGATGGCTTCAGCCAGGTATAGGTCAATGAGAATAACATTTAAGCTAAATCTGCATACTGCAGTTACATTTCTCAGGAATAAGTGAGGGGCTTTACCCTAACTTAAGTTCCCTAATTAATGATAGTGTTGCACTAATTAATGTTAAAATAATGCTAAATGCTTTGTTCTGTTCTCAAGCCATACTGTCTTAGGCTTGATCTTCTCTGGGAAGGTGAAATAGAACAAGTATTACTTCATGTAACTTCTGTAAGCTGTTGGAGTGTTCTTGAACTTTGCTGAAGTGATGCAAAATGCAAAAATGCAACAAACTTTGCATCTTAATTATGCGGATAGCCTAGAGTCTGATTCTACGATTCTGTCCTTCTCTTGGACTTCAGCCAGCTATGAAATCTGGGGTTTGGCCTCACAGTTATGAAGGAAATATAATCAACAACTATATTCTGATTCTGTGTTATCTTTGTCCAAAAATAGGCTACACATACTATTACTGTATTAACTGTTATTCATTAATTTCAATTATTTTTAGACTCTGAAGTCAAAGGTCTTTTTGACAATATTGTTTACCTGTCAAGTTGTTGATGGCTTTGGCTGAAAACTTAAGCTCATGTCTTGCATAATTCTTTTCTTGTGCCAAAAAACACATCCCACTGCCCTGCCCCTCCCCAACTGTAATGACTCGGTAAAGCAGTAATATAAACATCTTCAGCACAATAGTAATTACTGTGCGAAGACTTTAAATTGAATCTAATTACAAAGCAATTAAATTGTGCTTTCTTGAAACTGCTGCAGAACTTCTACTCATTGATGAACAAATGAACAATAATGTGGATTTTTTTTAATCAGATGCTGTATTACGTGATTAAGGCCGTCCAGAAAATATTCCTTATTTTTCCAGATACTGTACTAAGACTGTAATACGCAGTTCCTTTGCAACTTCTCTTTCAGTTTCAGTTTTAGATACTAAATAGAGCAAAACAACGAGAGAGCATTGTGAGGTTTGCTTTCCATGCCTTCCTGGAGGAGGAGAAAAGATGGCAGGGGAGGGGGAGAAGGGAGGGAAGGGAATAAATGAAAGAAGAAGAAAGAAGACTGTGAGAACAGAAAGAAAGAACTGGACAGCTGTAGAATTAAGAGCTGGAGACGGTGAATGAGACAGGGGGAGAACATTCAAGGCAAACATCCAAACAGCAGAGGTCAAACAAATGCTATAGGAAAAATATATCCAATTGCCCGCAGATCTTTTTGGCAGTTAACACCACAATTACTTTGTAATTTGTGGTTATTTTCTTATATTAGTTTTGAAATTGCCATATTTTTATTTTCCTGGAAGGCTTCCGTATTTGTGTTCTGTGATAGAAAACAGTGTTCCTATTATCCTGTTATTCACTAATGTGTATTCTTTCCTATCATACCACCTTTATAAAAGGTTATTGCCTTCTTAAAGTTAAAGAAAAGCCTAATCTGTGTTTCAGATTTTTTTTCCATGATCTATGATTTTCTCTCCTACTGAACTTACCCTTTTCTCCAACCCAGCAAAATCCTCCATGGGATGAGGCAACTGCTGTTGCATTGTGTAGTCCTGAAGATGGAGGTTGCAGTTTCATCTTTTTGACTATTTATCAAAGACCTTTTAAAAATATTAAAAGTCAAGTTCTTAGAAAATACTAAAAGCCAAGTCAGATCTTCTTTATTTTCTGTTTTTCTGAAGCAATAAAAAAATCTGAAGTGTTAATGAAATGTAAAAATTGGTAGAAATTGTGCCATATGATCTTCTATGTGTGTTTACCGTTAGTTATCCTTAAATTTTCAACAAGTCATTTTTCAGTTTATAACTTCTGTGTTCATTCTTCTGCTCCTGTATGTACACAGAATTTTTAAGGATGTTGTGGGATGCACAGTGTAGAAAATAAATCGGAAAAATGTAGAAAGAAGCTGAGATGGAGAATGTGTAGAGAAACTGATTATTTTTTTGTAGTTTGGAGTTTTTCAGAATTCTGAAGTAGATGCATAATTGCTCTCAGGCAACTGATTGGCCTTTAATACGTGAATTCTCCTGTCATTTCCACTATTGACACTTGTGTGTCTGGATTAATCTCTGTTGAGGAAAAAAAAAAGCCCAGATGGTCTCCATAGTGAAAACAAATACCGCCACCACCTCCCCACAACAAAATAAAACAAAAAACCCCACCCAAAACACCCAACACTTAGAGTAATTAGTTTTAATTTCTCTGCAATATACTTACGTGCTGTAATTATTTATTCTGCTAGACTCACAGCATATTTTCCAGGTTTTCTACTTCTAATACATAAAGAATTTTTTTCTGCTACTTTTATATTATTTCTTCAGAATTTTTTTCATGTCATTTTTTGATAATTGCCCATTTATACTCACTTCATTAGGATTATAATTTAAATTTTTGAAAGATTTCTGGTGAACACAGATACCAGTTAACTACTAGTCTTTTGTTTTCCCTTTTACTTAATCTTTAAGCTAATGTACCTTTTCTGCTTGGACATAGAAATATTTATGACAATTATTTTTTTCCTAATTTTGAAACACTGTTGATTCACTTCAGCTGTTAGACTGGTTTGGTTGGGATTTTTTTCTCCTCCCTGATATAATAGGAGATACTGATTTTCAGTTCTGAAAATATATTTTACCATGAGTCTGGATGCTGTCATGATACAGTCTCCTGCAGCTGGGTCAACTTACTTAAAATGCAGTCTGTATACCTTTACAAATAAGAAATATAGCCTTAATTAGTTTAAAATGGAGCTGTCATGAGGAACATGTGTCATGATGAAATGTTACTAATACAGATCAAGGTAGTGCAAGCACAGATCTAGATTGTATCTCTTTAATTTAAAAAACAAAATAAAACAAAAAAAATATTACCAAAACCACATTCCCATGAAACAAACAACTCTTTGTTAACAAACAAAATAATATAATATTTGATAAAATGCAGATAAACTTTTAACTTTTTGCCTTAGTTTCAAATTACTCAACTTCTGTCCAAGCTTCTCAGTATTACAGGCATTTGTTTTTTCTACTTACAAACTTGCAGTAAAGAAAGTTGTTGTATATGTCCCTCCCTTAAGTGATGTTACATATGTAGCTACTTATAATGCTGTTAAAGAACAGAAGTTGTGATTTCCTCTGGAGGGGAAAAAACATAAAAATGGAAAACTGAAATTTTGGAAAAGATGCTTTGTAACAAAACTGAAGCAACCTCAGAAAAACATTGAATAATCTGAATTATATGCTTGGTTAACTGACTTCTGACTTGAAACTGTCTATTTGAAATGAGGAAAAAACGTAAGTAGAGTGCAGGTTCTTAATTCTGCTGTAATACTTTCATTATACTGAATAATGAGCATATATATCTATGCATATGAGTTTGTTGAGTTGATTACAGACATCAGTAATATTTTCCTATACCCATTTTAATTTAGGGTGAAATACTAACTGGTAGCAGGCTGTTAAAAATTATTTTTGCACACCTTACTGAAAAATTACTGTTCTTGGAGTGGTTTTAGTTATGTTCTAACCAACAAATCTTCAAACATGTCCTGTCTCTGAGAGTCAGCATGTCTTTTCTGAACGTGTTGTCTAATAAAACATTTTGTATTTGCAGAGCATGGTGAATACGATCCTCAAACGGTAAGACCGGGAAGCAGATACAGTCATGTGCAGGAAGTACAGGAGCGACTTAACTTCTTACGGTTAGTTTTAACTTGATCATTTGTTTAACTTCTGTAAGAATGCTTTAAATACTTCAAAGAAAAATAACTACCTTGTTATTGCTTTCTTTTATCTAGTTTTAAGTTGCTGTGTTAACTTATTTCAAAACTCAAATGCAAAAATAGACTGAATGTTTTTTGTTTGGTTTGCTGTTTTTTTTCCCCCAGAGGGCTTCTATGCTAGTATTGGAATAGTCAAATAAAGTTTATTGATAACTTTGAAATCCAAGGCTCTGAATCTGGACTAAGGTTTCTGTGGGCTTTTTCTGTCTGTGTGCAGAACCCTACTGACTTGAAAAGAATGTGCATGTTAATGCAGTTACATGCATATTGGGGTGACTTAGCTGAAAATTTACAATACTCCATGTAGGGATATGCCTGTGTGTACTTACTTGTTGTACCACAGACTTAAATCCATGATCATAAACCAACTTGTGTCAGACACAGCAGCTGAGCCTTAGGAAGGGGTTGGAATAAAAAAATTATTTGGATGACTTTTGGTCAGCTGCTATTTGAGTAAAATAAGAAAACCAAGGATCTCTGCTCATTACAGAGCTGCAGTATGTTAATGCTTTTTTAGGGTCTGTCTCTCTTGGCTTTTTCCTACTTGGTTTTAACCTTTTTTGGATAAGTAAAAGTACATGAACTGTAAAACTGTTCTGAAGTATTTTTTTATTTGTTTTCTAACTGCAGTTTTTTCTTTTTGCTTTTTAAAATTTTAGTGAGAATTCTTAATGAATTAAACTGAAGTGTTAAACAACTGTTCAGTGAAATTTTACAATAGCATATTGAATAGCAGACTTAATGTAGCGTTCCTGCATGTTAAAAATTGTAACTTCCTTAAAGTTCACTAGTTTTAATGTAAAGCAACTAATGAAGTCTCATGGCTGTCAAATGTAGAATATTTCTGAAAATATGTAGCAAATGTAGAAATTTCTGAAAAGCAATGCCATAACTTAGTCCCTGATTTCTTTTACAAAGATTTTTGAATCAGAAAAATTACTCTGAAGAACTTTGATTATCCTTTGTTCTTCCTGAAACATTCTTAACGTTAACTCTTGGAATCTAAGTTCTTAATAATTGTTTAATAATAATTTAATAAAAATGAAAGACTTATTTAAAGGAAAAATTTCCAGTACATTGACTTCTGCTTCTGACTCTGTTCCATAGAATTGATACCTTATTTTGTGATTTTGTTAAAGTGCTAAAATGTAGTGATTGATTGCAGAAATAATTTAGTTTCTTACATTGTGACTTGACTTTTAAAATAAATAGTTTAAGTTTAGTTAAGTTACATTAGGAAATGTGCATTTATTTCTATATAATATGTAAACTGCTTGGTATTTTTGTGGAAAGCATTTTTTGCCTAATTTTATTCTCTTTTTGTTTGGACTATAATGTCTAGATCCATTCAAACTTAGTAAGAAATCATGGGGCTAATTATGGGTGGACTGATAGTTTAATTTTCAGGATTGTACTTATGCTTATATACATGTAAAATATGCATATTCACCTTTTTGCTCGTACTTTTTACTGAATTGTAACTCTACATGTCTACTAGACAGTGCTGTTAATTGTCTCTTTGTTTTGCTCAAGATTTTTGTTGAAGGATGGTCAGCTGTGGCTCTGTGCCCCTCAGGCGAAGCAAATATGGAAGTGTTTAGCTGAAAATGCGGTTTATCTTTGTGATCGTGAAGCCTGTTTTAAATGGTATTCCAAACTAATGGGGGATGAACCAGACTTAGACCCTGACATTAATAAGGACTTCTTTGAAAATAATGTGCTTCAGCTGGATCCTTCCCTATTAACAGAAAATGGAATGAAATGTTTTGAACGTTTCTTCAAAGCTGTGAACTGTCGAGAAGGAAAGCTAGTAGCAAAGAGACGAGCCTATATGATGGATGATCTGGAATTAATAGGATTAGACTACCTTTGGAGGGTAAGTTAATTGGAGGAAACATCTGGAAGGTTAAGTCTTAGTCTCTTTTTATATTTTTAGGAATGTGTAATTTATTAGTTATAGACTGAAATTACAAAAAGCTACTTCTTCCAAGCTAAATGCTATTTGTTTTGTTTGCGTGAGATAAATTTTCTATGCTGTTTAAGAAGAGTGGATCATTCCAGGTGAATTATCTGCAGGTTTCTCTCTCTGTCTCTCACACACGCATTAGGACTAAACTTTTTGTGCAATTCGTAAGCTATTTCATGTCATTCATTCTAGTATGGTGTACTGGACTGATTCTATATTAGACCAAGTGGTCACTGGTCTGATTCTTTCTCTTATATCTACAACCTTTTGCCTATAGCTTTCTGAGGCTTGCCAATTCTATCGGTGAAAAACATTAGTAACTAATTTGATATTTAATTTTTTCAGACTCTTTCTAGTTCTCAAGGGCTCACAGTAGCACACTGTGGGATGATTATCATGGCTGTGTTCCGTAAAGCATGCAGTATATAAAGCAGCAGTCTTCAGTAATTTTGGTTATGGCTTGTTGAAGGGTTAGGTATTGTAATCATGGTGAGGATAGTTAAAATCAAAGCAGATCACAGTTTTTATACAAATAAGTTTTCACACAGAGTTTATGTACAAAGTGCCCACAAAATACTAACATGATTTAGTTGTGGGAATCGACTTACTTGAATCTGCCCTGCCGTTTGGCAGCATGACAGAACTCATGAAGCTTCAGCTTAGTACAGGGAATGTCTGTAAGGGCTCTTTTCAGGCCTGGTGTAGTAGTTAAAATACAGATTATCAGGTTAAAAACAGAACTCATTTGCCTGTCCCCCTTCTACCCACTAGGCCACTTAAATACTTTAAAATTCTGTTTTTAAATATTTGGTGATGTAGATTGTTTAAGCATCTGAAAAAATAGTTGTCTTATTCTCTGAAATTAGTGGAAGTGGAAATGTAATATGAGGGTGAATATATAAACACTACTTTCATTCTGTTCATAAAATATCAGCTTTTTTTTTGGTAACTCTGAACTACTTTGAACTGGTTAATTCTTAATTTTGACTGTTGAACTTCAGTGTAAGTTGTATTGATTGTATTTTGTAACTAAGCACTTCAGTCACTTTCACCTCGTAAAATAGTTAGACATACTATTGTGTCAGGATACTTATGTAGCTGTTTTGGTTTTACGTTTTATGCCAGAAAGTTTTAAGATGTTCTAATGCTTTTTTTTTTTTTCAATTATCCTAGGTTGTGATTCAGGGTAACGACGACATCGCAAACAGAGCAATAGATCTTCTTAAAGAGATCTATACTAATCTTGGCCCAAGGTTACAAGTTAATCAGGTAAAAAAAAACAAGGGACAAGAAAACTGGAATATAATATGGTAGAAAAATTGTGATAAAATTGAATTTGGTCATATTTTTATACTTGAAAGCTTTGAAAACAGAATAGTTTTCACATTTTGGAGAGCATACCCCGAAGTCCAGCCATGAGCTTGTGGTCAGATACAGAATTAAGAGGTTTTTCTGATATTTACAGATAGAACTCTGATAATTTTTTTTATATTAAATTGATCTGTATTTGCTCTTTCTACTCAGAAAACAGTTCATATCATATACTTAGGTAAGCCTTGTGTTGGACTTCCAGTTGTGGTACTTATTGTACTGGTATGTTCACTGGGTGGGTCTGTTGAGTGTTGTCATAAGCTAATCTAATCTTTTTTTATGTCATGTCCCTTACAAAGGGTCACTGAGTTACCGTATAACAGTCAAGCTGAGCTCTAGCAAATCAGGTATTTTCTCCTTACATTAATATTTGCTGGGAGCTGCATTTCAGTATACAGAGAGAAGAGATAATGAATTTCTGAAAGGTCAGGGGAAGTGAACTGTTGGGATTTCACAAATCTGGGGGGGAATGTTGTCCTCCAGTTGGTAGTTTACCAGTTGTATTTCTCAAAACTCCATTTTTCGTAGTTGTCCTCAAAACCACTTTTATAGTCTTCAGAGCTGCCAGTCTGCTAGATACAGCACAGCTGCTCTAGGTGCTGCTTTTACAGCCACTCAAGCTATCTCTTACTGTAGTGACAGATGGGCTGTATGCTTCTTTCTTGCTATAGGTCTGGGCTTACTAAGCATGCATAGATCTGTCCATCTGCACATATTTAGATCTGACACTTCCATGAAGTGTTGGATTTACTTAACGTGCACACAAGTATTTTGTTTCAGTGTGCTGGTTACCCCTCTGCTCCTGAGCTGCCTCTAAGGAAAGTAGCTGCTGGGCTGTGGTTTACTGCTATATCTATGACTGTTAATGTTTTTATTGCAAACTGCTACCTGGAGGCACTGCAGACTTCTTACAGTGATACTATAGGTCATATGCCAGTCTAGTTCAGGAGCCAGATGTTAGAAGGAAGAGATTTGCTGCAGCTGCCACTACACTGAATCTAGATCAAAACCCATTCCTGAGTTTGTGCAGGAAAATAATCTATCTGGAACTGGGTTGGGTAACTGGGAGGGAGGGGAGGGACTGACAGTTGTTCTGGTTGTCTGTCAATGTTCTGTGTTTGCTCTTAGTGTATAATAAACCTGTACTAGGTGGTCAGCTAGAGATTCTTTAATGTAGTCTGAAGAAATGAATAGGAGAAAGTCCAACTTAGTGTTCTTTGTACAAACTTTCACTTTTTCAATTTAAGTGCAAGTTTGCACTGTACAGTTACAGCTGCTGATGACATGCAAGATTTTTGAAGCGTACACTATATAAGAGCTACCTTATCAGTGGGGGTTTATTCTAAAATGGAATCAAACAGGTCTATAGAGTAGCTTTCCTGGTTTTGGTTGGAATTTTGTATTATTTTTTTTTTACTTCTACCATTGGATTTTCTTGCCAAAATGATGGGTTTTAATATTTCTCGTAATTGCACTGATTTTTGTAATGTAATTAGGTAGTGATTCACGAAGACTTCATTCAGTCCTGTTTTGATCGTCTAAAAGCCTCCTATGATACATTATGTGTATTGGATGGAGATAAAGACAGTATCAATTGTGCAAGACAAGAAGCAATACGAATGGTGAGAGTGTTGACTGTTTTAAGAGAATACATAAATGAATGCGACAGTGATTACCACGAAGAGAGAACTATTCTGCCGATGTCAAGGTATGTGTGAAAATGCACTACTCTGATTTTTATTTCTGTTAACTAAAATATTGCTAAGATCTCTATGTTTCTAAAGGGTTTCTATTCAGGAAGTGTATTTATAGAGTTTCAAAATTCCATTTTCTTTGCTAATAAATCTCTCTAATAAACTATGATCTGTAGTAAAAAATATAAACTTGAAAGATCAGATAAATACAGGCATATATGAAAGGGACAGCAGACCTGAGAATAAATCTGTTCTGTTCTATAACTGGCACAATGCACTTTGTAGCTAGATTGGTTTTTGACATCTTTCTTGTTTTCAGATAATTATTTAAAAGCAATACCATTCTTTAAGATAGCATGGGCAAACCTTCCTTGTTTTTCATAGTCATGTCATACAAAAAAAATGTTGTTAACGTATATCTTCATCTTCCAGAGTTGCTTACAGAGATGCTAATTTTACTTTGCAAAAGTAAAGTGATTTATTTTGTGTAAGTTCCTCATAAAAAGGGGAAGAAGTCAACACCACTTCGAAGTATATTTATTTTCTGTGTACCTTCACTCTTCTTATACTTATCCTTGAGTAAAAACTTAGGTTAAGTCCTAGCTGCTCCTTCTTTGATTCTCTTTGGTACAAAGAAAAAGGAAACACTTGAATCCAATGTTGTTTAGATATTTTCACAAACAAAATGCTTTATTTCCTGAGAGAGGGAAGCAGAATACAAGACACTTTAAATGTTCCAGTGTTAGTACTTGCTGTCTGTGGGAAGAAAGTCTCCAAAATATGTAAGGAATACACTGAGACTGCTATGGATTTATGATGCAGCTAACATTTTTAGACATGGTGGGGGTTTGTTGTCCCTGTATTTTAAGTTCCCTTTTTGTGAAGAACATCGAAGAGACTGCTGTTTCTTCATGATGCGTCAGTAATTTGCAATGCTCCTACAGAATTTTTATTGTATATATTGATTCATTAATCCTAATTAAGTTCTTTTGTCAATAGCAGGTGCATCTGTTTATATGGGCTACTTACTTGTTTAGACTAACTTTTTCACACATCTTGTTAGTAAGCTTTTTTGAGGAATTTTTGCCTCCTTTTGTTTCATGGGATTAGTTTGGGCTTATCTGGGCACATTTTTGCTAGTGAGTTCCTTGCCGTTGTGCAAGGTGTGATCACTGCTGGTATGAAAATGTTTCTTCCTTTTTTGACCTCTTTGAATTTCGTAAAAGCTTTTTGATTTTTAATATAGGAAATTGAATATAAAACATTTAGCAGCTTTTGACAGAAGGCATTAAGATTTGGTCAACTGATGGCTTTTTTCTGATCTTGGCGTATTTAAAACTGAATTGTTTTGCTAACAAAGCAAAAGCTAGTTGCGAGTCTGACCTTTATTTTGA
Source organism: Gallinago jamesoni (assembly GCA_025769975.1). NCBI lineage: Eukaryota > Metazoa > Chordata > Aves > Charadriiformes > Scolopacidae > Gallinago > Gallinago jamesoni. The sequence continues at coordinate 117,163,496 of JAOQGH010000001.1, read as the reverse complement.
TGAGGAAATTACAAGCGAGAGAAAAGATCTAAAACATTGTATGGGACTTCTAAAATCCTGTCGATTATCCTTATCTAACATGTTTAATGCACTTGTGCGGGGTGTGGCTTCTTAAAAGTTCCTGTGTATATTATATTTGCGTAATTGCTCATACCTTCACAAAATAATCTTATGCTAGAGTATACCACCATATATAAAAATTTGACGTTGAAATATGTGCAACACAAAATACAGCAGGAAAAATAATTTATTTAATGAGGGTAAAAATAACTTCGGTTTGTTTATTTTCAGAGCTTTCCGTGGTAAACATATCACACTGGTAGTTCGTTTTCCAAACCAAGGCCGACAGGTGGAAGATTTGGATATTTGGTCTCATACAAACGACACAATTGGCCAAGTCCGGCGTTGTATTCTCAATCGTATTAAAGCCAATAGTGCACACACGAAAGTAGAACTGTTTATTGGTGGTGAGCTGGTGGACCCTGCAGATGATAGAAAATTAATTGGACAGTTGAATCTCAAAGATAAAACGGTACGTGTTGCAGGTTGATGATTTACGTCAATTGAGATGTCGCTTCCCTTTTGTAAATGCTTGAAAAATAACCATGCATGTGATCACTTACTTTTGCGAAATAGTTCCGTTCCTTCTTCTTGTATTATGCCATATCAGATGCTTATTTAGTAAAGAATTTTCATTCGTGCATAGTATTAAAACTACGATTTTGTTTTTCAGCTAATTACGGCTAAGCTTACACAGATCAATTCTAATATGCCCTCAAGTCCAGATAGTTCTTCAGACTCTTCAACTGGTTCTCCAGGCAACCATGGTAATCACTACAGTGATGGTCCGAATCCAGAAGTTGAAAGTTGTTTGCCTGGAGTGGTAAGCATATACCACAGATTCTGAAATGAACAGTTTAGAAGTATTTTTCCCATATACTTTGTCTTTAACTAATGATTTTAATGGGGTTTTCTATTTGCTTATTTTAAGATCATGTCACTGCATCCTCGATACATCTCTTTTCTTTGGCAAGTTGCAGACTTGGGCAGTAGCCTAAATATGCCGCCTCTTAGAGATGGAGCACGTGTTCTCATGAAGCTCATGCCACCAGGTAAAACTTAATTTTACTGTGTTTATGTTGTAATATCCTGTATAATAATTTGTTGCTTGTTATGTAAAAAATAAGTATTTTCCACTTTCTGGTAATTTTGGAGTGGTTTTGTAGCACTGCTTTACTAGATCACTTTTGTACTGACAGAAATAATCATTGCAGAAGACTTCATAGTTGGTTCTTGTCTGTCAGTTACACTTTTTGCAACTTTTCTGTTTTTTTCAGATTTATAATTGTAAATACTACTGGCTTGTTCTGGAATAGTTGTGTATAAAATGTTTATGAGTTGTGTTTTTATTGCAGATAACACTACGGTCGAGAAACTAAGAGCTATTTGTTTAGATCATGCAAAGCTTGGGGAAAGCAGCCTTAGTCCATCCCTTGATTCTTTATTCTTTGGTCCTTCTGCCTCACAAGTGCTGTATCTAACAGAGGTTTGTAATGTTTTGCCTGGTCTTTAAAAATTTTCAGTTCTGTCTTTGGCAGTCATTTCTGTAGCATTGTGAAAGCACAAGATGAAATTCTGCTTTGAAACTGATAATTGAAAATACTTAACACTCTTCTGGAATAAACTGGTGTTTGGTGAATGCTGTTACAGTAGTATTCCAACATATATTCCTCATATACAGTCATCTATATTCAAGCTAGTGGATTTCTCTTAGTTAACTCTGTATTTTGTTCTACAGGTAGTTTATGCCTTGTTAATGCCTGCCAGTGCACCTCTGGGAGAAGATGCCAGTGACTTCCAATACAACTTCTTAAAAAGCGGTGGTTTGCCCCTCGTATTGAGCATGCTGACTAGAAATAACTTCCTGCCAAATGCAGATATGGAAACTCGAAGGGGTGCCTACCTTAATGCTCTGAAGATAGCCAAATTACTGCTGACAGCAATTGGATATGGCCATGTTCGAGCTGTAGCAGAAGCTTGTCAACCAGTTGTGGAAGGCACAAGTACAATTTCACCGGTAATATAAATCTTCTTGTGATGCAAATAGCTGTGTAGTCCAGTTTTTATATTGTCTGCAGCAACATCTGTCTGCTTTCTGTTGACAGTGTCTTTGAGTAAGATGCATGTCAGGAACTCTCAGTACTTTCAGATAATGTTAACGATTCTAAGGAGATCATCTTACTAAACAAATCCTGTTTCTTTATAAATGTAGAAAAATTAGTAAGACCTACCTGCTCTATATATGATTTTCAGTGGTTTGCATGATTGTCAGTACAGGTAACTTTGTATTTTCAAGTATATCTAGTCCACAAATGCTAATTCTGATTCCTTTGAGCTGTTGAGTCTATTGAAGGATGTGCCTCTAAATTTCTTTTACTTCCTGTTTACGATTAGATCGTAAAACAACAGCACTAATGTTGTGACTCTCCTCTTAACTACCTGTACTCTATGATCATGCACTCTACCATACAGCGTCTTCAGATGTGATGGCCTCTATTTGAAAATGAATGGATTTGTTTTTCTAGATATTTTCAGGTTGTCAGTAGTTTTCCTTCCAAGGTCTTACCTACTTGTGCAAGACCTTTCCAAGTAACTTTGTGTTTTCATATCTTCTTGCTTTCTTTTTTCCATGTAAAAATAAGTATAAGAAATACTTTCTTCCAGATAAACCAGGCTACGCATGACCAGGCAGTGGTGCTACAAAATGCCCTACAAAACATTCCTAATCCAACTTCAGAATGCATGCTAAGAAATGTAGCAATACGTCTTGCACAGCAAATATCTGATGAGGTTAGTGAATTCTTTTCTGTATCACCTTTTTTTCCTGTAGTATTTTTTTTAATCCTTAAATGTATTGCTTTGTAAGACATGGATTTTCCTTCTAAAATGTCATGAAACATTTTAAGTAATATTCATATGGTTCATAAGCTGTTAACAAATTGGAAGTATTTAATGAATTGTTTCCATATGCCATTATGAAATTCATTGTCTAATAGCATGAAGAGGCTTATGTGAACTAGGCAGGTTCTGTCCAAGCTCTTTAATGGATTGTGAATATTGTTACACTTAAATTCAAACTTCAAAAAATTGATGTAATAGATGTAAAGAAGTTAATGGGTATTTTGAAAATGTTTTTGTGATAAGTCTCAAATTGTTGCCTGTATATTTTCAGGTAATGAAAATGCACTAAAGATATGAGTGAAAAACTGGATTGTGGAGCTTGTTGTAGGGTCAAACAATGTGCTTGGCAAATATAATAGTCTTATCTGCCTGTACTGTATGGTATGGCCAAACCCCATTTAGATTTGGAATTACGAGTCATGTTAGTGAATACATTATTGAGTTCTGCTGAATTCAGCAGAAGCTAAAATCAGAACTGCTGCAACTTCTTCCACAGTGAATTGGGATCCCTCAGTTTCCAGTGTTTAAGCAGTGAATATTGTTTTTCTGTACTGTACAAAATCTCTGCAAAGCTATCTACAAAACAGTTCTGACCTAGCTAAATAAAAGTAGTCTTGCATTGCCATCTTAATATTGAAAAGTACATTATTTCTTCTGAAGAAAGAAGTATATAAGGAAGGCAAAATGTACTAGACTGCAGGACTTCAACCATCTGCCTTCCATTAGCGGTGGTATTACATCCATGGGTGATTGTATGTGTGATACCAGCTATTTGAACTCTGATTTAAATTAACTTCCTTCCACAGAAGAAATGTTTTTTGAGGTGAGGTATGAAGAAAGGATTTTTATTGTGCCTTTGTCCTTTTTGGAGGACTTCTTAAAAAAGGAGGACTTCTTTCACCAGGCATATCAAAGCAAACAAAATCTGAAGAGCTTTTATAGGAATCTACACACAGTATTGTGGTTATTGTCTATACTTTTCTGAAATTATGAAAACTGTAGATCTGTATTTCATATGAATTGTAGTTTGCCTTTGAAAGACTTATTTTTTTCTTTTAATGGTTTGATGGTCAAAGAGTCTTTTTCAACTGACCACACAATTTTTAAAAAAATAAATCTGATAAGGTTTGCATAGGCCAGGTAGGACACTACAGCATGGAAAGAAATACCATAGAATCATTTTGGTTGGAAAAGACCCTTGGGATCATCAAGTCCAACCATCTACCCTACTCTACAGAGTTCTCCCCTACACCGTATCCCCCAACACCACATCTAAATGACTCTTAAACACGACCAGGGATGGTGACTCAGCCACCTCCCTGGGCAGCCTATTCCAATGCCCGACCACTCTTTCTGTGAAAAATTCTTTCCTAATGTTCAGTCTAATCCTAGCCTCTTGGAGCTTGAAGCCATTCCCCCTTGTTCTGTCACTAATTACCTGTGAGAAGAGACCAGCACCAGCCTCTCTACAGTGTCCTTTCAAGTAGTTGTAGAGACAATGAGGTCTCCCCTCGATACTTCATCTTTTCAAAAAAATTGAGTATTTCAAGATTTTAAAACTACAATGAGATTTAAAAAGAAAATGTTCTTTCTCTTTGTGACCATTTTTTCTTGTGATACTCTTACTTGCAAGGTTGCTTTGCTTGTGGCAAACTATTATTTTTCTTGTAACTACTGTCCATATGAGTAGTGAGAATGCACATTGTTCAGGTTTCCTGATGCAGGTAGCTTATTAGTTAAGCTTCTTAGAGTCTGCTTTTTTCTATTAAATCTGAGCATTAAAAAAATGGAATTTTAAGTTTTTGAGAACTGTCTACTTTTAAAGATTGCACATTTTTTGGAGGGTACTACCTTGAATATAGACTCGGGATAGGTTTGGGTTGGGTTTGGTTTTTTTGCAAGTTGATGCAAACTATAAATAATGGCAGTTGTAGAATGTTAACTCTAACCGTGCCAAAAATAGTGAAAACTAAGTCTGCATTTATAAGATACATGATCTGTGTTCTTATTAATTTTAAATCCTGTATAACTTGAATATAGAAAAATCCCTTTATATATTAATCACATACTTGATAAGCATTAGTTTGTTAGCTGTCAGCTGGCACAATAAATATCATGGAGGGACAAACCCTAAAATAACTTCAACTAGTTACATTACTTAAGAGGCTGGCTGCCTTCCAGATGCATGCTTGGTTGTTTGTTGGGCTTTTAACACAGCATTTTTTTAGCATTGAAGTTGATAGTTTCTGCTAAATATTACTCAGAATTGAAGAGTTGCTGGTTATTTATCAAAAATGTTCACTTCCTTGTAATTCCTGGTACTTGTAACATTGTGATTTAAGATTCTGTAATACATCTAAAATACATGCTACTTTCGATTAAAAAATGAAATATTACATAAGTGAAGTACAAATACTTTTCAAGATACAACATCTTTATTTCTCTATGGACAAATTCTTTGTTAAATTTTAAATTTTTAAATTTTGAACTTTCTATAAAGACATTTGTGAGAATTTAGAATCCATTGTAATGTTATTTGCAACTGCATTTTAATCTTTTGTTTTATTTCTTTTTTCAGGCTTCAAAATACATCCCTGATATCTGTGTTATTAGGGCAGTACAAAAAATTGTTTGGGCATCAGGTTGTGGGTCAGTTCAGCTGGTTTTCAGCTCGAATGAGGAAATTAGTAAAATCTATGAAAAGGTAAGAATTCCTGACCAACTTCTCTATATAACTGTTCCTTTGTTTACAAAAGGGACATTGTTAACCAGGTCACGCTTTTGCAGTGTGATGTAGGTAGTTATCTTAGTGGTGATGTATTTCTGAGTCTAGTATATGTCAGTTGTCATAAGTTTAATCTTTTCTTTCAAATTCCTTTTTTCGGTAGCTATTAAATTATAACTTGAATCTGATGTCAGTTCAAAAATGCACCAGTTCTGTAAGCTGCTGTAATATGTTTTCAGCCCAGTTAGATGACCTATCTAAATATGAAATAAGCACTTCTTTCCAATGATAATTTTTCTCATCTTCAAATTTAAAAGGTTATTTCTACAGGAGTGGATTTAAAGCATATGTGTGGTCTAGAACGAGAAACAAGAGCTAACTGATACCTGAAATTATCACTGAAACACTGTTAAAATGAAAAAATTGCTAATCCTGTATGGCTTTTTTCCTTTTATTATGTAGATGTGTATGTAGACCATCCATGGTTTCTCATGTGTTTTACACAGTTTGGAATTGGGGGTTATATATATTAATATGTTATCACACACCTTGTGTTTAATGAATGTTGCTTACAGTTACAGGAAATAGTAATCTGTGTTTTAGCAGTGATTTTTAAAAAATGTCTTCAATCAACATCCTCACTTGCTCACCTTACAAAATCAATACTTGCCTCAGAGTAAAAGGGAAAGGAACATATAGGGAATTTATTTTTTTTCTTGGTGTGTTAGCTGTGATTGATTAGAGGGAAGAATATTTACTTCAGGAAAACACAACACCATTGCATTTAGTTTATGTAGTGGTTTAATGGCATCTGCTTCTATTTCTGTGAGTTTGGGTTTTCTTGCTTGGTTTGTGTTTTTTTTGGGAGGTGATACAAATTGCATGTAAAAAGTGATTTAGTTAGTGTGACAGTCCAGGCACATGAAAATGTGCTTTTACATTTATATATTTGATGTGTATACAGCAGCAGTGCACTAGAGAAAATACACCTAAAGGAAAATATATCTAAATGCTCTTTTCTGACATTTTTGGGATGAAAATTGTACAGTTCTGTAAAAATATTTTCAAATAATTGAAGTTTTAAAATAGGTGACATTTAAGCTGTGCATTGTCCGTCATCCGTCAAAGTTTTTTTTTTTTGGTGTGTGTGTGTGTATTTTTATTGATACTTAGATGGATGTTTGTAATAAATAGTAGCTGCATTTGGTTTATCCGAAGCAAGAGGGAACTAAAAACTGAAGGGGAAAATTGGAAACTAAAAAGAAGAAAGTGTTGAAGTGTTGCAGAAACGGAGGAATATGATGCAAGAACAGACATGCTCTTAACTAAACACAATTCTCTTAAATTATATGTGAGAGGAAATAACTCCTATGGTGGTTTTATAAAGATTGAATATACTGGTGAATGGCAAGCACTGGCTTAAGAGGAGAAAGTATTTTATGGAAAATGCTTTCGGTTTTCTAAGTTGACCAGTAAACCTTAGCCTTTTAACTCACAGGTCATAAGAGCATTTTGCTAAGTCTGTAAGGCAGACGTTTATCGTTAAACCTTAGTTTAAGAACAAAAGCAGACTGATTGTGTGGAATTAAGAATCCTGTCAGGATTCCTAAAAACATGGAAGGCAATCATGGTAAATGGTTTTTTAAAAGGTACTTCAGAGTAATCCAATCAAGTATGGCTTCTGAAAGAATGTTCTGAGCACTTTGAGAAGCTTCTGAACTTAACTGGTGAATTCATTTAAACTTTAATGTCAAGATAAATTATTTTGAGAGCATTTTTTTAACGGAGTGTCTTCTACCTCAAAAAATTCTAGTATAGGAGTCCTTCAGTGGTTGAAGGTTGAGGCTGTGTGCGATTTTCAGTGGTGTCAAACCACCTTTTCCTTATTAGCTCAGGGAAGGCCCATACCCATCTGAAATACTGCTGCTTCACTGACCCGTCAGCTCCATGTGCCAGAGTACACGGAAGTGCTTCACTGAGTATAAAATGCACATTGCCTTTCTACTAGATCCCTGCACTCATGCAGAAAGAACTGTCTTTCCTAAACAGGGCTTCAGTGCAGAGCAAGTTCAGTCCTGAACTTGTTAATATGGAAGTAAAACCAGAAACCTTTCTTCAGATGTGTCAGAATTACCACATCCTAGTGTTTCAGCGATAGTGACTGTCTCTGATTTTTAGCTGTTGTGCAAAGACAAAATGGTGTCTGTTGCCAGACTGAGACATACTTTGTCCTCTTCTGCTGCTATTTACAATGAGTTTCTCCTTCTGCATTGTCATCCCTTCTTTCTGCCTACTTAACCTTGATAACTTTTCCATATATAAAATAAATACTTATTTTATGCATCTGGTTAATGTTGCTAACTTGCAGCCATGATTACTGATGAATTAAGATTGAAACCTGCTCACATTCAGTTTCTCCAGAACTTCTTCAAGCTATTTAATTTGAGCTTAGATGGAGGAGAGGGCTTGCTTTTTTTTTCTCGAACTGTTTATTTTGGGAAAATGCAGAAAAATCAAATCACTTGATTTAAGTCTTATTCAAAAAGAATAACCTATGTACCAATTAGAAATACTATGTTTTCATATTTCAAAAGTTACCACAGCAACCATGTTTGAACAACAGTCTGTTGTTCTGTTTCGTATTTCTGAACAACAGTCAAGTATTGAATAAATTCTAGCAGTATTCAGAAGCTTTTGCTTTTCTTAATTAGTTGTAAATATCAAAGCTCTGTAAAACTGGACTTCTTAGCAAGTTTTACAGCATTACAGCCTTGCTGTGTTTAAATAGTAACTGTTTCTAAAGCTTTCTAAACTCCAGGTTCTGAGTAGTGAAGAGAAGCATCATATTTAAAAACTAAAAAAACAAGCAAACAAAACCCAAATACAAACCAACAAAGAAATTCAACAGTACTAATTGATGTAACTTTAGCCTACAAGCTTCATATTTAACTTCTCTCTCCTTAAGTTCGTGCTTGGAATCCTCCTTTGAGAAGCACAGTACTGGAAGTTCAGGTCATCCCGCATAGTGGTTTGAATCGCATCTGAGTGGAGTACATAAAATACTTGGCACTGATGATCACTTAGTATACAAATTTGTGGTCTCTGTTTGTATTTAATGCGTATACCTTGGAGCTAGCTGGGTTTTTCGGCATTTTTTTCTGGACCCACTTTGTGCTTTCTTGTTTATTTTCACAGACAAATGCAGGAAACGAACCAGACATGGAAGATGAACAAGTTTGCTGTGAAGCATTGGAGGTGATGACCCTGTGTTTTGCTTTGATTCCAACGGCACTGGATGCACTCAGTAAAGAGAAGGCGTGGCAGACATTTATCATTGATTTGCTATTGCACTGTCACAGCAAGTAAGTTTTGGTGGTGGTTTGTTTGTTTGTTGTTTTTTTAATCAGATATGTTAGTTTACAATTCAAAATTAATATAAAGCCTAAATGAAGAGCAGTGACTTCTTATTTAAGTGATTTTTCTGCAGTTTTCTTAATTTATTATTCAGCGGTATAATTCTATAATTTGGATACCTAAAGTGGTAGCTATATCAGCTACATCTTCTTTGTACTCATAAGAAGGATATTGTCAAGCCACATGGATGCCTGGCACTGTGCTACTGATGGCTTTAGAACAACTTGTTTAGGATAAAATAATAGGTACTTGATGTTTTTCAGAAATTATGTGAATACTCACTACATTAGAATATTTAAGTGACTTAGGTATAGAAGAGCTTACCTGTACTTTTTCTGATATGTAAAGACAAGATACAGTGCTAGCAGTTTGAGGAGAAGAAGCTAAGATGTAGTGCTCTGGTTTTCTTGCATTGGAGTGGTACACTTGTGAGTCTTCGTGTGACTTGCGTGTTTTGCATAGAGCTGTCGCATTGGAGCTGCCATATGGGGCAGTAGTAGCATCTTGGTGGAACCCTTAGCACTGTTGTAGGACAGATTGACAGGGAAAACCAGGAGAAGCTGTCAAGAGCAATATGATTCAGTTGTCTTGCTGTTTTGTCATAGAGTTCAGTGGTCTCTTGTGATGTCCAAGCTGTTCCTACAGTTCTTAGACAGCATCTGCATGATACATGCATCTTGTGAGTTTTGGCCCATCTGAAATTGTGAAGTATTGGGGTGTGTATTTTAGAAGTCATCCAGGTGGAAAGTTTTTGTATGTTGTTATTAAACTTAAAGCTTTGAACTGTTACTGAAGATTTAATTCTAGTTTTGTACGATACTGCCGCTGTTGTTCCATGAATATTTCAATGTTTCTTTGGGAAATGACAGAGATCACAAATTAGTGGAAACTGTCTGAGCCTTTTAGTACATTTTAAATGGAGTCAGATTGTGGTGCTCTGAGATGGTTGGAGTCAGAATTTCAGCACCGTGTTTTGGGGTTTTTACTAATCTAGATAGAACAGGTGAAAAGCTTTATGTTCAGGAATATTAACCATAAAAAAGGATCAATAGTATCATCAGAGTATCTCTTTACAGTGAACTATTTGGAACTATTTCACCAACTATTGTTGGTGAAAACGTGAAGTGTTACTGTCAGAATCCCACAAGCTTTATTAGTTTGCAACCTGTGATAGAAGATGTTGAATTTTCAAGTTCACTGAAGCTTGTTATTATCACTCAAATTAGATAAGTTTAATAAAACATGCTGACAAATGTATGTTGTAATTTTACACATTAAATGAAACAAGCTGTCTTTCATTATTTTTGGTAACTTTCAAGGCTGATGAGTAAGAAATCACTAAATTTTATTTTTAAAACTGTCAACAGTTGATATCAAGTTACTATTTTGATGGTAAGTGTATGTTGGCCACATGTCAAATTTGGAGTACTGGTACAGCTGAATAGCATGGGCAAGTGTTAGTGCTGCCCCATCCTTTGCTTTTTTTGATGTGGGTCCACAGATTTATCAAATTTGCATCTTTTTTACATGATCTTAATAGTACAACTGTAAGTAATGGGTAATAATTTTTATTACAAATTTCACTGTAGTTATCTGACTTTCTGGCATTGTACTTGAACGTGACATTTTAAGTGACATTTCTCAAGTGTTCACCAACATTTGTTTATATATCACAGAGTTTGGTATCAACACTTTGCAGACAGAAGTATTTCTTCGCATATTAAGTTCAGCAAGCAGTTCTCAGGTTTAGTTTGTAAGTAAGAAATGTGTTTGCACAAATAATCATCTTGAGAGAACTTAAAGGTTATTATTTAATATAGCGGCCAAATCTTTGTGATCTCTGTGCTTATTTATTGGCAGTATTACAACGTTAAAACTTCTGGGACTGCTTTAGGGGTGATGTCTCTCATGAAATGATCTTAAAACCTTTCTTTAAGCTTTGAATATCATAAACTGAGATTCTTGTCACTTTACGTGGGCTTGGAAAGCTTTCATCACTGCTAGATAGTTCTCTTCTCTTGTTTTTTATCTGCCACCATTTATCAGGTGTCAGGGTTAAAATTTTCTTATTTGCTATCACTTTTACTGGTTTGGGTTAATAGGCCAGGATTTTGTCATAAAGAATAACTGAAAGAAGAAAATACTGGGATATTCTTTTGTTACTATGAATCTATTTTGTGATCCTTTCCACTCTAAAAATGCTGTGCCCATAACACCTTTTTTGGTGCAGGAACTTTAAGAACAACTGTGTTAATGTTTACTTAAAAACAAACAAACAAAAACAACACACACAAAACAACCCAGAAAAAAAACCCCATAGAATGAGTATATTTAACTGTTAATTGGTTACAAAAAAATTATTAGTCTGTTTTGCATTTGCAACACCATATAAAATATTGAAATAGTTAATAGCAAGATAGCCGTGTTCTGTTTTTACAAACAGAATAGTGCTAATGACAAATGGACACTAAAGAGAACTTGTTTGCACTCTTACAGTCTTTGAGAACTGCAGATTTGTGAGGATTTTTCTGTTCTGGCCATCTTTTGCGAAAGAAGTGAACCATTGGTTCAAACTGGGAACTTCTAAATCCATAAGTCTTCACAAGTTTAGTCTCTGAATTTCATTGTGCTGGTTCTATCTAACACAGTTTGTGATGGCAGTAGAAGATCTTTTTAGCTAAACCTACAGTCTTGATTTACAGGTGGGAATATCTGTTACGGTTTTGCCAGTTTCTTCTGATGATTACTCTTCTTGCTGATTTGAGCTTTGGCTGACTTTGAATCCCAACTATTTCATATTGATAAGCCTAATGAATAGTTGACTGTTGTACTTTTCTTCCTAAAATATTGGAAGAAACTAGATGTGTCTCTGAGCTGGGGCTTCTCCTTCCACATGTCTTGTTGGCATGTCATCCCAAGGCTGAACAGCAGTGGCTTAATTTCCCAGGTATGTTAGCTTTTTGCCCTTCAAAAATGAGAGGGGTTTCATTAATGAAAAGGGGTTGTTTGTTGTTTTTTTTATCAGAGGGGATAAAAATTTTTCAGGGTTTTTAAGTGGACTGCTGCTCAGCTCCTTATCTCTGCTTTCTTCCTCTACCAGAATGGGAAATGAGCTGAACTTATTATGTGGAAAAATAGTTCATATTGTCAGTACAAGAAGCTAACTATTGAGCTCTTATCTCATATGCTTATAAAATTTCTGATGGATATGATAATCTCATTTAGAATACAACTAGTCCTTATTATATGGTTAGAATAGCATAAACATGAGTAGAAATGGAAGACCACTTTGAAAATTAAAACAGTGAAGTTGAAATAAGCTATTAAAAAGTTCCCTCTTCTGAATTAAAGTGGAAACAAATTTAGGGTTTGCAGTTCAGAGATAGTTTAGCAAATACCAGACAGAATTCTGACTATCCTTCCATGTTCAGCTATTGTTCTCTAATCTCTTGTCCTCAATCAGAAAACAATGTGAGCAAAAGTATGCATATGAGAAAATGTTTTTGGTGCACCATAAAAGACAAGGGAAGATGATCAAGTTCAGGTCTCACAAATACGATCATTCTGGAAAAGATTGGATGGATTGTTGGGTTTTGTTTGTTTCTTTCAGAGGCTGAAATTGTACGGAACTTCTGCTGTGTCCTTATAACATGCTACCCATAAATTGAGAAACAGAATGCAAAATTTTTAATACTATATAGTAGAGCAGTTATTGCTCTCCAGGGTAATTGATTTTCTAGTGGTGACCCCTTAATACAAGTCCGGCTTAGTCAACAGTAGAGAACTGAACAGTTAGTCCTAAATAGTCCTGGAACTCAGAAGTATTCCACCGATGGCTGCAAAGTGTTTGGTGGTCATACATATGTGGCCCAAACAAATAAAAAAATCTCATTGCCTGTGTAAAGCAATGACACTTGTACCCTTTGAAGGGTCTGACTTCTGTTAACTAAACAGAAATCTTTATCCTGGAGCTATCAATAAAGATGAGATTCAGGTTGTCTGCCTTAATGGAGGCATTTGGCCTCCAACTGTTTCACTGGGTGAGTGTGAGTTCATCATGCAACTCGTGTCCTATCTGCCAGCTCTACGCTGTTATCATGGTGTCTTAACATGGCAGTAGATGCCTGCATGTAGGCAGCTGCATCCCTCCCGTGGTTCCTGAAGAGCTTTTAGGTTGCTATAGCCTCATGAAAATATGACACTTGTCTTCAAATACTGCATACTCCTCAGAGACATAACAGTGTGAAGTATATGTTTCCTTGATCACATTTCTCACTTTAGGAAAATACTACCTTTATCTATTTCATTCTGCCTTTAAGTGCATTAACCTGAGGAGTGCCTCTGCGATGTGTCCCAAGCAGTTGAAGGGTTGCATCTTGAAAGAAACTTCTGTGAGAAGTTTTATGGAAATGTCAGTGCAGCAATCAGATCCCATAAAATGTCAGTTACTATTAAGAACAAAACAGACCCCTTCTACCCCACACTCTTTTGCAACTTAAAGCAATATAGTAGCGCTTGCTAAGATCAGAGAAGGGTGACAAGGGAGATCAAAGCTGTGAAATTACTTCCATCTGAGAAACAGCTGAATAGCTTGGGGCACTTCATATTGGAGAAGAGATAAATGGTAGGAGGAGAATACCACAGAGACCTTTAAAATCAGAAGTAGAAAGGGGAGAATAAAATAGAGAACAGTGTTTCTTTGTATAAGAACTTCTTGAACATAAGATTTAAGCAGTGTAAACCTTCAGTTTGGAAATAGTTTGAGGGGTTCTTTGATGAATTTGTCCAGTGAGGGCTATGAAATAGTTTTTGGTAGTCTTTCTGAACCACAGATGGCTAGAAGCTGAGAGAACATTCTGGAGAAGCGTCACTGCATGCTTTTATCTTCTTGTGCACTTTCCTAGGTGTATACCAGAGACGAGGTGCTGCACTAGATGCATCTTTATTCTGGCCTCATGGTCATTCTTGCACGTATTTGAAGCACAATTAACTGCACATGAAAGAACTCTGGAGGAGATAGTATTCTTTAGTGTGCTTTCCACAGTGACTTCAGAAAACAATGACAGCCACACAAAAAGACACTGTAAAATTCAGTTTCTTATACATTGAAATACTTTCATAAACCACAGCATGCATTTGTATTCTCTCCCCAACCAAGCCGAGTTGTTTCTGATAGTGTGTACAAGATACTGTGCTCAGACAATTAATATTACAACTTGAAAGAATAGGGTTTACCTTAAGTATATTTTTTTTTCCTTAAGCTTATCCATTCCTGTATTATTCCAGTGGTTAAAATAAGTTCTTAGATGGAAACTTTCCTTTAATTCTAGGCACTTGAATTTTCAGGGGGTCATCTTTTCTCATTTCTTACTAATGATAAATTTTTGACACTTCATAGATGCCTGACAAACTGTTGTAGTGATAAATAAGAGCAGTTTTACTAGGGTACTTCTATTTTGACTTTAAGGCACAACTGCTGCTTGATTAGGAAAAACAGAGAAATTTATTTAGGGTTGCAAATTGCTTGTTGTATTATCCAATGTTTGCTGGCAGTTGTAAAAGTTTAGTGGTTAGATGTTGATAAATTTCTTTCTCTTTTACCTTTAAATACTTAATTTGTGGAACAGGTATTGTAATAGTAATTCATGTGTCTAAAATTTCACTACAGGGAGAAACAATATGATGGGTAGTGAATAATTAAAGTATTCCCATTTATTACATTATGTGCAGTTTTAGAAAATGCAGTTAAGCAGATAAGGACAAATTTAATTTTTTTTAATGTTCTGTTTAGATAGGGAGATTGTATTTAATGTTTCTTCTAAATGATTTCCAGAACTGTTCGTCAGATGGCACAGGAGCAATTCTTTTTAATGGCTACCAGGTGTTGCATGGGACAGAGACCTCTCCTTTTCTTCATTACCCTGCTGTTTACTGTTCTAGGGGTAAGTTTTTAGAGGTAAAAGGCTCAGTAGAATGTGAATTTCTGTAAAAAGTAGCAAGACAAAATATCTACAGGAAAAGACAAATTTCTATTAACAGCAGTCACTAAAATATTTCCTTTTGACCTATAGCCAAGCGGCAGAGTCAATTTCAATTTGAGATACGTGAAGGGGAGAGGGACTTCTTTGCATTTTCTGATAAGAACTTGAATGATAAGCTTTAATATATGCATTTGATCTTCAATGAATGCTAACCTTGAAGTAAAAATAATGAACAGTTTAGATACCTGCAGTTATTGTCGTCTTTTATTGGGTCTGCCAGGGCATTTCAATTCTGTATTCTCATGGCTCTCTTGAACATTTGATTGTTTCACTGTTTGTTCCCCATTTCAGTATAGAAAGTGCTGCTTAAAAAGTCCAGAAGACGTTCATTAACAGCTAATTGTAAACTTCTAAAAGATGAAAAACAATCTTACATTTGCTTTGTTCCATATTTACTGCCAGTTTTAGGGAAAAAAATGTTAGTGTTGCACTATAGGTAGAAACGTGTATGAATTATATATCATTTGTTTTTGGTTTACATAGAGTACTGCAAGAGAGCGAGCTAAGCATTCTGGAGACTACTTCACTCTCCTAAGACATCTTCTTAACTATGCTTACAACAGTAATATTAACGTACCTAATGCTGAAGTTCTTCTTAATAATGAAATCGACTGGCTTAAGAGGATTAGGGTAAGTTTTAGGATCAATTTATTTCTTATTATTAGCTTTTTGCTGCTTTGTTGTGAAGTACAGTTTTAAGCTTGGAAATGTATATTATTTAGGGTATGCTAACTTTCTCTTGAATGGCAGGATGAAGTAAAAAGAACAGGGGAAACAGGTGTTGAAGAAACTATCTTAGAGGGTCACCTTGGAGTAACAAAAGAGTTGTTAGCCTTCCAGACACCTGAGAAGAAATACCATATTGGTTGTGAAAAAGGAGGTGCTAATCTCATTAAAGTAAGTTCAAGTTTTTTGATTATTTTTTTCTTTTTATTATAAGTAGGTAAAAAAAGGCTTTGCATCTTGTATTCTATAACAATAAAAGGTCTCAATTGAACTGTTTGACAAGAGCTTCTACTTGGGGTTAATTGTTTTGTTTAAAAATATTTGTTAAAATAAATTACACGTTTCATTCATACAAGTACTTAACTTTCTCATTTTTTTGAACCACTGTGTATGAAGTTGCTGTGGCCAGTGAGCTGCTGTTCCAATATTTAGCAAACATCACCCAAGGATAGTGAGATAGATACAGGGTAGTCCTGCACAGGACTGCTTTCTTTCATTATCCCTGTGTTGTCTTTTCTCCACATGTTTTTAATTAGTGCTATTAATGTTTATGGAAGGTTTGAACAAATGCATGACATCTGAGCATTTCTTTAATCAGGTGTGTTTTCTTTGTATCTGGTATTATACAGCAGCAATCTTGGCGTTTTTTCACCACTAATTAACAA
The DNA here is from genome assembly GCA_025769975.1 of Gallinago jamesoni. Lineage (NCBI taxonomy): Eukaryota > Metazoa > Chordata > Aves > Charadriiformes > Scolopacidae > Gallinago > Gallinago jamesoni. The sequence continues at coordinate 117,146,964 of JAOQGH010000001.1, read as the reverse complement.
AGAGCTTTGTAGCTAATACTAGTATGGCAAAAGAAAATTTTTACCAATCAATAATAATAATGCAGATTTATTTTTAACTTGCATTGGGGAGGTTGGTGTGCAGGGAACCACTTCAGGATGGAGTTATTCTGTTTTATGTTTAAAAGCTCATTATGGTGTTCGTCTCAATTTTAACTCTTTTTTTAAGTATTCCTTTGGTTCTCAGACAATAATTTATATAACATTTATTCTGTTATAAAATAGTGTGCATTTCTATGGCAACAGGTGATTTCTTTTCTTTTTTTTTTTCAGGAACTGATAGATGATTTCATCTTTCCGGCATCCAATGTTTATCTACAATACATGAGAAATGGAGAATTGCCTGCTGAGCAGGCCATACCTGTCTGTAGTTCACCAGCTACTATTAATGCTGGCTTTGAGCTACTAGTTGCACTAGCAGTTGGATGTGTCCGAAATCTCAAACAGATAGTAGACACCTTGACTGAAATGTATTACATAGGTACAGCAATCACTAGTATGTAATATTTTTAATTATCTATTTTCTACTTTTTAATATATGTATTATATTTAGATTTTGTTTATATTATCAACTGAACTAGATGCTGGGTTTTTTAGTTTGTGGTTTGTTTGTGTCTGCTTTTAGTGTTGCAAAATTAGGCTTTCAAAAATTTAGTCGTTTGTTAGCATATCCTTTATTTGTTCTTTATGCAGTAAATGTGCTGACTTTGACTTGCATCACATGGTTGCATCCAAGTTCTGGCCCCAGTCACTTAACACAGTCTGACCCTTCCTACCCCAACCTCTGGCTACTCCCCTTTGTCCATACCAGCTCCCAGAAACCTCATTCAGTTTGTATCTTCTACTTTTGTCTCATCGTTTCAGGCTCTGCCTAACCAATCCCAGAACCTCATCAGGTATCTTCAGCTTAGTTTCAGTGCCAGTCTCTTGGTTGCTCACCTAATTTGTCATTATTGTCTGCACACAGACACAGGCCCGTTGTCCTGTCCCCCTTTTTTAGCTCTGTACTCATTCTCTGCTTGTCATAGTCCTTTCTCAAATGTTTGTTCTCTCAGTTTTGGCCTTGTCTTAGCACAGCTCTGCACTTAAAGAATGAGAAAGATTATAGAAATTGCTGTATGTACAAAGATTTACAAATTGTTAGTGTTTCAAAAGCCAATAATCAAATGAAATTCGGGCTAATTTTTGCAAGGATGGCCAAAGGCACATCCTTAACACAGATTTTGTTATCAATAAAAAACATGTTAAGACTTTCTTAACAGACAAACAGGAGAATATTTTCTGCAGCCCTAAATGGGGTGGCTAAACCATTTTGACTGTAACATTAACAGGAAAAGAAAAGAGCAGGGGGAAAGAGGGCGACACACACCAAACTCAAGCTGATACTGGAAGACAGGCTGAGAGAGTTGGGGTTGTGCAGTCTGGAGAAGAGAAGGCTCTGGGGAGACCTTTTTGCGGCCTTTCAGTACATAAAGGGAGCTTATAAGAAAGAAGAGGGAGTTTTTGCCAGGGCCTTGTAGTGATAGGACGTGGGGTAATGATTTTAAACTGAAAGAGGGTAAATTAAAGTTGAACATAATGAAGAAATTCTTTACTATTAGATTGGTGAGACACAAAACAGGCTGCCCAGAGAAGCTGTGGATGCCCCATTGTTGGAAGTGTTTAAGGCCAGATTGGATGGGACTTTGAGCAACCTGTTCTAGTGGGGGGTGTCCCTGTCCATGGCAGGGGGAGTTGGACCATCTTTAGTGGTCCCTTCCAACCCAAACCATTGTGTGATTTAACAGAATGTTTAAACTTGTACAGTTTAGCAAAATCATAAGCAACTAGAAATAGTATCTCATAGTGGGATTTGTCCACTGTCATTCAAAATGACAGTGCTACTTGCCCAGATGGTGATATCACGAGTCATTTGAGTTAGTTTTTCAGTCTCTTCCTGTTTGATTCCATCTCAAATGAGAAAATGAAAAGGGCAGCTTTATAGAGTTTTCCCCCTGCCCTCCCCCTCATTATTTTTTTTCCTCTTTCTGTTGGGAGGTAGCGTATTTCTTATCAGCTCACAATTTGAAGGATTTTATGGCATTTTCTTCTACTCAGCTATTTGATAAGCGTAATAGAATGCCAGATCTCTATGGTACACCAGACAGAAGAGAGAACACATGTATGAACTGTGCATGCTGTGTGTTTCATATACCACATAAAGCTTGCTTGTAAACATGCATGCTCTCTTACTTTACATCAGAATTTTTTTCTGCTAAAAACCACAAAACAGCACGTTAGCATAGGAAACCTGCAATCATAAATGTACTCTGAAGACATGTGAGAAGTCTGAGGGAGAAGATTCAGGAGAAAAAAATATATCATGAGTCATATCGATAGCATTGTCTAAACCTGTTTCCCATCCTGGCAAGGAAAAATGAAGCATAAGTGAAATGCTATAATTCAAAAAAGATTATAAATTTGTGAAAGGCTTATAAATTGGTTATGTACTCTAGATTCATTCAACTTCTAGTATTGAGGGAAGACTTCCGTTTGATACATAAATAGACTGAATTTTTGTCTGGCCATCTTTTTAGTTATGCAGTACAAGAAAATGATGTAATGTTAAGATTATAGATAGAACTACTGTTCATAGCAGTTGTGTTAATTTTAGCAATGAATTTTTCTGGTGGAACATTTGTTTTATTAAACTGCAGTGTGACACAGACTAATACTAATTTTATGCAACTGCCCTTTCTTCTGCATTTATGGTCTAATTCTTTTATAACAAAAGTTTCCTAATCACATTCTACTGTTTTCTTTTAGCTTGTGAAGCGCTTACAGAATGGGAATATCTACCACCTGTTGGGCCTCGACCACCAAAGGGATTTGTAGGACTGAAAAATGCTGGTGCCACTTGTTACATGAATTCTGTAATTCAGCAGCTGTACATGATTCCAGCCATCAGGAATGGGATTCTTGCAATTGAAGGCACAGGCAGTGATGTAGATGATGACATGTCAGGGGATGAAAAGCAGGACAATGAGGTGAATTTAATTGTGTCGAACTTGCTTATCTTTAAATAGAGTTCAGTTTTTTGAAAAGGTTATAATATTTAAGGTACTCATTGCTTTGCTTTCCACTGCTAGCAGTGGGGACAATAGCATAATACTTGTTACTTGAATACACTTGCTGCCAGAGAGGTAGTTCAAAAGGTCCAAGTAGCAATGTTTGCAGACTTCTTCCTCGTGGATTTTTATTTGGAAGCACTGTACACCAATTCTGCTATTGGAACTCCGTTAATGTGTACAAAGATATTACTTGTTTTTTCAGATAAGAATATGAAACGCCCTAGGTTGTTAAATTTAACAAGGGATACAATTAGCTATGAGACAGTTACATATAAAAGTTAATTGCACAAATTTTCTTCTGCTTTTCAGAGCAATGTTGACCCGCGAGATGATGTGTTTGGTTATCCACATCAGTATGAAGACAAACCAGCACTGAGTAAAACAGAAGATAGAAAGGAGTACAATATTGGAGTTCTGAGGCATCTCCAAGTAATTTTTGGTCATTTAGCAGCTTCCAGGCTACAGTACTATGTACCAAGAGGGTTTTGGAAACAATTTAGGTAAGTAGAAAAGGTGGTATTGATGTCTGTTCACTGGACCACTGAAATGCAACAAATCTAACCATAGTAGAAGAAATTATAGTGAAGTGTAAATTAGCAGAACTTGTGCAGTATTGTGTCTGTTACACTACCTCTATCATTCTGTATGTCTGTTAATAAGCCAAAATTTACAGCAAGATATCAGTTCTTAACCTTGATATTGAGACTTTGAATTAAGTATGAAGTTGTACACAAAAGCTTGTTTTTATTTACTAGTAAGTAAATGTCAGGGACAGAGTAACAGTTGGTATACTATATCACAAACCAACAAGTAGTTTTGCAGACTAAGAAGGAGCAATTAATAGCTGGAATAGTATTTTTCTTTTTTTTAGAAAAGAAATTGTTGGAGAACAAAGCCAAAAATATCTGACAAAAAATGTGCTTTTGTTTTCAGACTTTGGGGTGAACCTGTAAATCTACGTGAACAACATGATGCTTTAGAATTTTTTAATTCCTTGGTGGACAGTTTAGATGAAGCTTTAAAAGCTTTGGGCCATCCAGCAATGTTAAGTAAAGTTTTAGGAGGGTCCTTTGCTGATCAGAAGATTTGTCAAGGATGCCCACATCGGTAAGTGTTCGTGGTTCTCCTTTCTTAATGAAGAACAACCTGTGTTTGTATCTGTATTAAAGTGATTAGAGTCAAAATTGGGGGTTTTGTGGTGCTCGTGGTTTTGCTTTTCTTTAAAAATAATAGAATTTGGTACCTTGGTTTTTTCTACAGCCTTAACATTAGTCTTCCAAGTGCCTTGAAATACTTGATCATTATATCTTCTACTAAACAGATTGTATATGAAACATTTTGTATTGATCAGGGGAGGAAAAGATACATCTTCATATTAAAAGTAGAAGCAACTTAGGGACCAAATGCAATGTATAAAATTGTAAGACTTGGCCAAGAGCTGTTGCTGTCTTCTGTCTTCCATAGTGTGTGGTAGAGCTTACCCAAGTATGAATTTTTCATTCCAGTGAGTAAAATTCCATCCATATTCACTGTGCAAGCTGCAATTAAGGAGAATGATGTATAAAGTTTATCTTAAGATTTCTGCTGTATTTTTAATTAACTTAAAATGTGAATACTGAAATTCAGCTTCGTGTAGGGTAGGTAAAAAAACACCCATACCAAATCAGACTACAGGTCTGTAGCCCTCTATCTTGATGATGGTTATCAATTGCAAAGGCATAGTGAAAGAATAGAACTAGCCATTGTAAAGTACTTTTCTAGACTTTTTCTTCTATATCCCTTTTGAGGTGGATGATTAGAATTGTGTGCAAGATTCAAGATGGCCTAGCGATGAACTTGTCTTTTTTCAACAGTTGGCTTTTTCTATCATTGTGTTAAATTTTGTATCACTAACTTCTTACCGTTCACTACGTCTTTCAGATTGTGTGATTCTTAAATGATACAGATCTGTCCACACACTATCATTGCAAATTCTCTTTATTGTGAAAGTTGATCATTTAGTGTTATCCTTCAATTAGCAATCCAAATGCAGGAGAAAACACTGATACAAACTGTTTTTATTGTGGTAATGTTTCAAATTCAGTGGAGCGCATGTGTGAATTAGAAGAAATTTTAAGTGGAACATCTTAAGTTTCATGGGTTAAAATGTGTGACCAGAAGTAAGTTGAAATGTTGCAAGATAAAATGAAAACACTCATTTTATTTTGCATTCAGTGGGCAATTAAATGGAAAATACAGGTGTGAATCAACACAAGTTACCATTCATTCCTGGTATTATTTACTATCCTGAAGTATTATCTGTCTTTATGGAACTCTACTGGATTTGCATAATTGTACTTCTTAATAATAATGTTACCCTAATTGTAGTTTAGGGAGGAGAATACTGATGATAAACTAAACTGTTGGATTGGGATGTGACTGATTGACAGTCTTTCTAAATTTGTAAGTTATTTAATAGATGAATGAATATTACTGGTTTGGTTGAAGTGTTTCTAAATATTATTTTATTCATTTTTATAAACCCCTTTGTATTCCTGATGGCTTGTCAGAGAAACAAGCTCTGCAGGGTTATGTTGGAATAGATGTAACTGGTTTTAGTTTATTCATTGCTCCTTATCTTAAAATAAATTTAAAAAAATAAATTGTTTCCAAAATATCTTAACTGGTTGTCTCTCAAGCATTGCTGGTTCATTGCTAGAAATTTGTTTGAAGGTCGTATCAGAACACAGTAAGTCAAAGCCAGCCATATATATGCAAAGCGATGTTATGAAGATAGCTGTTTAGGTTTTTTCAGATTAAACAAAAAAAAAGCTTTTTTATTTTTCTGTCTCTTTTGAACTGTTGTCTTTAAGTGTGATACAGTATTTGTGCTTATCAGTCCAATTCCTGACAGTAAGGTTCAGCAATGGAAAAAGTACTCTATTTTGCTATCTGTGCTTGTCTACTGGCTTAAGTTAGCCAAGAGTCTCTCACGCTACTTTAGCTGCTTTAAAAACAAGACATGCTAACAGATTCAACTTCCATGACCTTTCCAGTGAACTTGAGACATACAAATAATTTCTATGATGTTCCTAAAAAGCAAAAATAGTGCAGAAAAAATACAATGTGCAAATACTGTAATACAATTATGGAAAGACTGCAATAAAAAGAGTTTATTTCTTTTTTTACTGCTTAGCTCCTTTTGCCAGAGTTTGTCATAGAATGCTGAATAAAACTTTTGCAGGAAGGAGCCGTGTAGCACCTGTAAGACATGAAAGTTGAACACGTTTCTACCTTTTTCTTACATCTGTCTGTTTATTGGTAGGTACGAATGTGAGGAATCCTTCACAACTCTAAATGTAGATATAAGAAATCACCAAAACCTGCTTGATTCTTTGGAACAGTATGTCAAAGGAGATTTATTGGAAGGTGCAAATGCATATCATTGTGAAAAATGCAACAAAAAGGTACTGATTCCTTAGATAACTAAATTTGTGTACAACTGTAGTGTTATAGCCATACTAAGTTCAGTCTTAGTTCATGTTCAGAGGGAAAAAAGTTTTCCTTTAATTACTGACTTTGATCATTGGTAAGAGTAGATCAATGAATACTTAAGAGCTGGTAACTGTTCATGTCCCTTTTTTTTTTAGGTTGATACAGTGAAACGCTTGTTGATTAAGAAGTTGCCTCCAGTTCTTGCAATCCAGTTGAAACGATTTGATTATGACTGGGAAAGGGAATGTGCAATCAAGTTCAATGATTATTTTGAATTTCCACGAGAGCTGGACATGGAGCCTTACACAGTGGCAGGTGTAGCTAAATTGGAAGGAGATGATGTAAATCCTGAAAATCAGATAATACAAAATGAACAGTCAGAAAATGAACACTCTGGGAGCACGAAATACAGGCTCGTTGGTGTACTTGTACACAGTGGCCAGGCCAGTGGTGGACATTATTACTCTTATATTATCCAGAGGAATGGTGGAGATGGTGAGAAAAATCGGTGGTATAAATTCGATGACGGAGATGTGACAGAGTGTAAAATGGATGATGATGAAGAAATGAAAAACCAGTGTTTTGGTGGAGAATACATGGGAGAAGTGTTTGATCATATGATGAAGCGTATGTCCTATAGACGCCAGAAGAGGTGGTGGAATGCTTATATTCTTTTTTATGAACGTATGGACACAATAGACAAAGACAATGAACTGATAAAATATATTTCAGAACTCGCAATCACCACTAAACCCCACCAGATTAAAATGCCATCAGCCATTGAACGAAGTGTACGGAAGCAGAATGTGCAGTTCATGCATAATCGTATGCAGTACAGCCTAGAATATTTCCAGTTCATAAAGAAGTTGCTTACTTGTAATAGTGTCTACTTAAATCCTCCTCCAGGTTAGTATGTTAGTGCAATAATTAAGGATTAATTTCTTGCAAGAAGACTTTTGATTTGTGTTGTCAAGAATTTGTCTAGCCAGTGAAAATTTCTGCATTCTGCTTTGAATACTCTGTCTTTCTGGACTTCTGCAGTTAAACATCTTTTGTTGATGGTGATAACATGCCAGAATATTTAACAAAAAATACTTTGATAAACTACCAACTATAATTCAGCTTATGTACTAAGACATGTTAAAATGATAAAGTTAGTGGACTGCTCTGCTGAAGACAGTTCTCAAAGGTGAGATGCCAAATTTCTAAAAATCAGACATATGCTAGCCTTCAGGTATTTGTTAATGTGTTAAAGCTTACATTTTCAATATATATATTAGAGAAGCTAGAGGCTGTTTTGATCGAGTTTCCTGTTAAAATTGGAGCACGATGTCAGACAAAATAGTAATCTGGAATCAATTAAATTATTGAAAGGAAATTGCTTTTACTTTGTCTACATGTGAGTATTTTGATTTTTCTTTAGGACAAGATCATCTGTTGCCTGAAGCAGAAGAAATAACTATGATTAGTATTCAGCTTGCTGCTAGATTTCTCTTCACCACAGGATTTCATACAAAGAAAATAGTCCGTGGCCCTGCTAGTGACTGGTATCTTGTCTTTTAAAAACAATTACAGTTTGGGAAATTCAATGTTTGTTAAAAGATCCCAGTTACTTACATATGACAATAAAAACTATTAGTGGTCTATCCCATTTATGGTCCTGCCCCAGATATATGGTCAAAGTGCACATGAAAAGGGGGGAAGTTTGAAGAGAAAATACTGGAAGGAAATGGAGCCTTAAAATAAACTGCTGAGCTGAACAGCTTCAAAATTCATATTCAAAGAAGCTTAAATATACCTTTTGTCGGCCTTTTAAAAGGATGAAGGAGTAGAATTTATCGCTAGCACAAAACTAATAGGTCATGTATTCTGACTTCAATTCAGAATGATTTCTTCATGGTTTGAATAGTTTTAGACAAAGTTCTTTTCAACCTATTTTTGTGGTTTGTATTCTTTTTCTGAAAGATGTATATAATCTTTTAAAGACTATACATTGCTATGGGGCCTGTAATTCAGATCTGTAGTAAAACAGTACAATATTATTCATAAGACTGCAGTGTTTTAGTCTTTAAGCTAGGTTATTCTGTGCAGGGGAGAGGAGCATGGGTTACTACTGGTAGACACAGAGAGAAAAATCTAGTATTCGTGATGGCCAGTAGTTTACCAGCTAGTAGTAAGTAGCTGTGTAATACCTAACAAATACATACCTCAAGTTTTTCTCTAATAGGAACTTTCAGAGTTACTCCTGTAATTTTAAGAGATCAGGAGTTCAAATATTGCTGCAGGAAGGAGGACAGTTTTACACAAGACCCCCTCCAGAACAGATATTTTTTTACTCTTTGGGGTTTGGTGGTTTTTTACATCTGTAAATGAGAATATAAATCCTGATAGGTTACGTATTTGGTTACCTGTCTTACAAGCAGCTCATGAAATCCACCCCACATGTTCTCCACTGCTTGCCCTCTCCCCCAGTTCCAATACAGAGGGAATGATGGCTACCGATTTAGGTAGCTATTGAGTAGTAGGGAGCTAGGGGATGTAATCCTGTCTTAGGCCTTATGGTTGATAGAAGTAAAAATCTACAGTTAAGTATTGGGTTTTTAATTGAAGTATCTTTTTAATTTGTGATTGCTAGTAACAGAATATCATATAGGAACTACAGTTTCTCTGTAAGCATTTTGTGAGCAAAAAATTATTTGGTTAAAGGGATCACCTTTAACATGTGTTTTTTTCAAATTCTGCAAAAGAATAAGTCTCCCAAAAGTCATTAATGGCTACATTTTGTCGTAATTTGTGTCATCTTCTGTTTCAGGTATGATGCATTATGCATCCTTCTTCGTCACAGCAAGAATGTACGCTTTTGGTTTGCACACAACGTCCTTTTTAATGTTTCAAACCGCTTCTCTGAGTATCTTTTGGAATGCCCTAGTGCTGAAGTGAGGGGTGCATTTGCAAAACTAATAGTATTTATTGCACATTTTTCATTGCAAGACGGACCATGTCCTTCACCTTTTGCCTCTCCTGGACCTTCCAGTCAGGTATTTAATTTTCTCTTGAAAAAATTATGAAACTTACTCTTACTTCTTCATTATAAGCATTTAATGTAAAGTTAAAGCTGTATGGTCCATTTTGTACTACATACATCATGTTAATAAAACCAATTCATGTAAGAGCTGCTGCAAGAAGGGCTCAGTTTCCCCTAATTTGTAAACCTCTGTGAAGACAAAGTAGTGAGAATTTTGAATTGAGTTGCAAGTGTGAAATCTGCAAAATAAAAAGTGGTAGTTAGGGGAGTGAATACTTGTTATTCATTTAGAATTAAAAAACAACAAGAACAATCGAATAATAAAAAAAAACACAAAACCAAACAAAAAAAACACCCAACAACAAAAACCCTAACAAAAACTATGAAAACATGTAGGATTTCCCTAAGTTTCCTTCCCCTGTATCCTGCAACATTGAAATTGTCAAAAATTGTAACTTTGTATGGGAGTAGACAGTGAATTACCCAGTTTTGTACATGTAAAACAGACAAACAAACAAAAAGCCAAAATCTTAATATATACTTGTCATAGCAATGTTTTTGTTTGGACTGTATTAAAATTTAAAAGTTCAACCTTTTTGAGCCCTAACTTTGTCATTTTTAACGCCTACAATAAGACACTTTGTATTGTTCCACTTCCCTTCTCAGAATATTTTCATTACTATATCCAGCAAAAGAATTTGTATTAAGTTAAAGTAACACATGCTTGTTTTGTTTCATGAGGTATTTGAGATACACCTGTAGAGGTGATTTGGTTGTGTGTCTTAGATCATGAAGATGATAGTGGAACTGAATGTGCTTCTCTGAGCCTAGCTGCTGTTGGAGAAAAAGCTCAATTAAAAGCTTCTATACTTGCAAAATTTATTGGAATTACATGGTATTTATTGATGAGAGTCTTATTCCCTGTATGTCTGTCTGTCTTTGTGCGAGATACAGGTGACTAACTGGCTGCTAGTATTTTGGAACTTGTATGAATGCTTTTAAGCAATTCTGTTTTCTGCCATGGTAGAAAGTATAACCTGCGTAAGATTTTGATAGGTTCAACCACTAATATTAAAACTCTTTTTTTATAGGCATATGATAACTTAAGTTTAAGTGATCACTTACTGAGAGCGGTACTAAATCTTCTAAGAAGGGAAGTATCTGAACATGGGCGCCATTTGCAGCAGTATTTCAATCTGTTTGTGATGTATGCCAATCTAGGTAAGCAAATTACATCATATGCTTTTACTGACAGCACTGTAATAAACTGTTTTTTGTTAATGAACACAGGTCACAGCAGGAGAACCCAGTTTTTCATCCTCAGACAGATTGTTATCATCAAATGCCATATAAATGCTCTCTAGAACATCTGTGTTCCTCCAGTTAGAAGGCTTTAGACTTTCTGCCATCCTTGAAAGATGAACACAAGAACCTTGGAGCACTAAGTGTTCAATTCTGAGAGTGTGTGGGGTAAAAATATGGCAAGAGAGGTGATGCTTTGTTTAGGGCACCTTCGCAGGAAGAGAGGTCATGAGACCCAAGAAGCACATGGGGTTGTCAACTGGTTTGAGGCTGAAGAAGTTGAGGAAGATAAAAGTTAAAAAAAAAGAGATGCATAATTCTTCTTTATGGAAACATCAATACAGATGGTCATGCTTTGTCTATGTGTTCCAACTGTGCCCTTTTGGTATTAATTTCTTTACTTCAGCTTTGAAGTTCAGCTATGAATGCAAAACCCTGACTCTCTGGCTGTCTTCCCTTTAAAGACTCTGGGAGGCTGAGGAAATACCTCAGCCTGTATATGTTCTTAGACATCATTACTTGCCAGAATACTTCCACCATAGACATAATATGAAGTAAAAGAATGCACAAGTCAGGAAATTCCACTATAATTTTATCAGGTATTGTAGTTCCTCCAAGATAAAGAGGTGAGAAAATCTAGTTTTTTTATAATATGTGAAGGCTTAAGTAAAGTTGTCCCAGATTTGAGACAGTAATTCTTTTCATAAAGACTAGTGTTCTAAATTTCCTGATGAAAGATTAAATTAGAGATTGAGAACAATCACAAATGAATTATTATTTTGTTAGCATCTTTGAATGCAAAACTAGTGGGACTAGCTGTTTTTGCAGATGCTATACTTAGGTCCCATTATACACATGCTGTAATATAACTGAGATGAGATGGTTACCAGTTTTGTGGTGACCTTCATGAAATACTGCCTGTGGCACTTTGAGCATCTTCCATTTTTCTTCAGGATCTTAATTGTATCCAGCATTGTGAAAATAGAAATAAGTATACATTTAGAAGTACACAAAAACTTGTATTAAATTCTGGATTGCATAGAAAGTCAATAGCCTGTATACAAAGGATAGAATAAAATAATACTGATGGTATCTGAAGTACTTATTCGAAACAAAAATCATTTTTCAGTTAAACTGAGATTGGTCCTGTTCACTTCCAGATGAGCAGCTGTAATCATGCTTTCTCTTAGCATTATCAGCATGCTGAAAATCAATTAATGATTGATTGAATAGACTGTTTCTCAGGTGGGTTAATCTGCTGCTGCTTTATGTATTTGCCCTGAGGAAAAGCAATTAAGAGTTGCAATAAAAAAAAAAGTCAAATGAATAAAGGATTCCTTTTGCACTCTCAGGTTGATGAGGGTAGTCACAGGTCTGTATCTAGCAAATTGTCACAGAGCTCTACTTTCTTACTTCACCCAGTTATTAGGGTCATCTATTCTCTTCCACATGTGGTAGCCTAAGTGACAAAGCATCTTTATGGCAGGTTCTAAACAATATACAATATTTTTTCATAATGAAATAATACTCTCTCCCTCTTACAACAAGATGTTTTCATTCTTTTATGTAAAGTAAGTGCAGTTGAAGCCTCTCACTAGGAAAGTACTCAGAAGCCACATGGGAAAGCATAACTAAATTGTATTTCTGGGTCTGATCATTGTCACAATCTACCCCACAAAGATAAACATAGAGATATTAAGCAGTTGTGCTTGTCTTACTACTGTTAACTGAAGGCTTCTGTATGGACATAGAGTGTTCATTCAGCAAAAGTCAAAATACATCATTCCTGCAACACCTCAAGTTCTCTGAGAAAGTTTTAAGTTTTCTGGTATTTTGAGAGATCAAATAATATATTGTTCATGTCAAAGCAAGTGAGAGATCGGTTTTACAAAGGATCTAACTATAAAACTAACATAATCAAAAAGCTACTATAAAAGAGCTCTAATAAAGTGCTCTCTGGATTTCTCCTTATCAGAAGGATGGTAGGTAAGATTCAGTTGGATTTCAGAATAAGAAAAATCTTGGAAATCTGTGAAAAATTAGTACTTTTAACCAAATTAAGAAACAGAATACAAGATCAGAAGGAACATACCAAATTTACTGGCAAGTACTTTTGTAGTGTTTGCAAGGTATTCTTGCAATGAAACTACCTGTATGTTTGAAGTTTTTGGTTGCTTTTGGAGGCTTTCTCATTTCATTTTTTTGTTTTTTTTTTCTTAAGTTGATTTTATCACTCTTATTTATACTTACTGCATGGTATGGCACAGTTGGAAATGTCTTAATTTTGCAGTTGATATCTCTGGGATATGATGTAAAAATAATGAAATACTGGGGATATTCATCCTATCCTGGGCATCACAGTAAACAGATCAATTCTTTGTCCGAAAGACTTGTCTGAGGCTTTGCTATTAACAGAGATGCTAGTTAAGTGTAATGAGCACTGTTAAGAAATCGTAGTCATTTATAACTCTGTGTGGTTTTTTTTTTTCAGCTGAACGTAATTGTTTTGTGTATCTTTACTGATTTGATTTTTTCTTTTTTCCCAGAAAGCATAAATGATGGTTATAATAAAACCTAGCAGTTGAAGTTGTGAGTCATATAAACAGTGGTTATTTTTCTTTTTAAAACAAAAAACAGTATTGTCAGTGCCAGAAACATGATGTCTTTTTGTTTCTTCCCACCCCCATAAAGGTGTAGCAGAGAAGACACAGCTTCTGAAACTAAATGTTCCGGCAACCTTCATGCTTGTGGCTCTGGATGAAGGTCCAGGTCCTCCAATTAAATACCAGTATGCTGAACTGGGGAAGCTATACACTGTTGTGTCACAACTGATCCGTTGTTGCAATGTGTCATCACGGATGCAGTCTTCTATCAATGGTATAGTGAATTTTGAGTTTTCCTTAGATTAATTGGATATATCAGTAAATGTCTTTTGTGCATATTTTGCTAATATGTGTAAATTGAATTAGATGGAAAAATGTTTACATTTGATGTTTAACAACAACTTTTGTGTAAAGACAAATGTCTTTGTCATAAGCCAAACTGATTTGCTCTATCAACATCGTAAAGAGCACAAGAAAGAAATCTGGTCTGTATTTTTTCATGCTTCTTGGTTTATTCCTTAATGATACGGGAAAACAACTGAGTAGGAATGTAGTAGTTTGATTACAAAATAGTAATGATTTTAAAAGAGTTTAAGCTCATTGCAAAGAGTTGCATAAAGATCTTTTGATTCTGTGTAGGCAATAAATAGATTATTTTTGTGTTACCAATACAAAAGTAATCTGTACAGGAAAAGCGCTACAGCAGGCTATGAAATAGCTAATATCGCTATTGTTAATAATAATGCTTATCAATAGAGAGCACTTGTATTTTTGTAGATAGCTCTTGAAAATTATTTGGTGCTTGTTCTCAGTCAAGAAGACAAGCAGAAGCCAGCTCTTCAATTTATGAAAGATAAAGAATCAGCTAGAAGTTGGTCAACTGCAGTATAAATCATTATTATCTTCAGTAGTTGAATAGAGTGCAGTTATTTTTGAGAAACGGTGACAGAATATTGGGCTATGTGGATTTTATAGCCTGTATATGTACACATTCTGTTAAGCATATTTTAGAAAACCTAATTAGAAATCTGTAGAGAAGCTATTTAATGGCAAACTCATTACAGCTTGATGTGTCAGGCTATAAAGTCAATAGGCTAGAATGTGCTATACTAAGATTAATGAACTGAAAACTTTACTGTGCTATAATAAGCTTCAAAACCATTTTGCAATTTTGATTTGGTTTTGTTTCCAGAGTATTATTTGAGGTTTACACTTAAAAGATAATCTACCAATGAAAAATAATTCTATATTCACTGTATTCATAATGTTGTACTAAACAAAAAGACTTCTTACGAACACTACTCTGACTGCTAATTATGATGACTGTTTGCAGAGTAAAGTTATTTTTTCTTTCAGCATATTAAGCTGGAAAAGTCTCCGTTTAACTTAAGGACATCTTCAAACAATAACTGAAAACACTGACTTAAGAAACATCAAGAGCAAATCGGCAGTCTTTCCTTGCATAAAATGCAGCTTACTAAATAGTTTTTTTTCTTTCAAGGGTCTATTACTTTTCTCTACACTCTACAGATTAAGATGAGACTGAACCCTTCGCTGTTGCCTAGTGAAGTAAATAGACCTTGTGTCCTCAAATATGATAGACTTGGGCTATGTTACACAAGCAGTGCAGCAGATAAATTCAGGAGATAAGAGGATTTCACTGAGGAAACTGTTAGCAATTTCTCTTCTTGCACATAAACATGAATCCAGCTGTTCAGCTTTGATTCAGCTGCATAATCTTATCCAAGAGGGAGAAGCAGCTCTCTCAGGCAGTAAGCATCAAACTTCACAATCAGAAAACTTAGTTGGTTCATACCATAGCAGTATTCAAAGAAAAACAATAGTTAAGGAGAAAATTAACTGTTGGGGAGGGGTTGTTTTTTTTCTCCATCTATTGTTTTTTGATGAGTTACACCAATTTATGTTCTGTTGTGTCTACGCTCAAAGTACATCACTACTTTTTCATTGGTAATAACTGTTTCTTGTAGGTAATCCTCCACTTGCCAACCCTTATGGTGATCCTAATTTATCTCAGCCTATAATGGCGCTTCAGCAGAACGTAGCAGACATTTTGTTTGTGAGAACTAGTTATGTGAAGAAAATTATTGAAGATTGCAGCAACTCTGAAGAGACCATCAAGTTGCTTCGTTTCTGCTGTTGGGAGAATCCTCAGTTCTCTTCCACTGTCCTCAGTGAACTTCTTTGGCAGGTAAAAATAAAAAGCTAGGAGAAGAATGGGAGTATAAATTTGTGTAATGCAAGATTCTATATTTATATATAGGAATGTTGTATTAAATACTGAACAGGTGCTTGATAAACTTCCCCTTAAGGGCATCCTCTATCAGTATTTCCACTTTTAGGTCTATACATCATATTGGAGTACTATGAGAAGTCCTTTTATGAGTGTAGGAAAGCAATTGACCTTTTACGAGTTAGGAACACTATGTTAAGGATGGAAAATAAGTAGACTGAAGTGGTCTTTATGTATTGCAAAAGCATTTCCTTTAGCTTTTCTGTCGTTATCCAAAATAGCTTCTTATGTTGCATGGAAAGTTAGAATAATTTCCCAACACCCCCACCCTGTATGTAGAGTATGTTCATAAGGTTCTTTTTTACAAGTCTAGAGAACATACTTGAGAGTCTTTGGGACTATTTTGTTTTTCCTTTGCAATCTCTGTAAGGTCAGTCACACTTTTCCACTCCAAATAAAATTTCTTACTTCTGTTAGCTCATCATTATATTCACCCATCTTTTTTTCCATGAAAACATAAAATTTTCGATGTCCTTTGGTTTGACACTTGAAAGAACCATTGTAAAAATTACATACTGATATTTTGCTAGCTATCTATTTTTACATTTTAGGATAACTTTTGAAGATAATCTTTCATCATACTGTCTAAAAGTAGAAGTATCAGTGAAAAATACCATTTTTGTAATTTTGCTTTTATAAAGGTATTTTTATAAGGTAGCATCTTCAGCATTTCATGCTTGGGCCTTCAAATCAATTGTGTTAGAAACTCCTGAATAAACATTTTGTCCCTTAGAAAACCAACTATATTTAAAAAAACCCAAACCCCAACAAAACTACAATGCCCAAAAAACCCTGTCACAATCAACATTTTTTATAAAAAAAAGTATGCATTGTATTTTGACATACCCTTTAAATTACGGTAAACTTCACTTCAAATGAGCTGTGTTCTTGTATCGCACCATGTAATCTGCATGCTTCAAGGAATGCTTTCTTATGTTCTCTGCATTTTTACTTTTTAAGGTTGCATATTCATATACATACGAGCTTCGACCTTATTTGGATCTGCTTCTGCAAATCCTATTAATTGAGGACTCTTGGCAAACTCACAGGTTGGTATTTACCTTTTTATAATTCAAGATTATTATGTTTTGTACAGCTTGTTTTCCAAGTGGTTCTGTTGCTAATCATTTAATATATATTTTAAACAAACCTCTTGAAATCAAAATACAGAAATAAATAATTTTTTCCACTTTTATCTCAATTTTTTGAGAGTAATCTACATTTTTTCACCTTGGCCTTCCTTATTGAGAAATTTGCTACTTAGATTCTTCACGTGCCAGAGAATGCCCCATTTAGGCTAAACTCATTGGTGTTTACTGTGAGGTGCTTAGATTGATGCTTAGAAATACCTCGTTCTGGAGGGTCTTAATTGATAGCCTGATCTTACTAACAAGCACATCAGTCATAGTAGTGATACCAAGACATGGATAAAATATGAACTTGGGAGAAAAGCATATTTCATACATAAATATTCTCTATGTGATCACATTTCAATAGAATTTTAACTTCAATATATGAAATACTTACCTAGTTTCAAAACTGATTTTCGTATGTCTACAAAGGCTTTTGAAAGTTGAGATTAAAAAAATGTAATTATTGCAAATACTGACTATTTGGGAGAATAGTCAATTCCTCAGAAGTTTTATATAATAATGGTAGGTGAGGTAACACAAAATAAATGTAATAAATGAGCTACCTGTCAATATTTCAAAATGTCACTGTTGCATAATAAGTGAATATGGGTAGTATCAGATTTACTAAATCATTTGCAACCATGTCTCATAGGACATTTAAAATACTTTGAGTATATAATAAGGGTATTGGAGTGAACTCATGTACTTAACCTGTAGAAGTAGACTGTGCTCTTAGAATTATCAGTTCATTGGCCTTACTTTAGAAGATACAATTCTCACTTAACCACACTCCAAAACACAAAGACTGAGTTGAGAGGACTTCTTCATTTCCTTTGTAGAAAATTCAGCTTAGGTAGGGAACGAGAATATACTTTATACCTAGGGTTTTCAGCCTTGCATATATATGTATATGTAATGCATATATAATGCAGTTCGCTTATGTTTTCTTCCTAATAAAAACTTCCACGAGATGTCCTTAAATCCACAGTACACTGAAAGATGAGCATACTTTACGATTTCCATGATTTCTCACTCTAAAATACATTATTTTACTTCACAAGTACTAAAGTATGTGAAATAATGGGATGTAAAGGAGGATGAATGTCATAGTATTGCTTTCACTGTACTTAGAGATGTATATCACTTCCTATTCAATATTGCAGCCTCAGGAATAGCAGTGATCATTGGAATTGTGTTGGGCTTCAGCAGAGGGGTATTAATTGACCAGCTGTTGTCATCCTCTGATTTCTTACTGCCACTTCTGGCAGGAGCTTGAAATATTGGTCTCTGTCCTGTTCTTGGTTTTGCTGTGGTAATTACAGAGTTTTAATGATCTTTGTCTTCTCTTTCAAAAAAACCCAAACAAACCACCAAACAGCATAACTGACCATAGTGAATGGTAGTATATTCTACCTCTTAGAAAACAAAAATCACCTGATCTTAGGCAGTGTGCATCATTCAGTGCTCCTAGTGTTCTTGTACTATCAGATGGCTGCTGCTGTTCTTTGGCATCAAACCTGCTCTCGTGAATTTCTCTTGATTTGACAAGTTCAAGTGCCAAGTTTGGGATAATAATGTTAAAAGTACCATTAAGTTAAATCAGCTGAGGTAAAGCTCATCATCATATAACAGATGGACTCTAGGCTGCCAGCCGCCTGGAGTCTATTTACTGACTGTTGCAAGGGCTATGACGGAAGAGGGCAATTCAGTTTTCTACAGCAAGTGTAGCTCTTCAAGACATCAATGTAGGTTCCAAGCCCACCTCTTACCTGTTTTTAAAGCCAAAAATATCTCAAATCTCAGTTCTTGCAGTTTCAGAGTGGCAATTAATTCTTCTAGCCCTTGCTCAAGAGCAGAAGTCACAAGAAGTGGGCTTAGTTCCAGGGAATGCCTAAGTCCCTTATCTCTAAGCACGAATAGGTACCATTCATTCCTCTTCAAAGGAACTGTATTTCAAAGAGTGTGTCTTTGAGAAGCGTACTATGACGTCAGTAACCATTCTATTGAGGATTTAATCATTACAATTCTGTAAGGACCTATTGGGTTAACAGGTCGATTTTTGTAAATGCAGTAGATCTTAAAAATGAGTAATAAAAATTACCCCATTAAAGTTGATGGCTATGATTAGAATTAATCTTACTTAACATATTTTACATATATATATATCATTCAGACAGTTTAAATATTACCATATGCTAAATATTAGCATATGTCGTGTGTCAAGTTAGTTTTCTGATTTTAAAGGGAAGTGATGGCAAGTGAAGCCCTAATTCAAATACTAAAACTCTAACACTTGAAGTTTTGAGTTGGTTTGTTCTTCGTTTTTTTGTAGGATTCACAATGCACTTAAGGGAATCCCGGATGACAGGGATGGATTATTTGACACCATTCAGCGCTCTAAGAATCATTATCAGAAAAGAGCTTACCAGTGTATAAAGTGCATGGTAGCTCTCTTCAGCAACTGTCCTGTAGCCTACCAGATCCTTCAGGTGATACCTTTCATTCTGTTTCTTACTGCTTTTTTGGGGGGGTTGGGGGGGAGAGAGGGCAAACGAAAACCCAAACAAAACACCAAGATGGGGGCAGGGGTGGTGTGTGTGAAACCTAACCCTGCCATTATGGTACAGTTCATTTGAACCTTCTTATATTGAAAGGTCAATATATATGGATTGAGAGCAACTTGGTTAAACTTGCACTCAGGATTCTGTGATGCTGCTGCAAATACAAACTTCATTTCAAATTTGAAGGAACGGAAAAATATTTCTATTTTGAAGAATAGAGAAAATAATTCTGAGTTGTTAATTTTCCTTCTTCAGAGCAATGGAGATTTGAAGAGAAAATGGACCTGGGCGGTAGAATGGCTTGGAGACGAGCTTGAGCGTAGACCATACACTGGCAATCCCCAATACACCTATAATAATTGGTCTCCACCGATACAAAGCAATGAAACATCAAATGGCTACTTCCTAGAGAGATCACACAGTGCTAGAATGACTCTTGCAAAAGCTTGTGAACTCTGCCCAGAGGAGGTAAAGAATGAATCTGACTTCTGGTAAAAAAATTTGAGTAAAGTGCTTCTATAAATAATTAACCTTAGCAACAGTCTCTAGTCATTATAGCGGAAACACATTTTATAAATATAGGTTTCTAGTTTTGTTGGCTTCAGTTATATACTGCTGTGCATTTTTCCACTTTATTACTGTTTCTACAGATGTCTGTTACTTAAAGAATTAGCAGTATAGAATTGAAATTGACCATTTAAAGTAGATTATGAATGGGCCTGTTTTTCCAATACTGTGTTGATAGTGGGAATTTTTATGTAGCACAGTACAAGCTATGGGTAACACAATGGGGTAGATTGTCATTTGCATGTAAGATTGGTTCTGGATACAATAATTGTAGTATGTCTTACCTAAGTAAATTAAATGCTTTTTCAAACTTCAGGAACCAGATGATCCCGATGCCCCAGATGAACATGAGTCTTCTCCACCTGAAGATGCCCCACTGTATCCCCATTCACCTGGTTCCCAGTATCAACAGGTAAAGGCTCAGGGTTGAACCATTTGTTCAGAGTTCCAGGTTAACTTTTTTACCAGTTATAGTAACTTAAATTATAGGCATTTAGTCAGAAGCATGCTATAATTTCAGGCTCGGAGGAGTAAAGGTAAAGATACACCTCCATTTTGCCAGGAACAGTTTTAGATTAGTACTGAAGAGTTTCGGGTGAGAATTTTAATGTTAGCAGATGAGAGATGAGATGAGTTAGTTTTTATCATTCATAAAAAGAACAGGGGGATAAATATCATCACAGCCTAGTGCATACTGAATTTGATTCTGTCATATTTGTTGACATAGATAATACCCTGTGAGTTGCTTTCTTGTTTTAAATACAAAATCCATCCTCAAGGCCTGAATTTCAGTTTGGGTAACCGGAAGGCTTTCAGAAAAATGCAAATGGCTTTGTTACATACAATTTGTGCTGTGAACACTGATTTCTAAATCTTAAATACATTTAAAATCTAAATCTGTTTTCATGTTATGTGGCTGCTTTGTTAGTATCTTCCAGTGGAAAGCCAGATCTGAAAGAAATCATAACCAGTTTTTTTTATTGAATTGACTAAATTAGTAGGTCCCCCTGCTTAGTTGCCATTTTTTGTTCCAATTCATTTTATATATTCCAAATCTGCTAATTTAATTTCCTTTCCTGCCCAAACCCATTTTCCCTCCATCTTGCTTTCCTTATTTGGTGTTGTCAGCAGAGCAGTTGGTAAGTCATGCAGATTTTCCCACTCCTTTCTGAGCTCCCGAGTTCAGACACATACCGTAACCTCACCATTACCTGTTTGACATGTTCACTTTCTTGCAAGAGATGGCATTTCTCACTAACACACACAATCCTCGTATTCCTAGTTTCTCCACAGTTGGTTAAACTCTGCAAAACGGTAGATAGATGAGATGTTTTCATTTGCCAGATGTGTGTGTGTGACCTTAAATTGGGACAGAGCATCTGGAGAAAGCTACTGGTCTAGATTTCATTCAGTTCTGTAACATGAAAGTTTTCCCTCTTAAAAATTTTAGTATGCTGCATAAATACAGATATGCTTTTTTTAATTTCTTCAGGAAAAAAATTCAAGCTGGTTGAATCCATTGATAAAATGTGTGCACAGTTTAATGTCTGCAGCACATAGGCAGCCTCTTTTCATCTCCCCCTATTTTCTTTCTTGCTGCTTTTGCTTTGCATGTGTTTGTTATTCAAAAGCTGAGATTACTATTTAGCTAATCCTTTTATCTTTACAAGTTGAAAGTTTGTTTACCTTCTGTGTAGACTGAAAAGGTATGTGAAAGATGTGATTCAAGGTAATGAAGAAACTGTGATGTTTGTTCATACAGATATTCCTATGCAAGAAGTTCAGTGAGCTTGACAGTACTTTTCAATAGTCTGAATGTAAATCAGTAAAGCAAGTAATGGCTTAGGAAATGGTCCACAAGTTTAACGTCCCTTTAAAATGTCTATGCTTTATTGCAGAATAACCATGTGCATGGACAGCCGTATACAGGCCCGGCAGCACATCATATGAACAACCCTCAGCGAACTGGCCAACGAGCACAAGAGAATTATGAAGGCAGTGAAGAAGTTTCCCCGCCTCAGACAAAAGATTAGTGAAATGCACATAATCAATTAACTTGCTCCATCAAGACTGTGCACCCAGGCCTTACAGTCCAACCTTTCTCTGTGTCTGGCTAATATTTAAAACTAGAAAAACTATTCCTAATCAACATGGAGTGGAGAGTCTATTCACTGTCTTATCTGCAGAAAATTGCTGTCAATATATAACCCGCCTGCAGTGGAAAGTGTATAGTGTTTTGTAATAAATGGCCTGATGCTAATGTGTAAATGGCAAAGGTGTATATAGTATATTAATGTTTGACTGTTAATTCTTGAGCAAGAAACATTTTTTTTGTCTTGATGAGACTCACAGATCTACAAAAACAAAAAAATAATTTCTTGATATATCTGCTGCGCTCTGCAACCAGTGTTGCCTGCCTCACGGCAGTCGGATCAACTCCTTTACGAAAAAGCCTATCCATGTCAACCACAAAAATAGTTTCATGTTAATTCTTTGCCACTGGAGTCGATTTTACTATGAGCAACGTAATGGCTGGTAACCTTTTAATTATTTGGTTGATGTGGAAAATTGGTGATGTAACATTGTTTCTAGATCTTTTTTCATTGCCTTTTTCATTCTGGTATTAGGTTAATCACTTTGAAGCTATAGTTATGCTGTAACATTTAGCATGGCTTCACACCAAGTTAGTGTAGCCAACGAGGGGGGAAAAAAAAAAAACCGTGACTGCAGTTGTCCCAATGTGACAACTGTATTGCTCAGAACTTTTTCTTCTTATACCTAGACTATAAAATGGGGAGGGAAAATGTGACAAAGAAGTGGTTTTCAGTTTCACATATGTTCCTCACATCTGATGTTTGACAGTTCTGTCTCTGGGTGGGATAAAGAACACTTAGTTTTCAGTAATAGGAATTTAAAAGATTTAAAACAAATATGCAAAAATTTGCTATGCCAGGATGCCTGGAGCATAATAGACTGTATTTGGTGTGCTTGTTTTGTTTCTTTGGTAGAGCTTATTAGATAAACTTCTAACACTTTCCTTCTACTGCATCCCAGTGAAGTGGAAGTCAACAAAATCACACAGTACTTGTGAGTGCCACTGCACCAAGTTAACTTGCTGGTTTTCTGCTCGTTCACAGTTCTACTTGAAAGCGAGAATTGTCTTAGCTCTTTATCCATTATACAGGAAATCTTAACATTAGAAGCAGGGTTTAATTATAAAAGAAACTACTGGTTAGTCAAATACAATTCTGAGGTATCTCTATTCCAGAATAAACATTTGTTTAAAGACTTCAAGAAACGCATCAGTAAATACTGTATTTAAATGAAAATTGGTAACTTGAATGTGTGTAATTTTTTTGGAACCTGTCTAAAAACCAAATACCCCTGCAAAACAGATACAGCCCACCCTATACTATTTAAATATTTTGCTGTTTTATTTTATAGAAATTATTTTGCTGAATTCACAAATAGAATTTGATTTAAGAAGAATGTTTTGTCCTGTGGTGTGTGTTGGTTTTGGGGTTGGTTTTTTTTTTTTATTGGACTGCACAGAAAGGTGAATTCTGTGCAGTGGCACTATGCTGAATTCTGGAACAACAGTCACATTGAGATTCTGTGCACAAAAAAAAAATTGGCCCTTAAGAATAAAATAATCAGGACAATTACACTGTAAAAGTTTCTTAATGTGATTTATCTTGTACTTTTTGTATGTTTTTATATATACATATATATATTTAATGAGCACAAGCTTGATGGTGTTTTTTACAAATGAGTTGATAGCAACAAAGCTGCTTATCAAATTAAAGGTCTGTAGTTTTGAAATGAACAAAGGAAAATTCAGTTTCAAGTGCATTCTTATGCATTTAGTGTAACAAGGAAGGGACAGGGAAGGTTTTTGAATATGCTGTGTAGTGATGATCACTTCTATGCTTCCATGTTTTCCCTAGTGCTCAATTCAGATTTTTTCATAGTTTTTTAGTAATGCTGTTTTACTTGGAGTTAGTAAATTCAGACAGTGTTCCCATTTACGTTTGGGAGCACTTGTTGGAGGTTTTAACTCAAAAATTCTACCCTGAGTACTCAAGTTGAAATTGTTCATGTTTATTTGGACCAGTAATTGTTAAACAAGTGATCTCAGAGGTGATTACTATGTATTTTTTACTACGTAGGTAAAATATAGTTCAGCCTTGCCAAACGTGTTTGCTTTTAATAGTGCAATGATTGTAGAGACATGTCCGACCTGTGACACTTCAAGCCTGTGACTCTCTTCAGTCATACACACCTCTGCCCTGAACTGAGAGTGACTGTAGTGGTGCTTGTTTTTTGGGCAGCAAATCGAGAATGTTGTGCATCTTTGTGACTTTGAAGCAGGGTAGCCTGTATTGTTTGTTGCAGCTGCTGTTTTTAAACAGATAGCTACAGTAAAAGGTGTGATGTTTTCCTCACGCTGGGCAAAACGATTTTGAATTGTACTTAAGAAATATTGTACAAGCAGAAAGTTTCACATGCGTGTTACCGTCACAGCATTTTGGCAGTGGTCATTTTCAGGATACGCAGTACCTCATTGTTGATGGCACACTTTAAAATAGTAGTCCTCAAAGTGCCTAAAGATTTAATTCCCCCATCACTACTTTCAGTCCTGTGTTCTGTTTAGAACAGTTGCTAGGGAATCTCTGGTCTTCCATAAAATGAGCCAATAAATAGTAAAGCAATTGCTCGTGTTCCTGATAATGGAACATCAAATACATAGAAACTGAACATTCATAGGTTAGTGTTATATGGTGATTAATGTATAGTTTGACCTATGGGGAAATCCATAACCTTACTAAGCAGAATTTCTCCCTCTTGTACATTTGGGTTGTGGTTGTTCAGTGACTGAAATAACCTTTTAACACTTGGTACTGTTAGTGTTAAAAGACCAGTACAGCCATATTTTAAAGGAATTTGGCTACTGTTTGTGTATCAGTAAATGTCGTGTTTGGGTCACAGAGCTGGTCCCTCACCTGTGTTATCCCATTGACAGCAATTAGATTGCACAGGGTTCAGTCCAAGCTGAATTTGCTGTGCAGAACCTGATTTTGTGGTGATGCAGAAGCAGAAAAGGACTTGGCTAGACTTGGAATTTTTGAGATTATTTCCCTGCGAACTACCAGCTCTGAAAATTTAAGTTTTCTGTTTTTAAAGCTAGTGTATCTTGCTGAAAATGAGCCAGAAAGAAATGAAATTCCACAATGACATTTTTTTTTTTTTTCTGTGTAAAACTTTACTTCAGACCTGATGTGAGAAAAATGTGGTATGGTAATTGCTACTATGCCTTCTCAGCTACTTTGTTGTGCCTAGCTTGTGTGTTTTAGCATATTATCATGAAAAAGCACGTGTGGTTCCAAAACTTCCTATATATTTCTTAAGTTCCAGCAGAGAACAAGATTAGCCATTCTGCCGAAGTGAAATGGGCAAAAATTGGCTGCTTGTAGCAATTTACTTCATTTTTGGTTTCAATAAATTTTGTCTACCTCCGAGTCTTTTGCCAGAAATGAACAGGCTGATAAAGTAATGTCAAGGCAAAATGGCTCAACATTTTTGTTGGCGTGGGTTTTAGTTACGAGGCATTGCAGGGAGACTTTCAATGCAATGAATTTAACTTCAAATGTAAGTTAAAAGACTAGCTATATAAATTAGAGGAAGAAAGTGGCATGTTAGGGAATTTGCAGAGTAACCAATTAAGCGTTTAAATATCTTAGTTAGACCTTGTTAGTCCACACTTGCAGATCCACATTGAAAGCAAAGATACCTTAATTTTGGGGAGGGTGAGATGCTGCTGCTGACCTCATGTTCCTTAAGACAGGGAGTTTCCTGTTTGCAGCCCTGCTCCAGCGCAGTGTAATCGGGACAAACAGTAATTTTTGGCTCCCTGTTTTCTTACCTCCTGTGCTCTCCGTCATGTTCATGATACCACTTTTCTCACAGCCATGAGGTCTTGGGAATAAAGTCTCCACCTGCTTTCTATCTAGAGCAAGGCAAAAGAGGCTTCTGGGATGGGGGGAGAAATAGGAGCCGTCTTGTAATACTGCATGCTGCATGGTGGAAGTACAATAAACAGAAAGCAAGGTGAAAGAAACCCAGCTACGTCCTTCTGCATGATTTCTGTTCCTCATGCAAGTGGTCTTGTGAGGAAGATGACAGCAAACAGCTCTTGCAAGCTCAGTGCGTTTTCTTTCTGGCTTGGAGCTACAGTGGGTCTATACTAGTGCAGTAAGGGTGGCTGTGCAGCAGCAGCACAGGCAACATGCCCTGTGTATGCCCTCCATACTGCTCTTGCATGTTCCTTATACCTTCCTTCTTATCAGTCTTTGGGGATTGTCGTATTAATATGTTCATTTATGCTGGGACTTGCCCTCCGTTACGGACTAGGCAGCTCTACTGCACTAGAAGGGCTTTAACCCAATCTGAGCACTGTCACTTTTTACACTATGTAGCTTTTCAAGGTTCATACTATAAATGTCCTTTTATTTCTAAGGTATAAAATTTTCTCTTGGACTGTGTCAGAATGTCAAATAGCCATTTTTCTGTCCTTTTTCTATGCCCCTGTAGCATCTGTTCACAAGTAGGCTCTTGGCAGAAGTGTATTGGCGTAAATTCCAGCATTAAATTCCGAGACCCTCATCCTGTAAGCTGTTTTGTCCAGTGCAAGCTGGGGTGGATCCATGGGTTTCAACAGCATTTGTATGAGTCCTGTTGATTCCAGCACCATAAGGGTTGAAGTTGGTGATGTATTGCAGGGATCAACACAGATAAGTCAGCAGGTGGCACAGAAGACAGCTGTCTTGCTTTATTTACACTTCTTTGCAGATAATGAAATGAAAAAGAAGCACAGGAGAACCAGTTTCTGAAGGAGAAAAACACTCTCCTGAATAAGGGCTAACTTTTCAGCAGATTTTAAATACCCAGCTCTACTTTTTAGCTTCAGAATTCCTTAAAGCCACTTTTTGATAATGAAACTGACCTACAGGCTGTTTCTGTAAGAGAATTTGATAGAGCCTTAATGACATCAGCACAGTTCTGAAGCAACGGTGTCAGTATTCAGTGGTCAAAATAATTTGCAAATGTCTGTTTTTAACAATGAATAATGAAAATAGGAGGGGAAGAAAATTAAACAGATTTTATTAATTCATCCAAAATCTAACCACAGAAAAACTTACAGTGCAGGAAAGTAAGATCATTCCCTCCCTCTCCCTCTGTATGCTATTTAAAGTATCTGAAGATGTTAATTTTTATTCTTAATTTACAACTGCTATTCCAGTAGCTTGGTTTATGTTGCCCTGAGCGTTGTCAGCTCCACAGTTTGCAGTTTCCTGATGCACTTGCAGACGCATCCCCTTTACTCCTTACCAGAGCAAAGTCCTTAAATGTTTGTTTTCCCCAGTTCCCTAATCTGCATTTCCTTTTTCTCTGTCAGGATGTGCTGTTTCTGTTTCCATACAATGACCCCAGATGGATGAGTGCTTTTCGAGTGTGGTTTCACCTGAGCTGTTAAGCGAGCAGTTAACATTGCTTTTCTATAATGATACCTCCCTGGATGCAGCTTTTAAAGGTGTTGGCCATTTTTTGTAGCTTTATTTAGTGAGATGCTGCTCTTAGTTCTTGTCCATCACTTCTAAATTTCTGTTCATCATTTCTTACTATTCTTTCTCGCCAAGTTTCTCATTCTGGATTGCCAGGATCACTTTCTATTTAATATTTGTGTATTTTCTTGAAATCAAATCCCTTCACTTGCTGTGAAAACTTGGGAGTTGGTGTTGTGTGTTTTTTTTAACCTCCTTTTCTACTTACACCTGCTGGTTTGCTGTTGTCTGCTGCAAAAGAACTGTGTTTGCCAGGCTGCTCGCTGCAGTAGAAGGAGCTTTGACCAGGTGGGCTTTGTCATCTCTTAAATATTCTCAGAATTTCCGTGGGATATGAAAGCTTCCGTGCTACTGATGGCAGCCTCGAATTCAAATAGCTTGTAGCTTACTGGGGTTTGTTTTGCTTCTTTTTCTGTCTTGAACAGCTTCTACAGGTGAATAAAAATGGTAGGGCTTGCTGGAATCTACTTTGGAAAAGAAGGCTGATGGAAAGGATGCTTTTTAATATACTTGATTGTATTTAAATATCTGGTAGGTGCTTTAGAGTCCTTAGAAAGTCTTCTGGAAGCAAATTCAAAAGCTTAGAGACATGAAGGCTAGGTCTTCAAAATTTAGTGATACTCTCAAATTCAATCTTGCCCGTCCTGCTCTGTGTGATTAAGAACAGGCGAGGTAGCAGAAGTGGAAATATTTCGGTGAAGGGAGAGAGGTTGGGCTGTGTGGAATCCTTTGGGAACTGGAAATAGGGAGCGTGCTTTGCCTGGGGCTCTCGCACAGCACTGCCAGCAGCAGGGTGAGAGCCCTCCCGGGGTGAACTTGCCTGAACCACAGGCTTCCCCCGGCATGGGAGAATTGATTTCTGGGCAAGAAATCGGTTAAGTAGCATATAAAGCATTTTCTACTGTTTTTTCTCCTCTAAAATCTGCCTGCCGAGTGGAATCCTCTCTACAAATAATGCAGGGAGCGGGGCTGAGTGCGCTGCTGCTGTTCATGCTTTCTACCACTTGGCATTCGTTGCTGAGCTGCTGCGGGCAGATGGGCCTGTAAAGTGGCTTTAGCGGCGTGACAGGTTCTTTTGGGTGTGGGAATACCCAGTCAGGGTGTCGTCTGGGCAGCCCCTGCCTCCCCTTAGGGATGTATGGAATCCGTGGAAGAGTTGCCTCCGAGAGTTAGGTGCGTTACGTTCGCATCAGGATGAAGGAACTGGCGTTTTTCAGGTGGCACCATGTTGGAGTCACAAACCACTTCTGCTCAGTCCCTGGTGGTGCCCTCGTCACCCATGTGAAGTAGCATAAAACCCTTTCACAACCGATGGCATTCTGAGGTGTATCATTTTCTAGCCACGTTCGATCCAGCGAGGGGCTAGAAAGGGAGCGGTGTCAGAAGGGGCAAAGCCAGTATTTCTGCAGATCAACCCCAGGTGTTATATCTAGAAAGGAAACGTTGCCGATGGCAGCCGTGGTTGTGTGTGAGACTGAAATGCTGAAAAGAGGACTGTAACTCTCCCGCTCCGAGCCAGAGAGAGACCTGACACTGGCTTTTGGAACGCTTCTGCAACCTGAACCCAAAAAAAAGCTGCTGTGGGGAATGTAGACTTTCCATATAGCTGTGGAAGAACTTAACCATATAGACTGACTTCAGTCGTGGCATTTCTCTCAGTCTTCAGAGCAGTCAACGTGATTTTTTGATGTAGGTTTTAGAGTATGTGTATATAAATCTGAAGTACCAACAGCAAACCATAAATAAAATGTGGACTTAACTGAAGAATGGGCTAGTGGAGGACTCGTGTTGAATTTATTAAAATACAATATAACAAAGTTATTGGTGGAAGAGACTCACTGTGACGAAGACAGGCAAATAAAAGCTGGGGTGGCCTCAACTTGGGGAAAAAGTAATCAGGTTCGTTGTTGCCTTTGAATCTGTTACAAGCACATAAGCACCGACTTGACTGCGCTGTGGTCGCTGGAGAAGAGTTGGCTGCATGGGGATGTTCCTGGGGGTCACTCCACCTTCCCGCCTGCTGAGGGCCAGAGGTAAATTGCACTCGCCTCTCCTCTGTAACCGAGTGGTTATTCCAGGGACGAGTGTCCTTTCATGTTCCTGGTTGTTAACAGCTGATGGAGGCTTCTGGGATAGTTGCTGTGACCCCCGTGTTTCCCTGACTACCAGTCACCCGGGGCTTTGCTCGGTAGAGGAAGGGCCATCACCTAAAATGAATTTGAAGTGAGCGTAACGGAAGGCTAATGGAAACCTCTGGTTTACTGTGTTTGCTCTTGGCACTGGCTTTGAAGATGTATAAATGAAAATACGAAACAATGGCAAATTACTGGGAATTTGTAGTACTGACATTAAATAAATAAAAAGAAAAACCAAAACCAATTTAAATAAGATGTCTGTGGAAGCAGGTAACACCTGAGTTTATCATAGCTCTGTTCGGTTGATGTAACCCGTCTGAGTGGACATGTGTGTGAATTCTGTGGACATCAACATGTTAGCAGAAATATGAATTCAAGATAAATTTCGGATTTATCCCAGTAGTTCATTGCCAGTTGGGGGGTTGCTACAAACTGGGAGAAGAAAGTTTTTGATGAAGACAGCAAAACTAAAGCGACTCCCACAAATGTGTTCTGTTCTCACACTTCTCTCTGAGAATTCATTAATGCCACAGGACAAAACCAGCCAATTTTTAATTTAACTTCTGCGGAGACTGTAAAATATGTAATGATTTATCGATCGCGCAACTCTCTGAAACCTTTTAGAATTTGGGCTCCTGTGGTTTTTACATTAGCTGAAAATACAGCCCAGAGCATTTCTCCTGGGTTTGATACTCACTCACCTGGTAACTTCAGCATAACGAAGTCAGCATTATAATTTTGTTGCTGAAGCGTGTTTCCCTCTCTTCTTTTTGCAAAACCATCTCTGTATGGATTTGCCCTGCCCTCCTCCTGCCTTACACGGTTCCTTTGCGTCTCCCTTTCTATTTCCCCCCACCCTCCCCGCACCGGTGTGCGGCAGCTTGTGCGGAAACCCACCCCCCTTCTCCTGGTTTATCAAGGGTGGGCAGTTGGTTTGCGGGCGTCCCAGTAGGACTGGGAGATGGTGGTGTGGAAAGCGCCGGCGAGAGGGTGAGCCCTGCCCATCCCTGGATGAAGTCTCGCTTCTGCCACGTGGGTCTCAGCCCAAGTTGGAACTGTGTGCTGTCTGTGCAACAGCCGTCAGGCTGCTGAGGTACCGGCAGAGCAGTCGATCGGAAAGGGATAATAACAATGAAAGAATTTGTGATATATGTCAACGCTTAGGTAGGGCTTGGTGTTTCACAATGCTATTTCAAATCAGTTTACTTGTTCAGCCTGGCAAGGAGAAGGCTCCGGGGAGACATTATAGCAGCCTTCAGATACCTGAAGGGAGGCTACAGGAGAGCTGGGGAGGGACTCTTTGTCAGGAAGTGTGGTGACAGGACAAGGGGCAACACTTTTAAATTGGAAGAGGGGAGATTTAGGTTAGACACCAGAAAGAAATTCTTTCCTGTGAGGGTGGTGAGGCACTGGAACAGGCTGCCTAGAGAAGCTGTGGATGCCCCATCCCTGAAGGTGTTCAAGGCCAGGCTGGGTGGGCTTTGAGCAACCTGCTCTAGTGGGAGGCCTCCCTGCCCATGGCAGGGGGGTTGGAACTCAATGATCTTTAATGTCCCTTCCAACCTAAACCATTCTGTGATTCTACTTGTCTATATGGTGAATCTCTTCCATGTGAATCCCAGGACTGGCCATAGATGGTCGGTAAGTACATCAGATTCTGGTGGCAAAATGCTCTTGGTCAATGGTCGGAACACAGTCCCGCTGGATACTGACAGGTGTGCACCACATTTTTGTTGTTTGAAAGTAGTAAGCCTACACCAAGGATTGTGCCAGCCAAGGTGGTAAAGGCAGGCACATTGCTTCTCTGCGGTGTCCCTGTCATCTTTAACTCCTGATTTCCACAGTGTGAATTCAGAAGGAGCCACTACCCCCTTCAGCTGAACCTCCTGCCACGGGGGCTGTCACTCCCCTCAGCCCATGCCAAGGCCAGCGACTGACAACTTCAGTCTGTTTTCATTTTCCATTCAGTGCTTTCACAGATCTTCCCAGGATGAAATAAGCTTGTTAGTAACTCAATGGTATATTTTTATGTTTGTTTGGGGTTTTTTATTTGATCTTTCCTTGTCACATTGTTAGTTCTCTTGATGTCCCCTATCATGTAATCGGCTGGAGTTCATCTTACTCTACAGCTTGTCTTAAGTCAGACCTTCAGATTGGAAAACATATTTCAGTTTATTGAAATTTTTCATTTTAAGTTGGTTTCTCTAGAGTCTCTGACTTAGTTTTTTTAAATCATTCACTTTATTTAATTCTTTTGTCCTTCCCATTTCTTTCCATAAATTTTTAGCACCCACAGCACTAGTGCTGAGGGTAGCATTTTGCCCCTGGAGAAGGTTTGTCTTGTGCTGTGGTCGCTTGCTAATATCACTGTGGCTTTTTTGTAATTTACGTTACTGGACTTAAAGTCTCTGAAGTAATTTCCCCTCTGAAAGAATTAAGTTCTGATATTGCTTTTATGTACTTTGTCCTGTTTGTTAGATCATTTGGCAGCCTGGCCCAAGGACTTCTTCACTAGGAGCTGCTCCTCTCACACCTCTCCATCAGGTGCCAGGGGGCTTTGTCAATGCCATCAAGGCTGAGGGCTCCTGTGGGTGTTGGTGGCCTTTGTGCCACCTTTAGCCTACTCATGGTATGGTTCCGCCAGGGTGAGGGGTTCCTGCAGCCTCATGCTTGCAATCATAAATTCTCCTCTGTGTGCAGACACACACACACATGCACATGGGTTCCCACAGTTTTTTCAAGCACCATTTTGCCTAAGATTCCACCTCTGGCTTCATCGGCTCCTCTGGTCCAGTTTGGCCGAGGGGTCCTGTCCTACTGCTCTGAAAGTCCCTTGCCCCAGGGACCACGTCATTACCCGTTCACATGCTTACAGCTTTCATGTGTGAACAAACGGGAATACCCAGTTCCTCTGTGGAATCGTGACCAGTTTAGCACGGTTATGGGGTAGGTCATGTTTGGAACCTACTGCAGGATTTTTCACAACCCTGGCTTTCGTTTCCAGGAAAGGCAGTAGGAAATGTTGTGCACATTCAGGCCCGGAGGGTGCAAACATTAAAGATAAGCCTCCTGTTTGTAGCAAACTTTCTAACAAGAGACTCCAATAACAGTTCCTTGCAACAAGAGCAATTCTTCCTTGGTTTGGAGAAGGGACTCCAATCTTCGAAATCCTCATACTCCCGTGTGGATTTGAAGTGCTGTTTAGCATTGCATTGTTTATATTAAATATGTTCATAGCTACCTTCAGCAATATGGCATTTTTTTGTTTGCATAACTGTTCCATACCTATAGATTAAGCACACTGATGTCCCTGCTGTGGGGTGCTGACACCTGGCAGTCCATGAGCTACCTGCCAAGAGCCTGGGATCAGCAACAAAGGGTGACCAGTCGGGGGGGGGGGGGGGGGGGGGGGGGGGGGGGGGGGGGGGGG
>JAOQGH010000001.1:117097526-117113663 GCA_025769975.1 Gallinago jamesoni | reverse complement strand
TTGAGAAGCCCCCCCCCCCCCCCCCTAGAAAATACACGGAGTCAACAAATCAAAGCAGGTTTGGGAACTATGGTTTCTGCGGGTCCTTTGGGCGCATTTAATGCA
The DNA here is from genome assembly GCA_025769975.1 of Gallinago jamesoni. Taxonomy (NCBI): domain Eukaryota; kingdom Metazoa; phylum Chordata; class Aves; order Charadriiformes; family Scolopacidae; genus Gallinago; species Gallinago jamesoni. The sequence continues at coordinate 117,113,558 of JAOQGH010000001.1, read as the reverse complement.
CATTGTTCTGGAAGTCCTTTGGACCAGCAGCCTGAGAGCACAGCTGTCACGGGACAAAACTTCTACTGTATTTGGCTTATTGTGAAATCTTTCTTAACTCGGCACTTGCCAAGGTAGTAATTTGAATATTAAATATTTTAACTGTTCTTCTTTTGATATTGTTTGGGAGGAGTCTTAAATTTAGATCCATGTCAGGAGAACATAGACTGACCTTAAGCAAGAGCTTCTGACCTCATGGCAAAAACATGAACTTTCACAAACTTTGATGGTACTGGGGATACATAAACAGAACCAAAATTTGCCTTTCATGTGATCTGGTGCCTTTCTTCAAGGTGGTTGATTTTTCAATCATCTTTTTCTCTCTAGAAACATGTCTAGCCAGCTACAGTGTATTTTGTGTGTGTGGATATAAAAAAAATCTTTTATTTTTGCTTTGTATTCCATTGGCTTCCTATCAACACATGGTCATAGTTGCATGTGGCAGTCTGTCCTGGGCATTTCGGGCTCAGTGGAATTATTTTGCTGGCAGTATGGGAACTACCCTCCATCTGAAGGGAAAGAAATATGCTTTTGCAGTCCACACTTTGTTGCCCAAAGGATCGCTGCTTTACTGTTCGGGAGCACCCAGCCCACAGAGGAATCCACTGTCTACTCTGGTAGCCACTTCCAGGAGTTAGCTGCAACAGACTGAATACAGCTGGAGAACATCAAGTGGGTCAGCAACAAGAACCTGGACCCAAACCACTTCCCTCTGCCTGAGCTCGTAGCAGCGGCGACCCTGGCTGAAGCAAAGACCTCAGGGTAGGACTTAGGTGTGCTGGCACTGGAGCAGGTGGAGAGCACATTTGTTCCCGGAGGTCATCCTCATCCCTGGAGGCATTCAAGACCAGCCTGGATGGGGCTTTGAGCAACCTGGTCTGGTGGGAGGTGTCCCTGCCCATGGCAGGGGGGTTGGAACTTGATGATCTTTAAGGTCCCTTTCAACCCAAACCATTCCATGATTCTCTCAGTGAGCCCCCAAGACCTGGGTACCCCTGTTCCCCACCCTGGGCACACACCCAGGCTTCAGCAGCACAAGTCTCAGCTGAGTGACAAGAGTGAGCGGTGGCCCTGCTACAGCACCCACAACCACTGCCTGTTGCCACCAAGCCCAGAGGTGCTGCAGAACATGAACAAAGTCCTGGATTTAGCCTATTCAGTCATGAAAAGCTGGACCCCTCTTACTGAGGGGATGGCAAAGAAGAGAATTTTGAAGCTGTCTACCCCTTCCAAACACTGAGGAGTAAAGGTGGCAGCATGTGTGGGCACAAACTGCAGGACCTTCTGCTCAAGAGGGAAGTTTCTTTGATTTGGCTGAAGCTTGATGGTTCAACAAGGAGGCCCAAACTTGACCGGAGCAGTAGCTGAAACACCTCCTCTGTAAGGAGTTCTACTCGCAAGCTTTTCCTCCAAAGAAACATAGCAGATAATGGTTTTCCATTTTTATGTTCAAGTCTGAACTTAGAAAACTGAAAACCCTTTAACCATTCCAGCTACCAGCTAGATTCACAGGTTAAAATCAGGTAACGAAGGGACTACTTGGCCCTAAACAACCACGTACCTCAGGCAGTGTTAACATCACACCCAGACACAAGAGCATCTACAGCAAGTGTCACTCCAGCCTGCGGTACCAGCTACAGACTGACATAACTCCTGCTCTTCAAGGCAGGGAGGGAAAAACCTCATCTTCACTCACAACTCCCCCTGGTGGAAGCCGAATGTTACCCCTGTTTCAGCCACACTTTAGCCAAAATAGTAACTCAAATTTCACACAAGCTCTGTGTTAAAAGTTTATTCTGTAAACTCCACGCTGGGTCTTTAGTTCTCCTTTTCCTGAACAGTCTTTGTTCCCCGCAGCCTACCCGTACGACGGGCAGCAATGAGACCAACTTTGCGCCCAGCAGGAGCATCTCTCCTGATGGTTGAAGGCTTGCCAATGTGCTGATGGTTACCACCACCAAAGGGATGTTCTACAGGCTGTGGAAAAGGAAAATAAGTCATCAATACCATTAACAACAGAAATAAACAAAAAATTCAACTGCTTCATTTTTCCTACAGCGTAGTAACTATCAAGTACTGCTAAGTACCCTAATTAAATGTGCAATCACAAGGCAGTCTGTGAAGCTCTCTTTCCAGAGATGAGCCAGACTCCTCCCCGTGTCAAACAAACCCTTTCTAAACCATAAAAATGTGAAGTCAAAACTCTTCATCAAAAATGGACTCACGTTCATGGCCACACCACGGACACGTGGCCAGCAGTTTCTCTTTGCCTTATATTTGTGATAGGCCCGGCCAGCCTTCAGGATGGGCTTGTCAATACGGCCCCCACCAGCAACAATTCCTGAAAAAAAAAATAAAAATGCATAAGTAGTAACACACAAAGAGAAGGGTAACACACAGCACTGTGGGCACCACAGCAGTGCCACCACTCACTCTGTATCTCAGCGAAGAATGCTAAATAAAGCGTTTAAGAACAAGATTAATTCCTAGCAATATTCAAGCTCTAAGAAGCAGCTTCTAAAGACCAATTTCAAACAATCCAACTGTGTCTTCAAACCAGTATTTTCCAGCCCAACATTAACAGCTTAAGACTCAAGCTACCAGCTTCACATTAAGTGCTCTGCAAGGAGATGCACACTTTAATTACCATTTTTCAATACAGGATTGTGTTTAATACTTTCTAAAGCATTACCAGTTATTTCTAAAATTTCTTGGGTAACGTTAACAACAGTTTTAAACTAAAAAAATATGAATTTAAAGAGCTCAGGGGACTTTCAAGTCCTTTAAAGTTTAATACTTAGTTGCTTCATTACTTTCATCAATTTTACTAGAGTAACAGGTTGCAGACTACTGATTTTGGTGTCTCCTGTGCAGAGGCACTTCTGGGAGTGTCACTTGCTGACTGTGTATAGCAGCCGTCTCATGTGTCAGTCAAGTATGCAACAAACCTGGTAAAGCCTCTGCTTCTTGAAAATTGTACTTTCCATTCCTTTTCAGAGCTTCCAGAACACTTCACCCAACTGAGAACACCTCTAGCACTACCCCTACAGACTCAGCCTCTGCTTCAAACACAGAAAACCATCAACGCCATTTTCTGCAGTGCTTCCCCAAGGACTGCAGATTTTACAGGTTAAGCGAGTCCATTATAGCTTGAGGACAATCAGCATCTACTTTTCTGTCCCCCCGCTAGGTCAAACTGTCTCCAAGTTACAGTTCCCATTACCAAAAATAATGCAAGCATAAAATACAAGTCAGACACCTGTGCACAGACTGTACCTCAATCCTGGGTCCAGTCTGTAAATTATGCTGTTTTCTAGACAACATTGGGAACCGGGGCCCTGTTTGAAAGCAGTATTTAAACTCAGTGACAAGTTCACAGCTGTCACTCCTTACCAACAACAGCTCTGTTTGCAGAAGAGATCACTTTCTTGGAGCCAGAAGGCAGCTTCACTCTGGTTTTCTTTGTTTCAGGGTTATGAGAGATAACGGTGGCGTAGTTTCCAGAAGCACGGGCCAACTTCCCACGGTCACCAGGTTTCTCCTCGAGGCAGCACACGATGGTGCCTTCCGGCATGGTGCCAACAGGCAGAACATTGCCAATGTTCAGCTGAGCTGCAAAGAGCAATCAGAGCATCAACAGTTTCATTCAGGCTCCTGTACTTGAATTACAATTCTACCTGATACAGGCCTCTGAGCGTAGAAGAAGGGTACTGCATGAACACTTCAGTAGCAACAGGCAGGGGCACTTTTTGGTTGACTTGAAACACAAGCTTCACGTTCAGTGTAACAGAAAGGCAGGCAAAATGGGACTCCAGACAGAAGAGTCCAACGCTTCACAATCCAAACATTTAACAAGAACTGTGGTTAGGCTTGTGAATGAGGAGACCACAGTCTCCAAGAAGGAAATCTACGTTTGTTTCATATGGCATCCGCTTTGGTGGTCTGAAACTGGGCAACTTCTGCAACACACTTTCCGTCTTAACTCACCTTTCTTGCCGCAGTAAACGAACTGACCGGTATGAATGCCCTCAGCAGCAATGAACAGCTCAGTTCTTTTCTTAAACCTGTATGGGTCACGGAAGGCAATCTTGGCAAGGGGAGCACCTCGGCCAGGATCATGGATGATGTCCTGTTGGAACGCAGATGTGCTTTAGAACAGGTTACAGCATTTGCCGCAGCTTCTGCGGAAGTCAAAGAACTAGAAAAACTGGAGATGATTACGACTGAGGTAACTCTCCTTAGAGACCCCATTTCTCAGAGGGATCTTCATTTCTCATGATGTGAATGAGTTCAAAATTCATATTTGTAAGAATACAACCTCTTGTCTATATCACAAAATAACGACTCTGGCTAAGCATGCTTCTTGAAATTGTTTTATTCCTAACATTCTGCAGATATCAGATCTCTCCATACTAAAAAATCCACTTTCACTAAGTTAAACATAATTAGCAATTTCTCCAAGTGTTTTCTTGGAATGGAAGTGTTTCTAACCTTCTGATATAAAGTTTACTGAAGTGATAAAGCACAGACTTACTGTTTTTCTCTGGGAAAAAATACATCAATTCTGTTCTGAAGGACACCGAGATTCCAATACACAACCATCTATTTAAACTACAGCCAAATAATTAAAGTTCTTTAAGATTTGCCTATTGTCTAAGAAAACTCAGGTGATGTTGTTGTCCAGTATGAACATTTTTTCTGCGGTTTTCAACCCTGTGAGACAAACTTACGTAATACATGGGAGCGTTTAAGTCAACGCTACCTACTTGCTTTTTATCATTAAACTCAGTTATGGTGAGTGTTAAGAAAAGTTCCTTCTACAGACAGATAACTTGCTCTAAAAGGCTGAACAGACAGCTAGATGTTCAGAGCATCTAGACAGGTACCCAGTAGCACTATTTGCAGTCTATGTCATCGACACCCAAAAAACACCTACACCACATCTGAAACCTAAACTGAAGTATTGCCTTGCCCCCACTGCTCAAGACTAAGATGATGACTACTACTTTGTGTTTAGAAAAATTGTTTTGGTTTTTCTTTTTTAAAGATGCAATCAACTACAGGGACATCTCTCCCCACCCACGCTTCATGAGATAGCAGGCAACAGAAAAGCACGTTGACATTCCTACATTAGCAAAGGTCTAATAGAAAACCATACTGCTGGCTTCTTTATTTAAATTTGTGATAAATACAAAGTAATTTAACATTTTAAGGAGTCATAGAATAGTATGGGTTGGAAGGGACCTTTAAAGGTTATCTAGTCCAATCTCACCTGGAATGCACAGGGACATCTTCAATTACATCAGGTTGCTCAGAGCTCTGTCCAACCTGACACCAAATGTTTCCAGGGATGACACCTCTCTGAGCAATCTGCTTCACCATCCTTATTGTAAAAAACTCTTCCTTATATATATATTTAATCCAAAACTACCCTCTTTTAGTCTAAAGCCATTACCCCTTGTCCTATTGCTCCGCTCCCTGATAGAGTCTTTACCCATCCTTCCTGTAGGCCCCCTTTAAGTGCTGGAAGCCCACAATAAGGTCTCCCTGGCTCTTCTCCAGGCTGAATAACCCCAACTCCCTCTGCCCAGAACGTGCCTTAAGGAACATGACTTATTTAACAAAACATGAGAAGCCTGAACAGGGAACAACCACCAAACGGCTGAGAGCACAGCTAAAGAGAGCTCAGGCCCCTCACACAAGCGACGTGCGGGGAGACGGCCCCTGCACCTGCAGTGCGGTCCCTCAGGGCCCTCGGTACCCCAGGGCCAGGCCTCCGAGGGATGCCCGGCAGCCCGGCCGCGCAGGGCCCGCCCCTACCTTAACGATGCCCTTGATGTACCCGTGCCTCTCGGCGAAGTCGACGGCGCGGAGCTTGGCTGGGCCCTTCCTGTGCTTCACGTGGGCGCGGAAGACGGAGCCCGCGCCCTTTCTCTGGCCTCGGATGACGCGGCCCATGGCGCCCTACGGGCAGAGACCCGACACCCGCCATTAGCGCCGCCGCCGCCGCTGGCCAAGGCACCCTTCCCCTTTAGCCCCCACAGCCCTTAATGCCCGGGCCCGGCAGCCCCGGCCCCGCGCGGGGCAGAGCCGAGGCCGGTTGGGAGCTGCGGCTGCGGGAGAGGGGAGGATGGCGGCGGATAGGGGGGACGCGGCAGCCACACTCCTACCTCCGCTCACGGCCTCGCTGGGAAAGAAGGAAGCACCGACGTCACCGCCGCGCCAAGGCCCTTCCGGCGCGGGGAGAGCCGGCCTGCAGTCGCGCCGCCGTGACGTCACCCCGCGCCGCTGCTAGGCAACCGGGCCCCGGCGGTGCCTGAGGCGGAGAGAGGAGGAGAGAGGAGGAGAGAGGAGGAGGAGGGAGGGGGGCCTCCGGGCAAGCGGCGCCTTTCTCGGCCGGGCCCTCCTCATTTACCAACCCCCCCCCGGGCCCATCCGGACAGTGCCGGTCGCCATGGCCCGGCCCGGGACAGGCCGGTGAGGGCAGCTTCCGGGTCGCTTGTAACGTCGTTTAACGCAGTTCTGAGGAGCTGGGGAGGAAATGCTGCCGCCACCGCCACCGCCACCGCCGTCCCGTCAAAGGGCTGTTGCACCCCCCCTTTTTTTTTTCCTCGGGTTTTCTCGAGGCAGTCGCTGTTTAAAAGCTGGGAGGGCCGACGGCGCAAACAACCAAGTTCCCCCAGCCAAGAGCCATTCCTAAAATAAACTATCACAGCAAAACCTTTCTTAATTAGCCGGAGCCGAAGAGGCTCCCTGAATGATATTTTTTTCCCTAGGATTCCTGCCTTTTAACAGCTGCAGATTTCAGGCCAGGAAGTAAGTGACTGAAGAGAAAAACCCTACAGCTGCTTTAAGCTGCCTTTGCCAGTTTTTTATCGATATTAATTAGGGTGTAATGGAGAGACAACACAAAGCAGAGGTAATCATCTTAAGTGTTCCTAATCAACTTGTGCTCTGCCCTGGAAGGGGAAATTAAAAGGGCCTTAACTTCTTTAACAGTCCACTGGGTTTTCAGCATCAGAGGCCCTTCTTCCCAAAGAGGTCACTGCTGATGACCTAATTCTCTAGAGATGGACTCATTGACTTTACATTGACTCATTGGAAATGAGGAAAAGGTCATCAGTGTAGGCTTGTATGTGTTCTCCTGGCCTTGAACTGAGAAGAACCTAAGCATCCACCATTTCTTGATAGATAAACTTCCCCACATTATTCTTCCCAGAACAAATGGAAGTCACGCTCCTCATTACAGGCAAGAATCCTAATACTAAGGGCTCTGAGATTACTGTCTGTCCAACAAACAGCTGCTGTACCAGCTTCTCAGCTTGAACCCCATTTGACATATTTACCGCTTGACGTGTTACGACAAACTGCCACTTTGGTTTACATTGATACCCTGTGTCTGAATATCAAAGACTTTGATTTATGGCTCGTCTTGGCTGCAGTTATAGGGGCAGGAGCGTTGTTTTTGTTACTAAATCTGACAAGAACCAGAGCCTTAAGGAACTACCTGAATTTCCAAATAATGCCCACATAACCAGCAAATTACATTGGTCGCGCCTCCCAAGTTTTCTAGCCTTGATGGAGTCTGGAAATCAGAGAAGACATGCAAGTAGATGACAGAACTGCAGCAATGATGCAGATAATTGATCTCCCTTGCTATAAGAGACAACATCAGCTAAGCTCTTGAATCATTAAGGAATAACAGCACTGTATTACCTCACCTAGCCAAGTACAGACTTGAAGTTAACCCTATAATGAGGTTAAATATTTTAACTGTGCTTTCTCATGGACCCAACAAAATGTAGGGAAATAGTTTACAGGTGATAGCAATAAAAAATACTGTCCAGGCTGTGTCAGAAGAGTGTGGCTCTGTGTGATACCATTCAGATCTTGGTGCTGAAGAAATACGACTGTTGAGCCCTACCAACGATCACTATTGTATTAAACTTTTAGGAGGTGGAGGCGGTGCCGTGGTTTGAAATGGGGCAGCTTCCCTCCTCACTAAGCTCCCATTCCCTGCTGTTATCTCTCTCCAGAACCCATCCATGGGGGATTTGCCCTATGCAAGGAGGAGATGGCAGTGACAGAGCCACAGCAGGACAAGCCTATGCTGGACAACACAGTGTGAGAGACTGTGAGCTACTGATAGCACAACAAAAGCATCACCCACCAATATAGGTATCACCTGGCACTGCCTACCAACAGCACCACTGTTCTCTGGTGCAGCTTCAAGTCCTGAGATTTTGGCCTTCAAGATGGCTGTGGAGACTACAGCTGCTTTGGCTTAAGATGTTACTGTCTTTACTGGCCACCCTGCCTTTCTGCCAGCAGTTACAGCCACATGGAGGCAGGGCCAGCGTGCTGGATTTTCCTGGCCAAGGCCTCTTTTCCCACCAGAACTCAGACTGTGCTGGAGCTGGGGCAACAGGCTCATCTGCCTGACGGTTCTCCAAGTCCTGGCAGCAAGCACAGGGCTCTCCAGATAACGTCCTGCACATCTGCACAGATCAGCTCCACTGTACAAGGGCCAGAGGTCTAAGGCCCTCGGGAAGCCTTATGCCTCCTAGACATGCGCAGAGAAATCCGGATGGAAGTCCGACAGAGCTAGGCAAAATAGGATATGTTTCCAAAGCACAGCTGCTGCACATCATAGCTTGATATTTTGGCAGCGACTTTCTTCTTTGGCTGCTTTAAATTACAACACTCAGCTGAGGTCGCTGAGGCACAGCCCCACATCTCCGCTACCAGGGCAGTAACATTCAACAGCAGGGGAACACCCATACTTCTGGGGAAGGCCAGGTCTCACGGCCCCATAGCTACTTCCAGGGGACTGTGTCTGTTGGAGTCCTTCCTCACACTTTTCCCCGTGGCTGGCGAATTTGCTGGGATAATGCAGAAAGTATAAAAACTACGCCCCTGAGCCTGGAAAGGTTTTGGCAGAGTTGTGGGTAACAGTGCTGCAAACGCAGCACACTACTTGCATGGTGGGAACAAGTCAAGGGTGTGTTGCCTTAATTAATCCTTTCATGACAGTCACAGGCTATTTTGCTAAAGGTTAATTGCACTGCAAATAGCAAAAGGGGTGGTGTCCTTGTGACAGATGGCAGCTACCAAGAAATTTTGAAGAGATTGCTGTTTGGAGAGGGGTCAGAAACAGCAAGGTTTCTCTAGGAGCTTTCCTTGATAAGGGAACTGAGAAGAACGAAGTCCCTAACTATCTGTGCATATTTTGAAAGGGAAGAAAATAAAGGATGGGCATGGGATTCATACGAGCATTTCCTCTCTGAAAGTGATATACTACAATCAAAACAATCCAGACCTCCTTCAGGTGGGCGCATACCACTGTCTTGCTGACCTCTCTAGGGCTTTGCATGGGATTAGGAACTGACACTGTGACTCCGGCCAGGCTGCAGTGTCACAGTTCCAGTCTGCAAAAATAACATACCTGCTAATCCCCAGCAAACACACTCGGGGCGATCCTATTACCTCGGGCTGCTGCTCCCAGAGCAGGGCACAAGGGGTGCAAGTCACTTGCTGCCACCAAGGCAAAGGAAGGGCCACGGAAAGGAGCTACCACACAGGCTGTTGAAGGGGCAAAGCCTCACCTCCTGCTGTGCATCCAGAAAACCTCCCTGGACTCTGAGGGAAACGTCCTGGGCCTGCAGTATCCTGTATCTGAAAGTAAAGGAGCGCTTCATGAGAACCCTCTCACAGCAATCTCCCATATACCACCCTCAGCATCCTGGCAAGGCACAGGCCACTCACTCGTCTGTATTCTACTCTTCTGGCTTTTTCCAGGAGACAAAAATACCTCTGCTGAGACACCACAGGCCTCCATTCCAGTGACTGCTCCCAAAATAAACACCTTTGCTCTCTTCACGGGAATTTCTTCTGAAGGGACCAGCTTCTGTTTGCTGTCTTGAAATAAATATTCACCCTCGACTGTACCCACATCCCTCCTCCCCTGCCTGTCTCATTCCTAAACCCTGGAGGGAGCTCCAGGAAAATTACTGGAGCTTTCCCTTCTGCTCTTGCACGAAGCAGATGAGGTCTCTGGCCTCGTGACAAACACTTAATCATAATTAAATTGTAGCTCTTCTCTAAACTTTCCCTGTAGATATAGCACTGAGTGACTTGGAAGGAAACCTTAGTCTTTACAGGGTTTCCTGTGTTTGCAGATCATAATTTGCGAGGCAAAAACGTACACTGAGAAAACCTGGCCAATCACCTAATCTGCACATTCAACTTGTGCTCCCTTTTGAGTTACTGTTTTCGTGCATCAGCACAAAAGACAGAACTGGCAGCCCTCTCACTTTGGTAATACTCATGGCATTCACTGGGCTTACAAAGGTGTGGCAAAGACATTGCCCCCGGGGCACAAGAGGCTCCAGCTGTGCCAGGGCAGGTTTTATCCCAAAAGCACACAAAGAAGATTGGAATTTACTGTGCGCAGAGGAAAAGATGCCAATCGGGTGGCTGCTTCTTTACCTAAAAGGGAGCTGACTCTTCTGCAGCAGGAGGATATGGGTTTACAAGGAACCTTCTGTTATTTGCCATCTAAGCACAGCCTAAATTTTTTGCAAGAGGCTTGACCCAGAACTGCAGAGGTGGAAATTCCCAATCAAAAGAAAGCAATTTATACTTCACAGATGGGATTAGCAATGCTTTATTAATTAGGTTCTGGTGACCTCTAGAGGCCTTTACCCCAAACCACCTGATTTCTGAGGATCTTTTCTGTTCTGGAACAGAATGCATGAGAGCTCTTTATTTTAGATTCAAGCCAAGACTAATTTTAGTCTTAATGGGGAAGGTATTGGGGAATAATAATTGATGGTTATTCTTTTCCTCCCACTAAACATGGTAATAATAATTCCCAAGGTACAGCATCCTCAACGTCTCCACAGTAACTGCTCTAGGTGTTCTGGAGAAGCAGGAAATTTGCTTTGTGCATTGTCGATTAAGCGAGGAGCTACTTCTCTTTCTTCATTATCTCTAATGATATATTCAACGAATATCCTGGAGAAACTGCCCACCTATGTGGTGATGTAGTCTGGTTGCTTACATGCACATAAATTATGTGTGTTTATGATACAGGCATTACACATGCAGTAAGATACATGTCTTTGCAGGACACAGCCTTTGTGGGCTAATTCTTCCAAGGGAGTGCTCAAATACTGTGCTCAAGTCCTCTCAGTTTGGAGTATGACTGTGTGTTCTGAAAAATTGTTTTCAGCTGGCAGTAGTGAAAAATTGACAACCCACAAGATTTAAGGCCAAGCAACACTGTATGTGGGAAAATTATTTTCTACTTGTATTGTAAAAAAACCAATAAAATTACCTGCAGAGAAGAGTGATGCAAGAAAACTTCTAAGAAAAAATGTGTTGGTTTAGTTATACATCTGTATAACTTTTTTTTTTCTTAATGAGATAAATAATAGGGGCAGCTGATGGAGAAGAGGAGAAATCCACTGAGCTAATTTGCTTTCCTCTTGAGCAGCTGAGATACGAGATTGAAACTCTACCGAGGAATTAAGATAATTGGAAGGAGAGACGGAAGAACAGTGAGACACTGCCCAGAGAAGTGTTGGGGAGTTAACTGAGAGAGGCTTAGAGCCACAGAGAAGCTTAGCAAGAAAAGGATAGCAAAGCTGGAGGAGGTGAAGTATTTTTGCAGCAATGCACAGCTCAAAAAACTCTTTAGCAAACTTGCAGTCCTACAGTGATGTGTGGGAGACCTTCTAAAGATTTCTAATTTAAGAGCACCCAGCTGTACTTCCAGATTTAGTTCTTAGTTGCTTTTCCTACCCAACCCCCCAGTAAACTGTTTTTCTCCTTGCATTTCCTAATGGACCTCCTACCAACACTTTAATGGCCGCATTTGTTTGGTGTCAACATCCCTGGAGGCTACAGCCAGGGTAGTTTGTGCATCCAGTTTAGAAACCAAATACAATAGCACAGGATTTTCTCTTGCTTGATGGATGTGACCCACAAGAGAGGAAAAGAGTGTATGTTTTGGTATTTTTTGTATTCTTTTGGCATAATGATGTATGAATTTTTTTTTGTTTTTTTAAAGAAGATGTCATTATTTTTTTTGGTTGTTTATTTTCATAATATCTTGCTTTGTTCTTGCTCTTTTTCCCATGTAGGCACTAGAACTGAAGGGATTTCGTGTGTCAAAACAGAAAGGAATCCTGAGCTACTGACGGGAATTAAAAATGAAGTAAAGGGGAAAGATTTAAGAAAGGATTTTAAAAGAATTTTTATTTAGACTGTGTGGAAACTCTTCTGAGATTGACTCAAAACTCTTGAAAAACACGTGGGAGAAAATCTCAATTTGTTAAAGATCTGCATCCTCCTGTATCTTCTAAGTGAAACCTACAAAACTAATTATTTTTTTTTTGGTTCTCCAAGAAAGCAAAAGAAGGCTGGGGGTAGGGAGAACCTCTCTTTTGTGATATTTGTGAGATAAAAAGAAAGCCAAGCTCTAAGGCCACTTGCATAAGCTCTGTAAAGCTCTATGGAGTTAAAAAAAAAAAAGGCATTTCTTTTGTAGATACCAAGAAATGCTGGCTCCCTATAGTGCACAAGCATCTTTCATTTACACAACTTTGTTGGCTGGATACTTTTGATCAATAGTACAACAGTGCTAATCAGAAAATGACAGGTGCTTTTCATGTGGATTTTTTCTGGGTATAACCTTTAGAATTTTTCTAACTTCTTAACCAAAAATGAGAAAAAATATTGCTCCTTTTTTTTTTTTTTCTCTTACATATACTGTTTTTCCTTCTTTTTTAACAGAGATAAAATAGGAGAAAGAGTGAAAGGTAAGACAGGAGAAAGACAACAATAATAAAATGGGAAAACAGAGAAGTGAAACTCTTCCTCTCTCCAAGTAACTGTTGGGTTGTTTTTTTTTCATTAAATATGCATTTAAGATTTCCATTTCCAAATGGAAAAAAATGTGACCAGCTCCAACTGTAAGAACAATGCTTAAGGGCAGGCCTAAAGAGAGCCATAAATGAGAGCAGAAAATATTTTGCTTGGGGAACACATCATGATTAGAACATAAATAATCCTCTTTTCTTCCATATGCAACACAAAACAAACACAGCTGTGTGCACAGGCGCACGCACACACACATGCTCGTATACATACACCTGCCTCGGGACCGCTTCCCCAGGGCACTTCTCTGACGGCACCAGAGGTGAGGGGTTATGACAGAGGGGTCGGTGAGATGGTGTCTGCTGAAAATCTCAGAGAAATAGAGTAAGGGGAGCCAAGCTCACAGAGAAGCACTCCAGAGATGTTACCAGGAGGAAGCAGCCCCTTGGCTACTGGCCAACAGGAAACTCCGTGTACCAGTCCCCGCAATAAAATACTGTTTATCTCTTAGTAATCGTGACAGTCCCAAAATACTTGCTTCTCTGTGGCAGGATCACACAATGGAGGGTGGCCTTAAACTGGGGCTGTGCTGAGAGAGAGGCTTGCGGGGGGTATGTGTCTGCTATGAGCTCTACGCCAGAACTCAGGACCACTGTGCAAATCATACATAGGTTACCTCTGTAGGTTTAGGTGCCCGTACGGAGCTGATTTAAAGGCACCATATCTGGGTTTCCAGAGCCTTCCACCTGATATGAGCTCTCAGGAGCCTGTTGCTAGCACACAGCAAGTTCGAGGCTGCTGAATTTGGCCTCACTGCACAGGCTTGCAGATGTGCTTGTGCACATCCACAGCACCTTGTGCCCTACCAAATCTCAGCTCAGTCTCAAGACCCTCTTGGTGGCCTTCCAGAGTTTGGCCTCCCAGCAAATGTGGTATTGCTCTTCTTTGTCCACTGAACAGCTTCTTAGTCACTTTTAGCACCAGAAATGAATGGAGAGGTTTTTCCATTAAAGGCCCTTGAGGAAAGGTAGCTTACTCTAGTGTCTTCCAGGATAATTTCAAAATCTAGCACATGTAGACCTGGAGTGGGCCACACAAGTGGGAACGATGCTGGGGCAACTGCTTTCCTTGCCAGCCCTGAGGAACTTCCAAGATGAAAAGAATTTGATCCAAAGTGAGTCTGAGACATCTAGAGAGACCCTGGGTGGGCCAAAGCTCTTGCAGGGAGAAAAGCAAAATCATATACCTTCCAGCAGAACTTGCTGGGATCTGCATGTGTGGGATCCCTCTTCGATCTTCCGGTGAATTTTTCCATGACAGGGATAATCCAACCTAATCACTTCCATTTGACCCAGTTTAATCACCACCTTCCTGAAATGGAGTTAATAAGTGCTTAATGCTAACCAGCAAAGCAGGGAGGATGGTTCATAAAAGATCTTGGAAAATCGCTCTACAGTTCCTAACGCGCTCATTTTTTTTTTCTTTTAATTCATTAACCAGAGTTGGTAACTTCTGAGGCCTAAACCACAATACATCTTGAGCTCACTAAGCTAAAAATACTGACTCGCCAACGACAGAATACTAATGAATCCTCCACAGGAAAACTAATCTGTCATTTCTCTCCCCGCAGGAACACACAAAAGTGGTTAAATATCTCAAGATTTTGTACAGCCTCTGTGCCTGTGACATTGCACACTGAGATCTTGGTTCAGGTACTTCCTGTCCTTTTCAGAAGGAAAATAAAGAAGGCATTCATTTCCCTTCTTTCAAAATTTGGTTTTGGCTTATTATTCCATGTCTGTCATCCTACAATAGCACTAATTTTAATTTTGCTTTGCAAGCACAACAGCATTCATAAATAGAACCTATGCTTTTTAGCTGGTTTTGGTTTTACTCTTAGGTGCACGTCAGGGCTCAGCAGGAGTGGGGCTGCTCCATGTGGCGGGATGAGGCAGGAGCTCCAGGTGGCCCCAGGGCAAGCAGTCCCCTCACCTCCATGGTGCAGACCCAGGCATGGTGCTCCCAGGGCAGTGCGTGACAGGGTTGGGATCCCAAGTCAGGCTCCTCGGGGAGACTCAGGGCTATTGGTGCACTGAGAGCCTCAGTGATCCCACAGCAGGACACCAGTACTGTCCTAGTGAAAGCTGAAGACTGCTCCTTGGTTTAGAGTATTCTATGTTCTCCAAAATTTCAAATCTGTCATGTTGTCTTGAAATCTCCTGGAAGCGAGGGAGTAGAGCAATGTTGGTATGTCATCTGAGCTGGGGTTGTCAAGTTACAGCCACCCCCTCCTCCTCCTCCCCTCTTCTCCTTCCTCCAAAAAAGTTGCTTTATGCATATCTCCATATTCTCCTTTGAGTGACATTTGTAACCACTGCACTGTGGCGACACATGCATTTGGGGTGTGTGAGCTTGGCTAACTGTATGTGTATGCTACACCACACTTGGTGCTAAGAGCGTGAGAGGGAACGTGCACTGAGTTCATTGTGGTTCACCTCCACTCCTTCTTGGCTTGACATGGGAGTGTCTTGCTGCAGCAAAACCACTGCTTCTTAACAACTTTATGCATTTGTCATCTAATTTGACCAAAAGTTGCTTTTCTCCCTTCCCTGCTATGCGTTGGCACCCCTTTTTTGGCTTGTGGATTTTCTTTTCCATTTCGTTACTGATTATTTTTTATTTAATGGTATGTTTGTTTAGGTTTTAAACATGGATCTTCAAAATGGTAAAGACGCTTAATGCCTTTACTACCTGGAAAAATCTCACATCCCAGGGTTGGGGCCCTAATGGACTTACACTGCAACAATTTCAGTTGTCTGTTGTTTTCTTATCACTCACTGATGATACCATCACCCTCTCCACCTTCAACACCAAGCTTACCTGCTGCTGTTCTTCTACTGAGAAAAGGACCTTGGCATCATCCGTGGATAGAGTGCATTTGCTCTGTTCAACCTCATCAGCATCAGTGGGGAGTGGGATGCAGTGTTTACGCAGAAATTCTTTACTGTGAGGGTGGTGAAGCACTGGAATAGGCTGCCCAGGGAAGTTGTGGATGCCCCATCCCTGGAAGTGTTCAAGGCCAGGCTGGATGGGGCTTTGAGCAACCTGCTC